>OY728126.1:1552598362-1553891933 GCA_963277665.1 Viscum album | reverse complement strand
AGCTCTACGCTGAGCCGGCTGTCTAGTCTCAGTATCGTGCACGGCTTGGCTGAAAGTGCCCCCTGATGTACCTCGATGACCGGTGCGGTTTCGATTCCACTGACGTTGACATCAGATGGAATCTTTGGAGAGGTTCTCCTGGCGTTCCCCCTTGTCGGGAGTCATATAGGGCTTTACCAGCTCCATGGTGTTAACCGAAGCGTACCCCTGGTTTCCGTTCGAGGAGTCATCCACCACCATGTGGATTATGGGAGGAATCCCCATTTCAGGGGGCATAAAGTCACCGAGAGTGTGGGATAATGACGGCACCGGCGGTGCGCGTTGCTTCTTCTTGCGTCGCCGCTGCTGGCCCTTTTGGGAAGAGGTCAACTGTGAAGGCGATGCAGAGGTATTGGCTACTTCTTCTGAAGGTTACGTCTGTTTCAGGCGTGCCCAGATGATACCATGGGCACAGACGATGGTTTTTCAAGCCATCCAGTCATCGTATTTCCAGGATCCGCGGTTGGGGACCTGCTGCCACTCACCTTCGTTGTTGCTACCGATCTATGACCCTGCAAAGACACCCACCACTTGTGCTGGTGCTGGACCCAACATGACTATGTTTTTGTTGACCTGGTCTTGAATCCAGTCTTTAAACACATAGAATTTCTTGAGGGTGTGCCCCAGAATCCGATGATAAGGACAATAGTTGGGTTGATCGGTGAGACTCGCCTCTGTCGGCCTTCTGCACTCGGGAAGGCGCACAATCCCTTTCTCTAGAGCACTTCGGAAGTAGCCAGGGACCTGATTTTCATTGAATGAATAAGTCTGGTGCCTTCTTCCTAGATAAGGGGCCCTGGGGGCCTGGCTCTGACGAGGGTCCTGCCGAGGAGGCGGCGCCTGATGGTCTCGCCTGGGTGGTTGTGGCGCATTGCGCGGGTGAACTTGTCGAATCTGAGGCGGTCGCTGCTGGGCAGGAGCATGTGCTTGAGGTGGGGGGACCTCTACGGGGTTGCGGGGATGATACTGCTGGCAGTAATTCCAGCTGCCTAGGGGATTCTATTTGGGCCACCGCGGCGGGTTCAGCCTTGGAGGTCCTCCTGGCTGGGAACATAGGGGGCAACGAACGTGCCTGACTAGCCGGTTGCAGAGCTTGCTCAAGGACCTGAGCCTTATCTGAGAAGTCTCTGAACCCTATAGGGTAGTTCTGGGTAATTAGGGAGGGTACCAGCTCTGTTTTGACATTCCCCACTGACATCGTCAGTAATTTCTCCTGAGTCAGTGGCATATCGTGGGAATACGTAATTCCCTTCCACCGGGCGATGAAATCTATGACTCGCTCATCGGGCCTTTGCATACACTTGATGAGGGCTGCAATGCTGGTCTTCCGTGTGGTGGAGATGAACTGGTATTGGAACTACCAGCGGAGATCCTCCCAACTGGTCATTGATCTGATAGGGAGCTGGCTGTACTAGACGAATGTTGGACCTTCCAATGTCTGTAAGAAAAACACTTGAGTTTGGCGGCTTCTTGCTGAGCCGGGGTCCCCAGCATGGGGCCACACCTGGAAGAAAAATGTGCCAAGTGCTGTGGCGGGTCCCCAGTCCCGTTAAAGGGTGAGAAAGTGGGGTTCCCAAAACCCGGGGGTGCAGGCATATCATCCACCCACGTGGGATACGTCTTGCCATCTAGTGGGACTTCCACCTGCCGCGTTTCCAATGCTTCGAGGCGGGTTGTCAGTGCTGCAATAAGATCATCCGGGTGGGGGTCCCTTTCTTGACGGGGATCCCTAAACACAAGTGCATTTATAGGTTCTTCAACAGGGTATATGGCTTCGGCAGCTCGTGGATCAACTGGCGGAATGACCTCCGGGGCGACTGGGGGAACCCGGACTGGATTCTTCAGGTTTCCCCGTCGTTCGGGGGGTTTGGCGAGACGTATCGTGCCCTCTTGCCGTAGGTTCCGGCTTCTGCCCTGTCTGCGGTAGTAGCATGATCAGGGTTTCCCAGAGGCATCTCATAAGGGGGAAATTGTTCCTTCCCCTGCTACCCCGGCCTGAGATTACCATAGTCGGGTCACCACTCTGCAGTGCGCTCAGCCAAGAGTTCGTCAACCATCCACTTCTACTCAGCAATCTGCTGGGGTAATGTGGCCTTCTCAGGATCTTCTTCCGTTTTCTGCACAGAGGCAGATGGGTCAGAGTGCTTGACAGTTCCGACATGGTCCTTACCCTTGCCGGTATTTCGACCGAGTATCAGCGACTCGGTGGGCACAGAGAGGCCTAGCAGGTTCCTCTGCTGACGGGTAACCCTCCGTGATGGGTCCAGCAGTGGCGGTACACACTAGGGGGGTAGGTCTCCATCAAGGAATTCAAGCTCGTCTTCCTTGTCCACTACGTCAGCCATGTGGACTGCGACCCCTATCGAGTGCATGTACTCAATGTCGCATAACGAATCGGGTTGTCGTCAGATGGGGTCGAAGAGGAGAGCGGCATAGTTTCCCCAACCACAGACTTTCACATGGGGGGTAGCTTCCCTGACGACTATGCGGAGTACTCTGAAACTCTGAACACATTTCTGTAGAAGGGCGCTCTGGCGGCCTGGCGACTCAGGGTGATGGGCCACAAGGAGTGCGGCCAAATCGATCAGGCGGCATTGCTCGCCGATTTCTTCGAAGTCCTCTTGACTTCTGGGGTACACCACCTGTTCGTAACGAAGGCAGATGTGTGTCGCCCTTAGGGTTTGACAAACGCACCCCACTTCTTCAGGGGTAAGTGACTCTGGTGCGCGAAAGTTCAAAGCCGCCGTCGGCCAGAACTTCTCCGGGAAGTAATCTGCTGCGATAATGCTCCAAAAGCTCCTGGGTTCGGACTCGGGGTCTAGCCCAGTATTTCCCCACTCGTCAATTGTGGGCAGCTAAGGGACCAGTAGCGGTAATGTGGTATACCTCTGGGGTAGTAAACTCGGCGGTGGAGAATACGGCGAATGATATTACTTGCCGCCGAATTCCGGGCCATCCTCTGAAGAGTAAGGTGACCAGGCCATGATGTCATGATACGACGGGCTGATAGACACAACTTCTGGAACATGATTCGTGGCTACCGGCGACAGGTCATGTCGTCGCTCTACCGCCGTTGGCCCCCAAAATAGATCTCTGTGATCTCTGGTAGAGGTAGAGGGCGCTTCTGGTGATTATGTCGGTGATTGCACGGTCGAGACCTGCAGAATTCACAAGATTTCTTCCCCCTGGATGTACCTGTGGAGTGATATAGGAATCTGGTGGACCACATATTCCGGGAGAATGAGGCTAATGCATCTGGTTCCTACCCCAGTCCTTGATACAGAGGAGCGGCGTGAATGTTCCATCCCTGAGTCGCATTCTGCTTCAGAGTCGGAGAAGCGGGCATGTATGATCTCCACCTGGGCCTTCACAAGACTCTTCTAGTGGCGGCGACGACCCGCTCTCTTGCCCCAGGGTGGCTCTTCGAGATAGGTTTGATCCATAATATGTAGCCTCGGGGCGACGATGGCACCCTGGCGGAGAGGGATCCCACTCGAGATAGCCGAGGTGCGAGGGGCATGAGGGAATATGTCGAAGGGTACATGGGGAGGACCTCCATGGACAGCACCCATGTGGGCCGAGCCTCTGTTGGAATCGGCAGGAGCATGGGGAGGACCTCCATGGTCGATGCGGGCAGAGCGAGGCTGACCTTCACTCCTCAAGTTGTTGGGGCGAGGAGGACCTTCGCTGTTTGCAGAGAGGACGCAGGGAGGGCCCCCACGTTGGAGAAGGACTGGATGGACAGTGCCTTCAGATCGGCGGTCGGGGGCAGTAGGACGGACTCCATACCCTGTATAGTGGGCACGGGAAAGGTTTCCGCACCGAGCGTCACTGCCGCGGGGCAGGTCTTCCTTCGGGATGGGGTTAGTACGAGGCATTCCTCCATGATGAGTTTCGGAGCGGGGAAGACCCACGCTCTATGGAGTATTGGTACGGGGAGGGCCTCCGTACGGGGTGACATCACAGCGGGTTAGTTCGCAGCGATCACCACTTGGGCCTGCAACCCGCAGAGTCAAACCAGCCTGCCCGTGGGGCGGTTTGGGTCTCGATCCTAGTTGGGTGAAGGAGTTCCCCTGCTCAGTGTATGCAGGGACTTCATGATGCACATCAGTGGTGGTGCAGGCCACTGTAGCTGTTGCCGTCGACGCACCTGAGCGAGTGCCCTCAGTCCAAGCCCGGCGCTGACGTCGTGTCAGATGAGCTGGTGCAGGTGGTGCAGGGGCATGGCATGCCTGCTCTTCCTGCGGAGTCGGATGGCGGCGCTGACGCGGCCGGATGGGAGCTCTTTCTTGGATCCCTTGGGTCGGGACCCTGAGCGGGCTGAGCCGGACGACACCCACCTCATCAGCATAAGGTGAGGAGTCATCAAGGCGTTCCAGGGACAGGATCCCGAAACGGTTGAACGTTGGGGTGGGGAGCAGAGGATCCCTACGCGGCCTGTTAGGGTGGCGTTGAGGGCGGGGCCTGGATGCCTCCAGGTCCAGGCGGGCCGTATCTCGAGTTGGTATGCCCCCTTCCGCTTCGTACCTACGTACGAGGTTGTTGATCACCCTTTACTAGATGACCTCTAATTGGGAAAGGGGACGTGGGCGCCCCGTATTCCGTGATGTGGCGACCGTCATGGTGGTAGCTGCGCCATGCGGGGTGGTTGTGGAGGTGTTGCCCCCGCCCCTGTGTAGGTGAGAGGGTGGTGACCGTGTCTCTATAACATCAACCTGGTTCCTAAAAAACGAAGTGATCAACTCATCAGCACTAAGAGGAAAAGGATTGACAATCAGTTCCCCAGCGTCCTTCCATTCTCCTTGTCTGTAAGAAGGATCCACGCCAACACGCTGCAGAACAGAGTGCCCCACGTTCTACTACCCCAACTTCCAGTGAGTTTCACGACAGGACCACTATTTTCATGGCGGGACTAGGCACCGGATGTCTGGATCCAGTGACACGTCAATCTACTGGTACCTCGAACGCTACTAATCTCCACACTGAGGAGAATAATTTCACGTCGGGTTCACCATTTCTATTTCCGACGCTTTCCGCCGGAGCGCGGGCATCCGTTCGTCCGCGGAGGAGGACGCACTGTGCTTGTTGCCCCGCATTCCCGCTTTCCAAAGGCGGGCGGCATCCGCTCCCTATTCAGAGACGTCTTCTCCTTGATCGAAACGGGATGATGGGATGTCGGTTCTTCCTGCTGTGGATTCCTCCTCAGAACTCGTCACATAGTCCGGGTCTCCCTCATAGATTTAATACGTTGTTCATGAAACTCTTCCCAGTGCCATGTTTCCATGGACGCCGGTTAATTACACTACTTCTTTCGGGACATTCCAAAGGGTCTGGTCAGGGCAGAAACCTTCAGTTGGGGGAGTAGTCACATTAAGGCATCAATAGCGTGTCTGGATACTGGGGAACCTGGAATGTCTATCTATTATCCCTGGTCACATGGCTTCTCGAGGGCATGGAATCCCGAGGCATCCCACATCAAGAACGGGGAATTATATGCCATAGTCCTATATCTGAGGTTTTCCTCAGCTTCCCGTGTTTAACATAGGTTACACCGCGAGTTTAACGTCCAGCGGAGATGGATCAGCCTGATCAGAGCATTATCTAGAATAGATCGGATTGAGGGATTTCCCTTAAAGGGGTACTGATACCAGGACCAGCCCATGGGCGGCTGTGAAGAGGAGCGTACCGACATGGTCTCACCTGGATATGACGGTCTGGACGAGAATCAGGGTGGATGATGGATAGATGAATGAAATGGAAGGGGTAATGGAAAGGAACCATCGCAAGGGAAACAGTGAAGATGGGTTTGAGCCTTGAAGAGGCTTCCTACGTATCCTTGTGGCAGGGAATCAAAGTCTGCGTAGTTCGGGATGGTGCCGGTGAACCGGCATGAGGGTAGACCTTGGTCCGATGGGCATCATCAGCGAACTGACATGAATGGGGAGGACCAGGAGGGTCCTAGTGGTGGTGGGCTTTGACATCGTGGAGGCTTCCTACGTACCATGTCATGACATGGATCAAAGACCACGTAGTTTAAAGGGTCATCATTGGTGAACCGATGTGAAGGTGGAACATGGTCCGAAGGGTGGTGGGCTTGAACCTCTGGAAGGCTTCCTACGTACCATGCCTTGGCATGGATCAAAGTCCTCGTAGTTCAGATGATGGAATTCGTCAGTGAACCAACATGAAGGAGGACCTTGGTTTAATGGGGTGTGGGCTTGAACCTCGGGGAGGCTTCTTACGTACCATTCCTTGACATGGATCAAAGACCTCATAGTTCAAAGGGTTTCATCGGTGAACCGACGTGAAAGTAGACCCGGGGGTCCACTAGTGGTGGGCTTGAACCCAGAGAAGGTTTCCTACATACCATGCCTTGACATGGATCAATGTCCTCGTAGTTCAAAGGATTCATGGAATACAGTTTAACATCATGCGGGATGGGAGTGAACCCTGACGTGAATAAACGACGGGTGGTGGGTGTCGGTGAACCGACGTAAATTAGGGACCTTGGTCCGATGGGAGATGGGCTTGAACCTCTGGGAGGATTCCTACATACCATGCCTTGACATGGATCAAAGTAATCATAGTTCGGGTTGAAAATGGGGTCTTGGAACACCGCCAAGGAGACGGTCTGGGCCAATGATTGTTGGGCTTGAACCTCGGGGAGGCTTCCTACATACCATGCCTTGACATGGATCAAAGACCTCATAGTTCAAAGGGTGGTCACAACGGATTGTCGTCGGACTGGAATGCAGTTTAACGTCATGCTGGACGAAGGTAGAACTCGACGTGAATTGGATGATGGATGGGATTTAACTTCATGGAGGCTTCCTACGTACCATGCCTTGACATGGATCAAAGACCTTGTAGTTCAAATGGGTTTGCAGTTTAATGTCATGCGGGACAAAGGCATACTGTTTAACATCATGCTGGATGAGGGCATGCAGTTTAACGTCATGCTAGACGAGGGAATACAGTTTAGCATCATGCTGGACGAGGGAATTTCCATGAACGGTGCTTACTCTAAGCCCACGTGAGCCATGCTCGGTGTGAGAAACAAGAGGCAGCAAGGACCTGACGATGACGTCGTGAAGGGTGCGTCTGTGAGAAGCGAAGAGGGGATTACGCGTTAGGCGGACCATGGTGCTGGGACTTACTCCAGGATAGAGGCCTGAAGTTCGACAAAGCGCAGTGAAAGAGGGATTTGGGACCAATGATGGGAGGTGTCTTGTTCTCTATCACGCCCTCCACTGACGTTGGTAGTGGGGAAGTACGGAGATGCAGGGGTGCAGCCATCTGTTGGGGAACTAGGGTCTCCCTTCTCCTGAGAAAATACGCCACTCCAATAAGGAGGATATCATCCCTTGTGGATGGGTGATTCCACTCCTTTAGAGACGAGTGGCGTAAAATATGTTCAAACTGGGGGGACCCTTCATGAGAGGCACGAGTTCAGGTCACAGTTTAACGACATGTGTTGAGGACGTGATGCTTGGCAGTTTAACATCCTACAGCTCGGATGAGGCGGGTTCACTCCGCACCCCTAGGACTTACATAACTGGTACCATTTTCTCCTTGGGGGAGGGAAGGTACCAGTAAGGCCATGGTAAAGGGGGGTTGTGGAGCGAACCATCGAAGGGTCCACGTTACCATGACTATGCGAAGAAGCAATAGCCGTTAGCGTGCCTATGCGAAGAAGCATTAAGCAAAGAAACGCTACGAGTGGTATTGTCCATGGTACATTGAAATCACATCGTGCAAACCTGGAGGGTCTCACGGGAAGATGAATTTCCAAGAAAAAGAGTGTTCTTCATGAAGCGGAGTTACCTGGCCATAGCATGGGGCATAGGTGTAAGTGGAGGGTGCTTCGCGAAGTAGAACAGTATTCGCGGAGCACTGCCTCGCGAAGAAGGGCTGCCTCGTGAAGTAGGCTGCTGCGAAGCAGTGTGCTTCGCAATGTGTAGTGATCCTGCCTTAGCATAGGGTTCACTAGTACAGGTTGGGTGTTTTGCGAAGCATAAATTCTACGTGGCTGCTCGGGTTCCCTTGGGAATCCCCTTCCTTCGTGAATGCCCTTGAGCTTCGTGAAGGGCATCCCTCTCGGATGAGGGGCTCAAAACGAGACAAAGCAAAGGCGTCACGCGAAGTAGAAGTACCTCGTGGAGCTCATGATTACCGGGGGTAAAGGGTGCTTCGCGATTCGGGAGAGGAGAAGCCAAAAGGTCGGATTGTCCCTCCTCGGGACTCAGGGGGAGTCCAGTATTTATAGGGAAGGGGCGCCGCGAAGCAGAACTTGCGCGCCGCCTCAGGTGCTTCGCAGCGCACTCGCAAACGTCAACCTCGTCCGCGAAGAGTTACCGCCTCTAGAGCGTCGCTGCGGGCATGCGAACATCAAATGCGTTCGCAGAGAGTTACTGCCTCTGGAGCTTCGCGGCGGGCTCACGAACGTCACATGTGTTCGCTGAGAGTTACCGCCTCTGGAGCTTCGTGGTGGGCTCGTGAACGTCAAATGCGTTCGTGGAGAGTTACCGCATCTGGAGCTTCACGAGACCACGATGCTCGGGGTGCTTCGCTTCGGTGCTTCGCGAGGCAGCGTGCCACCCTTCTTTTTCGTCCCTTCCTTTCATACAATATTTTGGCACCAACACTATGTTTCGACGAAGTAAAATTAAGACAATGATTCTTTACTACTTCAGTATCCTTGGAAACTCAATACCCATGAATGTGATATCACAAAATTGATATGTAATTACCAATAATTTTAAGGTTAATAATCATAAAATACATCCATGATAATTAGGTAAACCTCCTAGAATAAATATGTGGGGAATATGGCATTTGAATATCATATTTAAAATGTATGAAGTACATCAATTACAGTAAATCTGGATATCCATCAAAAAAATAATACCTCATTATTACGAAATATTTTTTTATCATAAATATATTACATAAATATAAATATATATATCACATTATAAATGATATACTTATGGACTTTTATTAAACTTTTATTGTAAATTCAATGTTAAAGATACGTTTCAGCATATAATTTCATTTTCTTTCGATCATTTTTTTATTTTTATTTTTTGATCCTCATACATGGATCCTGATTTCATAATATAAATAATTTTAAACAGTATATTAATTTCATATATAATTATTATATATGTTTTTACAATAATCAATTAAATTTAGAGATAGAAAATGACATCCATTGTTCATAGAGAAGGTAGGTCATACGTGTGTGTGAACATTGATTCCATTTTCTTATCAGGTTGAAAGATATAAATATAAATGTTACATAGTATCACTCGAGAATAATTTTTCTATATTATATCTATTATATTTTTTTTAAACCCATATATTACATTTAATGTGTGACAAGACCATATCGCTTCGCTTGAAAGTTGTCTGATGTACACACAAGTGATGTTATTACATTCCAAAATATTTTAAATCATAATGATATGTGTGATATAATAATTCTATATAAATATAAATGTCAATACTATCATAAATAAAAAATTATGTAAATTTTTAATTCTATACATGAGAGGTGGTAATGTAAAAATGAATAACATCTGTTTTGAAGGTAGTAGTATGTCGTATACATGAAAAATTATTTTTGGACCCATAGGATGAAAGTGGAGATGGGTGTATGTCATCCACATAACATAAGAATATTTATAAATAGGTAGGATAAAAAATAATGTTATATTAACATTTTATTATAATAAATTAACTACTAGGAGAAATAAATCATAAATGCACTCGTTGATGAATAATATCAATACATTGGGTATCTTCAATATGTTTTTTTCCAATATACTTTCATTGATTGATTTCATTAAAAAATATGGATAAAAGAATGAATTTAGGGAAGTTTCTAATTTATTTAATATGGTATTTTATGACCCAATATTGTATTATGGTTTTATGAAGAGATGAGTGGTGGAGCCCTTTTATAAGTTAACTGTGTTACACACATGTAAATTTTGTAAATAAAGAGTTCCACCCAAATTTTTCCATGTCACAAGTAACCAAAGATGTAAAAATAAAAATAATAAAATATATATGGTAGAAATTTGTAGACGAATTTGTAGACGAATTTGTTTTTTAAAATGTTTTTTATTACTTTTATATATTTCTTTATTTCATTAACCTAGTGGTAAACCCATTTGTACAATAACTATGATAAATAATTTTTCTTATTATTTTTAATTCATTAAAAATTATTTTCTAATACTAGATAATATAAATAATTATTCTATAAAATATTGAATATTTTTTCTGAAATTCCTTTCAATTATCTGTCAAAATATAATTTAAAATTAATCCCAGATATGTAGTGAGAAGACATATTCGTTAAAAAAAGATAAAAAGTTCAACATGTTTTTTTTAAAATCAACATGAAATTTATTAAAATGAAATATATTTGGTCAATAAATAAATAAATATGTAATTTAATTAATTTCACATTCAATCATATCTGTAGAAATACATATTATTAAAAATAATTTAATTGAAAATCTTTTTTTTTAAATTAAAATTTGATATTTTTCACTATTCATCAAAAATGGTTAATTTCAGAAAAATCCAAAGAAGTAACCCAAAGTTAATATTGAATATATTATTTCAAAAAATAATATTATTTTATAAAATTAATGTTCAAAAATTGGAAAAAATTAATATTATTATCATGATAAAAAATCAAAATCAATATTTGGGAAAATGTTGTTTCCAAAACATATAAATACTTTTCTAAAAATAAATTTCATTTTTATTAATATGTTTTCTATATATAAAATATTTATAAAAATTTATTAATTTAATTACTGTTCATTTAACTATGTTTAATGTCTAGGTTATAATAATCTCTTTTAAATATCTATATTAATAATATATAATAATTTTGGTAAATCTCAATTTCATGGGTAACACAAGCTATGGTAGTGTTGCGTACACCAACATATAAAATTTTAATTTCTAATAACATAAAATTTTAGAAAAATCAATTATATGAAAAAATAAAAAATCATTAATACTCATGGTGTTACAATCTACCCCCCCCCCCCTAAAATGAATATATCCATTGAAATTCATCACATTTATATAAAAATTATGGATACTCAAATATCATCAGATCATAAAGATCTGATATTCCTTCCTCATATTGTTGGTTTGGCCTCAAAAATGTGACCAATAGAGTTTTATTGTTTCAAAGATATTTCTTAATATGATGTAAAATTACCTCTAATTATTCCTAATAAGAATGATCTTCCCCATGTGGTATGGCCTATGAGTTTTATACCAGTGGAGGGATATATATGTACTTCCATAAAAGAGATACCTGGAACACCTCATTAACATGATTTATGTTTACTTGATGTAACAAATTTTAATAAATCTAACCAATATAAGTAATAATTTTTATGGTACTCGTACACCTAGGTCTTAGATTCAATTGTTTTCATTGATCTAATAACCTTATTCCTTGGAGAATTTCAAAGAAAAACATTATCGTTAACATTAAATTCATGATCACAACATCCATTATCAGAATAAATTTTCTTTCAACTTTATCATACAATGCTATTTTACTAAACGGATTTATCCTTCAATACTATTTTTTCAGTCATCTCATGTCCCAATAGATTTTGTTTCAAACATCTTTCTAGCATTTTGGATCACAAAATTTTTTTATATAAAGGTATTCATTATGAGGCATTTGAATTCCGAAGTGAAGATATTGTTATAAGACAAATCATATATCTGATTTTATTGATAAAAAACTGCTTTGAGATCCAATTAAAAATATATCTATATATCTTATTGCTTTTTAATTATTCTATCATACTGGACATATTTATTAGGGTGGTACATAGTTTTAAAACTACACTCAGTATCAAGATGATTCTAAATAATTCAACAGAACATTGAAGTAAACCCCAGATCCTAATCCAGAAAAATCGAATGTGGTAATCCATGAACCCTTACCCCAACATTAATTTATAACATAGAAAGCTAATATGGAGACTAATATAATATAATAATGATTATTTTAATTGAATTACTATGCTGATTGACTAAAAAATAGAAAATAAATTCCTTTAGATATATTTTGGAATCCAAAAACATAATCCATGGGGATTTTTTCTCATTTACATTCTACTATGGTTAATGGAAGAAAAATACCATTATAATTTGTTCCTTAAAAGGAAACTAGAATACAGACCAACAAACAGGTTAAAAACAATGAGATAAATCTGTTCATGAATTCCCTCATAAAGTATGATATAATATTTCAATCCATCTTTATACTTAAATGATGAATCAAAAATGATAAATTAGGAGAATACTCTAGAAACACCTTCATCAAATAAATTATCTAAGGAAAAAATACATGATTTCTAAATATTTTCATTCTATCATGATCATGATTTTACTTATCAATATTTCTAATATTTCTTAGCTCTATTAATACCTTTTTCACCTCTTTATTCTACACATGGATAGATGGTGTAACGTTGAATTTATCAATATATGATTTTCCCATTCCATCAGGATTTTTTGATCGATCATTTTTTATAGTTAAATATTGGATTTTTTAATCCTCATCTTGGAAAATATTGAATGATCATTTTGAATCAAATCATTGGCCACCATGTTCTCATTCCAAGGGGGAAATGTATTATGCAATAATAATCATTAATCATCTACATTCTAATTATTTATATAATATTCAACTCGTTATGTGTGAATATATACATTAATATTTTATGATTGGTATATATGTCACAAATTTGTCTATAAAAATAAATCATCCATATCTCTAATGAAAATATTCTAATAAATAACTCAAAATTGTGAGTTGGATAATTATTTACATGGATATTCAATTTTCATGTAGAATAATATATGATATTGTGAGTATACATAATAACACATTATAATCCCTTATTGGATGAATCAATGTATATTACAATCTCTTTTCCAATATAGGGAAATTCAAGAGGATGGAGATGACTAATCTTCTACATAGTTCCATTCACTTTTCCTCACATCTATATATCTAACATAACTTATATTGCTTATTTGTTAACATTTTCATAGTATTGGAATGCCCTGATAAATTATCATTACCCTTTTGATAATATACATATAATCAAAGAAGACATCAGATCTCACTCAACATGGTTAGTCTAGGATAACATCCAATTTCCTCCTTGTTAGATGAATCTACTGATATAGCATCTCATAAAAATATATGACCCAAAAATGAATAATTTTCATCCAAAAGTTACACATTTTAATTTTTTCTTATAATTTAACATTCATTAAGTTCATTAGTACAATAATAATGTTATATTTATTCACTTAATTTATCTTAACATATATAATAATATCATATATAATGTCATGACCCATCCCCCAGGACCTATAGTATGAAAACCCCAAAACTGCCTTCCATAGGCTAGGGGTTGGCGACTAGCACTGGAAATGTGTATCCCAAAAAGGGGAGGCATTGCCTTTAAACCTTTACACATACAGACTATGTATATAAAATGAAAACCATGAGGTAGAACATTTAATAGTAAAAGTGTGAACTGAATGTAAAAAGGGAAAGTATACAAACCCAGTTGAAATGAAATTACAGAAACAAGGAAATGCATTCTCTAAAGGACGTCCACCAAGGATCCTACTTGAATTGTAGTATCAACTCATCATCTGTCATCACTGCCGCTCACCACGTCTACCAATCACCTCCAAGCAACATAAATACCTAGCACCACAAGTCTCCATAGAGATGTTTCTAATATGAAAAGGACACTTAAATGAGTGTTTGAATCCCATGAAGTGGCAAGTATAACAATTCCCAGTAGGGTCACCAAGACTCCAAATGGTATCCCAGTCTTTCGAAAGAAAAAACCACAAACCATGATTTCAATCACAATGAATAAATTAAAATAATTCTCACACCATGAATAAAATATATAGAACAAGAGTAATGATGATTAGTCTTGTTCTAGATCATTTAAATCTATTGAGAGGATCTGTTTTTGATCTATGAAGGGTCGATATACTGCTGATCCACAAAGGTTTACTTTAATGCTGATCCATAAGGGGTCTCACTACTGCTGATCCACCGAGGGTAGCATTGTTTACATTCCACATAGGGTTTCTCTTATATTGATCCACATAAGATTTTTCAATTACTGATCCATAGAGGGTATCAATACTGTCGATGCATGGAGGGTCTCTCTCATGCTGATCCACAGAGGGTCGGTCTTCACTTAAAAGTCAGCCACAAGATCCCCACACACTGTGTTCTTGAGTTCAATAGATTATATTCCTCATAATATCAGTCATAACTCATATTCCACTAACTCCAATTAATAATTAACACCCATGGTTGTCTCATCACAATTATTCCAACATGACAGACAGTGCGCCAATTGGACACCTGATCTGAATGTTATAAGAAAAAAGGTAAAAAGGGACAGGTTGGATTTGAGTATGATCCAACCTGCCCATATTCCAACTTCTTCTAAAACCTTAGTGGAGTATCTCAAAAGGACCTCCTCGTAAAAATGGTCCCAACGTAGTATATGCGCGTCAATCAGAAGATCTATTTGCATAACAATAAATTTTTAGAGAAATGAGACCAGTCAGGTCTGAGTCCTGTATTAGTCTAGGCTGATTCATAGGTCCAACCTGGATAGTGGCTATGGCTAGGATGGTGGGTCTAGCCAGCCTGGAAAACCCATCGTTCAAGATGTGGGACAATCTGAGTGAACTAAATGTTGGGCATCTAGTTCCTCCCCACTGGCGTTTCCATCGGGGCACTACCCCTCCTTCTGAAACTGCAGGCTGGAGCCATCTGTTTCACTCCAGTCCAGTGGCCCAAGAGTGCAACTCCACTCCCAAATGGTGTTGGCACACCTTGTCTCCACATTCCATGGCCCAGCTATCCATAACTCCTTCCACCACAAGGCATGTGGGTGCTGCTTCTCCATGCAGCAGGCTTAGGCCGGCCGCTGCCATGCTAGAGGTGCGACATCAGAGGATACTTCCATGGTCCACCAGAGATGCCCCGATGGTCTGTTTCCAATCTCGTCTATTCCTATGAGCCCCCTAGGTTTCTGCCTTCACTGTGAAGCCCACATAACTTCCTTTCCACCACATTTCCCTATTGTGCACAATGCATGCATATAAACAATGAATAGAATGGGGGTCCATTCCTTGTTCGGATTGGCCCGTGCCCTCCGCGTTAGTGTTTTATCAAGTGGAAATCATCTATCGTCAATTGAATATAAAATTCCCAAAACGAATCCCGCAGAAACCTCCCACAGTAATAAAAGAATCAAGGATCCACCCATTGCTTGATTGATCCATATTATTCATATTATTCATGAATGGGATTGAGGATTATTTTAAACACATACAACAATAAACCCCTTTCTTTGAATCAGTGTTTTGGATGAAGGTGATGATTCACATTCGCCGACGTTAAACATTCATTGGTGCATGTCGTTTTCCATTGATGTCCCATTCAAATCCTCCAACAGTCATCGACCAATCAACTTTTTTTGTTAGATGGTGACATTATTGGTGTTTTGTTATTGATTCCTCTAGTGGTTTTTGAAATTTTTTCTGAACATATTAATTAAATAATGTAACATGTCACAACATTTTAATTCATTGCGACGTTGCATCATTAATGTCCTTCATTAATGGACCTCGTTAATCAAACAATTAAAATAACTTCATTAGATCATCTACCAATCACCATGGTGATGCCATTAAATAGTATAATAAAATAAAATAATGACGAAGAATTTTATTTTATTATTTTATTTTAAATGGTTAAAAAATTAACTATTTCATCTGACCCTTTCCAGTGGAACAAAGCTTCTCCTTAGCGAATCCCAACATTTTGACTTCCACGGTGCTGTCTGATATTCAATCCGTGCACCAATTCAAGTGATAAAAATTCATTCCCACAAGTTTACTGAGTGTACCATAAAAAAAATCAAATTTCACATATGGTCTCTCTAGGCATTTGAATCATGTTCCTTAAATTTTCACAGTCTCATAATAATTCCATATAATTTTAAAAAAATGTTTATATAGAGTTTCTGGGTCCTTAAATTCTTCCCACCTCATGAATTTACATTCTCAAAAATCACAAAAAAAGATAAATAATCAAATGGGGATACTGAGATTTTATATAAAACTCCCACTCCCATTTTCTCTCTTGGAAGTACCCATGCTAACACCAAAATCACACTAGAGGGATTCACCATCCACAAAAAACCCACTCATGTCGATCCTCTATCTCCACCAGGAACTCTATTAAAGTATCACCTCGCCAATTTTCTGCTCTCCCTAGTCGATGACGTGTGATATATCATTCATATATATCATCGACTAGAACACCTGGAAAACATTAAGAACTCGGTGCATATCTAGGGAAGGTCTAGGTGGTACGCCACCTTGCCAACTCTGTTGATAATGTAGAACGATCTGATGAACCTCAATGATATCTTACTACCCCCAACCAAATATATATAGTCCTTGTCGAGGTGATATCCATAGGAATACATGAACACCCTCCTCAAACACCAAGGGTATTTCTCTCCCATCAGCATAAGATGGTTTCTTAGTATGGGAAATATTAATCCACTCCCAGATGATTTTCATATTCTTAGTGGTAGCTCGAAAACAATGTGGACCCATAAGTGCTGAATCACCTGGGTCTATCCAGCATTGAGGTAATCTGCATGGTCGCTCATATGTGGCATAAAATGGTTCCATACTAATGGTGTATTGATTGATATTGTTGTATTGAAACTCCACTAGTGTTAGGTGGTCCTCCCAACTACGGCCAAGATCAAGGACGTAAAAATGATGCATGTCCTCAATTATATGTATGGTCTGTTCCATCTAACCATATGTATGTGGGTGAAAGTCGGTGCTCAATCGTAATTGAGTCTTGAATGCCTCATGTAATCTCTTCTTGAACTGGGATGTAAAATTAGAGTCACGATCTGAAACGATCGTCAATGTTACCCTATGAATCTATAATATCTCATGGATATAGAAGCATCCCTATCCCTATACTGATCCCCACTCTTGGATATGTAGAAAATTGGATGATTTCATGACATTTTCAATGATAACCTAGATAGAGTTATTGCCCCTACATGTACGTGGTAACCCTATCATAAATTCCATCATGATATAATCCCCCATCCACTATGGTACCTCGAGTGGCTGGGTTATGCCTGCTAGAACCTGATAATTGACATTCACATGCTTACATGTGTGTCATCATTAAACGAATTATGCCACTACATTTATCATCCCCGAAAACCCATACTGACATCGGAGGTCCTAGTACATCTCTTCCACTCTAGGATGTATCATAAAATTGTATTTATGGAACTCCCCCAGTACCACATACTAAAACATCACTGGTATAATGGCACATCCCCTAAAAAGGATGTTGTGCTCCCCACCTAACGAAAATATTTCAAGATCCTATCCTGAAGATATATGAGCACTTCAGGCCTCACAGTAAATTTCCCCAAGTTGTTCCTCTTGAACTTGCTGAAGGCATGGAGGATTGACAGTAAAATACAGGTGGTATTCTACTTCATCACTATCCACGAAGGATATCAGCAACATAGCTAGATGTTCTATTGCGTCACTTGGTAGCTGTAAACCCGACCTCCTTCAATGTGCATAATCTACTACCTTTCCCATCCTAGGAGAATAGAATATCACAAAATCATAGTCCAAGAGGAACTCCAGCCATCACCACTATCTCAAGTTCATGTCATTCTATGAGAAGATATACTTAAGACACTTGTGATCCGAGTAGATAGTAAAATGTTCATCCATCATGTAGTGTCACCACTTCTTCAATGAAAAGGCCACTGCTGATAACTCCAGGTCATGGTTTTCATAGTTTTTATCATGATTCTCATCATTCGTAATCCATAAGAGATTATTGCTCTCTCCAGCATTAGGAAACATACCATTCTATTCCTTGATGCATTTCATTAAACTACATACCCTACCCACTCTTCTGGTAGCCTCAAGATAGGGGGCACTTGTCATACTTTCCTTAGTTCCTCGATACTCTGCTACCATATCTCAATCCATATGACTGATATCCCCTTCTTTTTCAATGATGAATGTTTGATGATTCTTAAGAAATTTTGGGTAGAATTCTCCTTCAGAACCTAGCCATACCCCATGCAACATTGCAACTCGGTCACACTCCTGTGTAGCTCCAAATAAAGAACATCCTTTATATTTTTTGAATCCACTTCAAATCCAGCCAAAGAGATAATGTTTCTTAGAAAGTGGAAATTTTGTATCTAGAACTGGATCTTAGAGATATTTCCATAAATATGGTTCTCTTGGAGTGTATCAAGGATTGTCTACCGATGTGTGTAAATCTCCTCTTACAACACTGAGTACACTAAGATGTCATCAATGAAGACCCCCAAGAATCAATTGAGGAAAGGTTGGAAGATCCTGTTGATGTGTCCCATGAATGTTGTTGGGGGTGTTGGTCACCTAGAAATGCATCACCAAGTACTCATAATGGCCATAACATCATTATAAGGATGTCTTTTGTACTTCCTCATCCTGCACCGGAAGTTGATGATAGCCTAATATGAGGTCTATCTTCGAAAACTAACGAGCTCCCTTTATATGATCGAAAAGATCATCAATATTCAGCAGAGGAAACTTATTCATTATATTCTCTTGGATTAGAATCCAATAGTCTTTACAAATCCTCAAAATACTGTCTACCTTATAGGAAAAAAATAGGGGCAACCCCTGGAGAAACACTAGGCCCTACAAACCCCATCCTCTGAAAGTCCTCGAACTGCACCCTCAACACACATAGCTCCATAAGATATATCTGATATGCTGGTGTAGATTTTGATGTTATCCAGGGCACATGTCAATTTAGAAGTATACCTCTCCACGAGGTGGTAGTCTAAGAACATCCTTAGGAAAGACATTTGCATACTAGTCCACCACTTCAAGATAGCTCAGACTCTTCTCTTAAACCACACCGAGGGTGCGTATAGCCAACTAATAAGGGATCAACTACACCAAACACGAAGAAAGTCCATCATGTGCTGCAAAGGTTCTCATCTAAATGGTGAAGGAAAAACTATCCCCATACTCACACACACAATGTACATTGCGCTAAATAAAATGTCGACTTGAGCATAGAATGCGGATTTCCATTCCATACCCATGATGATGCAATAAGGATTAGACGCTTCTACTTGGAGATCCCATCCAAATATCTAGCCACAAAGAGTATTCTCCCATATCCATAACCAGTGTGTAATCATCGAATCCGCTCCGGTAGGAGTCTCTAATTATAATGATCGAGACAATGACTCAAACAGAACCTTCGAGCTCTATATGAGAGTCACAGTAATGAAAGAGTGGTCATCACCTATGTCTATAGGAACTATAGCTAGGGTAGAGTAGTCACAAATAATACATAAAATCATCTCCAGAGCATTGTGGTCATAAGACTCTTTCGCCTGAGGAAATGCTCGTCCATGTCTTCCTGCTTCCTGATGTTGGGGTGGACCACCTGTGGGTGGTGGTGGTAGTACCTCAAACTTTCTCCCACCGCTTGCTATGTGGCCTGTTTCTCTGCCATGTCCTCAGCCCTACGGACCTCCTCACTTGACTGTCAATCTCTAACTCGTTGGTCTCTCGAAAATATATTTATCATTATTATTGCGGGCCAGGCAATTGCAATCTAAGTGACCCTTCTCATCACACATGTAGCACAACATTCCCATCTGCTGACCTACCCAACCTTGAAAGCTCTGCACCTCCAAACCTAAATCCTATGGTTATCCTCTGAATGGTCTAGACTACTTATCCCTCTGTGTCATCTGCCTATTTCTAGCTGCAGATAACTTGACTACCTGTCATCTGATTGTGGCTCTGACAGTCATTGACTGCTCATCTAGGAATCCATCCACAAATAGTACTCAATCTAGCACTCCAACCTACGTTAGGATGTTGAGAGATATCACCAATGATATAATGTCTCATCTATGTCCATGATCAAATATTTAGGTCTTGATGAAAGCGTCCTGTACCATGTTGTTGGAGTAGAGAGAGTGTTCGGTGAAACTCGTAGAGTACTGGGCCATTATCAGGATACCATGCTGTAAGTGAAGTAGCTCTTGAATATGCACTATACGTAAGGTCACTGGTATAAACTCCTCAATGAAGAGGCTGTCGAATTCAAACTAGGAAGGAGACTCCACCTCATGAGTCTGAAGATTCAAGATCCAACATCTCTCTATTGTGCCATGAAACAGACTAAAATTTAGGATCACCCTATAGTATACTGGTGTCTCAATAATGTGAAAAACTCTTGCCACAACCTCCAGCCCATCCTCACCTACCGGTGAGTCTGAATTACCTCGATAACTATGACACCTCTATGTTTTTAATTCTTTTAAAATTCCCAGTTGGTGTTCATAGACTTGGGGGTGGGGGAGCAACTACTGCCCTACGGTTTATGGTGCTACAGGTACACCACCCGAAGGTTCTATCACCGTAAGGGGGCCCTACACCGAGACCTCATTTATCGGTGAGCGGTCATCGTGATCTCTAACTAGAATCCTAGTGGTATATCTATGCAGCGGCATCCTATAATGAAATAGATGTGCCACATTGAATAATATATACCTGGCGATTTAAATTAAAAGAGATCAAAACATTTTTAAATCATACACAAACAATTTTTTTGACTGTCGAGTCCGAAATAAAAACTTAGGGTCCTAGTGCATTGATACGTTGACTACCACAACAACATTGGACTCCCCAAACTGTAATCTGAACTCTAGACACTTAACACTATTTCTCCATTGAAAACATATACCCATTGTTCTTCGGATAGAATAGACCATCCATTGATACCAGTTTGTCATGACCTGCCCCCAGGGCCACTAGTGTGAATACCCCAAGCCCTCCATCCATAGTCTAGGGTTTGGGACTAGCACTAAAAAGGTATATCCCAAAAGGGAAGTCATTGAAAGTATTCATGTATACACACGGACTAGGTACACAAAAAATGAAAACCACAAAGTAAAATTGTTGATAATAAAATTGTGAACCGAATGTAAAATACCCAGTATAAAAAACCAACTGAAATTAATGTATGGAAAAAAAATAAAAATGTGCTCTGATGGACTTCTACTAAGGATCATACATAAAGTGTAGGTATAGATCATTGTCTGATGTCACTATCACTCACTAGGATTTTAAATCACCATCATGAACCATCTATCCATGGCTCTCGAAGTCTCAGTAAAGTTGTTCATCGTCTGTACAAGGCACTAAAAGGTGTGGGAGATGCTGGATAGTATTATAATACCTTGTAGGGACCCTAATATCCCTGAAGTTCTCCCTGAATTCTGCAATGAAAACACCAAAAATCATGATATCAATCCAAATTCATAAGGTAAAAGATATCTCACACAACGTATAAAACATATAGAATAGTAATAATGATGATTAGTATTGAGATAGATCATTTAATTCTATTGATAGGTTCTATTGCTGATCCACGAAGGGTTTCTATACTGCTAATCCAAAAAGGGTTTCTCTACTACTAATTCGAATTACTATTGATCCATAGAGGTCTGCACTACTGTTGATCCACAGAGGGTCTCTCTTATGTAGTTCCACATAAGGTCTCTCTATCACTGATCCACAGAAGGTCAAACTTCTTCTGATCCATGGACCATCTCTCTCATGTCGATCCACGAAGTATCGCTCATGACTTGAATGTCGTCCATAGGATCCCCGAACATAATGCGCAAGAGTTGTAGATATTCTTCTCCTCATAATTTCAGACATACCTCAATCTCCATGAAGTACCATGAATAAGTAACAAAAAATTATGTCTTTTCATAAGGGTACTAATGTGATAGACGATACGTCAATCAGATGCCCGACCTGTATGTTATAAGAAAAAAAAATAAATAGGTCTCACTTGGATTCGAGTCCGATCCAAACTGTAAATCTTTTAAATTCATCCCAAAATAGTGTGGATTATCTCCAAAGGATCACTTCAACCCAAAGTTCCCAATACCATAGACTGCATGTCTATTAGACACTTGGTTTGTGAGGTATGGATGTTTTAGTGGAAATGGAATGGTCATATCCGGGTATGGTAGTGGTCACCCTAGCCAGCCCGTTAGTCCCACGGTTCCGGCCCAACATGTGGGTCAGACCTGGATCATAGGTCCAACCCAGTCGGTGGGTCTGGCGTGGCTAGTGGGTTTGGCTTGGCTGGTGGTTTCGAACCACCTAAAAAAACTGTCACGTGCGGTGTGGACCGGTCGAGCTGAACTAGACAATGGGAATTTGAATCCTCTTAACTTGTGCTTCCAGTGGGGCACCTCCCATCATTCCAAAATGGAAAGAAATTATGATCTATCCAAGTGGCCCTAGTGGGACTGTCCTCTCCCACACATTTCTGGCAAGCCGCGTCTCCACTCTCTGTGTCCCTGCTGGTCGCGGCTCATGGTGCCACAGTGCCAACAGGCGCTACATCTCCACACAGTCGAGCAGCTTGCTAGTGCCTCTCCACTGGTAGTTCCACACAAGTGGCTGCTTTAATGGGCCACCGAAGATGCTCTAGTGGTCCTTTTCAAGTCATTTTCCACCTACAAGTCTCTCGGGGTACCGCCTACCCTGCATAGTCCACAGTATCGCCTTGTCTCCACATTGCCCAACCATGCACATATAATGCATATAACCCATTAACAATGGGGGCCATGGACTAGTTTGGATTTTCCCGCACCCTCTGTGATTTAATTTTATCAAGGGGAATTCATCAATAATCATTTTCAAGAATAAAATCCCCAAAACTAATCCATGAGAAACCACTCGTAGTAAATAAAGAATCTACAATCAACCTCTTGGTCGGTTGATCAGCATTTTTCAAATTATTCGAGAATTCGGTATGGGGTTATTTTCAACACATAAAACAATAAACCCCTTCTATGAAATCAGTGTTGTAGATGAAGGAGATGATTATCATTCATAGACATTCCACATTCATTGGCACTCATTGTCGCCCGTTGATGACATGTTCGAAATCTCTTATAGTCATCGATGAATCACAGTTCTTCATTGGAGGGTGACATCATCAGAAAATCATCATAAATTCCTCCTGTCACTTGAGAATTCTATTTCCAATAGATTAATTAAATAAAGAAACAATAAAATCGTTTTAATTATGATGCATCATTAATGTGCACATTAATGTCACTCATTAAGTGAACCATTATAAGGCCTTCATTAAAGCATCTCACGGGCACCATGGTGTCACCTCTCAATAGTATGAAAAGAATAAAATTTTATAGGAAAATTTTTTTCCAGTATTTTTTTAAAGGTCATAAAATTAATTGTCCTATCCAAACCCTTCCAATCAATATTATGCTTCACCTAAGAAAATCTTGGCACTTTGAATTCAACAGTGCTCTCAGATGTTTAATATGACCACCGGTTTAAAAGATAAAAATTCCCACCCACACAGTTACTGAACATACCTTACAAAATTTGAAAATCACTTCCGGGCTCTCTAGGACTCAGAATCACATGCCACCAATTTTCGCGGTCTTGTAATAATTCCATATAATTAATAAAATTATGCATAATTTCTATGTTTTTGCATATAAATACTACCAATAATTGTTCCCAGTAATATATAATCACTATCTTAATTAAATTATTTAATATTTCAAGTTAATTAGTAAGACCTAATGGAATCATTATATATTCATAGTGTCTATACAAAGCGCAAAATTATTTTTTCATATCCTTGATTTCAACAATAATTAATTATGTTTAATATGAAGGTTAATCTTGGAAAATAATTGAGATCCACAAAGATGGATGAATAGGCCATCAATTCTTTCTAGAGGATAATTTTTCTTGATCGTGATCTTATTTATCATCAAAATATCAATGAATTGTCTCAACAATCCATCATTTATTTTAACAATAATAATAGGTATACCACTAGGTGACACACTTCTATGAATAAATACCACATCAATGGTCACATGGAGTCTCATCATTAATTATGAAAACTCAATCTGATGAATTCTATAGGGAGTCACTTAAATTGGTATAGAACTAGCTAAATGTTATATATAAAACTCTACATAAAATTTTATTCTATGGATTCTAAAAGTGTCTATATAGAAATAATCAAATTAACGTACAGTAGGTATATGATCGTTATTGATTTTCAGCCCAACCATTTGATTTAAAATTCCTTAATTGGAATTAATAACCTTACAATAGATGTATTATCCATTTTATCTTCATAATTATCATAACATTAATAGAATTAATTTTTTCGATTAGAATATCATACAAGGATTCCATTACTAAAAATATGATATAAAATATTTTTAGAGAAATCCATTACATTCCTGAAATGACATTAATTTCTACTAGAGAATGGATAAAAGGATTTTTATGAAGCAGATTCCCAAAAACATCCACCAATGTGAAATCATATACTTGATAAGATATCATTATCTCATTAGTTATTATAACATCTAATACTATATCTAATTTTTTGGTTGTCAACTTGATACTCTATTAAAATTCACTGGATATAAATGAATGCGTAGATATAGATTTAAATATGATATCACCAGTTCTAGAGTAAATGGTATGTTTACCTTTCACCATGACATTAGTAAAACACTAATTAGAAATAGTGATCACATGAGATTTCCAACTTTCCCATTGATGAAGAATTTTTTATGTCGATCATTAACATTAACCTTATGATTTGGGAATGGGTTAATGATGTTCCAATAATCATTGAATTTTAAAAACTATAGAGTGGTTGGTTCATTATTTTTATATTTATATATATTCTCGTCATTAACTAAACTATTTCCATTAAATCAGAAATCATTTTCATGAGGACATTATCATGAAAAATATCGATGGGGTCCTTGTCATGATTACACCATGTCTGCCTCAAATATGATAAGGGTAGGATACAACAAGTAGAAGGGAATATCACTCCAATTGAAGGCCATTTTCTAAGGTATCTTACATGATCACGCATCTCCAACATCTCAATGATATGAAAGCTAAACAAACTAAAAAAATTTATTAATAAATTTAAATCCCATTTCTAAAGAACCAAAATAATCATTGAAAACAATAATGGAAAAATAATAATCCCTCCACAATGAGTCTAAAAACAATTCTGACATTAATTTATATATGAGGACTGATATCATTTTAACTGTTGGATAAAATATTGATAAGTCTGCTTCACTAATCTCCATCAATAACATTACCTTTTAGAATATTGTCAAACTGTATATTGTATGCATACTACAGAACATGTGGGGGAAAATATCATTTATGGTTGTGTATATCAATACCCAGTTAGACACCTAAAAATCAATAATAATATAAAAACAATAATAATATTCATCTCATCAAAAGTTTATTTCTAAAACAAAAATAAAGAGAATTACAATATATACTCAAAAAACACACACCATATTAAGGTAAAGTACTGACCGTAATGCATGTCGGAGAGTCATTATCACATGATCCACATAAAACATGTCCAAGAGATCATCCTTATTGATTTCAATAGTATACATTTTATCGATATAAATTTATCTACACTTTTTGTCTCACCAAAATGACTATAAACTAACTGTTTGAAGGAAATTTCACATTGATGAGGATCACACCCAAGGCCATGTGTTATAAACTCAAATTAATAAGGAATAAATAGTTATGTAGTGTATCAGTTCTTGTGAAGTGTTGGTTATGTTAATGCTAGAAACACAACATAGGGAATGATGATGACACTAGATCTCACTCTAGGTGTCACAAAAGTATTCCAACATCTCTAGCAATGAAGTCCCTCTGAAAATATCACTATCATATGTGTATGATGCGATTACATACTAACCCTAAGAAAATGGATGAAGGGAGAACACCCTTAAAGAACCATGTCCAGGATGAATAGGGAAATGGATATCATCCAAGTTTGAAATATTTTCATTGTGTACCAGTATTATGTGGCATATCTATTAAGAAAATTGTTTTTCCTTTTTATTACAATATATTCATGTTCCTATGTCAGTATCCATGTAAGAGTACTATCTGTGTCTATGACCATGTAATTTGGACTGTATCCATGTACATGTCTTGTCACATGTACACATGGTCTAGCCATGCCTGTGTCATATTATATGGAATGTTTGAGCTCATGTACTCCAGGTTGTGTCTATGTACCCACTGGGGAACATGATTAGATTGCAAGATGATTAAGCGATAGAGTGAATGGGGTCACAAACCATGTGATATTTAACATTCTCAAATAATATCTAGTTCAACACCATGGGTCCTTAACAATGTGGAAAAACAAAAAACACAAAATGTAATGTAGGATTTTGTAGAACTATTGGAATCATCACACATAATCAGGATATGCTATTGTTGGTGTCCCTCCCTACTAGAAATATGGATTTGGTGTTTGATTGACCCTACTGTCATCAACATCTGGATTACGGCTTCCAATTTAGAAAAAATAAAAACTCGAAGATATACCTAAATTATATATCCAAACCTATACAGGAACGCCTTAGATTTTGTTATGATTTAATTAATATTTCTTTACATAACAATCGATAAATAATAATGAACTCCAATATAAAATTTAATTTTATTGTCCAAGGAATCATATGTCCAACAATGGTCCATTCTGTATTTATTGACCAGTGAGCATGAGGATTCCCCTGTGATGAATGAACAATGCTGAGTGTAAGCTAATAATCACCTGAAAAAGGAACAATCGTCACTAGTGTGTAGTTGGACTCATTATTTTTCTATAATAATTCTGACTGGAAATCCAATAAAAATAATCCAATCTTCTAATAGTCCCCACACATAAATTCAATACTCAAAATATGACCTCTGTACAAATCAATCTATTGGTTGATTGAATAGAGTTCATCTTATAAGACAAATAATTTGTAAAAAAAATTCAAATATGACATCCTAATTATGTGATTTGGCCGAATAATTGATGAAGATTGATTCCATTCCATTTTCATTGGTAAGATCCTATAGATCCATCACACACCATGTGATGATCCACAATTCGGTCGTCACATGCAAAAAAGCTACTCCAATGCTATACAATGACTTATTTGATTAGAGTGTATTGTGGAAACCCAAGAAATCAACCTTATTTTAATTTATATAAAAATATAATTAAGTTCATTTCATTATTTATAAAAAGTTATTTATTAATTTTATTAAATCATCACAGAGGTGTTGAGACGTAAATTTTGACATGCTCTATGGTAATGTCACACTTCGGGTAAACCCCATACTCTACAAGCGATGATGCCCTCAGTTATACAGAACATTTATCAGGTTAAATGTAATTCAACTTTTTAGAAAAATGGTAAGCATTTTTATTTAGTAGATTAAATATTTTTAAATTTTTTATTCATGGAACACTATGCCTCAGAATCTCAAACTTTCTACATTAATAGCTCTAAAAATAGTCAACATAATATTTCAAAAACATTAATTCAAAATTCAATGTATCTATATTCATCCACCTTATCTCTTTACTGTCCTAAAATCCCAAAAAAGTATAAACCAATAGATGAGGGTACTGAGAACTCACATGAGTCTACATCTCCTAGGTGATCTCTTAAATATTCCAATTCTTCCACAAGAAGAAAAGTACTGTAATAAATATACGATGAAGTATCCCCTCCTTTTTATCCTTATTCCCTAATAACTACATAGAAAATTCATATCTGTCATTGATTTCATAGTCATTCCAATCAATAACAATGGACATAACATGCATGTACCACCATAACTCTATAGAATTGAAAATGGTTCATAGATGCTCCAATTATCATGGTAGAGCTATGTAGTACTTCACCTCATCAAATTTACACAATATCTAGAAATTTCCAATGAGTCTCAGATATGGATTCTCTCCCAAAGGAAATATCTACAATACACATCGAAGTAGACCCCATAGGAACACTTGGTATCCTTTCTCGAACACCAAATTCATATATTATAAATCAGATTATGAAATTTGATGGATATGTGTGGTCGTCATCCTATTCCGGATTTAATAAACCTTGTTTGTACTTGATCACAATAGCTCTAGGCCCATAAGTGTTTATTATCCTTGGTCAATATAACCTTATCGTGACAATTAGGGTCACCCATACAATGCCTCATAGGGTTATGAACCTAAGGTGGAATATTATAAATTATTGTATGTACTCTCCACCAATGGTAGGTGACACTCTCATTTAATGAAATAGTCTGACATGAATACATGTGGCATGTCCTCTAAGACCTGAATGGAATGCTCCATCTCACTATCATCATGGGGGGTGTAAAGTCATTCTCAAATACTACTGAATCATAGAATCCTCTTAACATACCTTCCACAAACATGTTGTGATGTGATTATCATAGTTATTAAAAAATAATATATGGAAACCCTTGAATCCATTAAATCTTATTTACTTATAATCATCCCATCTAGTCTAAAAAGAATTCTATGGGATAGTAAATAAGTGTGCAAACATGGTGAGATGGTCTATGGTCACCCACGTAACATCATTCACCCAATATATATGTGGTAATTTCATCATAGTTTCGATTTGTATAATAAAATACTTGATCTACTATATATCATGGTGTTGAATTATTGTCGATGTAAACTCGTACTCATTATTCACTAGATGATAAGTAAGACATCGAGATAAATAATATAAGAAATTTTTCTTCATCATTTTCCACCAAATGTAGCACAGTAGGTACTAATAAATATCTTCTGGACTAGGATATACCAGAAAATGATATTTCTGAATTTCTCATTGAGTCTCCTCCATCAAAATCACGGGTATAATTGCGAATCATTATAAAAGAACAAAAATCACCCCACCGTCATTAAATCATCCAGGATCATATGCAAGAGATATATGGGTAGATAGGTAATCACAGAAACTGTATCATTGTCATTCCTAACCAACAAACTCTAAATGAGGTGGGGTAATAATGACCAACTAAAGGTAAGGTTCTTCACATGCATCCACGATGTATATGTCGAATGAGGAAAAATTATCTCACTCTCATCTTAAAAACTAAAAAATTGATCCCTTACTAAGGATATCTGCTACAATTTTCCCCTTCAAAAGAGTATTGACAATATTGAATACATAATCCAAAAAGAAAACTGGCCATCATTTCTAACTCAGGTTTTTATCCTTTTGAGTGTATGTATATACATGAGACACTTTTGGTTATAATAGACTGTAAAACCCCAACCCATAATATTGGGTCACTACATCATCCATTTGAATAATATGGTTTCTAAATCAATATTGTGGATCACATAGTTCTTTTCATGTGGCATAAACATATGTAAATCGTAGTCAGTCACATCATTCCAATATATCATAAAAATTCCATGATTGGTTCCTAATGAATAACATAAAATTACGTAATCCACACCCACCACTTGTAATCTCAAGTTGGGTAAACTAATAAATGACATTTTAAACTCCATGAAATCCTGATGGAACATCTACTCAATATTCTAGGCTTATGTTTTTCAGAGCTAAGAAGTCAAGGAATATGATATCCTTGCGAAATAATATATTATTCTCCAATAGTATCCTATAGACTCAAGGATTATCCTCACCGACATCACAGTATATGGTTTCTCCCAATCTTACACTGCTTCCACCATTGTTGGGTCCACTGCTACATTTTTTTTTGAGATAAAATGTTATAAAAACTAGACCTATTGAATCTAGATATGGAACTCTGATGGATTTTAATATATATGGTTCTATCAATGAATGTCTTAAAAATCAATGGTGTCTAAAATTTTCCTGCCACGACACTAAATAAACTATGGTGTCATTGATGATAACGAGCTTAAACTGGTCCATAAAAAAAATTAAAAATATGATAAATGAGTCCCATGAACACTTTTAGGTAGTTAATAATGCTTATTTTCATCACAAAGTACTCATAATGACCGTAGAGGCATATAATTTTCTCCCTCGTTAGAAATCCATCTCATACAAAAAACTAATGATAGGCTGATACGTGGTCAGTCGTTTAGAATGATCCTTCCCCAATCAATATATCGAATAGTTAATTGATCCTATATAGTGGCTACATTTTCTTTATTGATGGTTGTATTTGCTTATGGTAGACCAAAAAGAGCATGAAGCACCAGTCTATCATATTGGTGAACAAAACTGGGGATGAAATGGGAGAAACAATGGGTCTAACAAATCCCTTCCTCATATGTGAACCAAAAACACCCACAACTCATGAATTTTTATGATATCTGTCTGATGTGTCGATGTAATTATTATGTTCCTCTAGTGTTGTAGATAATTTCATAATTTTATCTCTTGTTGGGAAGGTATGCATAAAAAGGAATAAACAATGATTCCCACATATTCCTATATAACTATATGGAATTGAAAAGTTAAAACATCACTTACACCAATTCTACTGCTATCCAACTGATGAGTAATCAACTGCACCCAACTATTGTTTAGTCAATCATTCATTTAAAAAATTTTCATTTCACACATAATAAAATATGTAGCCCCATGGCTATAGATGCACCACATTCTCTTCCAAAATAAATCTATCTAGGCATTACTTGTTGAAAACCAGACATTCCTGATATGAATTCATAAGGCCTCATCACTACTAAAAAGATATCCCAACTGAATCATTGACCACCATGATTCCGGTCACAACATTTGAAAGAGATTTGTATCACGAAGTCATCTCCCACAGAAGTCATCATGTGAAATTATTAATTAAAGTTACCAAAAATAATTTCTATGTATCATACTAGATAAATGGAAAGATTATAATTACTCACACCTGTGTGTATCAGTTCACAATCTATAATAAAAGAGTCATATATCATACTACATATCATCCAAATAGCCTGAGGATCATATTCCTTTACAACATCCAGCTTCCCATGCCCATGTAGGCCAACTCCTTAATCTAGGAATGGACCACTTAATGGTTGTGGTGGATGAAATTTGGAACATCTACCACCACTATAAAAAATATAATCTCCTTACCATGTAATTTCATAGTGGAATTTTTTACTCCTATTGGGACCTCTCCCTAATAAGATCATCCAATGTATCTCTATCAGAAGTACATCGGGTAATAAATTCTCTTGTAGGATGTACCTTTCCATCAAAAGAGTATAACCACATCTCTTTGGGATGACTAGACAAATCATGAGAGCCTAGAACCACAAAAATTCTATTCTATGATTACCTTTATAAATATCTCACACATGTGGTCCTTGAGGCTGACATAGGCATCTTATTAATATTGTCTCTTCACTTGTGTTCCCACATCCAAAAATAGCATCTCTGGCTTCTCATCTAGGAAAATGTCAACCACCACAAATTGATATAGAACCCTATCATATGTAGTAATGAATTGGTGTATAAAATTATTTTTGGATTTTTCTATGTTGTGATCGCTCGATGGTGCAAATCCAAGATATCTTAGCGTGAACCATATCCATAAATCACACATAGGGTTTGGTGAAACCCAATGAATACCCATCTAATGTGGTAGTACCCAAATGAAGACGTATAATATTCTATATTTAAATATATATCATTGTAGCTAGGGATAAATCATATTTATAAAGGTTCTCAAACACCGATCATGCTTGTGTCGCTTTTTCATATTATAATGTCACTAAACTCCGCCATCAACCTACATATCAAAGAGATGTATCAATTGAAGTACCATCATAAGATATTATAGTATCATGAAAATACATAAAAATCATGTCACAACTACAATCCAGTATGTATCCTCTTCAGTTTTGGCCTTGCCACAATACCCGAGGGGTCACATTCAGTAAAACTCTTCAAGTGTGCTAAGCCTACTCATCTTTTTTTTGGTACTGAAGGGTCCATCAGTATCTTGACACATGGTGGTTTAACATGTGACCAAACATGATGTAAACCCTCTTCAACATTCAAATATATCATTTCCTCTTTAGTAAGAGGATCTTCCTCATGATCCTGATGTTGAATGATAGATAGAATACATCATTGAGGCATTCAAAAATAGAGAAGATGTACCCAAAAAATGAGTATATATAGACAGATGACTCACTAAGAACATGGAAACCATAATACATTTCAGTATGAAGCATGTAAAAAAAATTATGACATATAATTTATTCGTGTACCATGTTGATGGATAGTTGATATCTGTCGTTATATATGGATACATCCGCTACTAAAATAAAATTAATGTCACTAGCATAAAATATAAACTCCAAACCATTAACATTTTTTCCCAAACCAATCTCACATACTATAGTATTATTTTTTAACATAATACTATTATACCACAAAATCAATAATAATCTAAACCAGACCCATTTCTTGAAAACTGCAAGACCTCCTCTAATAGGCTAGGGTATGGTGACTATCATCGTGTAGTCATATAAATAACATTCGATTACAAAAACATTGGAACCTACACACACATAGAAAATACCTTACAATGATTAAATGTCAGGAATATGATAAAAAATACATTCATACATACAAATAACGCTATTATGCTTTTGAAAAAAGTATTGAAAAAAAAAATGGAATAATAAAGTCCCACCACATTGTGTTTGAAAACATGTCCAACCTAAAAATATAGAATGTGAATTCTATTAAGGTAACAACCCAAACACACTTTAATATATCATATACACTACGCTCCACCATGTCCTAGAATCTCTATAAATATTTATAATGGTTGATCATCAACATAATACATGACACATGTTCGAAAATTCCATACCGGGTTGAGTATAACAATACCCAACAGGAGATCCCAAAATCACAAAGAATACAACAACTAGTATAATAATCATATCATCATAGGTATATGTTTTCAACAATTATAACAATTATCTCCACATATAATCAACAAAGGAATACTATCATGTAATGTAAATAATGTAATCCCATTATTTGAATCCTGCTCGGTGGTTCCACATAACACTCAACAATGAGAACATGCTCCACAAGATAGATTATATTTTTGGCCTCCATCAAATATGTAATTCTAATCAGATATCACCATTCTTTTTATAAATACGATGTATGAATAGAGTTATACATATATATGGATCACTCCCAAGGCTATAAGGTACACCAACAGCTCAATCTGAAATGACCCCTAAGTTAAAGGATTAACGCTTGTGTAGTGTTAGTCATTATGAAACCCATAACTAAAAAATAGGTGTGATGATTATATAGGATCTCACTCAAGGCCTTGTGGAAGGATACAAACAACATTAATAAATAATTCCTACTAAAGGGACACCGTTATTTATCTGGGAATCAATTCCAAACTAACCTAATTGGAATGGATGAGGGGAATGCTCCATAAACATTTCATGTCCATAGTAATTGATAAAAAGACATCTGACTATTTTTTATGTAATAAAAGATCAGTACTGGCAGTACAAAACATGTACCTTCATCATCGAGTGATACCCTTGTACCAATGTTTATGAATGTTCCAATTTCCATGTCTATAGAAATTACATTGTGTGTCTAAGGTAGTTTACTCCACACTCTATCCATAGAAATTTCACTATCCCTGTAAAACTATCATCTCAATGTTTGTGTTAGATAGCATGAATATCTGATAAAATATACTAATAAACATGTCTTTTAACCCCATAATGAGAACATCATGTTAGCATGTCAATAAATATATCTTGTGAAATGGGTTACATTCTGTTTAACAGTTATACTTCATGTGTAAACCTGGAATAAAGACCATTTAATATTGGAATTGAAATAAATTTGGGAATCTTCATTGATTATCAATATTTTACTTTTACACCATCCATGTAAAATAGAAATGTGGATATAGAGTTTTACTGAACATACTATTTTTGGGGTCCATATTCCATCATCAGATTCAACAAAATTCTATACATTTTGATATTCTTCCATTGTATGTCAAAATACATGCACAATTTCTTTTGTTTTGATCATAATCCAATGATATCAGTGTAGATATTCAATTTATCAAAAAACTTATCCCTCATTCTATGATTTCTATCTATTACCCCATAAAAATTATGAACAATTATTTTTTATATGATCTTTAAGGAAATGTGGGCCAAGGGAATCCACTATGATGAATGATGAATGATGAATGGTGAGAGAAATAAACGAAACCTAAAAATGGTTAATAAACATAAAAAAAGTTCAATTTCCCATGATCTGTTTCCATTAGAATGAAAAATTAAGATCCAATAAAATTAATAAATTCAACAAATTATCTTTATAGAAAACTAAAATACCTATAATATAATCGATCTACGAATCAATCTATTGGTAGATTGATTCAGGAATTCTTATAAAATAAAAATGAAAAAATTTTTTAAAGAAAACATCCACCAAAATCAATTTTTTTCATTCACTAGAAATGATATATTCTATATAATTTTAATTTTAAATATCCTCAAGCTTCATAAAAAAAAATGATTGGTGATCCATGATTCTGTCATATCTCACCAACAGAATCTCGTATACCAATCATCAATATATTCCCTTTTGTTGATGTTTTATGATGGTAATAAATAAAATCATCAATAATGTGGTTTATATATAGTTATAAATTATTTTATTACATTTTCAAATAAAATATTTAACTGATTTTATATATTTTATTAAATATCGTAGGACTGCGCTAAACATGTACATCTAACAGACTCCAATGTAATGTGATTCCCATGGAAAATCCACACATTGAAATCAATAGAAGCCTGAGATTTCTGGCCTGAGCCACCATATATATTTTATTTAACTTTTTATATGAAAATATGGTTGGATTAATTTAAAATATTTAATATTTTTACAAATTAAAATCTGGGCACACCAAGTCTCAAAATCTAACATCAACATTGTGCCTACCTCTGAAAAAAATCTATATAATATTCAAAAACAATACATGGGAAAATTGGAGTCAACAAAATCCATCACTCCCAATCTAAAATAATTTATTTGTCCCCTTATGTTACACTCTTCTATTATTATTCCCACACATTGAGCATAACACAATTATCATATTCATCTCTATATGTTTTATATATTTTCTATTGATATCTGATTTCATTTTGTTTTGTAAAAACCATGACATTAATACGTTAGTCCAACATTCTTTTTAATATTTTTAAAACATAAAACAATCTCAGGATAACTTGTGAATCCTTTTATGAATTATTACCTTAAAATACAAGTATTTAAGACACTAAATAATTTATAAACCTTAAATTTACGTTGGTTGATAAAAAAAAATCATACCCCACATACTATATTTAATTCGAATTATAGATACCGAAGGATTCATAATGACTTATCCACAACTAAAGGAAATCATTGTCCTTATTTGAATAAATAATAAAAAGATTTTATTCATTGATAAATATGTTACTGAACTTATCCCAATCCAAATTGTAATTTCCAAATTGTTTTCATTTTTTTCATGATAAGATTCTAACATTGATCCACTTCACTATATATATATGGGAGATAAAAAAATTGTAAATTCATGTCCCATACTCTAGTGAATGTAAAATAACTTTTTATAGGTACTGATCTAGTAATCATCAACTAGAGGATTTTTCATCCCACTGAAGCATGTTATCATCTTCCTCAATGATGAGTCAACAAAATTTTGTGTCATCCATATATTATTAGTAATTCACGAATGATTCATGGATTGAGAAAGTTAGGTGTTAAAAAAATTAATAGTTTTCATTACATTTATCATAATGTGATACTTCTTAAGAGGAAAATCATTTCATAATACATTAAATTCATAATTAACATGGTTTATTTAGGATTAATCAATTTATTAAAAACAAAAAACTCATTGTATGAAATATTAATCTTAGCGGTGGACCACATAAAAATGATGAATCACTTGTTGGATGTATATATAATGAAAACATTTATCATAATATATGAAACCATAGTCTTATACTAGTTTATTCAGTGGTATATTATATTAAAATCCATAATGATGGTTTATATAGAGCTTGTGGATTCCAAATTAATACCCCATAGTAGTGTCAGACAAGTTTTGATTCATGCCAAATTTGCATACACGAGGTGATGATCAATTTTATCTCAAAAAACACTTTTCAATTTTTTACATATAGGTATCATTATTTTAAATGCACATCCACATTTATTATAAATATATCTATTTAATTTCATAGATACCACAAAATATATCCTCTACCAACATTATATGCTAGTTTTCTATATGTAGACATGTCCATAGGCTTATCCTTAAACATATGCATAGAGATCTCAGTATGTTTTTATCACCCTTGTTTTCAAAGGCTAACCAAACTTATCTACTAATAAAAAATATTGAGACATGGTATTATCATATATAGATATTAAATCCATTTAAAATAATAATAAATACATTACACAAACACATGCCTGGTTACCATAAGGATAGTAAAGGGAGATGTGTAAGCATAAAATGGACATTATAGTTTGAGAAAAAGGGAGATATATAAGAAAATGTGATCTCATACACTCAGTAAGTATTTAAAATGGAGATATTTAAGAATAACATATACATTAGAGAATGTGAACAAGAGAATATCATTTGAAAATCCTAAACAACATATCAAGGTTCTAAATCCGGAGTCATTGAAATAATATTGTATGATCATAATACATTTATCAAAAGGTAATATAACGTTTTAAAATCCTAAACAACATATCAAGGTTCTAAATCCAGAGTCATTTTCTTATAAGGTATTTCTCACTTACATGGCTATGGTACTAGAATGAGTTCTCTCCCCAAACCACCATATCCATCAAGTCCTACTCCAAAGATCACCATAGAGGAAAATGTATCTTAAAAAATAGTGTCAACTCCCCATTATATTCATTTCATTCTAAAAAAATATTATCCCAATACAATGAGGGAGTTATAGTTCCCACTCATGTCATTATGATAATCATATATATGTGTTCCATGAGATCATTAAACATTATTAAAAAAAATTCCTGAAATGAAATGGGTTACATAAAAATTACAACATAAATAAACATATATAATAGTGAAATGTTTCATAATCATTACATAATTTCATCCTAGAATAGCTCAGGGACAAAATGGTTACCATTAAAATATTGCATCATATAACCCATGGATGAAAACAGGTTTCATAAACCTTATTATATAAAAACCTAATCCAAAGAGATAATAATAATAATGGTTTACTCCGATCATATCCCAAAAAAGCTAATGTAGCATCATAAAATTTCATCATATATGGAGAAAATTTTTGAAATTTGATTTATATCATTTCTTGTGGAAAATAATATTTATTCATTGAAAAACAGTTTTTTAAAACATAAAAATTTATTGATTTTTTTTATATTTAAATTAAATATTATTTCATACAATGAAATATTCAAATAAATTATCTATCATGTTTATGGAATGTATCATTCATTACACACATGTTAAATCAATTATTCTACTCAAAATGTTGTTTTAATCAAAATTGGCATTACATGGAAAAATTATTGAAGATTTATTTCAAAAAATACATTTAAAAAATAAATCATTGGTAAATATTTATTGTAAAAATAATTTTATATTATTAAAAAAACTTTTTTGAATACATTTTTACAAAACATTGTTTTGGAAAATAATTTTCTGAAAAATAAAAGAAATAATGTTGAATTCTCTCAAAATTATTTTCAAAATTATTTTACATTCCAAATAGTTCAAAATGGAAATATTAAATGAAAAAATAATATGTAACAAAAGTAAAAAAATAATTTCATGAGTATCATGAATGATTAAAAATATAATTTTTTAATTCATGAAAAATCAAAAAATAATCATGGTAAATGATGATATAGTGAAATAAAATATTTACCACATCAATAACAATGAATAATAATCCTCATGAATGAGTAATATAAAATGAATGAAAAAATATAATTTGGATGAATAAACTCAAGATATTACTTTTCATTGGTTTTATTATATACAAATATGAATGAATTATAAAATTAATATATGTCTCAAAAAAATAAAATTGTGGTGAAAATATCTAACCACATTGGTAACATTTTAACAGTAAAAATTGTTAATGATAGATAATCAAATGGATATGTCAATAAATATAAATTTATATATAATAATAAAAACAACATATATTCTTGAAAATTATATATTTCAAATTAATGAAATATGTGTTTAATATTGAATGTATGTCACTACAGTAAAAAAAGTGAGACAGAAATCCCTTACATTATGTCATAACATTCATCGTACACAATAAAACATCACATATAATAAATATTTTATTATTTATAAATCTTTTAAATAACCTAAATCATATATATTATACCATATATTTTTTACATAAGACCTTTTAATAACCATTTATTACAAATTTCAGGTGAGTTTTATGCTTTAGGAAATAATTACATTATTTTTAATATAGGTTTTGATTTTTCATTTTTGAACCTATTACAAGGATAATGATATTATAATATCTATAATTTTAACCATTATATATATATATATATATATCATATATATTAATTAAAAATATATAGGAGTTTTCCAAAAAAATTAGTGATAGAAAATCAAACACATCATTCATAGAGACAGTCAGTCATACGTACACATGGATGTTATATCCATTTTATTATAGATTTAATTAAAAAGAGACTGAAAGATATATATTGAAATTAAACAATATTATTTATGAAATATATATAAAATATGTTTATAAAATACATCCTTATTATATTCCATGCTATGCTTGAATGAATCACAACACTTCAGAAGAGTGTTGTCTACCGTACATACGATTTACATTATCGTATTCCCATAAAATAGGAATCATGAATGTATGTGTGATATTATAATTATAGAATAATAATATTATCCAAATTATAATATAATAAAAAAATCCAATATATTGTCTATACATGATATGTGGTAATGGAAAAATTATTGTCATAGATTTGGGAGGTGATAGTCTACAACACACTTGAATGATGATTTTGTGACCCATTTGATAGAAGATGATATTTTTAGGTCCTTAACATAACATAAAAACTTCTCAAAATATTTAATATAAGGTGGTTATTATATTTTAATTTCATTATTATAATTTATATAGGATTAAGAAAAAAACAAGAACACTTGTTGATGAACATTACCTCTTCTTTGTGAATCCCACCAAGGCACGCACCAATACATTTACACGGTAATATTTATGTCTAAAATATGGCTTCTATGATGATATTATGGTTGTTAAGGAGTCATTTGGGTACAGTTTTGATATATCAAAAGGGATTTAAAATTTTAGTAAGATTTTATCAGTGGTGGTCTTTTATATGTGACTTGAGTGGCACACTTTTAATTTTATAATAGAAAGAATTCCATAAAGAAATTTTAACATCACAAGGCACCATTAATGGTCCATTATCTATAAAATTTATTAAAAGCTCAATATAATTATTTATAACTATTTTTAGAAAATATTTGAGGTTATTTTTTACCATTATTCGTCTAATTAGACTCCGATAAAGTAATTTTTTTCTTTAACTATAATAATTGTGTTTTTACTATTTAAATATTTATTTTGGTCAAAAATTAATCTGTACATATTATTTAATATATAGATAGATATCTTTAATTAATAATATTTATTACATTTCTAAACATTCATTTAATATATTTATAAATTTTTTTATTTATAATTAATGTTGACGATATAATGAGAACATCTGTTTTAAAGTAGAAAATATTCAAAAGCGTGCTTTTTTTATAAAATAATAAATTTGAAAATTATTAAAATGAACAAAATTGAATTAATATATATATGAATGAGCTACATTTAGTTTTAAACAAATTTTATAATAAGATTTATCTTTTTAACTAATTTAATGAAAAATAATGGTCTCAATAAAAAAATTTGTATTTTTTCAGTATTGATCAAAAAATTAAATTTTGCTGAAAAATAATAAAAATTAACCAATAGAAAATTTTATAATTATGATAATAAAAAGAATAAATATTTTATTAAATTAAATCTCTAAAATTTATAATATTTAATATTATTATCATAAATGAAAAAAATAGAAAAAAAATAATATTTTCGAATCGTATGATGATTTCTTTACGAAATAAGTACCAATTTTCAATATTTATTGATTCTATTAATCTGTTATAAATAATATTTAAAATATATTTTCTACTCTTAATATTTCTATTTTTAATAACTATGATATAATTCTTTTTTGTAAATAAGTATATTAATAATATATCATTATTTTAAAAAAATTCATTGTTTTGAAAGACACAATCTAAAGGATAAATGCATTGAACATAATATTATGATGTTGATTCATGTTACTTAATCTAAAAAATAAAATTAATTTATTAAAAATAATTATTTCTAAAAAATCAGGGTGTTACAACCCCAAATCTCGTAGCCCGGAGCAGGTGTTGGTTTTATTACATTTCCATAGATACAAGGTGTAAAATATCAGTGTTACAAAAAAAATTAATAGTTTTGGAGAATAAAATATAGAAATGATATCCATTTTACATAAGAATATAAAATAAAAAACATTAAAATAGAAACCATTTTTTTCCTTGAAATAATTTCAATAATTATTCTTCATATATTATATGAATGAAAAGGTGAGATAATATTATAATCATTAATTAATTATATAACAAGCTATCATGAATCAATAATAATAATTAAAATTTAATGATAAATAAATTATTACACATTCCTTTTAAATAACATTACTATAATGATATTATATTGAATAAAAAATATTAATAGGTAAATAAATAAAAGAACATGTCATTTTACCAATAAATGGCAATGAAATACATCTAGATAATATATTAGAGTGAAAATATCATTGATACCTCTACCATTAAGATCTTTCCTCTAGAGAGTTTAAAACTAATTGTTAAAGACTAGTCTAATTGGGAAAAATGGATTTTCTTATGAGACATATAGATTCATTGTGGGGATATATATAATAGGTAACCACTCATATCCACCATTCTAAAGAATTACTCATATATTTAATAATCTATTTAGTTGAGGAAAAATATTTATTATCATTAAATATATGAATATAGTAAAAATATTGATTTATTTATATTTCCCCATTTTAAAATTCATATATAAAAATGGTATACATAATAGTAAAGTAATCAAATAAATTTTATATAAATATTCAATATAAATTAAAATTATAAATAAAAATGACTTCATTAATGTTATCATATCTCGAGAATGTTAAAATTCACAAAATAATATGATATTGAACATTAACCTTTACCACAATGTATATATCAATTCAAATCCAGATTTATGAAATAACTCAAATTGAAACATAAAATATCATTAGTTAAATATTAATCATGACATTACACATCAAAGTGGTAGTATACACACCATAAAAAATAAATTTTGTATATAATAACACAACAGTCCCCAATGAAGGGAAATTGAGATGAGGTTTGTTACCAAGAATTTCCTTTTATTTAAACACATGTTGACATTCTATATATGTGTTCTAAACATAATAATAACCAATAATATATTCATATTAATATTTATAATATCATAAAAAATTATTTTATAATATATTTTAACCCATTTATCAATAATAATTCATTAGTTTTATTGTATTTAGTATTAATTTCCCTATTTTCTCAATTGTTCTTTGTCATGAATGATAATTTTATAATGAATATTGTATAGTTTATTCCAATGAAAAATAATAATAAGAATATAATAAGAATATATATTAATAAATTATACTTTTAACAGAAATCATGAAATATAGTTTTTAGATATGACGTATGCTATAATAAAGGAGTCAGTAAGAATGTATGTCTGAGTAACGTTTCAATTTTTAAACAATCATTACAGAAAGAAGCTAAAAAATAATTTATATTTATTTAATAATAATAATATCAATAACTAAATATTAATTCACAAATTGTAAATATATATACTATCCATGTGACAGGGTGTGGAAAATAGAGTCACATCGCATCATGAGTATGGTAGTTCACATGACCACGAATGACATTATCATCTCTCATTGAGTGAAAATGTTATATTGAATAAAATATATAATATTTTCATAAAGATAAATATATAATTAATATATTAACATTTCAATTTATATCACAAATAATAATGACCGTTATCCTTATAATTATTCATATAATGAGTTAGTGACAGATGAATCACATCAAATTGTGATGCGGTACTCCACCTTACACACAAAGATCGTTATCATATACCCTATGTAATGGATGGATAATGGTGTAAATAGTATAATGAAAGTAATTGAATAATTATTTTATGATTTTTATATAGATACATTGTATTCATTATCAAACCTAACTATAAGATATGTTAATATAAAAACAAAATACAAATACACAGTACACACGATTGATGATTTCGTAACCCGTTTGATAGAATTGGGGATGTTTTACAGTCATTTTCTCATCATTAAAAAATATAATCATATTTAATATACTAATTTTAATATATCCGGGTGTTTAATGATAATTTATGGTGTTTTGGAAATTTATAAAAAAAAATTATCATTGAAGAATGTTTTATCCTTTTGTGTAACCTCCTTAGGATTGCACCAAAATCCTTCTAATGATGGATTTATTCCAAAAAAAAGAATTTTGGGATGATATGAGTGGGTTTTTATGTTATTATGGAATGTAATGTATGAAGAGAATGTTTCAAATCTGTGAAGAATATTGGATTGTTTTTTGCCTTTGATATGTGGGTTGTGTGGACACTTGAAAATTTTGTATCAAAAATGGTGTACCCGTAGTTTTCGCATTCCAAAAGGATCCAAAATCGATATATCTTGATAATCATAAATTATAGGGTCCATATATTCAAACAAAATATTTTTTAAAAACTTTTTATGACATTTTATCCAATATCCTATAAGTTTAACCCTTGATAATCCCATTTTACCTTAAACATGGTATTTAATTTTTACAAATTTCACAAATAATTTTGGGGGAAATATTTAAATTATTAATGAATTTATGTTATTCTGATTAAAATTACGGTATCCATTTTACAAAATATATTCGATCAATAAATAAAATTTAATTTCATATTAATCCTGTAGATGCGAGGAGAAAACGTATTTTGAAAGGGAGTTATTCTAATGTCTTCGATGTTATCATATAATATATATATATAAATTAGTACAGTGAAAAAAATTTAATTAATAGATATATTATTGAAATAATATATTATTTAAAACAATTTAAAATATATTTATACGTGTTAAATAAATAGAATGAGAGTAATTGTTTCATTATAAATTCATTATTGATAACTAATTATTGAAAAACGAAACATTTCAAAAAAATCACTAAAAAAGCACCTTTAATAATTTTGAAATTATAATTTTATAAATTATTGATTTATTATAAATTAAATTTTACAATGTTGGTTGAAACTACCTTTATATTATCTACAAATAACAATGTCAATACCGCCTTTTAGAAAAAAATTGTTTTTAGTCAACATATCTAATCATTCAAAAAACTCGTCCATTTATTTATAATCAAAAAATAAAAAATTAGATTATGTTAAATGGAAATTTTTCATAATTATTTTAGTTATATTCATAAATTATAATTTAATAGTACGGTTTTAATGGTCATGTATATAATCTAGTTCAATATAATATTTTGTTTTGTTTAAACCTAGTGTTGGATGCATCAATAATTGTAAATTAAATAAAATTTATTCTAAATTAAATTTATTTTAATTTCATTTTATATAACATCATTTGTCATTAAAATTAATATTTATGAGATTATAAACAAAATTTTATGATGAAAATAACCATTCCACTTTGAAAATATAGTTTTTAAAACAAAATGTTGAATAGACATATGGTAAAAAATTAATTAAAAAATTTATTTGAAAAATTTATTTGAATCATTAACATAATGAGTGGGAATTATGGTAGAAAATTTGATCATTTCATACATGGTAAAAATAATAATTCTTTTCACATTTTTGTTAAAATTCAAGATGAATTTATTTAAAAATTGACAAAGAGATTCATTTAATAAAAAGTATTTAAAATTAAAAATTCTAAAAAAAATGTCTTTAAATGATCATTAGGGAATATTAATAACTTTATTATAATCATTTTTTAGAAATATTACATGGATTAAGAAGTTTATTTGACCAAAAATAAAAATAATGTTGGTTTTCCATAAAAATATTTTTATAGAACCTTGAGTACATAAATAAGATAAAATGAAGGTGAAACATATAGTTTCTGGAAATAAAAATATGATAATAAATTTCATTAGTTTAATTAATTGGAGATTAATAATTAATTTATTAGATGAATATTGTAAAAAATAATAATGACAATGGGATTGTAATACTATACATTTACATATTACGTATATGTAGAATAATAAGTCCCATAAATTAATGAAAAAACCATTTATTTTAATATCACATAATTATCATCAAATGGATCATAATATAAATAAACTACAAGTACTATCACCAAATAAATAAACATTTTGTTTATAAGTCTTGTGTCCCATATAAATAAATGTGAGACGAAAATTCCTTAGTTCTTTGAAAATTATTGATTCATAATCTCCATTATGTAATAAAATAAAATTAAACAATTAATATTAATAAATTATGGATATTCCTGATAAAAAATTGTTATTGTTATGTATATACAGAACATGAAAGAAAAAAGTAATTCATATGGCATATGACTCCCAGAAAAAAAGAGACGATAAATATCTTACCTTAAGTATCAATACAATTCATTAATGTCAATTAAATTACAATAAATATAATTATATCATAAATATATTTTATAACCATAATCCTATTTATTACACCATATATGATTTACTTATGTTTATTTATTACCCGTTTATTAGGAATTATTTTTTAAAATCATGATTTGGGTTCTAATTACTTCGTTTTTCTAGTATGTTATTTTGTGTTGTCAATATTTATAGTTTTATCATGTTCTGATAAAATATATTATTTTTAAAATGATATAAATACAATATATATTCATTATATAGGTTTACAGAGTAATTTATGAATTTTATAGATAGAAAATGTGTTACATCATTTATGGAGACGATATCATGTACATATGCATGAATATTGTTACCATTATCTATACTGAAAAAAAAAAAGAAATAAAAAAATTAAAATTTATTACCATAAATATTTATTTTTATATCATATTTATCACATATTTTAATAGAAAAAATTTATATTACCTTCCATCCAATGTTTTTGTGAAGAATGATTCTCATCGCCATGCAATGGGGTGGTATATCATACACACATGGTAAATATTCATTTTCAGACCAGAATTCTACATGAAAAAAATAATGTTTAAAAATAAATATAATGTTTATAATAATAATAATAAATAGATAATATATTATTTTTAATTCCAATGATTTACATTTTAAATAATATTTTAAAATTAATGATATGTATGTAATGAAAAGGTTGTTTTCAAAATAAAAAGAATGTGATTTTTTAATATCTGAATTCAATATGAAATTTATTAAAAAGGCCTAAATATTATTAAAAATATGTATTTGAAAAAAAATTATTTTAAAAGCATATTTTTTTCAAAGATATCTTGAAAATTATTTTAATAAAATGCATTTTTAATTATATATTAACTATTCAATAGAAAATTAATCATTTTCTGAATATTAAAAAAATTCTCATAAATATAATTTTATAATGTATATTTATGAAAAATAATTTTATCATGTAAATTAAATATATATATATTAACCATTTAAAATATAATTTCTAAATTATAAAGGTAGTGTTTTATTAAATTTTTAGGAAAATATATAATTTTTTTTAGAAAAAAGTACAATTAAAACAGATAATGACTTACTATATTTTATGTTGATTTAAAAAATAATTTTATTTATTCAATAAATTATATATAACTAATAAATATTATGTTATTAATAATCATAAAAAATTATTAATATCTTGATTATTACGGTTATGATAAAATAATAATACTAATATTATTATACTATAGTTTATTAAAACACAGTTTCTCATGTAATGCTAGCTTTAAAATAAATTAAATTCATAAATCAGAAGTTGCTAAAAATATTTTATTTATAATTAATAATATTGAATGAAATTTATTTCATTAAAAAATTCAATTATTATTTCATTTGAGATTCAGCATCCTCGGTTGATGAATTTTATATTTCAATGGAAGAAATATAAGATAAGTAAAAAACCATGTAAATCCCATAAAACTACCCCAATGGGTTCTAGATATTCTGGGAAGTATATAAATTTATAAAGGATTCCAATAATCAAACTATAGAATTACAAAAACACCCCATCAACTTAAAATAAGAAATATTACAAGATGTAAATAGTAATTATCATCTTTAACCTAGAAATATAACTATCTCTAACACAAATTTACATTGGGATCAAGGTGGAAAAAATATCTAGAACCCATAAGTAGTAAATACCCATGTTTCAAATTTGAAAATATTATATTTTTACAAATTGTACTGATCACATGATTTTAATAACACTATGAAAAAGTTTTATTCATTTTTAAAATATCATTTTTTGTATCTCATTTATATACTCTTAAAAACATGATTTCACTACGAAAATCAAGAAATATAAAATACATAAATATTACACATTAATAAAATTATTAATTCAAAAAATCTGATTGTGTATTATTATATATAATATATCTTAGTATTCAAGTTCACAATCTAAATAATACTCATTTATGTGATGGTAGGAAATGATAATAAAGAGGGACATGTGACATGAGGCATTGAAACCCAATATAGAAAATGTGGGGGATGAAATTATGCCAAAATTTATTTTTCACATATAATTAATTATTAGATAATATGAAATATGATTGTTAAAATTCATGGATTCATGATTTTATTGAATAATCTATAAATGAAAAAATAGCCTCTATAATATAAATTTAAGGATACATCTATGTAGATCCCACATAAATTAATCATAATAGATTTTTTCAAACAATAGTGTCTAAATAAAATATTATATGGTTTACAGAAAAATGTCTATATTATTATACAAATTTTACAATTACCTATTGTAGGGAAATAGTAATGGCCTTACATAGACCCCTCTAATATTTTCCATACCAATATATCATTGTTCGATCTATTTCATAGAACAACATTTCATTTTCAACCATCCCAAGAGACAAGTCTAATCCAAAATTATTGAAAAAAACATCATCACATCACTATCTATAATTTCATCCATTGAATGAAACTCATCCATTCGTTCCTCTATATCTAATTTTTTTATGAAAATGGAAACCACATCCCATTCATTTAAAATATTTTTTAAAGACAAATTATTCTAATTCACCAAAATGATTTCAAATATTTTATTCTATCTACCTATCATGGGAATATAGAATCTAATTTATTTAATATATAAATATGAAATTGTATTTTGATACAAGGGTAGTTGATATAAATTTGTACCATGTAGAGCATGAACTTGTAGATTTTCTGGGGAAGATCTATTTTTATATTTCAATAATATTGTTAAATATTTTAAGGAAAAATATATCCCCTATATGTTTTTTCAAAACCACAATTTTTTGTTTATCCAAAAATTTATTGTATAAAATTTGTCTTGGATTAATTTTATTCCATATTTTTTATTCAACCAGATGAATTTAAGGGAAGAAAACTAATATTAATATAGTTTAATTATTAAATGATAAGATAATAGTATCAAGCTATATTAGTGAATAGTAATTTAGAAACACAAAAACATTAAATTACTACAAAATAATCGTTAAATATTTTTAGATTTTCCCAAACAATAAACAATTTCCATAGATGAAATTGGTTAAATTCTTATGTTAATATTAATTATTCATTTAAAAAATCCTTGAAATATTTCATTAAATGTAATTGAAAAGTGCATTAATGATATGATCACAAACTAGTACTATTTTATTATATCAATACTGGCTAAACATAATTTGTATGGTAAATATTGTGCCCTTATTTTCGGTAGGGGTAATCTAATCCCATATTATTAGGAATGGTTAATGGTTTACCCTTGTATTGGGAAGATAAAATATAATTCCATAATATGGGTAGGGAATAGTGGTTGATGTCACGTCCCATCCTCGGGGCCCGTGCCGTGACTACCCCAAGCCCACCTTCCATAGGCCAGGGGCTGCCGACTAGCACCAAAGGCGTAAATCCCAATAACTGGGAAGATATTGCCTTTATAAAAGAAAACAAGCACCATTGAGTACAAGTGGAAGAAAAACACTAAGTACAAAAGAAATGCTGAAAAGTAAATAGGCCAGAATACAAACCCAATAGAAAGTACAACTACAACTGAACAAGGTACATCAGAAAAAAGACAAACAGCTGGAAGAAGGAAGTAGCTCCCGGGTCGTCCTCCTCGGATCCTACCTGAAGGGTAGGTATAGATAGCGCAGCTCCTGGTCGTCCACCATGGATCCTACCTGAAGGGTAGGTACAGATAGCCTCCTCAACACTCTCATCCATCAACCTCCTATGTGTGTCGTCTCGTCATGTAGTCCACCTCTGGGTACTGACTCGTCGTGTAGTCCTCCTCCGGGTACTGACTCGTCGTGTAGTCCACCTCCGGGTACCGACCAATCCTCGAACACTCGGCCACCGTCAGCACTGCCCGTCATTTGCAACCAACACAACGAGGTGCGGGCATAGCCCGTGCAGGGGTAAGTATAACGATACTCAATAAGGACCCCGAGACCCGCAAGGTCTCACTAAACCAACAAGGATAACCTCTACTTAGATATATGCCCATACATATACCTAAGTTATCAAGTATCCAATCTCAATCATGAGGAAACACAAGGATTGTGAAATCAACGGATAACCACTCCCCAGGTATATGCCCATACATATACCTAAGTTATCAAATGACCCATCTCAATCATGTGGTAAACACAAAGGTCAAAAGTCTCATCTCAACCAGGATTTTCATTATCGAAACCGTAACTGCTGAAGAGCTCCATCTCTGGAGTGTACAGTGGGCCTGTCACGACTCTGAGGTACTGCTCACTAACCTAAGACAGCTGAGGTACTCCTCTTGTCGAGTACCGCGGGTCTGCGGCCAAATACCGGGCGCTCCATCCGCTGAGGGTCTGTCGCCAAATACCGGGCGCTCTCCCTAATAGCCTACAGGGGTACTCCTTCGGTCAAGTACCGCGGGTCTGCTGCCAACTACTAGGCGCTCCATCCGTCGTGGGCCTGCCGCCAAATACCGGGCACTCCGTCCACTGGGCTAGTCGACTCACTCCAAGTCGAGTCGGTCAAGAAGTCGTCAGGTCTCAGTCGTCTACACGGTCTCCGTACTCCGCATGCTCGTCTCCGGGAGGGTTCGCTCCACGAGCTACTGGTCGATACTCCAAGTACCACAAAGTCCCACGAAGTAGTATCTCAAAAGACCGCCTCGTCATAGGGGTCTCAACGCAACAGACGGCGTGTCAATCGGACGCCCGGTCTGTGAGTTGTTAGCCTTTTCGTCTAAGGGGACCGGTTGGTTTCGTGTGCGAACCAATCCGGCCGTAACTCAACTATTCCCCGAACACTCATAGGGTATACTCATAGGGACTATTTCTCAACGTGATCACCGATGCCGCTGACGGTTCGTCAAATGATCGTCTGGTCTGAAAGATATCATCTTTCTCCGTTCTAGGGGCCCGGTTCGATTTCGGGCACAATCCAACCCGGAAATAACCCAACTGCATCCAAAACTTGGGCGGAGGATGTCAAAAGTTCTGTATTGTCAACAGGAACGCAACGCAACAAACGGCGCATCAATCGGACGCCCGGTTGGTTTTTAAGTTAAAACCAACCCGACCGCACTCCAACTGCGTCCAAAACTCGAGCGGAGTAAGCAAAATGATCTGTCTCTCTTAGAGGAAATCGTCATAGTCAACGGCACGTCAATCGGACGTCCGAAGCTCAAGATATGAGCGTTTCCGCTCCGAGGGCCCGGTTGGTTTCGTATCCGAACCAACCCGGTCGAACCCAAAGTAATCCAAAACCTTGAGTGCGATATGCCGAAATGACCGTCTCGATCCAAGGATCGTGTTTCCATTCACGACGAGTCGTTTGAAGGCCCGTAGCTCATGTTACGGGATTTTGACCGAAAGTGGTCTGAAAACGGGGGTCTGGGCCCGTGCCGACCCGGCCTGACCCCCCCTGGGTCGGCCCGAACCGAGTCGCCCAGAACCGGGCCGACCCGACCCGGGTCCGACCCGGCGGGGCCCGGCCCAGCCTGGCCCGGTCCGGCGTGGTCCAGTTCGGTCCGGCCCGACCGGCCGGCCACGGCTCGGCCAGCGCGGCCGAGCGGACACCACGGGCGGGGTGCGCGGCGCCCCCACCCTTCGCCGCTGATTGAGGCTGGCGGTGAACCGCCGGCCGCCTCCCATCCGGCGGTGCGCCACCGCCGCCTTCCGCGGACCACCAGACGTACTCTGGTGGTCCATTTCTCCTGCCGTCTTCGCCTATGGTCCTCTCGGAACCCGACCTTCACTGCGGAGGCCTCAAAATCACCTTGCTGCCTAGTTCTTCATCGCTCGTCGATCCACACATCAATAAACAATCTGCGGAGGGTTGTCGGGTCGTGTTCGTTTAGCCCGCACCCTCCGCGTTAGATAATATCAACGGTATAATTATTCAACACATGAAACAAAAATTTTAATAAATTAAAATTGTTCATATGAAACTGGTTCTTTAATTTTAAAGAAACGTTCACAGGAATATAAAGGTATTCCAAAATATAAATCCCTACATTGTCAAGTCGTCGCACACGGGTTCTTCGTGGATTTGATCGCCGCGGAAGGAGGCGATCTTCGCGTCGCGGAAAGGCGTCTCGTCGTCGCGGAAGGGTGTCGCGCCATCGAACTCCTAGGTTCAAGAACAAAAAGATTTAATTAATAATAATTAAATCCGTGGATTGATAAAAACCACAAAGGTGTTCTAAAAGGAACCTGAAATCTCTTACCTCCAATAGATGATTGAAGCTTTCCTTGCGAAGGAAGGAACGTCGCAGAAGAGGAAACGTCGGCGTCACGACACAAGGAGTCGCGTCGTCGATTTCCGCGGTTTCGGCGTTCTTCGTCGGAGGCCGGCTTTCTTCGCGTTCTTCGCATTTTTTCGCATTCTTCGCGAAGAATGGTGAAGGCACAATAATTCTGCCAAAGGTCTCCCAACGTGTAATCCCCAAGATATGGCGTTGGTCTTATTTTATTACTACGCCAACGGATTTCAAACCGGTTAAGAAACTAATAAAGAGATAAGTAACGACCAATTAATTCGTAGAATTAATTCAACGAAATAAACCGCCCAATTAATTCAACGATGAAAAACGCCCAATTAATTTGTGCGTTAAGAAATTAAGAAAACGCGTCAGTTGACTTTCATAATGACGGATTTTTGCGGGTTTGTTACTTAGCGGAAAAGAAACGGTGGGGCTCGTGCGGGTCCCACCTCACAAATATCCTACCAAGAGGGTAGGATATTTTTGGATAGCACCCTATCTGTAACAACTCCACTTAAGCATCTTTAAGTGGCTCCAAGTGGCTTAAGTGAAATAAAATAAAGTATGTCATACAATTATTTTATTTCTTAACTTTAAGCCAAAAAATTAAAAACCACACCTGAGAAAACGCAACTCCCTAAGAGGAATTTCTAAGCAATTACCGGCATTACGATTCCATCGGTGCCCTCAGAATTAAATTCCGAGCACCGGTTCAAAAGTTAGAAAAACCAGCTCGTCCGTTCACTAAACGTACCCGAGCCAAACTTCGGAAATTGATTCCGGGAACACTGGGCCTCAGAATCAGGCGCTGTCATAAATTTCGTTCTTGTAAAATTCCAAAGAAAATTAAGAAAAAAAAAATTCCTTGGAATTTACGGGTCTTTACATTACTCCCACCACAGGGCTTTACGTCCCCGTAAAGCTTCACCACAAACTTAGGGATACAAAGGCGGTACTGAGCATGCATCTGAGCCTTCGGCTTCCATGTTCTCACCTGGAGGTTCCCGTGTTGCCAAAGAAAGTGCATCAGAGGAATCGATCGTCTCCATAGGATACTCTCATGTCGATCCTTGATCCCCACTAGAACCTCCGTGAAAGTAACCCCATCGCCATTGTCCTAATCCTCATGGTCGATGATATGCGAAGGGTCGAGCATGTATCTTCTCAGTTGAGATACCTGGAAAATTTCGTGCACCTAGTGCAAATGAGGTGGATGGGTCAAGCGGTAAACCACCTTGCCTACCTAGCTGAGGACCTAGAAAGGTCCGTTGAACCTCGGATATAACTTGCCTCCCTGGCCACATCTCCATAAACCTCGTCGAGGTGAGACCCATAAGAAGATGTGGTCGTCATCCTCGAACTCCAGTGGTCTCCATTTTCTGTTAGAACTGAATTTAAACACGACTACTGCTACGAGGGTAAGGTTGACCGACTCAAGAGTGATCGGTCGCACCGTCCTGTGAAAGAGTTACCCTGCGCTGCCTGGGGTTGCGTTTTTCGCCGACCAAGGAAAAATCATCCCGATGTCATAGTTAAACTACAACCTTTTTGCCTAATACCGTCAATTTTTGTATGAACTATGATTGCCCAGTAAATACTCAAACCAACGTCGTAAGGCCTCGATGCTGCCACCAAGAGATTCAAACCCAAACTCTCACCTCGAGGATCTAACCACACCGTTGGCATATGTGTGATTATCGAGTCTCCTCCCAAGGTATCTCCAGACGTGAGGGTCAAGTCCACGGCTTACCGAAAACTCTAGGTCTAGAACAAGATCTGTGAAAGCAAGGAATGATTCATATCGATGTCCATTACTACAGAAGCTAGTAGATGATACAGACTGTCCCTTGAATAATTTCTAGAGCCATTCGGTCACACTCCTTGACCGCAAGCAGCCACACTCTTCCACCGCCCTCCAGCTCCCTGAGCTTGGCGGGGATAACTAAGGCGGGTGGTTGTAGCATGTTAGATGTACACCACCTCATACTGCTCTCCTAGCTATGCCTCTACATCTGCTACTTCGCAGACTCATCTATCCTTAAAGCTTCCACTTCGTGAAACATTTAACACGCCCGAGTCTCTAAGACTGGCACCAGTTTCCTGTTTCTTACTGCACTGTGCAGTCTTCATCCGCTCTTGGATGACCTGGACCTCCTTTAGTCTCACAAGAGCTTCTATTATTTCATCTTTTCCGATAAGAGAAACCCGGTCTCATCCCCTGGATGAACCACATTCGTTACCTAATACAGTCAATCCTGACATGAATGATGCATTCATGCCATGGATGACGTCGTATGGCCTCGACGTTACTACCAAGAGATCCAACTGTCACTCTCACCTCCAAGGGTCGAGTCACACTGTCGACATCAGTGTGAGGTCACTGGGTCTCCTCCAGTAGAAATCTCGAATGTGAGGGTCAAGTCAATAGTATAACCGTAACCACTCAGTATCAACCAAACAAAAGGATAGGAAAGAACACAAAGATAAGTTTCTTTTTATTATTGGATCTCAAAGTACAAAGACACGAATACAAAAGCAACATGGAACTAGAAGTACAAAGGACGTATCCCCTAGTTCCTCTCCTGTCCACCTGCTATCGGAGCTCTACTACCTTGTCCACTACTCGGCTGTTGCTCAAGCACCAGCCGCTGCTTCTGTCTCGGTGGCTCCTCCAACACTCGCTGATCAACCGTGCGGGGGGGGGGGGGGGGCGTACAGTTACGTGCCAGGTGACCCTTCCTGTCGCAGGAGAAACACGGTCCGTTTCTGGCACGCCTGGCTTTGACCCCACCCTGGGTGCCCCGCACCACTGACCCTAAAACCCGAGATCGTCCAACAGCTGGTCTGGTCCTCCTGGATCTCTGCATCATCTGTCTACTACCCACAGATGACTCGACAACTGATCGAAAAACCTGCGGCAAAGGCAGAAGCTCCTGTACACGCTCGGGGTGTAGAGATACTGGCACAAACTCCACCCTGAAGAAGGTCTCGAAGTCTTCCCATGCGAATGTCATCTCGTCGCAAAACTAGAACAAGTGGCTCCACCACCTTCCTGCTGCTACCTGAAGGAGGCTGGCAGCAAGGATCACCATGAAATCTGTCGGCGTCCCCTCTATCCTGAAGACTCTCACCACAGCCTCCAGCCAATCCTCAGCTGCCTGCGTGTCCGTCCCTCCCTGAATCCTGGGTGGCCTCTGGCGCTCGAACTCATGCAACACGCTCAAGCGACGTGCATCCTCTGCTGATGGGGTTGGTGGCATCGGCGGCCCAACGGGTAGTAGTACTGCTGGTGCCTCCGCTGGTGCCTCAACTGGGATAGGGCCCTATACTGAGGCCTCGTCGCTCGGCGGTCTGCCAGTACGTACCACTCTCGGGGATCTAGCTGGTCGTCCACAGGGAGGCATCCTGAAAGAAACAACATGACATCGTCAAAGATTATCCCTGGTGAGCTAACCTGGTTTGAGCTGACATTTAAATAAAACTTCTAGAAAACACACACGCAATCTGTGTTTTCGTGCACAAAGTCGGAAATCAGTTGTCAGGGTCCTGGTGTATGGATACGTCGGCCACCCCTACCAACACTGGACTCCCTGAACTGAAAACCACACTCGGTACAGTTAACACTATTGCTTCACAGAAAGAAAAATCAGAGTTATAAGTTCTGCGGTAGAACCGAACTCCTCTAATACCAATTTGTCACGACCCATCCTCGGGGCCCGTGCCGTCACTACCCCAAGCCCGCCTTCTATAGGACAGGGGCTGGCGACTAGAACCAAAGGCGTAAATCCTGATAACTGGGAAGGCATTGCCTTTATAAAAGAAAACAAACACCATAGAGTACAAGCGGAAGAAAAACACAAAGTACAAAAGAAATGCTGAAAAGTAAATGGGCTAGAATACAAACCCAAAAGAAAGTACAACTACAACTGAACAAGGTACATCAGCAAAAAGAAAAACAGCTGGAAGAAGGAAGCAGCTCCTGGGTTATCCTCCTCGGATCCTACCTGATGGGTAGGTACAGATAGCGCAGCTCCTGGTCGTCCACCACGGATCCTACCAGAAGGGTAGGTACAGATATCCTCCTCCACGCTCTCGCCTGTCAACCTCCTCTGTGTGTCGTCTCGTCGTGTAGTCCACCTCCGGGTACTGACTCGTCGTGTAGTCCACCTTTGGGTACTTACTCGTCGTGTAGTCCACCTCCGGGTACCGACCAGTCCTCGAACACTCAGCCTCCATCAGCACTGCCCGTCGTCTGCAACCAACACAACGAGGTGCGGGCATAGCCCGTGCAGGGGTGAGTATGACGATACTCAGTAGGGACCCCGAGACCCTCAAGGTCTCACTAAACCAACAAGGATAACCTCTACATAGATATATGCTCATACATATACCTAAGTTATCAAGTAACCCATCTAAATCATGAGGAAACACATGGATTGTGAAATCAATGGATAACCACTACCTAGGTATATGCCCATACATATACATAAGTTATCAAGTGACCCATCTCAATCATGAGGTAAACACAAAGGTCAAATGTCTCAGCTCAACCAGGATTTTCATTATCGAAACTGTAACTGCTGAAGAGATCCGTCTCTGGAGTGTACAATGGACCTATCACGACTCTGAGGTACTGCTCACTAACATAAGACTGCTGAGGTACTCCTCCTATCGAGTACTGCGAGTCTGCGGCCAACTACCGGGTGCTCCGTCCGCTGAGGGTTTGTCGCCAAATACCGGGCGCTCTCCCTAATAGCCTAGAGAGGTACTCCTCTGGTCGAGTACCGCGGGTCTTCTACCAACTAACAGGCGCTCTGTCCGCTGTGGGTCTGCCGCCAAATACCGGGCGCTCCATCCACTGGGCTAGTCGACTCACTCCATGTCGAGTCGGTCAAGCAGTCGTCAGGTCTCAGTCGTCTACACGGTCTCCGTACTCCACATGCTCGTCTCCGGGAGGGTCCGCTCCACGAGCTACTGGTCGATACTCCAAGTATCACAAAGTCCCACGAATAAGTATCTCAAAAGACCGCCTCATCATAGGGGTCTCAACGCAATAGACGACACGTCAATCGGATGCCCGGTCTGTGAGTTGTTGGCCTTTTCGTCCCAGGGGCCCGGTTGGTTTTGTGTGCGAACCAATCTGCCCGTAACTCAACTATACCCCGAACACTCATAGGGTATACTCATAGGGACCGTTTCTCAACGTGATCACCAACGCCGCTGACGGTTCGTCAAACGGGCGTCTGGTATGAAAGATATCATCTTTCTCCGTTCCAGGGGCCTGGTTGGATTTCGGGCACAATCCAACCCGGATATAACCCAACTGCATCCAAAACTCGGGCAGAGGATGCCAAAAGTTCCGTATCGTCAACAGGAACGCAACACAATAGACGGCGCGTCAATCGGACGCTTGGTCTTGAAGTTATTGGCTTTTTCGTCCTGGGGCCCGGTTGGTTTTTAAGTTAAAACCAACCCGACCACACTCCAACTGCATCCAAACCTTGAGAGGAGTAATCCAAAAGATCTTTCCCCCTTAGAGGAAGTCATCAAAGTCGACGGCACGTCAATCAGACGTCCGGAGCTCAAGATATGAGCGTTTCCGCTCCGAGGGCCTGGTTGGTTTCATATCCGAACCAACCCGGCCGAACCCAAAGTAATCCAAAACCTTGAGTGCGATATACCGAAACGACCGTCTCGATCCAAGGATCGTGTTTCCGCTGACAGCGAGAAGTTTGGAAACCCGTAGCTCAAGTTATGGGCATTTGACCGAAAGTGGTCCGAAAATGGGGGTCTGGGCCCGGGCCGACCCGACGCGGCTGGGCCCAGCCCGGCCCGGCCCGGTCCGGCGCGGTCCTGTTCGGTCCGGCCCGACCGGCCGGCCACGGCCTTGCCAGCGCGGCCGAGCGGACACCGAGGGCGGGGTGCACGGCTCCCCCACCCTTCGCCGCTGATTGAGGCCGACGACGAACTGCCGACCGCCTCCCTTCCGGCAGCGCGCCGCCGCCGCCTTCCGCGGACCATCGAACGCGCTCCGGTGGTCCGTTTCTCCTGCCGTCTTCGTCTATGGTCCTCTCGGATCCCAACCTTCACTGCGGAGGCCTCAACACCACCTTGCGGCCTTGTTTTTCAACGCCTGTCGATCCACACATCAATAAACAATCTGCGGAGGGTTGTCGGGCCGTGTTCATTTGGCCCGCACCCTCCGCGTTAGATAATATCAACGGGAGAATTATTCAACACATGAAACAACAATTTTAATAAATTAAAATTTTTCATATGAAACTTTTTCTTTAATTTTAAAGAAACGTTAACGGGAATATAAAGGTATTCCAAAATAAAAATCCCTACTTCGTCAAGTCATCGCACGCGGGTTCTTCGCAGATTTGATCGCCGCGGAAGGAGGCGATCGTCGCGTCGCGGAAAGGCGTCACGTCGTCGCGGAAGGGCGTCGCACCGTCGAACTCCGAGGTTCAAGAACAAAAATATTTAATTAATAACAATTAAATCGGTGCGTTGATAAAAACCACAAAGGAGTTCTAAAAGAAACCCTAAATATCTTACCTCCAATAGATGATTGAAGATTTCATTGCGGAGGAAAGAACATCACAGAAGAGGAAACGTCGGCATCGCGGCACACGACGCCGCGTTGTCGATTTCCGTGGTTTCAGCATTCTCCGTCAGAGGCCGGCATTCTTCGCGTTCTTCGCGTTCTTCAAGTTCTTCGTGAAGAAGGGTGAAGGCACACGAATTCTGTCAAAGGTCTCCCAATATGTAATCCTCAAGATGTGGCGTTGGTCTTATTTTATTACTATGCCAACGGATTTCAAAACGGTTAAGAAACGAATAATGAGATAAGTAAAGACCCATTAATTCGTAGAATTAATTCAACGAAATAAACCGCCCAATTAATTCAATGAATAAAACCGCCCAATTAATTGGTGCGTTAAGAAATTAAGAAAACGCGTTAGTTGACTTTCATAATTACGGGTTTTTGCGGGTGTGTTACTTAGCGGAAAAGAAACGGTGGGGATCGTGAGGGTCCCACCTCACAAATATCCTACCAAGAGGGTAGGATATTTTTGGATAGAACCCTATCCGTAACAACTCCACTTAAGTAGCTTTAAGTGGCTTTCGGGTGGCTTCCAAGTGGCTTAAGTGAAATAAAATAAAGTTTGTCGTACAATTATTTTATTTCTTAACTTTAAGCCCGAAAAATAAAAACCACACACGAGCAAACACAACTCCGGAAGAGGCGTTTATAAGCAATTACCGGCGCTGCGATTCCATCGGTGCCCTCAGAATTTGATTCTGAGCACCAGTTCAAAAGTTAGAAAAACTGCTTGTCCGTTCACTGAACGTACCCGAGCCAAACTTCGGAAATTGATTCCGGGAACACCGGGCCTCGGAATCAGGCACCGTCAGAAACTACGTTCTTGTAAAATTCCAAAGAAAATTAAGAAAAATAAAATTCCTTGGAATTTACGGGTCTTTACAGTTGACCCATCATATTTGAGGGAAAAGTAATCCAGTTAATATAGTGTATGGTAAAGTGGTCCTCTCTAATAAAGGGTAAGGTGAAGTGGTCAAAAAAAGACATCGTAAAGTAATATGATAAATACAATGAGGAGACCAATGTAAGGATATCTATTTTATTTAGGCCATTATGGATGATAATAGTGTGAAACACTCTAGGGTTCATCCAGTGATGCTTCAATAACCCTAGTAATGGAGTATATGAGAAGAAATTTTAATAGTTGGTGTCCTAGAACCAATTGTTTGTACATTGATTGAATGAATATTTAATATATTTAAATACTGAACATCTTATTACATATTTTTAATTTATCTACATAACTATACATTTATAATGTCCAAAAGTATTTGTCTCATTTAGAAGGTCAAAGAAGATCCGCACTATGATAAGAACCATGAAGTGCTGTGAAAATATTCGTAAATATAGTTATTGGGTGGGATTACATACTATTATGGGACACATACTATAAAGAATATCTGGTGTGACTACTCATATGTAGATGAGACATCATCTAATGAATTTTTCACATTTCAGTCTCCAGGATGGGAGATTATGAGAATATTCATGTCAGTATGAATTATACATGTTTTGGTGTCATTGGATATTCCTATCTATGAGAATTTTTAATTGTCCTTAGAATTTAATATTACCATTAATATGTGTCATTACTCATGGAATTTTATTTACTGATGAAAACTATCACGCAAAGAGTTGGCCAGAAGAAGGGTACACTGGGTGCATCCTGAATGGCATGTTATTAATGGATAAGTAGGAGAAGTATTTGTCCCATTCATATAATGAAGTTGAAATCACAGCCCATTGATTGATATAGAACTATCACATGAAATTCCTTTCCCATTGTGTAACGACAAGTTTATTTTAGGTAGTCAAATAATGAAATTTTATGAAAAAAGGTTGATGACACTATCATTAAAACACCTTGATGAGATATTGACATTCAAGGACTATATAAAATAGTATGTGTTCTTATGTGGTCGGAATTTTTGGGACTTTAAATTCTTTCTATTCGGTTCATTAACACATTTCTAGAATGTACTCTTGGAATTTAGGTAATTCTTTCTAATTCAAATGAGAAAGAATCATAGATGGTAATAAACTATGTTTTTCTTGTGGTATCGATTAAATTCTATTTGAATTTAACTCATAAATATCATTCTCATTATAGTGGAATAATTTTATTCCAATTAAAAAGAATGGATAAATTAAATTAATGTTTATTTGTGGGATTGTGAAAAAAAATTATTTTATTGGACATTTAAAATATATTTATTTACTAGTTTGTAAATATAATTTTTATTAAATAGAATAATTTAGTTATTTATTTATTTGTGTGTTAAACACAATTAAGTTGAGGTCGAGTTGAATAAGGTCGGTCAAGTAGTGACATATTTATTTGACTAGTTGGCACAAAAAAATTAATAATGAGACTCTAATAATTAGGTGGCACAATATTTCATTTATGATTATGTTTTGGGCATGTCAGCACACTAAAAATAATGATGTGGTGATTATTATTATGTATCATGGGGTTTCTCTTCGTTTATTTATGTATTTATATTATGTTACATGATTAAATATTATAACTGAATTCCCAGGTAAATTATTATAAATGTACGTCTATTGTGCCATGTATGGGAAACCTGTGACATAAGAACAATTCCATTTCATGAATTTTCTCTCAAATACTTTACTCCCTCCTTCTCTTGAATGAGTGATGTTCATCCAGATCGAATAATATGCGATCAAGATCAATTGAAGCAGGACATTTTTGTTTCAATTCTTGCACCAGGAAGGCGAATGATGTCAACTAGGAACCATTAGAGCACATGTAGATCCTATTAGAGAGATTCTAGTATGTATCCTCGCAAGTGTAATGAGACAATCTAAATGGGTCATCTTAGAAGAACAACATCATCTATGAAGAATGTAAAGAAGAATAATGTATTTTATTTCTAAAGAAATTATATTTGAATTAATTATAAACATGATGTGCATGATCATATCTAATGGTTTCATTCCTTATCCTTTTTTCTATATATTTTGTTATATTTTGTGGATACTTTCATTCATTGTCATACTTATCTTAGAATAATCCTTGATCATGGTAAAAATTAATGTTAGGTGTTAGCCCAACCACAATTCTGTTGTCCACAGAACCTACAAATGGTATCAAAGTGAGGTCATAATAGTTTATAATTATTTAAATAATTTTTTAAGGATTTATATTTTAATAATTTAGTTTTTCAATTCCAGTTTAAGAATTCTTGTAATCTTTATTTCAAGATCCATTGTACCTCTTTTCATTACACATAGTTTTCAAAGAAATAATTGATTTTTATATTATAATTAAAATAGAGAACTCATCTAGATGCACCGACGATTCCGCCTAAATGACACGAATGTACACGTCTTGTGTTTCGAATTGCATTCCATGTTCTCTTACATACACACTACATAATCTAGTCTACACTATGTGTAGTCATATTCATCACATCATGGGTTATTCTACATTTTCTCGAGACATGTGCATTTATTACACGTGTTGTAATTAATTCTACAACACGTGTTTTTTAGGAAAGATAAACACACGTTTAATGGATTACAACCTCTATGGCCCATTGAACGTGACATATTGTCTCTTCATGTCAGTGTCCAAACCAAGTATACAATACATAGGTAAGCTGACTGGTAACCATTTAACACATAGACAATAGGGTGTGTAGCCCATTGTACATGCCGTGTAAACCTAAATTTCTATAGAACGCTTCACACACCGTGTCCCTACACATATACTTCACAACAAATGATGATAGTAGTACACGCCATGTAGTTAGACCTACACTCTGTTTACATTAACAAATCACAGAAATTTAAAACATTAATGTTTGAGTAATGTTTAGAAATATATATCATTCATAAATAATGCTATATGTTGTTACTCTATGAATTGATGCAACAGGTATACCATATGTCATAAGAGTGAAACAGTATGAGAATATAATACATATTGGATAGATTATAATGGGTATTCAACTTGATACCTCCAAGGGGCAGTTATTTACTAGGATGAGAATCTCAAGGAAATTCATAAAAATATTATGATAAAAGTATTGATTGTTCAAAGATAATATTTAATCAATTCGAGTGTAATTTATCTTAATAAGAATGATTAAAAGATTTAATGATAGTTTTATTAAATGAATAACTCATGGAATGTATGATGGTTATCATGAGATAGACCAATAACTTTTTATGTGATTGGTTTCCTTTTAAATAATTTATTAAATTAAACAATGTCATGTGATCCATCTCTCCTCATTAATATGGAGGGAATGTGTTCCCATGATTTCTTTTATATAAACCCCATTTTACCCCATCCTTGTATGTGAGTATAAAAATAATATGTAAAGGATGGAGCTCACATGATGGTGGAGGTGGTCTATATTAGGAGCTTTGGTGAAACCAATCCACATAGATACAATGGTAGACCAGTGGAAATATATAAACACGGAGGATTTTCTCCCTTATTTCTGGGTTTGTTTATCAACAACTAGATAAACTAAATATTTTAAAAAAATAATTACCATTACCATTACTTTATTTTTTTTAGTTTCATGGTTATTCATTTTAGATGTGTTTTCATGATCACATAATTAATCAACTAACAAGAATGCAGAATTGAACTAAAATAAACCAATCTTGTGAGAAAATATAACCATGACATGGTTAATAAATTATTTCTGTTCCACCTAATATTAACAATAATGTGATAATGATAATAACAAAATTTATGCATAAGAGGTAAAAATCCCTAAACAAAATATTATATAAGACTAACCCTTCTATTACATGATTATGGTCATGAATCAATAGAACTATGTGTTTGACCGACACATGTTGGGAAACATAATTTTATATAGGAAGTCCTTATGAATGGTTTTGGGTTGACTTAACCATATTAATTCTATATGATTAGCATTTTCTAGACTTGGTATTATATTGGAGGTATGTTTTGTGGAAATCAATGTCAGGATTTCATGATTGGGGAGTCCACTAAACGTGATAAATATCTAAAATCCCACAGTTGGCAATGACATACATACCTATATACCGTCAAATAGCTTGACCAAACCTATTTAGTTTTATGTGAAGGGGAATATGGATCCTTGCCACAAAAATATCAAGAAAAATTAACATTTTGAGTTAAATGGTGATGGAAATTTGGTCTTTATTAAATAGTAGGAGACTTAATAAAAAACAATTATTATTTCTCATAAATTTTTATCAATAAATTTGTAATTATCATATATTATAATTATAGATTAAAATGAAAAGATCATCCACTACATTATACCTGCAATCAATTTGGGATAAAGGCCACATCCTCACTAGTAGTAACATCCACAAATGGTTTAGATGATTTTAGTATATTATACCCCATGAAATGAAGTCTTACGTGATGGAGTCAGCATTACCTAATTTTCCTCCCCAAGAGGTGAGTGATGAAGAGTTCTTAGTCTATGAGAAATATATGAATGATGGGTTTGATGTTCAATGTTTGATGATATCATGAATTTCATGTGATCTCATGAAGTTTCACAAAAACATGGATTCATATATCATGATTAAGAACCTACATAGCATTTACTATAAGAGAGAAAGAAAAGGATGGATTGAGGTCTAAAAGGAACTCTTTCAGAGTATGCTTATAGAGGGTTCCGTAGTTGGGCCACACAATGTCATGATCATGGCTACAGTGAGTGCCTTGAGGTTATAGGCATTAAAATCCTTGATGAATTGTGTACCAATATAATTCTTGTATACCTACCCCATATATTCTCTAGTCTTTTATAGTTAATTTAAATATGAAATACAATGAGAAGTCTCTATATGACATTATTATCCACATTCACCTAGTGGGCAATGATATGAATCATGAAAATCCTATTTTAATTATGGTGAATAAGAAAAAATTTAATGAATGTAGATTTAATAACAATTATTCATCATTCCTTTACATGAAAAGGAAATCAAATGTGAGGAATGGGAAGAAGAAGATTTTCATTTCACATGTTTCAGGAACGGCTACTGGAAGAATAAGTGCACCCAACCAAATTAGTCAAGGGAAAAATTAGGTGTATTTTGTATCGAATGCAATATAATTTTTTCTACAAATTTTGTATTAGAAAAATAATTTAGTGCTCACATATGTAGCCAAATAAAATAACCATTTATATTTAAGAAGATTGACCTAGGGTAGGTAGATCTATGAGAATCCAACGAAGCTATAGTTGTTGTTGTAGCTGTCGGGGACTACTGCCCGATGTTGCAAATAGGGATGATCTTGGTGTTAAAGGGTTGTTATAATGTGTCTTCAATTAATAACAATATTATTTATGTATATAGAGTAGATACATAAGGATTTGTTTTCAAATAGAAAAATTAATTTTTCATTTTTTCAAATAGATAGCATTTTTTTTGGTAGGGCACATTTATACAACAGTCATTACATGTTGGATTCCACAAACCTAGTAATGGAAATCGACCAAAACGATTAATTTCATGAATCATAAAACACCCATAATTGGAATCAATGGACTGATCATTTAAATGAGAAACGCTCAACAATGATACCTCATGATGTATATTTATATTCTTTTGAACTAAAACCACTTGGCGTATGTCACACATGTTTACACGGAATGATGAAACAATCCCCATATAGTGGGAAAGGTGAAAGAGATAAAGATACACATAAATTAGTTCATAATAATGCGTGTGGACCATTTCCAGTTGAACCAAGGGGTAGGTACTCATACTTCAAAACATTTAGAAATTATTTTAGAAGATATCAATAAATCTACATATGATGTATAAGTCAGATTATTTGGACATGTTCAAAGAATACAATAATGAAATTGAGAACCATCATTGTAAGAAGATTATGATACTCCACTCAGACCGAGGTGGATAATATCTTAATCGATATATCATTGATTAATTATGGGTGTTTAGGATCCTATCCCCACTCAGTCCTCCTTACATACTCTTATGGAATGGTGTGATTTAAAGGAGGAACAACACCATGTTGGACATAGTGAGATCAAAAATGAGGCATGAATGTCTTCCATTATCATTTTTGGGATATGTGTTACAAAAAAAATCACACACATTAAATCATTTAATATAAAAATCAATAATTGGTTTTCCATACGACCTATGTAGTGGAATAAAAGCCATGTTATTGAATTTACATGTTTGTGGAAGTAAAGATTTTGTTAAGACATATTCATGTAACAAATGTACACCGGATGAACAATGTGTACCTTTATTGTATTTTCAAAGGAAACAAGGAGGTATTACCTATAGAATTCATTAGAAAAAAAGGATATAGTTGTATGACATAAAATATTTCTTTGAGATGGATCACATCTCTAAATGAGATAGTGGGATCAATATTGACATCACTGAAGTTGAGGTACATGGTAAAAAAGTGTTGGTAAATGAAAAAATTCCACAAATACACATGGATAAAATAACTCTTACATAGACATAAGAACATCATATGAGTACCAGATAGGTTAGGGAACATTAATGTAACAGTTTCTAGTTTCTGATGATGGTGACTCATTATTATTTGATAATAATGGTCCCTTAAAATAGAAGGAAGAAATAAGTGGAAGAAATATTTCTATTTTTTATGAATCCTTGAATTCAGAAAATGGATTCCATTTAGAAGTACCAAATATGGATTTTGGTAGATCCTCCAATTGATGTAAAGACTATTGGTTGAAAATAGGTATTCATGAAAAATCCGGACAAGGAAGGAGATATAGGTACCTATATGGAATGGCAGGTTGAAAAAGGATTCATGCACAGTCAAGGCATTGACTATGACAAAAAATTTACACTATTTTCAATTCTAAAATCTATATTAAATTCGTTATCAATTGTTTTTTACCATGACTATGATATTTGTAAAATTGATGTCAAAACATCCTTCCATAATGGGATCCTTCAAGAAGGTGTATACATGACATAACCTTAAAGGTTTATGAATCCAAATTATTACAATAAGTTAAGTAAGTTTAAGAAATCCATTTATGGTATAATTCAGGAATCTATTTTTGGTTATATTCGATTTTATGAATCCATAATAAAATACGGTTTTATCGAGAACAAATGTGTGCCTTGTGTTTACAAACGGTTTAGTGATAGTGGAGTGGTTTTCCTAATAAATATATGTTGATGAAATATTACTTATTGTAAATAAGATAACAGTCTTACAGTATATAATGTTTTTGTTGAGTCAATATTTATCCCTGAAGGACATGGGTGGGGCATTGTAACGTCCCAATTCTGGAACCCACCTAGAGCGCCCCATACCCGGTTGTCACACGGCCTCAAGTGCATTTCCACTAATGCCAAAGGCTACTGACTAGCAGTGAGGGCCTTGGGTGTGATAATGGGGAAACTATTCCTTGATTGGAAGAGTAACACAGTGGAAGAGGAATAGTTAACAATAGCTGATGTATTAATAATACCATACAAAAGTAAAGAGTGAAAGACTGAAAGATGTAAATAGCCGGAGCACATATATATATAATGATGCATGAAACATAAGTCTAGGAAAGTATCCAAACATGTCCCAATGCTGAAATAACGTACTAATACAATGTACCATCAAATAACAAATAGCTCCAAAACATTGAAACCCTATGTTAGGTCACATTCTCTCCATCTCCAAAGTAGTCATGTACCTAAAGTAGAAGGGAACTTTCCCTTTTCTATACCTGCAACAATATAATATGCTTGGGCCCAATAACATGGTCCAAACAAGGTTTTAGACTAAAAATCAATATGAAACCACCAAGATATTTCTTCCTAACAAATACTGAATTTATATAGAAGACAATAAAACAAAATAAACAATTAACAAGGATGTACTCAACATTAAACGTTCACACAGTTTCATGCATTTAAATTCCACATATAAAGTAAGAAGATAAACACAAATAGGTAGTCCTCTAGGAAGTACTCATAGCCTATCCTCTTAGGTCCTACCTAGAAAACACAATAAACCCTTTGTGAATTTCTCACAGTCTATACCCTCTGGATCAACTTTAGTATAGACTCTCTGAGGAAGCACTCACCATCAATTCCCCCTATAGTGTCGTATCGGTGAGTAAAAGGTGATTTTGGGAAGCACCAACTTCTCATTCCCAATGTGGGGCATGTCTAGGTACTACAGAAACTCTAAGGAAGAATATACATCAATTCACCTTATAGTCTTTCATCGTAAAAGTTAACAAAAACTTTGGAGAAGCCCTTATGTCAATTCTCCCTATGGTTTACTAAATCAGGTTCTCACAGCCCTATGTAAGTCAAACGAGCATAGAAATGCAAAGTGGCCAAGGTAAACTGAATAACTACATGGATAACTTGTCTATAGAAAAACCAAAAGACTGATAAAAAACACTCCATCCTAACAATACTAGTCATGGGAAACAAACAACAGCCTAACAGGCAAACTAGACCAAATGGTCAAAACAATAAAAAATGTGAAAACATCCATAAGATGTCAGATTAAACCATATTATGAACAAAATAACTTCTACCCGATCAAACTAGTTTTTTGAAGGAAAAAAATATGGAAAAAACCATAAACATGCAATACCATGTTCATGGGTATTGTGCACTTTTGCACATAAAATTCAATGACTATCTATGGAAAGGAACAAACTTCCTACCTCGGTGTTGTAGGATCGTTATATGTGAACCTCAAATCTTGAATCACCCAATAACACCGTAGAAGTACAGAAATTATCAAAAGGCCCAACTGAGGATAATAAAATAAAGAGGAAGAATTAGGAAACAAAGACCTATAAAAAGAAAGATCTTACTGAGCCAATCCCAATGCAATCGACGATGGTTGATTCGAAGAATAAATTCTCAATAGGGGGATCAGAGAAGGATCGCAGCCATATGGTTTCTACCTAATGATACATACCATGAAGTATGTTTTTCTATCCATCATACATGACCCTTGTAATTTTAATGAAAAGAAAGAAAGGAAACCGTGTTTACTTTCCTTTACCGGTCCCCATATTAGCCGGTCTCTAGTGCATGGCTGTGACATGGACAACACTCGGCTACCTGCGGTAACCGAGTACACTGCTTGTACCTAAGAAATTTTTAGATAACTCACCTTTTTATAAAAAACACCAGAAAAAGGAAAAAATACCTGAAAAGAAAATCGGGGTTCTTACAAACATCCCCCCTTAAAGAAAGTTTTCCCTGAATTTCCCTAGAAAGGCATCGTAGAAGATTAATCCTCGAAAAAATCTGGCCACTGTGAACTTACATCAGTCTCCCTCTCCCACATCTCATCTTGTACTCACCCGTGATTCGATAACACTCATTCTAGAGGAGCAGACCACCCACAGAGTACCTTTGTCCTACGATCAACAATCTGGATAGGATGCTCCTCAAAGGATGTCTCCTCCTCCAACTTAACCTCTCCTGGTTGAAGAACACGAGATGGGTCGTAGAAGTAATGTCAAAGATGATAAATACAAAAGATTTTGTGCATAGCCTAGTACCTCTAAGGTAACTACTGCCAATAGACAACCAGCCAGACTCTCTCCAAACCCTGAAATGGCCTGACGTTCCTCAGTGAAAGCTAACCATGTCTAATAATCCTCTTGCACCCCTACCTCGATGTGACACATAGGAGAACCTAATTCCCATAATCGAACTCCAGAGGTCGTCAACGCTGATTAGAAAAAGATGTCTTTCGAGACTGTGTAGTATCCATCTTCTTCGAAATCAACTATATCTGCTATGTGGTCTTCTGAACAAGATGAGGTCCAGTCATAGCTGCCTCTCTTGCCTCCAACCAACATAAGGGTGATTAGCATGGCCTACCATACAAAGCCTCATAAGGTGACATAAGAATAGTTTTTGAAAACTATTGTTGTAGGAAAAATCCACAAGAGGTATGTGCGTCTATCGAGAACCTACAAAATCAAGGATTCATACATGAATCATGTCCTTAAGAACCTGAATCGTATGCTTGGACTGTCCATTTTCTGAGGGTGGAATTTTGTACTCAAAAGTATTTGTGTACTGGAACCCTTCTGTATCCCTTTACAAACCTGAGAAGTAAAATGGGCATCCCTATCTAAAATAATAGAGTGTGGAACTCCATGTAAACATACAATATCATGGATTTACAACCATCCCAGTTCATCAACACTGATGGTCTCCTTGATTGGAATGAAGTGAGAAACCTTCATGGGTTTTTCAATGACTCCCATACAACACCATTCCCTCGAGGTGACCTCAGTAAACCAATCTTGAAATCCATCACGACGTCATTCCACATCCACTCAGGAATGTGCACGTACTGAAAAATCCACGCTTGTCAATGATGCACTACCTTTACCTGCTGATAAGTGGAACAACTCATAATGAACCTATAAACATCTTTCATCATTCATGGCCACCAATACTAGCAGTGAAGATCACGATACATCTTTGTGACACCATGATCAACTTCTCAAACAATGGAATGAATGACTTAAATCATCTCCACACATATGTCTACTAACACCCATACACCCCCTATAAACTTATGATCTCATCCTCACATAGGGTCCATCCATGAATAGGGTCCTCCCCTAACACACATTTTTGTAGGACTAGGCCTTCAAAATCTGATAGCTACCTCATTTTCACTCAATCAAGAAGATTATAGGTAACAACTACAGAAGAATGAAACACCTGCCCCTATCTACCATGCACCTCCAAATGCATCCCAAAAAATAGATCCATATGTTGATACTCGCTGCTGGCCTCCAAAACTGACAATATATAATTTCTCTTGGTCAATGCATTAGCCACGTCATTTCATTTCCACCTCTTATAGGCAAGATCAAATTAAAAGGACTGAAGGTACTCAACCCAACATTGTTGTCTCAAATTTGGGTCACATAGGGTGAATATATACTTGATACTTATTTTTGTTGAAAAACACAAAATTCTCTCCCTGAAGATAATGTCTCTGACATCGTAATGCATAATCAACTACTACCAACTCAAGATCGTATGTTAGGTAATTCCTCTCATGTGGCCTCAACTGTCGTGACCCATACACAATGACTCCCTCTATTTTCATAAGCACTGCTCACACCATAATTCCTAAATCATCCCAATAAATAGTGTATCTTTTTCCCGGCTCTAGAAATTCTAGTATCTGTGATGATGTCAACCTCCCTTTTAGCTTCTGAAAGGATGACTCCAATGAATTAGTAAAAAAGTACTTTTCACCCGTCTTAGTCAGGCCTCTTAGTGGAAATGCTAATCATGAAATGTCTTGTATGAATCGTCTGTAGTATCCAACAAGCCCTAGAAAACTCTGTAACTCAAAATCGTTCTTCAGATGAACCTAGGAAACTACGTATTTCACTTTCTATTGTTCTACTAATACTCTTGTCTCATAGATAACATTACCCATGAAGTGAATCTGGTCCATCCAAAAGTTGAAATTTAAGAGAATACATATAACTGATGTTCTCTCTGTGTAATCAAAACGATCAAAAGATGTGCAGAATTTTCATGTCATGTCTCAAAGTACACCAAAATATCATCAATGAAAACAACCATGAATGAATCCAACTATGGTTGGAACACTCGGTTCGTCGGTTCCATGAAAACAGTATGCGCATTTGTGAGACTGAAAGGAATAAACCCATACTCATATAGACCATACCTACTCCGAAAGGATTGAAGAGGTAGATTAGATGGTCTAACATGCAACTGATGAAAACTGGTTCTCAAGTCAATCTTCGAGATCACCCATGCTCCATGAGGATGATCAAAGAGATCATCAATCCTCGGAAAAGGATATTGGTTCTTTACCGTCCACTGGTTCAGCATCCGATAATCCACACAAATTCAGAGAGTACCATCTACCTTTTTTGCAAATAGGACATGTCAACCCCAAGGATAAGTATTGGGTCGGATGATACCCTTTGCTAGTAACTCCTCCAACTGCTTCTTGAGATTTTTTAACTCTAGTGCATCCATAACATAAGGAGGAATGGACACCAGTGCCACTCCTAGGATGAGATCAATAGAAAATTTTGCCTCCCGCTCTAGAGGGAAACCTGAATATTCCTCTGGAATGACATCCCTAAAATGATCTCTCACTGGAAGAATGTCCAACTCTGATGTGCCTTGGTCATCCAGATATAGACTTGCAATCTGTGCAGTAACTCTTCAAACCCATGATGCTTAGGTCCCTTTCTACTCACCCGACATCCCATATGCCCTTATGAAGAAACAATATTCCCTTTGGTGATGTGAAACTCACCCTATATCGATAGCAATCGACAAAAGCCTATAAATGAGTTAACTAGTCCATTATAAGAATGACATCATAGCCGATCATCTCAATGACATAATGATCCCATAAGAAGTGATGCCCACAAACCTCAAGAGGGTAGTCCTTACACTAACATACACAAGATATTCTTGTCCCCAATGGACTGTTTAGCATCATGATATCAGTAGAAAAAATATACCGAGACCAAGGCTCTTCACAATAGGAACAAATATAATGGTTTGGGAAGCCCCTATATCAAAATGTGCATAAGATAAAATTGAGGAAACGTGGATCATACCTCGAACAATAGAGTGTCTGTGATCCTTCTCCTACTGGGTGTACTCCACTACAATTTTCTGGCATGTTCCAAGTCCATGTGATCCTACATGAACGCCTGGAGCTGATCCACCCTGTTGTCAATGAATGCTTGTTGACGGGCTACCACAACCTTGACCTCTACCTTGTTAGGAATGGCTAGAAGTTCTCCAGTAATGAGACTGATAAGGAAGTGGAAGAACTACTCCTAAATGGGGATTTATATAAGAACCCATGTCACAATCTTCCAGTGAAAAAAACTGACAGAAACGCTGAATAAGGCTCATCTTTCCGCATGATTGGAACTCCACATGGTCTCTCAGGAAATGTGGCCTCGTATGACCCAACTTCCCACACCGGTAGATCACTGATTGGACACACGAGGAATTGTATTTCCACCTTGGATCACCGCGTGAAGTCCCCGTGTGGCGCTTCTTGCGGTTAGTAAGACGGACACTGACTCCGAATGTCAAGCCTCCCAAGCTCACAAGTCCTGAATCCCTCAAATTACTCTATGTGATCATCACTTGGTTAACAATAGAAGTTATAGATGTCAACCTGATGATATTTACCTAAGACCAGATGTCGTGCCTCAAACCTTCCCCAGACATCCTTTCTAGAAATAAATCGTCTCCTCCTTGGATGGGCATAAAGAATTGCTACTCTGTGAAGTGAGAAAAATACTCTATAACAAAAAGGGTACCCTGATCCACACTCATGAAATCTCAGGCTCGATCAGCCCTCAAAGTCTATAGGTAGAAGTATTTATAAAAGGCATGATGGAACTTGTTCCACGCCATTACCTACTAGCATCCCACCTGTGAGATCACATCCCACCATCTCATGGCAGGGTCCTGAAGAATGTATGTAGCGAGATTGACCCTCCTTTATGGAGTCATCTCAGGATTCTCAAAGATAGAGATCATGGCATCTAAGCATGTCTTTTCAGACCGAGGTACACCATCCCCATTGAAAGTGGGAGGACGGTGCTATAGAAAGAACTGCGTCAACTCTGCTATAGAAGTGTCAGGATGCAGTACTATGTGGAAGGTCTTCATGAACCTCGTGAAGACCTCTCGAAACTTTGCATCAGCACCTCTGTCTGGAATGATGGTTGTTACCATGACTGGCACAACTGGAGGATATGTTGGATGTCCCTACTTAACCATGTCATGTTTTTGGTCACAACCTTGCAGTTGGCGTTAGACTGGAGGATTTCTCTATGGCAGGACTCTGCAAGGTCAAACAGACACCTTTGATCAAGATTATCGAGGACTAAAAACTAGAAGAGTAAGATGGGAACAAGAGAATGAAAGCATTATAGTTTTTCAAAACATTGATACACGGTCCCTATACGTAACAACATGGCATGTTCCCTTGATCCATTCACATAGCTATGTACTTCTTCCAAAACAGGTCGTGTAACACCCCCAACACACGACGTGTTGTCCTAACAGATGACGTGTATGTGAATCCTCTTCCCATGAGAGAGTCCTTCTACACATCTAGGCTACACAGTTCTCCTAGAACAACACTACACAACATGTTTGTGCCAGACATGGCATGTACTAGACAAGCTTCATCGACCCGTGTTGTTAGTGACACGGCCGGATACATGGAACATACTACACAACATGTTCTAGACAGACATGGTGTGTACTAAAGGATTTCACCGACCCATGTTGTTAGTTACACGGTTGAATTCTAGGGATTACACTGCACGACGTGTTCAATACTGACATGATGTTTATGCTTGATTTTTTATCCATCGAAGTCATTAGTCACATAAGTAGGAACATGTTCTAAACACATGATATTTACATTCAGTACATGGGTTGTCCCACCAAAATTCTCCCAAACATGTGTCTATACCCACACAACAAGCAACATGGTTAGAGGCTACACATAATTTACATAGAGTACAGGGTGTGTACTAAAGAAACAAAATTTCTTCCCGAAAAAAAGAACGCAAGGCGTGCATTAAAAACTACATTATGTGTATTCTAGTTTTTTCTGAACAGCAAGCCATAGAAACTACTCTAGAAGCCCAGAAAACACTAAAATGAACATGAAGTTCCAAATTCTTATCTTTGAGGGATTGTACTCCCTGCGAATCAATACATGGAATCTCTTACATGTCATATACAAGAAAAAAGGCAATGATCCTCAAAATTGGGATCCATGAGGGCCCATAACAGCTCAACAACCAATGCATGGCATTCATTCAAACAAAACCTGACACAAATCAATACCCTATAACCAACAGGTACATTATCTAGGAATATATCACAACAACATGCATATCAAGTACAAAATTTATCACAACAGCATGAAATTGCTATTTCACCCTAAATGGCTTGTCCAGAATGCATGAAAGGTAATTTCTAGGAAGTTTCTATATGATGGAAGAGATGGTATACCCTCATCACATCAAGTTTCAATAGAAATAGAACCTTAATAATATCAATAATTACATCACAAAGCAATTGAATCACCCGACGATGAAATCAAATCAACCGTAAAATTGAAAAACAAGAAATTTGCAACAAATGAGGTAAATTGGTTTTTCCCTATACACGGGTTAGATACTCCTAGGAACAAATTATTACCATGTACCTATATCCATCTTATCCCTGACTATAGGCTCCAAACAATATGTTGAAATGAAAAGAATTTCCTCGAATACCACTTTCTAATGTCCCGTTTCTAGAAGCCGCCCAATGGTTCCCCGTACCCGGTTGGTCACATGGCCTCAAACACATTTCCCCTAATGCCATAGCCAGCCGACTAGCAGTGAGGTTCCTTGGTGTGATAGTGGGGAAACAATTAATTCATTAGAAGAGAAAAAAAATAGAACATAAATAGATAACAATAGAGAAAGTATTCATAATACCATAAAAAAGTAAATAGATAAAGACAGAAAGAAGTAAACAGCTGGAGCACATATATATAATGATCCATGATACATAAGTATAGGAAATCATCCAAAAATGTCCCAATTCTGAAATACTGTACTAATCCAATGTACAAGAAAAAATTAAACAACTCCACAAATTTGCAAGCCTGTGCCTAGTCCCATGCTCTCCATCTCTAAATCAGTCAAGTACCTGAAGTAGAAGGGCACTTTCCATTATCAATACCTTCAACAATATAACCTTTTTAGGCCCAAAATCATGGCCCAAACAGTGTGTGAGACCAAATAATAGTAGGAAAGTACTAATATATTTATTCCTAGTAGTCAGAAAATTTATATGGTAGGGAATAAATAAAATAAGTAGCAAACAGGCAAGTACTCGATATTATACATTCCTACTTTTTCAAGCATTCAAATACCACATATCACGTAAACAGATAAACAAAAACAAGTAACCCTTTGGGAAGCACTCACATCCTATCCCCTATGGTCCAACCTAGAAAAGATAAAAACCCTATGGGAAGTACCCACAATCTGACCCCACTGGTTCAGCTTTAGTATAGACTCTATGAGGAAGTGCTCACCATAAATTCCCCCTATAGTATCGTATCAGTAACTAAAAGGCACTCTGGGGAAGCACTTATGTGTCATTCCCCATGTGGCCCATGTCTAGGAACTATAGACACTCTGAAAAATAACATACATCAATTCCTCATGTGGTATCACATCGTATAAATTAAGAGACTCTCTAGATAAGCCCTTACGTCCATTCTACTTATGGTTTACTACACCTGGTTCTCACGGCCCTGTGTAAGTCAAACGAGCATAACAATGAAAACCAGCCATGGTAAACCTCATGAACTACTTGGCTAACTAGTCTACAGCATAACAACAAGATAGATGACCAACACTCATTCCTAACAATAAAAGGAATGAGAAACAAATAGCAGACTAACAGGAAAACTAGGACAAATGGTCAAAACAAGAAAACATGGGAAAAACCTTCATTTCATGGAAATGTAAACCAGATTTTCATCAAAATAAACACTATCTAATCAAAATTGGGTGTAGCATGCAAAAGATAGGCCAAAACCAAAAACTTTCAATACCCCATTCATGGTTATTGGAAACATTTGCATGTAAAACTCCAAGACTATATATGGAGAGGAACAAACCACCTACCTTGGTGTTTTAGGATCTTTACCTTGGAACCTCAAGCCTTGAATCACCCAAGAACATCATAGATCTAAAAAATGTTTGAAAAAAAATCAACTCGTGATAAATTTAGAAAGAGGAGGAATCAGTAAACGAAGATCTAGAAGAAGGAAGAGATTACTGAGGCGATGCCAATGCAATCGACGACAGTCAATTCAGAGAATGGATGCTCGATCGGTGGCTTGGGGAAAGATCATGGTCGTATGGTTTCTCTTAGATGAGACAAAGCTAGAACGAGGGGTTTCTATCCATCAGACGTGACCCCGGTACATTTAATGACAAAATATAATGTACATGACATGTACATTATAAGTACATGATGTTTTCTTGCCTTTACCAGCCCCCAAATTTCTCGGTCTCTAGGTTACCACGCAGAGCCGTGTGCATGGCAGTGACACAGCTAGCACCCGGCTACCTGCGGTAACCAAGTACACGACATGTACTTATAATGTACATGGTGTGTACTTAAGAAATTCCCAGAAAACTCCTATTTTTACTCAAAAACACCACAAAAAGGAAAATTGACCTGAAAAGAGGATCCATGTTCTTACAGGCATTATATATTCCATTGATCAAGATCCATCGTGATAGTTCCAAGATATTTCTGGCCCAATGTCAAGGTTCATATATTAACAATATACTCAAGATTTTCAGTATTGAACATTTCCAAGAGGGGATTATTGATAGTGTCACATGGCATTCATATTTCAACGAAAATGTGTCCTCAGACAATTGGGGAATGAAAAAGAATGGAAAATACTCTATATGCATCAGTGATTGGGCCAATAATGTATGTCATGCTATGTACTAGGATGGATGTCAATTACATAATGAGTGTGGTAGGAAGATAACAATATGACCGAGGTGACTACCATTATATGGTATTTAAAACAATCCTAATATATCTGAGTTGTACTAAGGATATGTTCCTCATTTTTGGAGGAGATGAAGAACTATTCATCAGAGGATATGCTGATTCTGGTCTTCATACTGATCAAGATGACATATAGTCCCAAAAGGGAAAATCATCACTTTGATTTGATGTGTAGTGAGATGGAATCACAAAAAATAGTGTTGTCATAGATTCTATTCTGGAGTCTGTGTATTTAATAGCTTCTATGGAAGCTAAAGAATCAATTTGAATGTGATTCATTTTCTAGTTGATGGATGTGATACCAAGCAGCATAGATCCCATCACATTGTACTATGATAAAACTAAAAATGTGGATCTTTCAAAATAGAAATGTTCACATTAGAGGATGAAGTGCATACTTTGGAAATATCATCTCTTTGGGGATTTTTCTCAATGTGGGGAGGTTACAGTCGGTAGTATTTTCACGGAAGACAATGTGGAGGATCCCTTGAATAAATCCTTGATTCTTTAGAAATATGATCACCATGTGAGGTCTAGCGGCTTGTATGTCAAAGGAATTTGGCTCAAGTCTATGTGAGATTTTGTGATAGTGTGTGTCCTAGTCACCATTGTTTATACTTTTATTACATGAATATTTAATATATTTAAATATTAAACATCTTATTACATACTGTACATAATTATGCATGATTATAGTGTCATGATCTTAGGGATTAATTTTCACTTTGAAAAGCTCATAATAGTTCCCCTCTATGATGAGAACCTTTAAGTGCTGTGAAAATATTTTTAAATATTGTTATTCGGTTGGTTGACATACTATTATGAGACATATATTATACATACCATCAGGTGAGAGTACTTATAAAAAGATGAAACTTCTTTTCATGATGTTCACACTTTGTAATCTCTACGATGGGAGATTATGAGAAAAGACGTGCTAGTTGGAATTTTTTATGTTATGGTGTCATCATATATTCCTATATGTGAGAAGTTGTACTAATCCTTAGACTTTAATAATATCATTAATATGTAGTATGACTTTCACATTTTTATTTACTGACAAATACAATCACGCAGATAGTTTTCGGGAAGTAGGGAACACTGGGTGTGTCAAGAATGACATGATACTAATGAATAAGTTATAGAAGGATATTTCCATTCCATTTATGGAAGTTGATTTCTCAGACCTTTGGTTGAGATAGAACCATCACATGGAATTCCATGTCCATGGTCTAATGATGAGATTATTTCAGGAAGTCAATGAATGACATATAGAACATAATTATTGATGAAAATATCATGAAACAAGCATGTTGAGATATTGAGTTAAGGGAAGATATTAGACTATGAGAGTTCATATGTGGATGTCGTTGTATTGAAATTATGTTCTTTCTCTTGGGTTCCTTGCCCATTACTAAACAGTACTATTGTATATTAGGCAAACCCACTTAATTCCAACGTAAAAGAACACAACAAAGGACATACACATGTAATTTTAGTGGTCTCGAGTAAAATATTTTTAAATTTAATTAATAAATATTTTCTAAAGATAATGGAATAACATTATTCATTTTAAAATTATTTTATAAATTAAATATATATTTTTTCAAGGGATGGTGATTAAAACTATATTTATTTACTTTAATGAATATTTAATAAATATTTATTCACTAGTTTTTAAATACAATATTTAGTTAATATAATTAATTATTTACATATTTAATATGATTTTCAATAAATAGAGGTAGAGATCGAGTGGAGAACGATTGGTCAGGTAGTAAAATTATTATTTGAAAAATGATAAATAATTATTTAACTTCTTTTAACTAAACAAGATAATGATAACAAGGTTATCATTATGTGGAACTGTATTTCATAAATTATTCCTTTTGTTGAATGTTGACACACCACAAGTAATGAAACATTTATTCTTATTATCTATCATGGGTTTTAAATATGTTTACGAATGTATTTAATTGATGTTATGAAATTAAATATTATAATTGAATCCCCATGTAAATAAATAGATAGGTTTGTCTATTGTTCCCAAAAGGGAAACCGATGATGCAAGATCAATTCCATGTCACAAATTTTCCCTATACTCCCATACCATATCCCTCTCAGGAATTTGATATATTCTTCATGATCAAAGAATAGTCGATCAAGATTGATCGACATAAGAAATTTTCATCACTTCAATAGCACCGGAAAAGTGAGTGTGTTCAATAAGAGACCACTGGAGCTCATGTGGATCACCACTAGAGGGATTCGGGACTGAATTCTCTTACGTTCAGTGAGGCAATCCAAAAGGGTCATCCTAGGGGATCAACATCAACAATGAATAATTTACTGATGAACCAGGTATTTTATTTCATTAGAAAATAATTTTACATTTATTATAAACATTATGTGCAAGATCCTCTATAATGGATCCATTCTTCTTCATTAATTATTTAAATAATTTATTCAAATCCATGGTGATTGGTTTCATTATCATGTTGATCCCATAACTACCAATGATCATGGTAAAATTTAAATTTAGGTGTCGCCCCAAACACGCTTCTACTGCCTCTAGAACCTAAAAAATTATTATTTTTCAGAAGATTCAATTTCATATGAATTATTTCATTTAAATTAAGAAATTTTAATGTTAAATTTATTAGTTTTTTGACTTAATTATATTTGGAGATGATGGATTGGATACTATCACATGTAGATATTGTTATATTTGAGGAATCCCTTTCTATTAATCTATATATCAATGATTGTTTCAAAATCAATATACATGTTGTCGATTTTGTGTAAAATTGATGGATTACAATAAATATAAGGTGGACATAGAATTCATATCTTCCAGTTGTACTGGAATAAGCTATCAGTATTAATGAAGTAAGTGTGATAGTGTACTCAAATATGTTTTCTAGTATGCACCAACTAGACACGAGAGAGGTTCACTCATAGAATATCTATGGAAAGGAGTGAAATGACATTTCTATATGGATAGGGCCCTAGGATAACTGATAAATACAATTCTTAGGGATTTACCATTATTTTGATTTCATACATTGTCAAATGATAGATCAATCAAACCCCACACCAAAAATATACATGTAACTCGAAAAAGAATTATCTAATTTATATTTAAATTAATAATGGATTAAAAAGACCCTCATATAAAAAAACTGGTTCATGAAATGGTGTATGGTGTAGTAAAAAATTCGTAATCCATCGCATGTAATACTTTTGTTGGAAGCCAGATAACATGTGAATGAAGAAATCTAACCTGTGCTGGTGATTCCTGATAATTCATTATACTCTATCAAAAACACCTTTAACATAGAGAACAAAACTCAACAACCCCAATAATTTACCCCCAAAAATTAATTAAAACATATGGTATATGTGAACCCTTAGGATTTTAATATTTATTTTCCCAATTCATTTATGCTACCAAATGTAACAATGTATACCATTCATATCTTTATGTTTAGTGGAATGGTGGTTTTCATGTACAAGTTTATCATTGGACTTACCAACTAGAGAATTATCCAAATATAAGATTTTTGGTGAATATATCATCAGCACATTGATATTTTAATATTTATTTTTATTAAAATATTTTTTATTTTTTTAATCATTTTTGAAACACGAAACACTGTGTCCCAACAATCAATAATATATTATTTAATTATTATTATTTAATGTGATTATTATTTCTGAACTTCAGGATTGGAAAGATGAAAGATTGATAATAGAATTTCTAGATTTTTATGGTTTATATATGAATAAAATGAATTAATTTTGTGTTATATAATTTGAAATAAAATATTATTTTTTTAAAATATTTCAAAAAAATTTATGAAAACTGTTTTTATGTGTGAAATTTGTATTTTTATTATATAATTAAATTAATTTATATTAGATAATGATTTTAAAAAGATTTATATATCATATATTCAATCATATTATTTAATATTCATCTATGTTTATAGAAGGCATTGTTTAATAATAAAACAATTTCCATGGTTTAAAATGTATTTTTTCAAAACAATGGTTTCCCTAGTTTGTTTCGAATCAATTTTTTAAAATTAATTTGTAGGACATTAAGAAATTAAATTTTAAATAATTTTTTCCATTTCTATAATTTTGATGTTCATATTTTGTATGTAAATTTATTTTATATTTTGGTCAATATGAAAATAAACCATAGTGAAATTTGGTTACTCCAATAAGGGTAAATGTGATAATGTTGGCTAAACGATTGGCATAAGGCAATAAAATTCATCTAATAGTTGAATTTATAATGTTTTATGGGTTAAATGTAGAAATTTTAATCTATTAATAGAACATATGGACACTTGGCTCATTAATACATTAAAAGTTTTATTTATGTTTATTTTAGAAAAGAGTTAATAAAAAATATCATTATCTCCAATTTAATATCTCTAAAAATTATACATAAGTGAAAAAGAATATATTAATTTTAAAATTTCTATTTGAAAAAATATTTTATTAAATTATGTTATTTCTAAATTTATATTTTCTTAATAATTACCATAAATAATTTTGAATCACTGAGACAATATTTACTCACTTAATATAGAAATGCAATAAATGGTTTTTAAATATATTAATAGTAATTTTGTTTAATTGAATTAATGTTTTCCATCAGTTTTTAAGAAACATGGCATGTTTTTTATTTTATAAACTATTATACTCAAATGAAATATTTTTTTCTTCATCTTTTTTGGCCATTTTTATTGAGTAGTTATAAAAGTAACATTGATGTTATTATCTAATAAAAAAATTATTAATTTTTTTAAAATTAAATTTAATATTTTATTTTATGATTTGAATAAAATATGTTTTCAAATATCAACCATGATATGTTTATCGGTTTTTTTCATATAGGGTACAATTTATAACTCCTTTTTTTTAACAGTTGTTATAGTGGTTATGGTCAAAATCATGTAACAAAGGGATAAAAAAAGATAAGGGTTAAATTTGAACCAAAAAATATATAAATTTCATTTACTAACATTTTATATACGATATTATATTTTTATTCTAACTCATTTACATTTATAATTTTCTTCCATGAGTATGATTTAATTATATTTCAATATTATATAAAATTATATGTGTATGCTCTCACTCACTTATAAATGGAAACCTGGTATTATCACCTATAATCCACAAAGAAGCATTTATCTCATCCAAAACCAAGTTAATTGCTATATAAACATCATAATTGATGTACATGAGGTTATTTCCTCCCCATAAGACAATCCCTTGTGTATTTAATAGGATATAAAAATATTTATTTCATATAATTTGTAATCACCTTAACCAATCATGTTATTTTACATCATTTACATAGATTCTCATAGTATGGGATATTTAATATAAAAAAATAAATTTAGCATCCTTATAATAATTATATGTCATTATGATAATGAAACCACCATTTTCCATACTCTTTCCGACTAAATGGGAATTGAATGTATCACTTGTGCGTACCCACGACTTACCATATCCGTGCATTTAGAATATTATATTATCATCACAATTATTTATAGATGGATATCATGATTGGTTTGAGAATTATTTATGATATTACTTATATGTCATTATGATAATGAAACCACCATTTTCCATACTCTTTCCGACTAAATGGGAATTGAATGTATCACTTGTGCGTACCCACGACTTACCATATCCGTGCATTTAGAATATTATTTTATCATCACCATTATTTATAGATGGATATCATGATTGGTTTGAGAATTATTTATGATATTACTATGGTAATTGTTTTTATATAATAATAATATGATATTTGTATTCATTCCTTCTAATATATTGGAAGACAATTATGTTTCTCATTCTTATATGTGGACTGCCACCTCCATGAATTGATGTGATTTTCTCAATTTATTTTTTATATGGATGGTAATATGGAAATATTTAGGGAATATATATGATATATATGATATAATAATTATACTAAAATGAAGAATCGTTATTTTATATTGTTTCCATTCGTCCATTGAAAAATGAAAATATCTTTCATACATAGCTATAACAAGGTTTCTTTAAAAATTTATTAATTCATTTTTCTATCAATTAAGATTATGGTCATATCTAAAAAGGTATATAATTAATATATATGTTATTTATATCATGATTATCATTTTATAGATGATGTTTCACTAAAAACGTCATTAATATTGAAGCATTTGTTTTGAAATTCACAAGATTTATGAATTAGTTTACTCCTTGAAATGATTATTTTAGTATATAACAATTAATAAATGGTTGTTGAAATATTAAAAATCAAATATATGTGATATTATATTTATTATAATGACTACATTATATATTTATAATTAATTTAAAATTATTATAAAAGTGGTTATTGTTCCATCGACGAAAATAGAACATTCGGAAATTATTCTTTGTAACATTGTTGTTATTGGTTGATATTTTATTCAGATTGTGTTCTTGAATATAAAAATGTAATATATACATCTCAATAAATTAATAAATATTTATTATATTATTTTTATTTATTTAAAATTCATGTTTTCATTTAATTTTCCTTTATTTATGTAGTAAATATCTATTATGATTTTTAAAGGAAAATCCTCCTTATAACCCTATTCATATACTAATAAATTTTATTCCATGACCATGATTTCAGTAAATGGATTTAATATTTTTTGATATTATTATACGATTTATTAAGATCTTTTTTCACAAAAATATTTTCTTTAAAAAAATTTGTTTAAATGAACTATTCCTATAATTTTCTAAAATGAAAAACTATTTGACTTTTTCCAAAAGTATGATTGAAATGTTTTTAACATAAACTACAATATTTTTTTTCCAACCATCATGATTTGTGAATTCATTGACAATTCATTTTCAATTATATAATGTAATTTTGAAATAAATTATTTACCCATTTTTTGTAATTTATTCATTTTTGTAGATATTTTTTCAATGTGAAAAGTATATTTTCCTCTAAAAATTTTCCACAAAAAAAAAATTAGAACCATTTTTCATCTAAGATGACATAATAATATATATATACAACTTCTGAGTTATATGATCCAAATAAACAATCCATTATCATTAATATGATGGAATAGGAATATGAGATAATAAATTTTATGAAACCTATATCCTTACAAAGGTGATGCTATGTTGAATTGTTGAAATGTTTATGACTCCAATTAAATTTTCCTTGGTTTTTCTGTACTGAAATTTTTATGATTAAATTTTAATACCAAAGGATAATGAAATGATGACTATTTAATTATCTAGTGGAACAAATATTTATAAATTTAATGACATGATATGTGGGACCAAAAAAACTAGCACCTAATTACTATTGAAAATATTTATATCTAATGATATAAACATGTGTATAATTGGTAGTGTACCGACTTATATAAGAGAATATATACTCTAAGAGTGTTTTCATGATGAATGATGAATACTAAGATGATTTTTGGAGTAATGTCAGTCTGATATGATATATATAGAAGTGACCATTATCTACTATGAAACATTTATTATACTTCTTTTTATGACAAAAAATTATATCTTTTTCTAGTTTATGATCCCATTATTCAGGTTTTTATTCCATTATGAATAATTTCTATTAAAAATCTATGAATTAAACCAATATTCAATATTTTGATATTTGATATATAGGTTATTTTATAAATATACTATTCCCATGCTCTTCTACTATTAGGCTCAATTTTTAATTATAGGTTAACATATATCTTCCTTGATTACCCTTACTTATAATTTGAGGTCACACATTCATATGTTCACATTCTTTAAAATATAACGAATGATTTTTGGTATGACATGTCTATACAATATTATACATATGATGTTCTAAGTGAGTGATGATGTAGATATATTATGAGTAAGTATTTTATGTATCAATGAATCCACTCATACAAGAGATATTATATTATGGGATGGACTATTATGTAATATAATTAATAATCATCTAATATGATGTAATTTTTTTTATGAAATCTATGTGATGAGATTAATGTTATTATAACACTCTTTACATATATTTATAATCTTGGATGCGAAAACTATAGTGAGAATCACAGGGATATGTCTAACTATACTATACAATAAATTGTTTTGGTAATGACAACTGATGATTCAGTGTTAATCTACGGTGTCATATACTGAACAAAATGTGTCACTGTTTACATAACTAATAAATGATTTTTCATGAATTTTTGGTTCCCAAATGTGATTATTATTTCTCAAGATAGGATTTTATTTATTTTAATAAATGGATTGAACCAAATAGAATGATGTTAATGATGAATAGTATGGTCAAGGAGATGATTATTATCCTAATAAAAAAAATGATATGAGAGATGGAGTGAAATATATCATTACATTAATTAAACAATATTATGAATAAATGATTCATTATTTAGCATATAAACAATTAATAGGGAGATCATTTTTATGTGGAGAACTTCATGATGAAACACCACTCATCTTTTAGTCTATATTTATACCTACTATTTTTGTAGAAATGAATGAATACCACTTAATTAAAATTTCATATTTTCCAGTGTTTTTACAATGAAAATATTATTAGGGCTATTTATCATATATAATTCCAAGATTGTTAATGGAAATAATAAATCATGAACCTGTGGAAATTGGAAGAAATTCCCTACATGGTATGGAATGAGTTTAAAATCATATATTTATTTATGTAATTTCAATTTTTCATTTTAAAAAATATAGAAGTAATTATTTTAGATAATATAGTATAATGATGAACAATATAGTACTGATGATGAATATTTTACAAATCTTGTTGTGCATGCTTCTATTATTATCGAATATCATGAAAGTGAGATTGATTTATTCATCAATCGGTTAAAACATCTCTAAAGGGTGTCACCGTTAATCAATGAATGTAGGTATGAAAAATTAACTTTCCCATATATTATGGTGTATATAAATATTATACGTACCTAACCATATTATAGTTTTTATAATGATGGGATTCCATGGAAATACTAAAAAACATGGAGGGAAGAAGGTGATATTTTCATTATTCTCTATATGTTGTGGGAAACATGATCAAAATTTTCAAATGAGGACATGTGAATGATTTATGTATTGAATTGATAGTTATAATGAGATAAAATTTATTTTATTTTTGAATATACTATTCATTGAATGGAAGAATTATAATTCTCAACACAATTGACATCCCACACTCTTGTGTTTCAAATATAAGGGGTATCGAAATTATATTAACCATATTGAAATTCTAATGGATAATGATGATAATTTAAACAATGAGCCTATTAAACTAAAATAGAATGGGAAATATCATAATATACTTAATTTTTATAATGAGTTTGATAAGAATGGGGTGAAATGTATACATTCCATGAACAGTATAACTTCTAATGTCTTATATGATTCCATATCTACCCACTGAATTATATCTATAGAATGTTAATATTGTATAACATTACTAAATGAATGGTTATATAATGAATTAGTAGTTAAAATATTTAATTTTATTTTGATCCTATCTAAATTGTTTAAATAATATTTGATTGGTCATTTTTAGTAATGTTCTTCTATCAAATCATGTTATCTCCCTCTATTTGAAATCAATGTCATTTTTTGGAACAGATTGAACTTATTTAATGAAATCCAATATTAATTATCGAGGAAGTGATGTTAAGTTAGATTCTAAGAATAAATTATTATAGTATATTTTTTTTATGATATATATGAAAGAAAATGGAACTTACCCCAATTATTTGGGTCTCAATATAATTAATATAGCAGTTGTTCTCAGTTGGCTAGGTAGAAAATATATGTTGATGATTTTCCTATTATGTGGATGTTTTAAAACATCTATATAGAGGAGATACATTCTATTAAAATAAATAAGGTAGTTTAATTTTCAATATAACTCATATCTTGGAAAACACATATTTGATGAATCCACATAAAATGGACATGATTGATTTATATGAATTGGAGAAGAAAATCTATGAGAATATTAACAAGTGATTTATTTTGTATATTTAATTGCCTTAGGGTGAATGTCGTATTTTTCTCATATAAATACAGATCAATACGAATTTTTGGTTATTATAAATAAAACCCAATATCAAATTCATATTTAGTATCTTAATCTTCGAATTTATTTATATTTTGGAAAACTACATGAAGCTGAATACATTTTTTTGATTTATATTCATAGTAAAAAGAATCAATAAAGAGAATAGAATGAGTAAATAACCATAATAGTGTTTCAAAAATGGTATGTACGATATGAATATATGTTTATTCCGTTTTTAATTTCAATTTCCGTAACATTTTATATAGGTTTAATAAATAGAGTCCTTAAATATTACCTTGACCATTTTTTGGATGAAATTTTACATGGTATTCATATAAAATTAATGTTCAAGTATATTAATGATGATCACTTGAGGATTATATTAAATATACTAAATATTTAAAATTTTAAAATTGGAAATTTTAGACAAAAAAATATTTTCGAATCATATAATCTTTAGATATAGTACCTTGGTGGATCTATTGAATACAGAATATTGTGAATACAGTCCCATATCAACAAAGATAGTTTAGATCCATAATTTTATTGTTTTACTTGGATAATATTGATTAATTGTAGATAATTAATCTATTGTGTCTCATTTACTCCCAATGATATCATGGTAGTGAATAATGTTAATTTATACTGATAAATATGATGAAAATAATAGATAACTAAAGAGAATGGTTATTTAGAGAAATTGTTCATATATTACCATATCATAGAAAATTGTTATAATCTATAGTCCTTTATATAATAATGTACATTTATGAATTGGCATGCAGTATTATGTGGTTATATATTTACTCCATATGCAATTTATGTTTCATTATATAAGTTATTAATCTCATGATTTGTTGTTATCTATGAAAATTATTTCATTATTGATATGGAGGGATTATAATTATGGGGAAATAAAAGATATACATACTAAACAAAAAAAGTAAATTGATATGTTCGAATACAGAGGTTTGAATTTTCACGTGATATTATTGTGGGAGTTTATTAAATATTCTTACTACACAATACATTTTCAAACCTATGAAAAAGAACAAGGATGTTTATCATTTTATTCAAAAAAATATGCTAGATTATCTATGATGAGGGCAATAAATATATAATATTTATGGATATGAAATTATTGGATGTTGTTAATATAAGGGAAGGGGATATGTCTAGTATTTTTCAAATGATTTTCCAACCATCTATTAATGATATTATTATTAATGAATAGAAGGAATGTGTGGAATGTAAATTGTTGGTCACAAATGATCCAATGATAAGCCTTGCTTTTAATAGAATTATAAGGGTTTTAAATCATGTTATTCATTATTAAGTATTTTAATGTAGTTCTATTGGATGATTATTGTAATTAATATTTCTCTATTCATCATGGTTGTACTATGATTTAAATAGATTTGAAAGAGTATCTCTAGTTGGACGCAATGAATAGATATATTACTAATTATGTAACCTGGTGCATTGTATGTCATCATGTTTTTTGTATCATATTGATGTATAATGAAATATTATTATATTTACACATACATTAATTCATATGGTAACGCACAACCAGTTATTTGAACATTTGAGTCAACAAATCTTTTAAATTGCATCATAATGTTTTGGTAGTTATAAATCACATTACCAAGATAAAATAATTAATTAACAATATAGACGATTAATCTATTGAATATAATTCCATAATTTATATCAAGGAAGTGGTAAGGTTTAATGATCTACCATTTTCAATTATATCAATATGGGTTCCATGGATTACCATGATGTTTTGGAGGAGCCTTTATCACGTTTTATAAATAGTGTAGATTATTATAAAGAATTATCTTACTCAAATTTATTGTATTCCAAAGAGAAATATTGAAAAACTATAAGATAAAATGAGAACATTTTAAATAGATGTCATTTTTTTAAATTAAACACATTCACAAATGCATGCTTTCTACTAATAACATCTTTTAATCAATTATTCTGATGGATCATTAAGAATAAATGGATTGAAATATGTTTAGATATCCAATATTTAAGTTTTTTCCCAGAGTAAAAATCTATTATTACCTTATATAGATGATGAAATTTTATAAAAATATAGATTCATTCAATGAAACATATCATTAGCTCAGTTTTGGAAGAAAAATATTGCTAATATTCGTCAATGTGATAGTGACTTCAATTTTTTTGAGAAAGAGTTCTTATGAATTTATGTTTGGAATAAGGTTATAATGATTTATGACTAAAGTAATTTTTATCAATATATATATATATATTTATATATATATATATTATCTCAAATATTACTGATCGATTAGGAATGGCATCGATTCACATGGCACTTCTCCAAAACCTCCCTCAAGTTCATGATATCATCTCTAAACCCTCTGATTATTTTATGAAAATAAATTTAATCTTTTAATTTTAATATCATTATGAACTCAGGTGATAAAAATAATTTTTTACGAAAAAATATTCATTATTTATATCCATGATCAAAACGCTATAGTTATTTCATGACTATGTTTATTGTAAAATGTTTTCATTATTACTTAGGTATTCATATTTGTTCTCTTAATGTCATTTTTAAATATGATTGAATTTATAAAATAGATTTAAACGAATTATGAATGCAATTTTCCAACAGAAGGTTCCTTTTCGACATTTTACAAAATTATAAATGAATATTTTCTTTTAAAAAATACTGCATGAACAAAATTTCCCGATTTTGTTACCACATAATAATTTTTTTCATCCTATACATATATCCATGTAAAATTTAAATAATTTTATATAACATTTTATAAATTTTTAAATTTTAGAGAAGATATTTTTACATAAAAATTATATATACATCATGATATATTTTTATATATCTTTTATAGAATTATTAATTAATTATTTAATCCATTTATATCACATAAGAATTGATGGGGACTTCATAAAAGGATACAATCATTATTCAATATTTATATTATATATGATTATGATTGAAATTTATATATAAGACCAACAACATATTGAGGAATTGATGAAATTTTTTTAACCCATTTTTTATAGGTAGTGTATTGATAAATGATTATAAAAACCATTTATTTTATATAGGTTATGATATAGTGATTATTTTAATACATTCTGTAACAGATATATATGATTTCAATTATGTTTTTGTTGGGCCCTAAATTATATACACATTCAATTCATTTGTAAGAGACATATATCTCATGAGATAATGTTCACTGAAATGGGTAGTAAACACTGTTCAATAATGATAATTGTATACAATGATTGTTGTGGTGGTGATAATTGACTATTAAGATAGTTTGGGGACTGAACCATATCTACTATTATAGGATTATATGCGAGTATTAACTTATTATGTAATGATTTACTATTCCTACGTGTACACAAAAACATTTTTCATGTACTAATGTTATTCGTTCGCAGATAATATTAACAATTTAATTTTTGATTATTATATTTTTAACTTCCAATATTTATTCCATGATTAATTATTATGATATTTTATATGAATGATATGGTTTTAAAATTTTCTATTAATTTTCATGTAGCATTAAACCCATTTTATGATAGAGAGATAGTTCATGTGACTCTTTTTCCCCTTATGGAGTTTCTGATATCACACATAATTATGTTTCCTTTCATCAATTTTTATCAAAAGTTTTTTTGATTGATATATCGATGAGTGGATTTATTTATGAAGAACTATATTTCAGATGATTCATATATATTAGGTACCAATTATTCATGTTTCCATGTATCCAATTGTACTATACCAATATGATTCTAAAGTGGTTCATTATGTTCTATAATTATTATTCAATCAATCATGATTAACATCGATGAATGATAAGTATCGACCATTATAAAACCTATATGAACGAACCACTGTGAGGATTTTATGGGATAAAAATTTGTAAATCTAAACACAACACAAACTCATTGGTGAAATTTTAGATATTTTAAAATTTCATCGATGAATATTTTATATATTTATTCTCAGATATATATATATATGTGTATATTTTTCATATTTATTTGGTAATTAAATTCATTCTCTAGACAAACAATTGAACTACATGGATGGAAATAAATTATTGTACTTTTCTCAATATTTTTAAGCTAAATCTATTACTCGATTAAAATATATAATTGAAGGTATAAAATCATATTGTTGAATGTATTAACACGATGAAATTGGGGAATATAATGTATTATAAACTTATTATTTTTCAACTATAATTTATAACAAATTAATAATTATTTGGGATTCTCTACCTTGACATATTTTCAAATCCAAAATCTGTTATTCATTTTCCAATCATGAGAACCAAATCAAAAAGAACCATCTCCAAGACCAATATCTCTATCAATGTGGAAGTTATTTTAAAGATATCAAGGAGTAAATGAATCATCTGACCCATACTATAGCGGTGATGACTGAGGATTAGTGAGTGTACAGATCTATTAAAAAATATTCCTAAAATGATAGAAAAAAGTGAACGAGTATTCAAAAGTGTAACATCTTCCCCCTCACAAATTTCCATAGGAAGAGGAAATTACTATTACTAGACTTATGTGATGTCCCCATGATAGCAATTTATAGAAATAAATTATTAGGGTTTTATAAAAATTATTTGGATGATTTTTCATTTGAAAATAATATAAAAACCCATGACACACCAACCCAAAAAACCACTACAATATGCATGGTAATTAGGGAAGAAAACTCAATGTAAAACCAAACCAATAACCACATCAAAGTTCAAGTGGATTCCAGACCAAATGAAACTCAATCATCGTAATTAAATCAACTAAAAAACTTCTAGAATCATCTAATCACTTACTCAAAACCCTATTTCCTTAGTATGACAATGCTTCACTATAGTACTGAGACACATTTCCTTTAACTGGGTCTCGATAGTTGACATATACAAACCCACGATTGCTCCCAAACATGAGTTTATTGTAGACATAATATGATATCATCAATGACTCACCAACCCATTTCAATTGGTTAATACTTGTTATATAATTTATATAAAATAGTTTAGTTAGTTTATAAATGATTATATAAAAAATAAAATTTCCATGAAAATAAATCAGTCATGACTTTCTAAAAAAATTCAAAAATCCCATTTGGCATTCCCATGGAACACAAAAACACATGAATTACAATATGATATATCCATTCCCATGATTGGTCTCTAATAGATCTCCAAGATTCTTAAAAGGAAACAAATACCTGATTAACCAATGCCCACCCATTTCAAGTGGGTTTTGTCTAGTTGAAATGAACTCACACCTACCAAAAATGCCAAACACCATGCCAGAAATAAAATAAAAATTCATTTCATTAAAAATATTATTTTATTGGAATCATCTATTTTATTGAAAAAAATTCTTCAAATATTTTTTAATTCATCAATACCTTATCAAAATTTTAAATTACTCAAATAACATACATTCAAAAAGACCATCCAATTCCAAAAAATATCCAAGAAACATCACAAAAGAGGTTTTCATAAATACAGACAATGGATTCAAAGTGATTTAACAAAATTCAATCAATTTGAAATGAATTATTAATCTTCTAAAGAATTGGAATAGTTATGGAATCCACCAAACTCTCAATCATTATGAAAACGAATAATGAAACAATAACTTTAACAACCCAACATATATCATTCAAATATAGACATATAAATTGTTTACATTGACAAATTCAATAATATATAATCAATATATGAAAAACATATCCATGATTTTTCCCATTATGAATAGATCTATGTTTCCAATATAGAATATGAGAGAAAATATAAGGAAAAAGGTAAATAATGAGTACTTATTGGGGATACTATATATGCAGTGCACTTCAAATCAAATATAACATAATCATCGATCAAAGGGTGTAACCAATCAATCGTTGTTAGGAAAATGAATCTATGTTGTTGTAGTATTCGGGGGAATTTGTGATTATTGAGGTTAATCAAATTAGATAAAAAAAATTAAATCATAAATATCATGGTGCATGGTTTCAATGTAGTAATATAAAAACATTGATCTAACCTTGTATGAGCTACTCTCTTAAACCCAATCTCATTTAGTTTCCTCACAGGCTTTGGCAAAACATTCTCCCACTAAGTAGTTACCGACTATCTCAATGGTATTGGTTACTCCAAGGTATTCACATGATTTGGCCTATCCCAGTTCCAACTATTTGCAAGACTATTCATAATTTTCATCCATTTCACAGTATCTCAGACATATTGCATGGTGTCTATTAACCATTCAGAAACTGTAAACTTCTAAAAAATCCCCGAAAATATGAAATAAACCACTAAACACCGAAAAACACAACCCAAAAAATATATATTTAAAAATAATAAATAATGGGACACATAAATGAAATTGTTGGTTTTATATTTTTACCACCATTTGGTTATCCATTCCAAAAAAATTGAAAAATATCTCATGCATGGAAGTATCTAGGCCATTGCTTAATCATTTAAATATAAAACACATATGTTTTATATTGAATAAAAAAATATTATCATAAAACCCCATATAGAATGATTTTTTTCCCAGGGAACACATTCTACTTCTTATCCAGTACATATAAAATTACATTAAAAAATAAGTTATCTTGATCTAGGTCAATGGGATACCATCAAATCACATTGACATGGTTAGTATGAAAATTATTAAATTGACATTGATCAAACAAATTATTCACTGAACTAAACCTTCTATTGAAATCAAAAGGAAATTCCACCACACCAACCCACTCATGTATATGAAAAGGCTTATTTTCAGTGATATAACATTCCCTATAAACCAAAATGATGATTGGAAAACCTTCGTGATAATCTCGTAAACACATGATAACTCACTTATAATGTTATGTAACTTCATTGAAGATATTCACATGATTTATGAATACTATGAGCCATCCCTATCCATATTATGGCCAGTTTGATATTCGTTGTTATTTATTGAAAATGCATGGTCCAACTAGTGAAATCTCACCCTTTTCAACCCAAAAATATTATAGATTGAAACATATTTCCCAAAAATGATTCTATATGTTTTATATGTATTTAGTCTTGATAAATTTTGTTAGACAATGGCCCCATAAAATGTATAGATACCTCTGATGAAGCCTTGATTCCTATTACACAATTCTACAAAATTTTATCCAATGATTGGATCACAATCCCCTATTTTCTATCCTTTTTAGGATGAAAAATCACACTCATTGTCAATTTAGTCTCATGGGATTACAAATAAAGTTTTCCAAAAATGAGAGGTGACCCTGGGGTATCAGTTTGATACAATAGATACTAGAATACCATGCCTCTTTGCCTCATCTTACATATTGATTTTGGAAAATTCATCCACCATATGAGATTAATTAATAGTGATGAAATTAACCATATATTGGAGTCAATAAAAAATTATTAATATATAATGTTGTTTCATATACTATTATTGATAATATTTTCAAAAAATTCATGTCCAATGTATTTATACATATAAATGGAAATTGATAAATACTACATCATTCACACTGGTCATTGACGTTCTAGCATGAAATGATTACAGGTTCTGAATCTTGAAAAAATATATTACACCAAAATTTTAATTCCAACCGACCAAAAAAAGCTTTCAACACTTTATACATCATTTTTATTCTTTGATAAATATCCCATTTCATGTGGTTTTATGTATTAAGAAATTTTCATTGAAATTCATTATGTACCATGATCCTAACTCTAAAAAAATCAATTACCATCTAGCTCAATACCTAAATGTTCTCCCGACTATTTTTATTTGACCCCGTGAAGCACATTCGTTATCATATATTTTATCCTCTTTCATAGGCCCCCAAAATAATGAATAATTAAAACATGGAATAAATCTCATACATAACTCTTTTTGATGCAATCCAGGGGTGTATTAGTAATAATCCACATTTTCTACCACTAATATGAAACATTTTAAGCCATCATGTTTTGATACATCTATCTTAACTCGTCAATGAAAAAATTTCCTATACCTGATGTATAAATCTAGCTGAATTTTATTATTTTATAGTATTACTTCCATCTTAATTTCCATATATTCGAATATTATTGTTGAAAAATGTGTATAACAATCTTATGTTTCATAAACACCATAAATTTATAAACAAATAGATAATTATCACTAGACCTCAATCACTCTAATACAATAGGTAATACATAATATTATTTTGGGTAGTTTTTCACATGAAACAATTACTTATGTGAGCCATATGAAACAACATGATCACCCTATATAGGAGGAAATCTCATCCATGGTCCATATGCATCATAGTATACTACTTTATCCTATTATGATTTTGGATATATATTTATAGGTTTTGATAAATTTTAAAAATTATTTTACTCAATACATTTTTGAAATTACCCTTTCCACTAGAAGGCAACACTATTCCTTTTCAATGATAACTTCGATGATTCCCATCATGAAATTCACATAAAAAATGTCAGTAGTATCCCAATAAGCCTAATAGACTACTTATATAAGAGAAATTCTTCAGTGGTTTCCATGAGAAAAAAAATTACCTCCTTTAAGGATATATGAAAAGGCGTATTTAATAAATGAAAAGGACAAGGAAATTAAATCGGATATCTATAAATGACACTTTAATAACAAGTAATATAGATGATTATCCTCGAATATACCAAACACAATAGATAATGTTTTCTTGTTATCCACCACTATCCAATAACACATCAGTATATCATCCATAAAAACCACAATAATGAAATCTAGATACCATTGAAATATCATATTCATCAATTCCATAAAGATGATCAGTGCATTTTTATGGTCAAAAGTCATAAAAAATAACTCATAACGTCCAAATTTTCTTCTGAAATATGTCAAATTAATGTATAATTTTTAAACCAAAAGATGGTGATATCCTAAATAAAAATTAGTTATATATAACCTTTGGGACCCTTTAATTGATCAAACTATTCATAAATGCATGGAGGGGGATACCAGTTCTTTATTGTAACATGGTTAATCATATAATAAGATATGCAAATATTGAGAGAATTGTCCTCATTTTCACAAAAATAATTGTTACTACCAACTTATACATTATCGGTTGGATAAACAAATTACATCCCAAATCACATAATTGGTACTTTAATTCCATATATTGAGTTGGTATCATTCTATTTGATAGAAGTGATATAGGATTAGTCCTTGTTAGGATATCAATTGTAAACTCCACTTCATTTTTTAGTAGTAACAATAATAAATCTTTTAAAAACACCATATTGAACTAGTCCAATATAATTATAAAAACTATATTAATTATCTAATTTACTGATGTTAATGAGTCTTATGGAAAATGGTAAGAGATGGTTCCATCCACTGGTTCCAAGGTTCTTACTCTGCATGCATTCACTGCCCAATATTCGTTAAAAATATTTATGAAACAAAATTACAAATTCACATGAAGAGAACAACAATATGGGCATAAAAGATAATCATCCAATCCATTCCTAAAATCATGTCGTGGACAGAAATCTCAATCACAAATAAATAAAATACCAAATTAATCACATAGATTATTTTTTAACACACTAAAATTTTTTATGGTCGATAATATCAATACCCTATTGGTTTTTATAGTTTTAAAATTGCTAGAATCAATTCAATATTTAATCCTATTATATAAAAATTATAAGAATCAATAATTTAATGGTTCTTTCCCATGTCAAAAAAATATTTCATAAGTGTATATTTCATGAAAATTGAACATGACACAATCGAAGGTCCTGAATGGTCATCCATTATCGCTTTCTCATCATTGTACAATATCCAAATAATTGTACATTGATCATTATTCCCATGTTGATATTTTAGTGGATGACGAGTCATGTTATTCCTTTAATAACCATTTATTAATTTATTATTCAAATGAGATTAATTTTGTGGCACTCTTCATGTTGAATCATATGATGGATGAGAAGTATGAGATGTTCCCCTAACATCTGACCATGATGAACATTGATAATAGATCTAAAGATGTCATGAATAGTAATAAATATCCAACTAATAATGGGGTGTAATAAAATTTGACTTCATATGATCAAAATAACTACACTAAAAATATCATTTCTTACACTTTGGTTAAGGATTTCTGTGGGATAATCCCAAGTTATGAATTTGAGACATACCATCCCCTTGAGAAAAATATTCCCTCTTCTTCCTATTTTGAGCATTAGAGTTTCCACTCATTCTTATGAGAATAAAAAAGAATCATCAGATTGTGTTTCAAAATATGTTCCATTATTCCACTGTTACTCTATTAATCCTATCTATATATTCTATAATATAGATAAAAAATCATTTATTGAATTTATAGTTTTAACCCTAACAAAAAAATTCATACCTTCAAGGATGCACTTGCAAAAAAACTCTGGTGTAATGGAAATTTAATTCATAAATTAGCCAAATGACTTTGTGATGAAATTATTTTCCCTCTATCCATAACAAGAAAATCACTAAAAATATTATGGACCACCAGTTGGGTCGCCTATGGATCAGGTTTACCCACATTCTTGGAAGCCTCACTCTGTTGGATTATATAGTGTGTACCATATGCCATTTTTATAACTAAAAAATATTAATTTAATCTCACATACAAAAAAAATTAAGGCCTAACAATTTCTAGTTTACCATATAAAACAATTTTCAGTAAGACTATCAAAAAATAAAAAATCCCAAAATTAGATTTTTTTTAAAATTCTATCTTTCTTTTTGAAAATTAAAACATTATTTATTTAATAAAATAAAATTGTGAACAAAATCATAACACAATAATAAAATACAAATAATAAATCATAATAGATATTTATCAGTATCAACTCTTTTAATTATCTTCTCATCGACTAAACACGTGATGATGAGGTGAGAACTCGTAGATGTGTATCAAAAAACTCATGTATCGAAATTGTTTATTATATTTATGTTCATTATAGATCAGTTAGATATTACATTTTATTTTATAAATTTCATGTTCTCTATTCTACCATCCATACATTTGACTTAAAAACATAAATCTATTTACTGAACAACATGATTTAATTTGTAACGTCCCACCCCTCACCCACTTTCTTGGGATGATACAGTGGATGTTAGTAGCCCAATGTAAGATCCCAAAGACATAAATAGATGGAAATAAATAGTATACACCATATAATTTTTTTTTAATTTTACATTTACAAATAAAACATCAAAACAACATTACAATAACAAAACAATCTAGAATAATATACACAACCACAATGGAATAAAACACACTTTATGAAAAATAACATGATCATATCAAAGTAAAAGAGGAATCAAATAAAACTCAAAGTCCGCTAATGAATAAAATGGGAACTAAAAAAATTATCCACGATGTAACCTAATAAGGAATAAATAAGGTATTGTGTTTCTTCATTAATGAAATAATATACCTTTAATTTACATGTTCCTTGATATTTGATATCTAAAAAAATAAAATAAATATATAGAAGGGGGTGAGACTAAACCTGTTAGGATTTCAACATTTAATTTTTAATCCATTACACTAGGAAAATACATATCAGCACATTTATAATAAATAATTTTAAAAAAATTAAACAGTTTATTTAAAAACCCAATTAGTTTTCCATGGAAGAAAATCAAAAAATTAATTATTAAATTTTTTTGAAATTCTATTTTGTATAACCATTCAATACATCCACACAACCATGCCCGAGTGAAAATTACATACTCATGATCAGTCTCTCATTGATCGTAAATGTTTTCAAAAGGTAACCAATACAAAGTGGCCCCATGGAACATGACCCTTCCATAGGGTCTTGTATCAAGAAAATGAACTTAGTAAATATACATATCCCAAACACCATTCTAATTTATTGCTACAAACTGACTATTTCCCTGGAAATATTTCCACGTTCATTTTTCAAAAAGTTAATGCCAAACCATATTTTTGGAATCACCCATTTTAAATTTTCAATGAAAGAACATTCAAAGAATAAGAAAATTACACAATTTATCGAAATCTATAACTAAATAAGATTCCATAAAATTATAAAGGGGTTTAAAAAATATTTAAACCAGTAATATATTTTTGAAATCATGTATTATTTGTATAATCATGTGAAATTAAGAGAGATACAATCTACCTAGAATTTTTATGAATAGGAAGAATGAAAAATAATCAAAACTCAAATAAGGTATTATAAATCCAATCATAGATATTGATCCCATCAAACAATTCAACACAATAACATAATGAAATCCAAAATTAAATCTATAACTATTGCTAGTAAATTAGTTCTATGATTCTGAGATAGTTGAGTGAAATTAATCTATGTAAACTGATGAAGAATTTGAAATCATTAATAAATCTACATATATAGAAAATATCATATAACATAAAACAAGTTTCTTGGTTAAAGTGAATCAACTATAATGACATTAATGAAAAATCGATTCATGATGTGGATGTATAAAGGAAAAAATGAGTGAATAAGGAGGTAAATATAATTTGGTCAACAATGTTCAAATATGAAACTTCATGGGGCATGGTTAGGGTACACGAGTAGAAAAATCATGCACTAATGGAGCATGATATAATTTCGGAAACCACACCTCACACGGTTGGATCACATGGAACACCAAACCATGTGCCAACCATGTGTTTCGCCATTATCTCAATGTGATCTATTATACATGGGAATAAAGAAGTTGTTGCCAAACAGTGTGCCAACCAGGATCCTTTCTAGTGCTCAATGAATTCCATTACACATTTCTGTGGAGGTGTTTCTTGGCTTCTAATAACCATTACCAAATTGTGTAGCTTAATAAATTCCTCAAATTAATTACCAAACTCCTCTGAAACACCTCAAACAAAACCCTAACGTCATATGAAATTACTATATATAAATAATGGTTCAATTAGCTGAAACAAGGGTAGATAAAAATAAGAATCTTGTCAGGTAGTGAATTTCACCAATGTGAGGTTATCAAACGTTTGGCAAGAATTGTTGTTTCTAAATTATAATCTTTTTTGAGAGTCTTAAAAAATTTATGAATGAATCTATGATTTTAAATAGTTATTATATTATTATCCTTTCATCATGACTAAATTGTTTGATTAATAGTATTCCACAATAATCAAAATTCATCTACAACATTGGGAGGTCATCTTTATTCTTTAGGATAATTCATAGATATGGGAAAAATATACCTTTGTTAAATTTTAAATTATGTTCCAATAAACACATGTAACATCGAGATATAACAATAGTGCTTGTTTCCAAAAAATGAGATTATTAGAAAATATTTAAAAAAAATAGTTGATAAAGATATCCTTCCATATACTGGCATCTTATTCAATACAAGAGAATGAATATTCATTTTACCCATGATATCGAGATTGAGGCTGAAATGTCTTCGGACTAGCATAAGTGAACCTTGGTTTTTTTTTTCAGAAAAAACCAACTTGTATATTATAGATAGTGCATTATACCAAAAATTGTTTATCAAGTAAATTCATAGATTTTTCAAAACCATATAATATGAATATTTCTATATTTTACTATTATTAGGTAGTTACATAATTATTTAGGTACATATAAAAATGTGAGGGAGATGAATATTATGGTGGTTTCAATAAAAATATCAAGGAATCACTTGAGTCATAATATGACATTGTCGGGGTAGATATATCAGTTGATTAGCCAGTATCACATTGGAGAGATCCCTCATAAGTCTATCAACCATATTTATTTCTCTCATGGATGCATATCATCACACTATATCCCTAAAATATTGATGATCATAATCCTAGAGATTAAATTTTCACATAAATAAATAATTTTGGAAATTATTTTACTTAAGTCAATATTAATGGTGACCTATATTTGTATCCACATATTGGGGGACCACTCATGATTTTTCATTTGTCCCATTAAACATTTCATTAGTAAAATTATGGTCTCGTCGATTAATATCTCTTCCAAATAAAAGTGATATAAAATTTTCCTTAATAAATTTATCATATTGTGATTTTATTTATGGATGGTATGTATAAATATTATATTCTAAATAGGATTTAACACTATATTAACTTTGCATATGTTGTAAGGCTACCTCCAAAATATGCTATCTGCGTGGAGTTCCATATGATGATCCTTTTTAAATTTATACTTTTAAAGATTCTTATATAAAATATATACATAAATCCACGTCTATACAATTCAATAAATGGTTTTTATCTAGTGGAAACATAGACAAAGAATTAATTTTACCACAATATGAAATTGATGGTATTCAATCTATTGATAATCACGAAGTCAGTTCTAATTAAAATAGAATCCTAGGAGGAATATGTTGTCATGGAGATTATCATAAAAATAAGTGAAGGAGAGAAATTTATAATTGACTATTTCAATATATCATAATCCCCTCCTCTGAAATAACCACATGTATTTTCTTCTACAATATAATCGTACATTGAGTATTTGAGTCTCTCTCTTAGCTAATTCTCACTCGAAAACCACTCTTAATATAAGATTCTTGAATCCAATAAAAATTTTATAATAATAACAATTAAGGAAAATGTATGATAGTGACCTTATCATATAATATATTATTGGTATAATGGATGTATAAACATGATCAATAGTATATATTACAATAAACCATCTCAAACATGGGATGAACTACAAAATTGTATTCTCTATTATCACCCACGTAATATTTACTAAAAGGTGGTGAGAAGAAGACCACATAATCGAGATATTCATGGGACTATAATATACCGCTTTTTTACAAGATTTATACATTATCACTCATTGAATCCTTATAGATAGTGAGAAAGTAGAAAACCATCAAATGTATTTCCAATCATTTGATAATGGGAATCCCAAAGGGACCCTATAAATTGAACCAAACATTTTTTAGTGTGAAAAAAATATTAATAATGTTATTTGTACAAGGAAAAAATCTAATAAAAAAATAGTATAACATGAATTGTATATAGAATCAATGAGATATGAATTATATGAATTACTGATCATTTTTATATCCATATAGAATGGAAACCAATAATTAGATACCATTATTTTGGAGGCATATATATTTCCCCACGACAATGATTCAAATTAGGAACATAATCTTCATTTTGCCAAAAAATCTCAGATGATGGAAAAAAAGTTCCTCATTGATCCATCTTTATATTTTATAGCTATTATATAAATCTCAACCATTTTACTTGTTTAAGGGAGACTCCAAATTGTAATTTTTTTCTATTTGATTAGTGTTTATTTATTATTCATTTGTCATAGTCCTATTTCTAATCCTATAAATTATATTTATCATTATTCGATCATATACATTGAATATTAAGAGGGATAATATCATGGTGTGTCTGAATCGGTATAAAAATTCTAGGGTTATGGATAATATACACCATGACATCCCAAATAAATGAATCAATGATGAATTATAAGTCAATCAATAATCACATTAACACATTCGCTCATATAGGAAAAGGTATTCAAAATATTGTGGAATATGTACCATTTCCAAAAGCCCATGTAATATCATGACATAAATATTCATGGTATTTAGCCTCTCTCTAAAAGAGTGTTATTATATGGGTTTAGTTAGTCCATATATAGTTTCATTTATACCATAAGTTATGAAATATGTAAATACATTTTTGAACAAAATATTGATCCATACAAAATGTTTACAATCATATGATATAAGAGGACTAAATAGAGAAGAATTTGTGAAGTAAAAACACAATATAGTTATTCAGTTAAAGTATATGATATATGAGAAGTTGTTTATTGGAAGAAACACAACTGAAATTTCAAATGAGGATTATAATGTTAAATATAGTTTAAAAACCCTATGACTAATCTATTCAGAATATTTCTTGAATGATCTGAATAGATAATGAGTATGATCAAAATAATTCCTTAATTTTAACCAATGTATCCAGACATAAACAGTGTAGATTAAATTTTATCAATTGAATATTAGATAAAAATAAAAAATACTTCTCATTCAAAATCCTAATATTTAACCCTACTCATTTTATGGATTCATTATGGGGGATAAAACTATTTTTTTGGGATCCTAATCGTTGGTTTTCAATCTAAATAGTATTATTCATTCCTATATAAAAATATTAAAAAATTATATATAATCATTGTGTGGATTATTCCAAGGTATAGGATTCCTATATTCTTTTTCTAGACTGAATTTATAGGTATTCAATCGATTGCATAATTTGGGTCATCCCTGTGTTATTTAATGGGCATAGATGTTATACCATCATAGGATGTGGCTTTATATTTTGCATCATTATCCAAAATTGTAGGTAGTCTATTTAGATGCTACAAATAAAACAAAAGATAATTGGTGACCAAATATATATATCATATAAAGACTCTCATATAAGTTCTTATATTATAATTTCATGATTCCAAGACCATTGTGTTATGAAATTTAAGCATACATGATATAGGAAATTACTTCTCAATAAATGTATTGCCTATTATTTCACTAAAAATTGTGTATATGAAAATGTACAACATCAAAGGTATCCATATATGAATTGGAAATCTAACTATATATTTTATTACATATAACTAAAAATATTAAAATTTTTAAAAAAATTTGGTAATATAGGTATGTGGGGGAGTTTCATTGAACACATTCAAATGTATGGTTTGATTTTATACTTTCAAGACCTAAAGTGAATAGTAAACCTTTTCTAATATATGAAATAATAATCTCTGTGGAATTATAAAATATGTTAATATTAATATATCTAAAATTTAATAGTTAAAAATTGAAAAAAATTCATTTTATACTAATAAACAGTAAAAGTTTTTATATAATTTGTTTTTAATTGAATAATGTTTTTTACACAGGGGAATCTCGAGAATGGTTGTAGTAAAAAAATAAGACCATTTTCCTCGAATTAATTATTTTGGTGGAAGTGTATGGAATGATATCAATAAATAATACATGTGGTGGAGATGATATGAAATTCTCTATATATTTTTTCAATAAAATTGATTTAGGTATGCATGAGATTATTTTTTTGGGGCCATTTATTGGGAAAAAATATATTTATGAAATTTATAGTTTGCGCACAAACATATTACATACATAAAGTAAAAAAAGTGACTTTATATAAGATATTGTATTTTTTTACCTTGAAATATATTATAGAATTATGATAAAATATGTTTTGAATCACCCTTTTTTATTTGCTATTATGAAAAATTTAGACTACAATAGAGTCTTGATTAATGTTATAAATAAATACTAAACGAATGTTTGGGGTCAATGGTTGCATAGGGTTCACTAAAAAGTATTATATTATAATGTGAAAATTTAAATTCATAAATTATATGAATATGGTGCTCATTGAAACTATATTACATCGGTTAAATGTTCTTCATAGATGGGCCAATTATATGGTTTTTGATCTGAACCAAATGATAGAGATAAAAATCTAAGAGTTTGTAATCATCCTTGAATATCGAATGACGATGAAAAAAATAATAAATTGGGTTTTCTTAATCTAGAATATTTGGTGGGATAAGTTGGCAAAACGATATAATTGACCAAAATACAAATGATGGGTTTATTTGAAATGTTTATAAGATGTAATTGGAATAAATCACCCTCTTCTATTGATAGAAATTTATATACACAAGAATGTATAATTTTTAACCATGACTTCATTGTTATGATTGGGTTTCCATGAATAAATTATAAAAAAGTTACATTTGGCTATTGAATGTTAATATTTTTTAAAAATTTATGGGCATGATGGGTGATTCATGGTAATGGAATTTTCGTTAATTTTTCAAGACACAACCATATCAAACATTCCAGTGTTAGTATATTTCATGTGATTCTAAATGAAAATTGTGTTGGATGATGATTTGGGGATGCATTTAGAGTATAAGATCAACATCAAATTACGTTTCCCTTTAAAATAAGAATCAATGTTTATTTAGTTCTTTTAAAAATCATTTACAATGATCAATATATAATAATGGAGTGGGGAAATATTTATCTCCATATTAGACAATGATGAGAAGAATCATTAACGAATATACCTTGGATAAAATAATAGAGATCAATTCAATAATGATATAACAGTTTTCCTCTATATATCTATATAGAAGATCCATATATCATTTCACACAGACATAGATTTGACTCTCTTACATGAGATATGGGATGTATTACATGGTCATGTATATATATTTTAGGATCATAAAAGATGGAATATCCATTTTTTAGTTTAGCATACTGATACACTGACTTAGGTTTCATTCAGTTTTGGGACTTATGACATGGATGTTTTTCAAGAAAATTTGATTCCTAATCTGTAGGCATTGATATTTTGTAATTATTATCATACAGAAATTACCTACATATCTGGTATTATCTCTTATTCATCATGGGTGTTAAAAATAAATGCCCCTCCTAATTGTTGAACATCTACAAAGATCCAAACATGAATTAGGGGGTGTAAATAGTAAAATAATGTCCATCATTTGTGGGGATTTAAAACTAGTACCAAGAATGGTAATATCATATTCACTATCAATACCATGTTAATATGTATCATGCATCATCTATATCCAATAATTGTTTTTTATAGTATACGTTCTGATATGGGAAGATTCTACCTGAATGAAAAAGTCCATTCACTAGGGTATCCAAATATGTTCATTATATTTTAATAGGATTAAGACTAGAAATCCATGATTTAATACATATACAAAGATAATAGGAATCAACCCACATATACATCTTATATATGTTGGTCATTATTCTCATCATGATTTAGGTGAACCATGATACTAGGATAAGAATATAATGTTATATCGATGACGTCTGTGAATGATGGGAGCACAAAATTTAGGTGAGTGGTTAATAATGGGGGGACATTTTTCTACATAGATTAGTCTCTTAGAGAATCGGCGATTTTCAAACATAAGATAAAATGAATTTTATCTTTGAAGTAAGTTATGTTCATATGTGGAATGATATTCCAAATATTTTTATTCTTTATAGGAATGATTTTTTCTCTTTTAGTTAAATTTTATGTTAAGATGGCTCAATTCCCAATAGTTTATTGTCATATTATTAGGAAGAATATTAAGGGTAAATTGAGAAGCTATTGATCACATACTAATTTAGATAAATATTCATTACCCCTTTGTGATTTTTGGAATAATTAATCATTAAGAATAATTGTGGATTTATTGGGATTTATTTTGTCTAGGTCTTTTGGTTGAGATTACGATAGTGGATTCATGCATCGCAAGGAATCCAAATATAACGTCGATCATGCCAGACATAATTATTAAATATAAATTATCATAATGTAGATCTGAGTAACTTAAATAAATGTATTGGAGAAATGTATTAATGATTAGTGTGTGACATGGAATGTTACTCATAGTGAATTAGGTGACGTCTTACCACCACCATAAGAGAAATTATAAAATCTCATGTTTTGAACAAGATATGTCTAACATATCAAAGAATATATATTTTTTCCTTGTTATAAGGAATAAAACTACACATAGTTTCAGTGAGAGATAAATTTAATATCATAGGCCATGATGAAAAAGACTTTATGGTTTTTAGTTTTACTATAACTATTGCATTAGAAAATAATTAACATCGATCGATTATTATAACAATATATTACATATGAGAGGGGGATTCCAATCCTACTTCCAATAGAATATACCCTGATAAGTTGTGTAATGTTATAAAGGATATAAAATATCTATTGAAATGTATGATCATGAGAAATGTAGTCAGATATGTTCTATTATAATAAGGGTCATTGGGTAGACTAATGTTAAAGATATGGTCCAAAATAATATTATTTAGAACCTGAATGAGGTGTAATATTTTCACTTCTTATTTGATTATATACAAATAAATACCAATCATAAATTTATGCATATTCCAAGATCATATATAAAGTATGTGAGTTATTATGTAAAAGGTGACTCAAAAAAGTATCATGTTAGGATGGATATAAAATAATGCATGAATTTTAACATCATGTGGGAAGGATATGGAAGATATACTATTTAAGGTCAAGAGATGAGTACATGTGTCTTGGATTTTTTCACCAATCTAGATTGTCTAAAATTAAGGTTAATTTTTTTAGTTAAAATGAATGGTCAGATAAGAATATAGATAATCAATGGAGGGAGTACCAAGAAACATTTGGGAAATTATTTAAGATGATCATATGGAGGTGTATTTTTATTTTCATATCAATGTAAATCCTGTAATTATAGGAATCATAACACACATAGATACTATATTAAAGTGTGTTTTATCATAGTTTAAATAAAGAAATTATGGAAAAGAATAGAAATATGAAGGAACTGGTAGTCATTGAAAACCCATAAATTTAGGAAACTCATAAAGAGCCTCTTATGTCCAAGAATCAGAAAACCAATCCGGATTATGTCATTGAATAGTGGAGGGAAGAGAAGAAGAACAAGAAGGAAATCCTAGATTTGTAATAGATCCAAATGAGGAAAAATATTTGAAGATTAAGGCTACTGAGGTGTATGAAAAGAAATAAAATAAAAGAAGCCAAAGAAGAAAATTTATAAAGCTAAGATTGTTCGAGATTTTCTGAAGGCTATTGAGAAATATTCTGATCAGATTCATGTACCAGAATCCTTTCATCAAAAACCTATACCAGTAGAGACTCCAGGAAAGAATATGGTAATTATGGAACCTGAAGAAGAAGTTATTCTTTTATAAGAGGAAGTGGGAGATGAAGAATATGAATGAAGAGATGACACTGATGATATAATAAGGATAGTTGAATAATATCATGAGAAGAAAATTTCTTTATAAAATTTGTCAAATCGGACATCTTAGGATGAATCAACCAAAAAAATTTCACAACGAAAAGAGTATGTAGATAAGGAAGAGGTTAATAAACATTCTGATGATGAGAGAAGAAATCATGAATTCATTCAACCATAGGATATTAAGGTAGATGCTGAGAAGGAAAATGTTAATGAAGATATAATTTTACATGTATCAGATAGTGAACATGAATCCATAAAATCTACGGAGACCATTTCTAATGATGATAAAATATCATGTTATAGTTGATATATATAAGAAAGTTTGGGTAGCTAACAAATTTTTTTGTAGTTCTTCAAAATGGCAGGATATTTTGATAGAGAAATAATCCTCACAAACAAGAGAATATGATTCGGATTCATCCTCCTTGGGTTAGTACTTTTTGGTTTATTCTTTGAATAAATTTGTTGACAGAATTCCCTTGATTTTATGTATTGACTCGAGGGGTTGTTAGGTCCACAAGGCTGAATACCCTGAGAGGGGGGGGGGGTGAATCAGGGTATGACTAATTTAAAATTAATGCCCGTTATGATCTTGTTTCACTATTAAACAAAACACTCTTCTCTCTATTTCCTATTGCACAATGTAAACAGAAAGTAAAGCATGCACAGGACACAAAAAATTTTACTTGGATCACCGCTAAGGGCTACGTCCAAGGAGCATACGCCAACAAGTTTTCGGTCGTACCAATTTCCACTAAATGTCACTAGTTTTGGATTACAAGGTTCGGTCATAGTCACTATGTCTGAGGCTCACTTCCTTTACATGTTTTAGGTTCATATCACTGCTTTTCCAAGTGTCACTCCCTATTTCTCTCACTCTTGCTCACTACAGGTGGAGAGGATCAACTTCTTCCTCTTCATTTGCTCACTTCTCTTGAAAGGATCCCCTAACATTTTATAGACTTGTAGGTCTCTTCATTTGAATGAAGAAATGCATCTTCCTCTGAATGTAGATGCTCTGTTGAAGTCCAACTTTCACCTGTAGATGAATCTCACTTTCCACTAAAGTTATCGGGCAATCTTCTAGCTTTCATGCAACCCAGAAACACTGTCGTGAAACAACCTTACTTGCCGCGCAAGTCCAATCTGGCACGCATGTATTGGCGCACAAGTCACAACTAGCGTGAAATTCCACCTCAGAAACTTGCGCAACACAAGATTATTCAACTCCAAACTTGCACGACACACTTCCCTTTATGCCCGATCCAATATTGGCGCACAATAAACAACAATCGTCTTTCTTCAAATCAAGTGTGCAAGTCCCACTTGCACAACAAACCACCACTTGAGAGACCACCACACCTGCGCGATGGGAGCTCTGATTTTTCAAAGTGTTGAACTCCGTGATAAGTGAGGATGGGTGGTCCAGTATTTATTGGCATTTTGAGCACCCTGCACGATGCAGCACAAATCAACCCTCAGCGCACAAGTCTCGGCATGCAGGTCTATTCCCCTACAAGTCACTTGCATGACCCTCCTTCTTTTGCCATATTTTGAGCTTCTGATCATGAAATACAACTGGCGTACAAGTTCCCAAGCCTTCTAGGCATTGGCACACAAGTCTCTTTTCGGCGCGCAAGTCACTTGCACGACTAACCCAATACTTGCGTGACATGTATCCCATTTCCATTTATTAATGTTCTGATCTTGAAAAACATATGGAGCGAAAGTTTCATCTCCTTCAACTATATAGCATAAAAGACCCTTTTCCAAAAACCAAATTTCATCATTTGTCTATTTTCAAGCCCAAAACATTTCCAATTACTAGAAAACGGCACCACCATGTATATGTTCTTTTTTTACCGCCTCTAGATCATCCATCTCTTTCTTGGAATTCATGAATCAAACATGGATCATTAACCACATCTCTTGAACATGACATTCCAACATGAAATCCCCTTTGTCAACAAATTTTTATTTTATTGTTTTTCTTTTTCAACAATCACAGCACAGATGTCCACATTGTCAACAAACACAATCAACTCAAAAATCCTACAATGATACCCTGAGAGATTTTTTCCCAAAAATCTCCCCCTTTGGGTTTGTTGAAAAACTATTCCATAAAAAAATACATCATTTATTCTTAGGCACCATTCTCCTCATTGCGATTCTGATAGAGATTAAGGATTTACTCAACACATACTCGAAGCCCACATGAGAAATTCTCGGTGCGACAAACAAGAGTAAATGGAAAGTTCATCAATGAGTCACTTCAACTCTGACATCCACTGTTTACATCAAACTGATACCAATTGTTACCAAACTGATACCAATTTTTGGAAATATTCTAACCACTCTCCAACACCACTCTTCTGCTTTTATCATAATCCTTAGCTGTCGTGATATCTGTTCATTGATCGATCAATTCTAGAATCATCGAATTTAAAATGCTCCCCCTTTCACATAGCTCTCCCCCTATCTCACTGCTCCACACATCAGCTTCTCCCTATATCATTCATGATTTATCAAATTTTCACATTGTGTCCCACTTGAACAATCACTATTTTCTCCCCCTTTGTCAATGAACCCAAAGGACACTCCTTTGCAGTCTGTAATAGAGTAGAGAACACAAATGAAGTACATTAGGGAAAATCATATCATACCTCGGGGAGTGGGGGGATTCCACATTCACACTTTTTCAAGTGTGGGGAGTCAAATGAACTCCCAAAGCCTGTCGATGTCTCTCAAAAGCTTCCTTGGGTAAGGCCTTTGTCAGAATGTCTGCAACCTGTAGCGTTGTAGGCGCATACTCCACCTTCACGATTCCATGCTCAACCTTCTCCTTGATAAAATGATACTTTATTTCAATATTCTTTGTTCTTGAGTTATAGACAGGATTTTTTCTGAGATTTATAGCACTTGAGTTATCACATTGGATTCTGATCAGAGACATCACTTCAACACCCATATCTTCAAATTTCTACTTCATCCCCAATATGTGTGTGCGTGCTTGAGTGGCCGTAATATACTCAGATTCTGCGGTGCTCGATGAAATACAATCTTGCTTCTTTCGTAGCCAAGAAATACACAACCCACCAAGATAGAATGCACCACCCGACATTGATTTTCTGTCATCCGCTGAACCGGCCCAATCTGCATAAGTATATCCCAATAACTCTATCTGAGATTTGTCAGTATATGTCAAGCTGAAATCCATTGTGCCCTGGATATACCGAAGTATTCTTTTTACTGCATGCATGTGGCTTTCCTTGGGATTACTCTAATCTCTCACTACTTTTCATGTGGGGAAAACAATATCAGGACTTTTTGTGGCAAAGTAAAAAAAAATTCCAATAATTTGACGGTATTCTGTGATATTCACTTCCTTTCCATTCTCGTATTTTGATAATTTTATCCGGGTAGCAACCTGTGTCTTCATTTCCTTGGAATTCTCCATTGCAAACCTTCTCAGAACCTCCATGGAATAATTATATTGTGAAATGGATGATCCATTCCTTCCTTGTGTCACTTTTAGACCAAGGAAAAATGTTAGCTCTCCAATCATTGACATTTCAAACTCATTTTTCATGAATTCAGAAAACTCTCTGCACTGAGCTTCATCTAATCCGCCAAAAATTATGTCATCAAAATACACCAGCACAATCATCCTTTGATTACTTTCATTGCTGAAATAGATATTGTAATCAACTCCCCCACACTGGATTCCATGCTTCTTCATGTATTGATAAATCCTTGAGTACCATGCTCTTGGTGCTTGTTGCATCCCATACAACACCTTCTTCAGCCTGCAAACTTTGTTCTCATCCTCATGAATGAGAAAACCATCTGGCTGCACAATATAAACCTCCTCTTCTAGGACACCATTCAAGAATGCAGATTTGACATATATTTGGACACTTTGAACTTTCTTTTCACGGATATGGCCTAAAATAATCTGATTGTCTCCAGCCTTGCAACCAATGAAAATGTCTCATAAACATATATTACCTCGATTTGGGAGTATCCCAGGCACAGTAGTCGTGTTTTCTTCTGAATCAATGTGCCATCTTCATTCATCTCGTTGCGATAGATCCATTTAGTCATGATGACATTCTTGTCTACTGGCCTCAAAACAATCTCCCGTGTCTGGTTCTTTTCAATCTGATCAAACTCTTCATTCATAGCATGAACCTAGTATTCATCTTTAGCTGTATGAGAAAAACAATTTGGCTCCACCTAATATAAAAATGATTTTTTTGTATTGAATTCATTCTTTGAATCTAAACTGGATCTGTCTAATCACCAATGATATTTTGCCTATAAATTTCAACTCGACTCTTTGGATTCCTTGCAGACACAGACTTGACACTTCCTTTTTCATCATCAGTATCTTCTTCTGAGTCAGCCTCTACCACTTCTGCTCCCCCTGTGTTGCTTACCTCATCATCACTTTCGTCCAAAAATTGTTAACTAGGTCGTTGAGTATTCTATTCATTTTCAACTATAGTGATTTCATTTCTCTCAAAGAAATTCCCATCCTTTTGTTGAATCATTTATATTCTTTGGATTTCAATGAGTAGCCAAGGAATATCCCCTCATCTACTCATGACTCAAACTTCCTGTGTTTTTTTTGTTGAGAATGAAGCACTTACTCCCAAAGATTCGAAAGTATTTCAGAGTTGGCTTCTTTCTATACCAAATTCCATATGGATTCTTCCCTTTATTCGGACACAATAGAGACCTGTTCGAAATATAGACCGATGTTAAAACTGCTTCCTTCCAAAATTTCTCTGGTATGTCCTTTTCAACGACCATCATTCTGGCTATGTTGTTGATAATATGATTCCTCCTCTCAACCAATCCATTATGTTGGGGATTTGTCACTGATGAAACATGTTTCCATATCCCGTGTTTCTTGAGATAGTTTTTGACTGGACTGTTTGTGAATTCCATACCGTTATTAGTACGAAACATTAGAATTTTCAACCCCATCATACTTTCCGATTCCCTCCTGTACTGCTTTATGAAACTGAACACCTCTGTTTTATGGGTAATGAAAAATACCCAGGCCATTATGCTATAATCATCAATGAAAAGAACATAGTACCTTTTCCCATTTATAGCTAGAGGTGAGATAGGTCCACATACATCAGCATGTACCAATTCGAGCACTCCAGTTGATTTCTGTTCCCTTGGAATGTATGTCTTTCTGATGATCTTCCCTTGTTGGAAGGAATCACACGTATGAGTGTGATCACATGATAGTTTGGGAAGGTCTCTATCAGCATCAAACTTTACCAGATCTTCCATAGATGTATGGAATAGATGACCAATTTTCTTATGCCATAGCTGGTTGTATTCCTCTATGAATAAAAGGAACGAATCTTCTTCCCCACCTACAAGGTAAAGAATTCCATTTGTCATTTTTCCTAGTAGAAAAACTGAACCATATTTTCCTTTCACGACACAAATCTTCTTGGTAAATCAGATAGAGTGCCCAGAGTCACATAGTTGACTGACACTGAGCAAGTTATGACTAAGACCCTCTACTACCAAGACATCAGCACATCTCATTTCTTTTCCCCAAACTGGGATTTCCCTGAGCCAAAAAACATTAGGCCTTCATCGTTTCCATATTTAAAAACTTCTTCTTTGTTCTATTTTATGCTTGTAACAGGATCCTTATTACCCATCATTGAGTTGTGCAACCACTATCAAGGATCCACACACCAGAGTGATCTGATGCTTTAAGGGAAATCTCTACAACCACGACATTCTCATTTTTTTCTTCTTGGTCCATACATTTTCCTTCACACTCGACATGGGTTGAGATTTATGTTCATTCTCAGAGAATTATGGACAAGATTCATCTTGCAACACCGCAAATCTATTCTACATTTTTAACTCACCTGTCAGTTTATTGATCTTCTGCTTGCGAATGTTTTGATTCTGTTTTCGAACATTTCTCTGAATGGTCGAAGTGCATTACCTAGCCATGTGCCCAAATCCTACGCCCCAAATACAATGTCCTTATAAATATGTTCTGGAAAACCGTTCTCAGTCTGGCTGCCACCTATGTTCTTGTTCCCTTATATATCTCATGGCTATAGAACACACATACTGTGAATGTCCCATATTCCCACAATGATAACACCTGATATAATGTGCATTTATTCGTATTACTTCAGCACTACGAGTTTCCCCTTTGGATCAATGAATATTATGAATCTTCGTTGTGCCCAAATCAACCTTCGATCTCGGGACGGGTGCTTGCAGACTGAATTCAATTTCCATAAATTTTAGCTTTTGATCAATCCCTGAATCAGCCTTAACATTTGAGCTCAATTTCTACTTCTTTCCTGCTGAACTACTTGGCTCCTCTTTCATCTTTTCAGTCTTCGGAATGACCTGCTTTCCCAAGAATGTATTGGGATTCAAGGGTTTATTCTGGTCTTTATCTTTCCATCCCAGACTGACAACTTCTTCTTCAATATCTTTGATACGCTTTACGTGATCTTTCACTTATCTGTTCAATCCATTGATCTCCTTTTTCAGTTATTCAATCTTGCGCTTACACTCACTAACTGATTCTGAATTCTCTGGTGTGGATGACTTGAGTTTTTCAATTTCTTCCAACAACTCAGACTTCTATTCTTCCTACTGGTACATATAGAGTATGGCATCACGAAAATCTTTATTGGCTTTCTTCGTTTTGTCTCTCCAAACATCTATCTCCTCAAGAGCTACTTCCAACTCAGCTTCCATATCAACACTTCCTTCAACATCTTCTTCTTCTTCCCTAGCATCAGTTTCTTCCTTTTCCGGAGAACTACCAATGACCAACACCATAGAATTTTCCCCTCAATAGTTTTAGTTCTCTATTTCCTCAACCTCTTCAACCTTAGACTCATCTGAACAGTCTATTTTTTGTTAAAAAATATTCTTTTCTTGAAGAAATTTCTCTTGAACTTCTTCTTCCCTTTCACATAGGCTGAAGATTTCTTCTTCAGAATTTCAACTTCATCTTCATCATGTTCTTCTTGAAACATTTAGGGGCATATTTTTGTGAGATGTCCAGCCATTCTACATCTAAATAATGCAAGACGTAGTTTCCTTTTGAACTTTCCTTTTCCTCTTTGAATATTAGAGGAGAGGAATGAAATTACATCATCTGTCTCTTCTTCTTCCTAAGAGTCTTCAATGTTGAGATTTTTCAAGGCATTGAATTCCACCTCTTTGTATTTCCCCTTTTCCACAACATCATTATCATCATTTCTCATTTCATATGTAACAAGAGTGTTGTGTAGGTTATCCAATGTCAGCTCTTTTGGATATTTAACTTCTAGCACTGAAACTTTCAGATTAAAACGAGGTGGAAGTTTCCACAAGATGCGCATCACAATTTTTATGTCTTAAATATCTTCTCCCAGACCTCTAATTTCATCCACTACAACATTTACCCTATCGAATAACGCATCAACAGACTCATTTGGGTTCATTCCCATATCTTCATACTTGTTCCACAACACTTGCATCTTTGCATCTCTGACCTTTGTATCCCCTTCATATATATTCAATTATTGTTCCCACATGGCATGTTATTTTTTTCAAGACATAACCTTGGTATATATAAGATTGGATAGGTCACCCCCTAAGGCATTGATTACTTTGGAATCAACATCAAACTCTCTACGCTCAGCTTCTGATAATGCACCACTGTTGGTGTCTGTTGTTATACCATGCATTGCTTCTATGAATACATCCATTCCCAAAGTTTGAATGTAGTGTTGCATCTGATTCTTTCATAGATGAAAATTATTCCCATCGAAGATCAGAATTGCTTTATGATTAGTGACCTCTATAGAGAGAAAAACTAAAATCAACCTTTTCCTCTGACACAAATTTTTAGGTCCACAAGGCTGAATACCTTCAGAGGGGGGGGGGGTGAATCAGGGTATGACTAATTTAAAATTGACACCCATTCGGATCTTAATTCACTCTTAAGAAAAACACTCTCCTCTCTCTTTAACATTTCACAATGTAAATAGAATGTAAATCATGCACATGACTCAACAATTTTTACTTGGTTCACCGCTAAGGTGTACGTCCAAGGAGAATACGCTGAAAGGTTGTCGGTCGTACCAATTTCCACTAAACTTCACTAGTTGTGGATTACAAGGTTCGAGAACAGTCACTCTATCCCAGACTCACCACCTTTTCACGTTGTAGGGTCAGCTCACTACTTTCACAAGGATTTCTCCCAGTTTCTCTCTCTCTGACTCACTACCGGTGGAGAGGATCACCTTCATCCTCTTCCTTCGCTCACTATTTTGGAATGGATACACTCACAGTTTATAGACTTGTAGGTCTCTTCATTTGAATGAATAAATGCATCTTCCTCTTTATATAGATGCTCTGTTGAAGTCCAGAATTCACCCGTAGATGAATATCACTTTTCACCGAAGGTATCGGGAAATCTTCCATATTTCATGCAGCCTAGAAACATTGCCGTGAAACAACCATACTTGGAGCGTAATTCCAATCTCGCGTACATGTTTCAGCGCACATGTCACAACTGGAGCGCAAGTCCACCTCAGACACTTGCGCGACACAAGCTTCTTCCACTCCAAACTTGCAAAGACACACTTCCCTTTATGCCTAAGACAATATTGGAGCGCAACAAACAACAATCACCCTTCATTAAATCCGGTGCGCAAGTCCCACTTGCGCGACACACCACCACTTTCATTAAGGGTTATTGTTTTGCTTTGTCAACAATCAAAACACATATGTCCACATTGTCAAACAACACAATCACTTCAAAAATGATACAATGATACCTTGAGGTTTTTTTTTTTCCAATATGGGTCAAGTGCGTTAGCATTCATTCGATCTGAAATGGGATTCAGGCTGATTTCAAAACATTATATATAAATTATGATGCTCACTGTTGGTATTTTAAAGAAATCACTACGTGGTCCAAGAAGACAATTAAAGAGCTGAAAATTCCTGATGACATTCAAGAATCTATGGAAGAAGCATTTGATATGGTTGATGTGAAGATGTAGGAGATTATGAAATGTTTTTCAGAAAAGATGAATCTAGGCCAAATAGCTCAGAATCATGAAGGAAATTATCTGAATGGGATCTTGAACTCAATTGTTATGAATTTATAGATGGAAGGAGATTTCATATTCATGTTCTAATTGATGTTTAGAAAAAAAAGTTAATTTGAAGTCTCATGTAGAAATCTTAACTTCTTAAGAATAAAATATCAGATCCCTAGAGAAGAAAATTGAGGTTTTAGAATATCTACACAAATGCTTTGAAGAAGATCATAAGGATCATAAGAAGATGAAGGCCATAGTGAAGAAGTTCATGACAAAGGAGAACGAAGTACGAATTTTTGTCATATTTGATCTTTTGTTATACATTCCTTGTACTATTATTTTCCAATCGTAATGAAAAAATATTGTTTTTCATCATTTGTTTTTTTATATAGTTCTAATATTTTAGGTAGCATATATATTTTTCTATTCTCATTATTCAATTTTCAAAATCAAAATCAGGGAGAAAGTAGTGATAAAAAAGTATACTATGTAATGAACAGAATTTACAATGTAAGGGGGAGTCTATCTAAGGGGGAGTTTTAACAATTAATATTTACTTAAGAATGGAAAATCAAAATATCTTTAAGGATGCCAAGAATAAAATTCTAAAGGATTTAAAAACCTAAGGGGGAGTTAGTCATACTCAATATATTTTAGAAGTAAATGGATATTCGTTTTTAGTTTATGTTAATAAATCATAATTCCTGGTATTTAATTTTTTATTAAGGAAGTTTGTGATTTCAAAAATGGGATATTAATAATTCAGTAATGTTTTCTTATGACTTTTCCATTCTTCTATGTTTTTGAAATTCAAAAACCCTTAAACTTGAGGAAAATTTTTTTTCCCTAAAGATTGTTTTTATATAGAAAATTTCCATTCCCTAAGGAAATTTTTATCCATAACACTATTTTCATTATTTCAATTTGTAATCTCTCTAAATCAAACTCATTATATTATACAGTCTAATGTTCAAATTCTTATGTAAAACCTCAGAATATTATAATTCCTTGTATATACAGTTTTTAGTTTTTAGACTCCAAATTCATTGATATGTAGACTCTGAATTGTCTAAAATTTAGACTGTGAATTCTCTAAAATTCAGACTCTAAATTCATGAAAATTAAGACTCCTAATTATGTAAAATTAAAATGCTGAATTCATTGAATTTTAGCTTCCAAATTCATTTAAATTCAGATTCTAAATTCCTGAGAATTTAGACTCCAAATTCATTAGAATTCTAATTCTGAATTACTCAGAATTCTGACTCTGAATTCCTCATAAATCAGACTCTGAATTCATAATAATTCATACTTTGATTTACTCAGAATTATGACTCAGAATACCTCATAATACAAACATTTAATTCCTCAAAATTCATATTTCGGTGTCTATAGAATTTAGATTCTGAATTATTTGTAAAACAAAATCCTAATGAACCTAATATATAGGCTCTTGATGTTTATTTGGCTAAAATCGAAATTCCAATTTTTAATAGAATCATAAAAATATATTTGGATAAGAAAAATAAATTTTCAAAAACATGTTATTATTATTAAATGATGTCAAGCAATCTATTTCTATCTAACTGTTGGTTTACTGACACATGTACAGGTCCCTCCAAAATTCAAGGAAAAATATGACCGTTGGAGAAGGGAGATAACCATTGATGTTGTGCCTATATATATGAGGTTATTTGAAAGATCTCAACATCGTCCCATCATTCTAGTGAATGCATGTAGTTTAAGTGATTTATATAGAGAGAGACTCCCATTCCTCTTTAGTATTGAACATCTTGTTCAAAATAATTCATGAGGCTCTGATAGCAAGACAGTGGTTCCAACTACCATAAAGAACGAGGGCTTGCAAAGATAGCAAGAAAGATTCCAATATTTCTATTGAAGGCTTACCCTGGTGTGGGTAAGACATACATTATTGAAAGTATAAATCAAGGGACCTTTATCCATGGTTTTTAGATACCCTGCACTTTGGGATAAAATATTTCATACCTATTACATGTTTTGTATCAAGTTTATTCCCGATGTATATGGATAAAGGATTAAAGTATAATATTATTATAATTTATTATTATTTTATGTACTATGATAAATAAGATTCTATATGATTTAAGGTTAAATATTTACTTAAGTATACTTTCCATAGGATTCTTTTCTGTAACCGTATTTCTGAAACCTAGCAATTTTGTTTCATAGAACTATTTTTTGGGTTTGTGAATTTAATTTTTTTAACATTGTTAATCATAGTTTCCATATGGTTAAAAATGATTTTTTAAACATAAAATTCATACCCCATCTTTTAATTTAGAATCTACATTCGTATTTCGTTCCTACAGACCATTTTCCCATTTTGGGATATATTTCACCATCATTTATTTTTTTCTTGTATTGTGGTTTGACCATATAATTTTCATGTTTTTTATAAAATAATTTTTTAATTTGGATGTGTTTGTGTATTGGGGTTTTTTTTATTAAATTGAATTTAAGTATCTTATAGTATTAAATATGACAATGTTTAAATGTAATGTTGTATAGTATTCCCAGTCGGGGGTTATTTCTACTCAGAGATGGCCACCATACCATGAACTACTGTATGTGGGATTTGTGTAGTTACACACCTCTTCTTGCTGGCAGGGTTGAACTTGGTGTGTCATCATGATAGAGTTGTATTGGAAGCAGGATGATTGTTTCAAATTAAGACAATATTTTTTGATTATTTTATTGTACTGTTATTTTTTTTGGTTTTATGGAAAAAGTGATAAGTGTTTTGAGATTTCTTATTATAAAATAGACTCCATGGCCAATTCATTGATTGACATATACATTTCCCAAGACCCAAAAACCGCACATACTAAATTGGTACCTACAGGAAGTTTTTTAGGAAAACAACCACATGAATTATATAGGAATTGGTTATGGTTCACATTTCCATTAAGTGTAAAATATCTAGAAATGAACATATACCATGGTACATCATTTCTTTTTCAAGATTCCTCCATGTTAGTTTTTATCTTATATTCAACAACATGATCATAAGGATAATCCACTGAGAGATGATGATTCATTGTAGGGACCAATTCATTAAGTGTTTCCTCAATGTAGTTCCCCAGCCTTACCAACACATATCATGTAGCATATGGTATTAGAAGTAACAACTATTGAGTTGTATAGGATGATCACCCTATATGAGCATAAATTATAGTATCTGATTAAGTACAATGGTGATAATGAACCTATAGCATTTTAGGACTCGCTTGGGATGGTGAAGTGATCCTTTCATCTCGTTAGGATATCTATAGACTATTTGGTTATCCTAGTAGTGATAATTCTCTATGGATAGTTGGGTTGATGGTTGGGCTCTGTGATCTAGTCATAAAATGAAGGGACACATGTATAGTAAAAGTTTTACTTCTTTTGAAAGAGGTGTATTCTCAGGATAAGTTCTTGTTTGTGTGAATCTTGAAGAATAAAGATATACAAAAATGATTTCAGATTAAAGATGAGTATTCATTGAGTTTAACTAGTCTCTGTCATTATTCGATGTATATAGTGTGTTTCCAATTCTTTTAGGATCCAAAATTTAGTCGAGGACTATGAATTGAAATAAGTTCCACCAAGATACTTCTCTTCAGTAATACCAATATTGGGTAACAGAGTGTGATTTTTTGGTTGATTGTTCCCTCACTTAGTAGAGACATGAAGTTAGTGTTGGAAATTGGAAAATGAGAGCTATGAATTTGGTATAATGAAATCGATGATATAGATTGGGACCTCAATGCGTGAGATGTTTCAAGAGGAAATCCCATGATAGTGGGTCCGTAGTTTAAGGCTAATAGTGTAATGACTTGAACATTTATAAATAAATTTACTTTGTTTGTTGAATTCAATGTCTTGTTATGTATTATGGTCACCAATGCCTCATGACTTTCAATGGTATTATTATATCATATCTTTTTTAAAAATAATTATGAATTATAACCATTGATTATGTTGTCATTGAATAGTTATTAGATGATTAGTATTGATACAGGGTTTTAGAAATCCTAATTGACATAGATACAGGGATGACCTTGTCCAGTATGATCATACAGTATAAAACCAATTTATTATATAATTCTCAGGAGATAGAATCAATAGGATTTTCCAATGACCACTCTCATGAGGAGATCCCAAAACATAGGTGTAAAGGAAAACATTTTATGGGATATTTTAAACCTCATCGAGATCACAACCAAAATTATATACACCAAACCGCCACAACAATATCTCATTGTCATCAACCATAACTTAGGGGTGTTTTATGGTGAAACAAATGGATATGTATGAAAACCATAACAATATAAATATTAATATTTTATATAATCATTAATATAATTTCTCATCATTATGGATTCTTTTTAAATTATTTTAATATTGATTCGATAAAAAAACAAATTTTTTTGTAATATATATTTTCGCTGAAGAAATTACTTTCGATAATGTAATGAATATTATTAAGTAGAAAATATATTAATAAAATATTATTAATAAATAAGATTTTTTAATAATTTTCGATAATAAAATTGTACAATGACCCAAAAAATTTATTGTTTGAAAACGTTATCAATAAAAAATTCTCGTCATTTCTACATAAATTTCAATTATTTTTTCTATTTAATAACAAGAAATTATTTAAAAATATTTAAATTAAAAAAAATTGAATCATAATATAAAAATTTTCAAATTGAGATGTTTTCATAATTTTTGGGATAGTCAAATTTTCAGGTAAAAGTTAAATATGATGTAAATATTATATTTGTAAAATTAATACACAATGACCCAAAATTCATTAAATGGTATCCAAGACCTAATTTATGATTACAATTTAAAATATTTTTATTTTTATATTTTTTTATTAATTTTATAAACAATTTCTGAATCCCCAAAAACCTATAATATATTTTTTTGGATTCAAAAACATTTATTCAACAACAGGACTCGCTTTTACATCACTAAGGGTGATTTTTAATAATTTTGTTACATGTTTATAAGAAATAATAAAAATCACATGTATTTGGAAGAAACCATATACAAAAATCATCAGGGGGGGGTTTGGTGTGATTATTTTATTATTTTGAATTTGAAATATATTATTGGAAAATAATTGTGTAATCTAAACTCTTTTCCAATATAAACCCACCCTGGATCCCATTTCCCATAAAAAAACATATTATAACATTATTACTATTATCTACAACATATATAATTCTTCTAAGAATCCTCCAAACTCTCAATAAGCTCCTCCAAATGTATTGGGAATCACTCTCCAACGGAATGGGATATCCCTTCTACATTTTATTCAAGAACCACTTTTATATAATGCCTCTTAATTGAGATTTTGTATTTGGGTGTGTTTTATACATTCCTCATTCTAACCTTTTAATTTCCATGTGATGGGATATCGCTTTCACTCTCATTAAGCCCTCTTATGAACCATTATGTACACCCATTTTGAAGCCAAAATTTAGTAAGGGACATCCCCCTCTTCTAAATTCATGTATTTTAACATTTAAGCCTTAAATTTCTAAATACGAATGTTGGGATATTATTTTCTACATCAAATTTAATATTAATTTGATTTCCAAATAATTATATACACATTTTTATATTTTTAAACCATTTTTTGAATATTTGAGTAGTTAAGTTATGCTGCCAAAAATTCACCATGATTTTCCAAGTGTAACAATTTCATAGTGAATACCAATACACATTTATAATCAGGGGTGGTAACCTTTATGTCACATACTCGTTATTTGTGTAATTCCATGGATTTATTCCATTCTCCATGATCATGGAACACTTTTTAATGAAAAATGAGTCCATGTTGTATGATCTATGTGGCACACTTATAAATGTGAATGATACAGATGTGGTAGGTGCACCGGAAATAATACAGTGCTCTAATTCATTGGAAATCTTTTATTCTCATGAAAAAATCAGTCAAGGAATTAGGTATTGAAACTAATATATAATTATAATTTTTCCTCCATACCAATATTTTTGATTCCATGATTATATTTTTTTTACATTTCTATGTTTCAATTATGATATCATGATTTATTTTGCATCATTGGTCATATTGATGTTTCTCGATAATTTTATATTAAATTTAAAATACATTAATCTGACATGTACTGATTTTATCATGTTTTCCATTCTTATTCCCATATTGTAATTTTTAGCTCACCCCATCTAAAAGTGTTTTCCCGGGTTATTGCATGAAATTTTATGTGTGATTGAATAATATGAGCACGTTAAGGATGTTTTCAATAAAGGTTATATACCATTTTTTACATTTTTATATAATTTTCATAATTACCGAAGATATTATACTTTTCAGTCATATTTTATTATTTTTTCTAATATTTTATATTAAATCACGATTTAATGTGTAATAAAAGAAAGGGTGTCATTTTTGTTGTAAATGGAATGTTATGTTATTTTTTTGTATAAATTAGAAATATATGAAAAACACCTATAGAAAACACGGAACATAATAAAACCTCTATATATTTTTTATGTTATAATTTAAGTGGTTTTCATTATAATACATCCCTGTCAAGATACAAAATAAGAGTATGGATCTGGAATAGATGTACTAAGTTGTAAAACCTAAAATCACAACATTATGTTGGACCATATTTGGAACTAGTTTCTGATACTTCTATGGGGTATGCATGGGTATATTAAATATTTCATTATGAATGTTTATTAGGGGAAAAAAATACATATATGTGTTTATGTTAGAAAAAGAATATGGATAACATAGAATGGAACCTTAAAAATGATAGGTTAAAAATGAATTTCATTTAAAAATATCACATTATTATTTTGGAATCTTGTTTATGCATTAAATATTTTAAAAATAAATCTCCATAAATATCACTTTATTCAATTCAATGGATGAAATTAGTCAGAACTATTCAAAAAATAAACATGTCGGTTAATTTGTTGAATACCTAATCTATATGCAAAATATGATGTGACTTTAGGATGGGCATCTTGTGATTATTCTAAAACATCTATAAATAATTACAATTCATAAATATTACATAGCTTGACTATAGTATATTTAATGTAATTTGATGATGAAATATTATGGGTATTCATATGAGAATATAGATAAAGGAAAAAAGATCCATTTTCCTTTTATTCAAAATGTGAAGAAGGAGGGACCTTGGGTAATGTCACAGTACTACTGGAAGATGATTTTTGTGTGGAATGATATGGGATAATGTATCTAATTTCCTGAAAAATTGTATAAGTTTAGGGATGTGAATAATGTAAAATTTATTGTATCGTATAATGTTCTACATTGTATATGTGGAGATGTTAGGCCTTATCAATTTTAATTCTCAATTATAAGGGCTTCCATGATTGGTGAGCATTAAAAATCTCTTGGACTAAGGAAACAATTAAAATAATATTCTATGATTGATCATGAAAACTAAGGGACAAGTAACCACTACTCAATAATTATTTATTTCATGTTATTTAACAGATCATACCCTATAATTATACATTATAAATTTTATAAGAACATCAAATCCCCACCCAAAATGAGATGATATCATCATGAAAAAAATATTCAATGATTAGTTTACAACATGTTGAATTTTTTCTTGAGAATTTTATTCCTGAAAAATTTATCAATCACTATTTAGATTAGTTTTTCTATCTATGTTACAAACTAACTTTCACTTTATAAAGGTAACATAAATTTCATTATGAAGGAAATAACTCTTCATATCATGAATCACTCTTTAATTTTATTCATGTGTTTGGATGTTGATGAATCCCATTTGGTATCATCCTCTCATGCATGGTTATTATAGTGTTATGTGAAATCACATCGACCTCAAATGATTGATTCTGAAGAAAACATCTTATGTGATCCCATTCACATTGTAATGGAATTCGTTGTTGTTTAAGACATATAATATTATTATCATTATTATGTTCAAGAGGTCGATTTTTAAATTGAACTTATACCTAGTATGAGTGATATTGAGTGGAAATATTTTCATATTCCATGGGTTATCCTTGGACACATTAAAAAAGAAGCATTTGAAGGATGGTTTAGGCCAAAATTCGTGAAAGAAATTCATATATTCATTAGTTTATATAGGTAATAACATTTATCAATGACATATTTCTCACATTAAAAAACCCCTCTACACAAGCTGATTCAAAAGAGAGTAATTCTTTTTTTATTGATGAATGTGAAAAGTGTTTCAAGAATTTTAAATAGTAGATTATCACTGAAAATTAATATATTCCATTGAAATTTGGAGAACAATTCATGGTGTACAATGATGAATTGAATAAGAAATTGTGCTTTTTTATAGAGCAAAATTTGAATGTGATAGCCTATGCTTCATAGAAATTGAATGTTAACAAACAAAAGTACCCAACTAATGATCTTTAAAATGATGCAATATTATTCACCTTGAAAAGATTATATCATTATATCTTTGTGGAGATTTATGATAAATATATATATATATATCCAAATATCCTCATGTAATTTCTGATATAAAAAATATGAATACGAGCCAGTGAAGATGGTCAGAACAGATTAGCGACTGTGAATGCTCAATAAAATACCACACAAGGAATGAAAATATAGTGGGTTTGTTCATAGAATAATGGATACAATAATATTATCATTGATGAGAATTGATAAGGATATTATATTCTTATACTTAAAATATATGGAATTCAGAATCATAAAATATGTAACATAAGCAGTCCATTCAAAAATTATAGATCAACCATCCCTTTTGAAATGTATAATGGATGAACAAAGGTATAATGGGGTAATTCAAAATATATGGAATGTTATAATAGATGTTTAAACATTAAATTTAAATTTTATCAACAATATAGTTGTAGGATTTTGGTCATTAGTATGTGTACCATCAAATCAGAAGTTAAAGAAGGAGCTTTGGGATGAAGTAAATGATCCAACCCTCTGCATCCATCCTCGAAGCCCAAAGACATATTGAGAAATTTGATATTAGTATTGGTTGGAAAATATTATAAAAGAGATCATAGAATATACATCATGGTGACTTTTATGTCATAATGTGAAGGAAAAAATGATAAAATTCATGGGAATGATGAAAACATTAGCTATAACTATATTGAAATGGGAAAATATAACCATGGACTTTGTTAATAGTGTTCATAATTAATCAATTAAAAAGATATCAGTATGGGTTGTGGTAGAAACTCTTACAAATACTTCTCAAATTATTTTAATTCCAAAAGACTTCTATGTCGATCAATATTAATGTATATATATTAGTGAAGTAGTAATCTGTCATGGAAAACCAAAATCAATTGTATCTAATTGAGATCCATGATTTACCACCATGTTATAGAAGAGTATCAAACATTCCCTAAATACTGAGTAGATCCTCAGCATGACATATCACCCTCAAATTGATATCCAAACAGATAGGACAATTCAGGAACTTGAGGATATTTTTATATAATTATCAATATACATTAATGTATGATGTGGTAAATATATTCTTATTATATAGTTCTAATAAAGACGATGTTTCATGTTAAGAATCCAAATGGAACCTATGCATCTTTTTATTAGAATTTTATTTGAATACATGAATACATGGATCTTGGTGCGGAACACAAAAATATAGGTCTTGAAAGAGTTGAGGAAATGGTGGAAATGCCCAAGACCATTTATTAGCACATCACCAAATCCATATTTTTTTTATTTTCTTAATAACACTTTTAAAGGCTATGTGTCAACCTTTACAAAGTTCCAACCATATTGAATATTCAAGAGATTTAATACCATCACAACCCGCCCACTTCCAAATCCAGAAACAAACACGACGTCATACAAATATAATATTTCAAAATCCACAAATAACCTGTCTATGTGACCCAGAGTTTGAGTTTGAAGAAAATTAATTCCACAAAAAATATACATCATATAATTTCATGACATTTTTTAATTAATGAAACATTATTACAAGATGCATCAGACCCTTTAAGACACTTGATTGATTTAAAGATATGGCCAATAAACTAGAACACCCACTAAAAAATATAAACTTCATGATGTTTTCTTTGAATCACTCTTGACGAAGTACATACGAGACCCTCTCATGTGAAGAATCCATAAGTGGTACTGTTGGAGGATGAATATTCTAATGAGGAACAGTTATTTAAGGCCTTAGATTATAGAGAAATTATTCAGGGAAATAAGATAATAAACCAGGTCAAATTGTAAAGGGGAAACCACATGTTTAGAGAAGTGATGCTGGAACAATATGAGGTGATTAAATAGATTTAACCTCTATAATATTATTTATTGAATGAAAAAAATTAAGGAGAAATTTATGAAGGGGGGAATATTGTAACGACATGTAATTATATATGTATATATATATCAGTTTGTTGTTTAATTAAATTTTTAATTAAGTATAATGGTTATGTGAAACACATATAGTTAGAATTTTTTTTTATATCTAATAATATTGAAATATCCATTAAAATAAATATCATTTAAATTATAGTCATTGAATAGGGATCATAATATTTGAATAAATATATAGTTTTGAGAAATAAAATTTATTGACATAATGTACGTGATGGTCTCGGCATATTAGATTGTACCCTATGAAAACCATTTATCAGAGCTTCTGAGGGATATAAGATCAACATGATTTTCCTTTGATTGTTCCCATGTTTTTTCGAACAATACAAGCATGATAAAAAGAATTTCTGTGATAAGTTCAAGATCATCGAGATCATCACCCAAACCATGTGTGTCGAACAACACCATGAATGACTCACCGTAATGTACCTTACCCTAATGGAGTTTTTTACTCTAATTAAGGGATATGTATAAACACATTAGAAATACATATATTTATACTTTATATAATAATGAATAGATTTTCTCCTTTTCTTGATACATTATTATTTATTTATATATTGATTCGATAAGCACATATTAGTATTTTTTGTCATATATATTTTTGAATTAATTCATTACATTTATTAAATATTTTATTTTATTTAAATAAATTATTTTAAAAAAAAATATTATTATTAAATAATTTTTATTTATTATTGTTGGTAAAAAAGTAATGAAGGAAAAATATAATTTTTTATGAGTTTGAATACTGTTGTTGTAAAAAACACAAAAATTATCAGTATATGACAATTATTATTTTATAATTGAAAATTTTATTATCTTGATGATAAATTAGATAAAATAAATAATGTTTTTGGATTTAGAAAATCAAAATTATTAAATGTTAATTTTTCATAATGTTTTTGAGATATACTTTTTTTGAATAAAATTAAATAAAGTATAAAAATATAGTGTGTATTATGAAAACATAATAATAAAAAAATGATGAGATAATTAATATAATTTAAAAAAACTAAATATATATTTACCATTTAATATAATGTGATTATGAGGTTATTTTATTATCATTATAAAGCCTTTCTGATCATCCTAACCAAATATTATATTTTATTATTTCTATATCATTTCATTAAGATCATGACTAAAATACACATTTCCATGGGTAATATTTCAATACCCTCTAACCAATGAAATGTAAAAAATTGGAAAATACCCCTAATTGGTATAAAAATATGAGAAAATCTGGGTATGTATTTTGTTTGTGGGTATTTCATTATATATAGTCCAAAACCTATGTTTGTGAAATAATAACGAACCCCCATATCTTTTCTAATATATTCCTACCCAAGATCCCACTACTCTTCAATTAAAAAACATGGATCACATCCTTAATATACCATCTCAACTGTATAATCCACCCATGGTTCCCCTAATCTATCAATAATCTCCTCTAATGCTTTATGGAATAATTGAATCTAGGTAAGGGATACCCCACTCTATTTTTCATTCCAGAAACTATTTTACGTAATGCCACTCAATATTTATTTTTTCATTTTTGTTATGGATTTCTACGTCACTCTTACTCCATTTTAATTTACATGTGATGAAAGAGTAATTTCACGTTCATTAATCCCTCCCATTAACCATTGCGTAAGCTCATTACTATACCCATGTATTTCACTAAACCACTTCATCCTCTTTTAAATCAATAATATCTACATTTTATTCATTTTATTTACAAATGCTAATGCTAGGATATCAATTTAAAATCACTCTAACATTACATTTTATTTATAAAAATATATAAACCTCTTTCCCACCCATTAAACCCTTTATATAAATCTTTGAGTACATCCATTATGATTCTTCAATTAACTATGACTTTCCCTAATAAAAATATTCATAATGAATACCTATAACCATTTATTATCAAGGGTGTTTACCGTTATGCACTTTTACCTCATAGACTAGGGTATTAATTGAATGTATTTGAAACTCCTTGACTAGTGATAAAATTTGATAATTTTTTTCCATAATGCAATTTCCATGTGGCACTCTTATGAATGTGAATGATATGAAAGTCCTGGGAGATCCAAGAATTATGTTCTTCTCCAATTCATGCAGTAATTCTTTAGTATAAAGAGAGTCAATTCAAGGGATAATGGAGTGAACCTAATCTATTATGGTAATTTTTCCACCATGATATTATTGTAGTTATCCTATACCTATGTTTACGATTCCATGTTTAATGTTTTAGCCACATTCCCTGATCCCTTTATATTATCATTATTTATCATGTGTTATTATAATTGTTCACATTTCTAATCCATTTATGTTCCATTGAAATTCATATTCTCTAACATGTTATTTCTTATTTTGGATATTCTATGATTTTTCCTTTTTGTATTGCATAGATCACCCATTTATTATGTATTCTATGAAGTTATACAGTATTTTTCTATGTGTGATAGAATATTATGATAACAATATTTTTGTTGTCAATAAAATATTATTACATCCTCTGTTAAGTTGTTATGTAATGTATCAATATCATAAATAAATTAGTTTTATGAATCATAATGATATTAGTATGTGTAGTATTCTTTATTAAATAATGAATAACTATGTAATAAAAATATGTGTTGTCATATAAACGATATATATTTTCTACATAGAGAGAGGTAGTGTTACTCTTCTAACAGTCGGGGAAATATATCATGATATTTAATTCCCTAGTGAATGGATGATCAAGAGGAATTTCATGGTCTATATTGGTAATAGATGTAGTAGGTGTTGTTAGTTCTGTAGGATGGATGTATTGGGAGAAGTGATGGGGGAGCCGTTGTATGTGGTCTATGTTTTGACTTATTCCCACCACCACCACCAGGTGTCCCTAACTAGGCATTGGGATATACTGCATCGGGGTTAGGATAGCTTCTAGAGGTAGAGTCTTACAACCGAACGTATCTATTTATGAAATCTGGTATGAAATGGAACATCTGTAAATTAGATATAGTATCGATAGATATGTGTTTGTGTCACTAGTTTCTTTCCACTTGTCTAGTTTGAGATAAAGAGATTTTAGTTGATCTTGGGATTTTATATTACACTCTGAGGCTCCTACTATAGGAAAATATGCAATCACAGATTTCATAAAATGGTGTGAAATAACTCTTATTGTTGAGAGATTATTTTTTATACTATTATTGTTTTAGTTATTCCATAAAATTTCATTTTATTGATGGAAAACACATATATATATATCATGCCTAGATAAACTACTACAGGAGGTGAAAGTGGTTTCTCAAAATTGATGAGATGAGGTTTAAAATGGGGGTAAACAGAAAACATGTGTGGAGATGGTAGGAATCTTGTGTAGGAGGGTAAAACTGAAAAAATAAATTTTTTCTTGCATTACTCTTGGGGAAGAAGATGTTATGATCTTTCAATTTCCTGTAGTGTTGGAGAATTCTGAGGACATATTTCCCAAGGATATTATATGATTTACTCCAAATATTAAGATAGACATGTCCATTGATCTACACTATGGGGAGGCCCCAATATCTATTCAAGAATGTTACATTTCTCATGAAAAGATGTGATTTTTAAGGAGTGTTTTTAGAACTAGTATATAAAGTTTTTGATATGCCTAGTGTTTCCACCTATTGATCCCAAATATTGTTCATTAAGAAGGAAGATGAGATTTTTTGGTTGTGTGTGTACTACCTTTACCGAAACCATGTGATCCATGAGAAAAATTACACCTTACCTAGTATTAAGAACCTCTTCATTAATTTGAGAGTTGAATATGGGTTTTCAATGATTGACCCCATATCTGGTGATCACCTACTGCGATTATGTTAAGAGGATATAACATAGTTATTATTTTTCTTTCATTATGGTCACTATGAATTTAGGTGGATGAACATTATATTGATAAATTACATGTATATTTTCACTGGATTCACGAATATGATCTTTCAACCTTTACTATACATCATTTTGGTATACATCATATTTTATAACCTAGTGTATTCATATTATGAGGTGCATCCCATGAGATTGTTGGGTATGGTGTTATAAATACTATGAGAGGACAAGAATTACAATAGCATCTCAAATTTCATGTTCTTTTAATTGGATTTCCACATTCTGGGACATTTTATCTCAGAAGATGGTGAAGAAGTGGACCTAGTGTTAGTCAAGGAATTGTTTTCATGAAAACCACTCAAGATTATGACATAGGTGAAAATATTTTTTGATTAGTAGGTTACTATTGAAGATTCATAAATTATTTAAATAGGATATGTTCTACATTTAAAGCATTTACAAGAAAGTTGAATCCATCCATTGGATGAAAAAAGTTTCATATGGCATTCCATGAGTTCATGAAGTGATTGATAAGTTCTCTCATCATTAAATTTATAATTAAGGGTGTTGAGAATATAGTGTTATGAGAGAATTAGAGAAAATGCATTGATCTTTATAATGAAGTGGGAGGTAGTAATTGTATATGTCTTATTTATGTAGATGAAAAAAGAGAAAAAACAAATAAACCAATATTTTGATATACATGTGGATGTCTTCTCACTAATAGTGGGGAGAAACTACCTTAAGGGAGAGAGATTTATCAACAATTCTGAACAGTAGATCCTCGAGTATTTATTCTCACAAAAATATCATTACATGAGATAGAGGTTATTTTCGATGTACTTCTAGGATTATTAGGTTGAAATATTCAATTTAACTGGGAAGGAAAACATAGTGGTGGATGATCATATCAGAAGATCGTGATCTTAGTATTTGGATGAGGCATCACACCCAGTGGTATCATTTCTTCTTTCCTTAATAGATGTATATGTTGTATATTCTCTTTAGTTTATGGTTTTTACAAAATATTTAACATTGGGTAAAGTATTCCATGTTTTTAGATACTGACCATGAAACCCAAGTTATTCATATATTCAATGTGACAAGTTGTTGATAAATTTTGTTTTTCATAGGTGGACGTCTTCCATTCTAGAAGATACATGATGGTAACTGTGATGTTGTAGGAGGTGGTTTTGATATATAATCATTTACCTCATTTTTTAATGAACATAAGATTATAGAAGATGAACCATACATTCCAACAGTATCTTTGTTGGCCATGGATGAAGAAGGAATATCAATATTTTGTCTCATGATACAATAAATATTTTGGAGTAAAGGATAAAAACATGGTTTTAATGAGTTTATCTCAAAGAATTGATGTTTTATAGCGGATGTGGTGGGGGATAATAATGGACTTCAGGATGGTGTTACAACATAACTTATGTGAAATTATTCCATCATGGTAGACATAGTCTTTCTTACCAATATGTCTTAATTCCTAGCCATCTGATATGTTAATTTATTATAGATATTGGGATTCATATAAATTTAAGAGAGAAACCACTGTCATGGAATTAGATCTATTATTATTTCTAACCATAATTTTCACTTAACATCTTAGTTATTGAAGGTATTTTCAGAATCCTTCTTGAATAAGATGTGTTTAAGAATAACTTTTCACCACTACAGTAACAACCAGACCGAGAAGATAACTAGGGAAATGAAGGAAATGTATAATAATTTCCTGTTATAATTTTTATACAGTTTTTGGGAGAACCTACCAGTGGATTATTTTTCATTCATCAACAACTACCATTCCACTATCGGTATGGAACCATCCAATGACTTATATGGCTTATCATTTCAGCAACCAATATGCTAGTCCACTCCAAGAGAGTCAGTTATTTTTAGGCTAGATTTGGTTTAGGGATGATGGGAAATTATAATGTCATCATGGAGTGGAAAAGGACTACATAGAACCACCAAAATTCTTATGTAGTGAATTTATAGAGGCCATAGGAGTTCAAGTTGGGAACCATTTCCTCTACTACATCTCACCTCAACGTAGTTTATGGATATTTTTATAATCCATTATGCTATATCAATTATTAATTGACCCTTTACAGATAAAATGTAATGTCAATGAGGTGGTTTACCACTTGACTCTATAACCACAATTATATCAGATACTTGACATATTCATTGTTTCACAGCTCTGGAGGTGCATTCATGACCATTGAATTTAATCAAATGGGGTGAGATTGAAATGGATGGTAGATATACATTTTTCGAGAACCTAGAATAGATTGATAATTACCATGGGAAAACCTGTGGTGGGATAATGATTAATTTATTTCATGTCTTATTTATCCACAAAAATCATTAGTAGACTACCTGGGGAAGTAGACATGTATGCATGCTGAGTACCAATATAATTCTTTTAGTCTTATACTTTTCATTATATTATTTCAATATATAATGTGGGGATTAATTAATATCCAGTTTCTCATATAATTTCATAGAATATTTTCTGGAATAGGAAAGGATACAAAATATGACTTTAAGGCCCAATGATCCTGTAATTTCAAATTGAATATATTAAATAAATTAACAAAAATTGCACAAAAATTTCTCAAAAATATGGAATAATTCAAAAATGGTTACTCAAATAAAAATAATGGGCCTCTAATGAGTTTAGAGTTTTTGTTTTACTATGGTGGGAAATAAATTTGGAACGAGTTGGATGTTCGGGTTGAGCATAGTCATGGGATTATTAGTGAACAAATAAAATTATTTGATCATTTACATTAATTTCATCTCTATGAATAATGTGGTCTATATATAAATATATATGGACATAAGATACGGTAAGAAACATAACCTTGGAGATTTGTGGGTGATGTAGAGAGAGAGAATTAGAGGAGCGTTATCAGATGAACATAAATTGGATCATGGATCGTCGATGGGTGTGTTGGGGAATTTTAGGATCTTGTAAATGAAAATAATAAAAATATTTTCTTCTTTAAAAATTGATCATAATCCTGGTACTGTAACGTTAAATGATTTCATAGTACATTATATTTTCAAAATAATTCAATAAATTGCGCTAAAAGCATCACCGAGTTCTAGCACACCACCACTTACCAAACTATCCGTTAAAAAATCGGTTATGAATATTCTTTACTGAATTTTTAATTTATTATAATCTATATTATTTTTAAATCCATATTATATGTTCCTTAGATATAATATAAGATCACATTCATTTTTTAGATAAATGAATTATTTTTCAAAATAGGGAATTTTACCACCTTTTAAGGGAAAACTCTTTTTAAAACCAATATTTGACACTTTTATATAATCAATTTAATGAAAATGGATTATTTTTTCGATACGATAAATAAATATTTTTTATGGGAAATTTTTTGGTACTTTTTGGATAACATTCTTATTTTGATCAATAGTGAAAATTCTATGTTTATATTGAAGACAAAATTTTTAATCGAATTAATTTATATTGTTAAATTATTTATTTTAATGGTTGGGAAGTAAAATATGATTATATTTTTATCATTTAATATAGTTTTGGTCATTATAAGTAATTGCACATTTAAATTTGATATAACCACATGTCAATATTTTTATTGTTTTTACTTTTTAAAACCCCACTTATTGGTTCTAACAATAAGAATTAATTTTATATTAACTAATTCAACTATTTATTTTGAATTTGGTAAAATAGGATTCATTTTGGAATTTATAATATCAAAATTATGTTACTGTGAATTTTTGGTATTTTTCTAAAATCTTTCAATATTTGTTGAATAGTTAATAACACTACATTATTGTTTAAAACTGTTTTTATTTAAATAATTAGTTATTTTATTAAAATTTAATTTAAGTAATAATAGATATATAATACCTATATATGTTCAATCAAATTCATTGAGGTCATTTTATAATAATATTTGATGTATAAAATTTTATTAAACATTTTAACGTAATTTACCCATCTAATTGGAACATTTGAAAATTTGCATAAAACACAATTTTACCTACATATTTGATTTGAATTTCAAAAATCTAAGAGACACAGTTGACGTTAGTAAGTAAAATCCAGTTCAATGAGATGAAAATAATTTTTGTTGAACAATAACATTTTACTTTTATTTACCACAGTTAAAAGAAAATAGGGTAATTAATGGTAAAAATGATATTATAATTACCCTAAAAATGTACCAATTCTATTGGATAAGTGTATATCGACCATATCTGACCTTATGAATAAAACAGAATTCTTTTTTTCCACAAGGATTAAATTAGGAAATTTATTATTATTTAATAAAAATAAGAGTTAAAAGAGTTAAATTCAATGTCTAATTAATACAACATTTTTAATATAGTGTTATTAATAAGATAAATTAAATTATAATTATCCATTATAATTCCAATAGTATTTTTGACATAATGTTATTTTATTTATAATTTTTAGAGACTAAATAAAGAAATTTATTTAAGACAAAATGATGAAGCAGTAATTAAATTATCATTGAAACTTTTAAATAATAGATATTATAAATATAACAATCAATGTAAATTGAGGATTTTGATGCCATCCAAGAATTTTATAGGTTAATATTACTTGTTAAGTTTTATTAAAGAATTATTTTATGAAGTGATAATGTTGTAATGACAATATCAGAAACAAAATACCAAATAGTGTCAAAATTGACATAAATGAGTTATTTAAAAAAATAATATATTATTAGTTGATATATTATTTCATAAAATCTAAGGTTTTATAAAGGAATTAGAAAAGTCTAGATATATCAAAAATGAACGACTTGGGGTTCACTTATATTTTTTTAGTAAGTTTATCAACCATTCATTATAATATTACAAGTGAACCACTTAGGGTTCACTTGAAAATAATATGCTAATTTATCAATACAATTAATATACCATCCAATTCCATTCCATTAAATCATTAAGGAAATGATATTTTTGCTCGTTTGTACGTACGACATAACGTCTACACAACACGATGAGATTCATTTCCTGGTTCACCATTCAACCATGATTATAAAAATATTTATTATTAATAAGTATGTAATATATGGACTAATAATTCTACTGTAAATATATATATGTACTTACATATATCATATTCACTTACTTCCATTCAAAACAGTATGAATACGGAAACAACAATTATGCGTACGTACGACCTACCGTCTTGAAAAATGGGGTATTCCATTTCATATAACTATCTCTTATAGGTATTTATATTCTAAATATATTATATATATATATATATATATCATGTTTTATATTCTGGGATTATTTATATTTTGATCTAAATGATATGATCAAGAATAATAAGTTAAAGCACGCATGATAAAGAAAGCGATTATTACCCGAAATGTTAATTTATCATGGAAATCATTATTAAATGGGTAGTGTTGTAATGGAATGGACCAATGAGTTCCATTACCTTGTGAAAATAAGGTGTATGAGGTGTTTAGAGAGGTCAAGGTGACTTATCCCCACTCATTTCCAAACTTCCATTCCTGTGAACAGTTCCACCAGTGAACAGTTCCAATAGTAGACGGTTGTGAACAGTGCATTGGTAACCATCTATGAAAAGTGTCATAAGTGACCTTATGTGAACATTGTCAACGATAACCTTATTTGAAAACAGCAATGGCGACCTTGTGTGATCATTGACATCAGTGAAGTTATGTGAATATTGTCATATGTGACCTACTATGAACATTACCATCAGTAACATTTTCTGAACGGTACTACAGTGAGGTTCCAATGACAACCTTTTTCCTTTTCTAAATTTGGAGTTCATGAACAGTGTTTCCAGAATGGGGAGGTTTCATCCATGACCTCTTTCCTTTCCAAAATTATGATTTCATGAAACGTTTTTCCAGAACGGTTATGTTCAAATGGTGACCTCTTTCCTTTACCAAATTTTGAGTTCATGAATAGTGTTTCTAGAATGGAGAGGTTCCAATGGTGAACTTTTTCCTTTTCCATATTTTGAGTTCATGAAAGTGTTTCCAAAATGGTGAGGTTCCAATGGTGACCATTTTCCTTTGCCAAAGTTTGAGTTCATGAATAGTGTTTCCAGAATGGTGAGGTTCATGAAGAGTGTTTCCTAAATGGGGATGTTCAAATGGTGAGGTTCATGAACACTGTTTCTAGAACAGTGAGGTTCCAATGGTTACCTTTTTCCATTTCCAAATTTTGAGTTCATGAACATTGTTTCTAGAATGGTAAGGTTCCAACTGTGAGCTTACAACGATGAGTTTCATGAACAATGTTTTTCCTTTTCCAAATTTAGAGTGTGTTAATAGTGTTTCTAGCTTCCTATAGTTTCAACCCATTAACATTTCCTCTAACATAAAATTTATTTAAAGCCTTGTTTTAAGGACTATAAAGATGATTCAAAGGGAATAACCCCTATATTAATTTCTCCTAAGGCTGGAGATGTTTTCACTTAGTCAACCCGTGTGGTTTAATGAGATCCACTTTTAAGGGAAACCCTAGTGTATCTTAATCCACTACTAAGATAAATATTCTAAAGGAACAAGATATCTTCCTCCCTAGTTCTCCCTCTTTTTTCTTGGGTGCGGGACAGTTGAACAACCCATTCTTTCCCTTAAGAGTTGTGAAATTAAACTTTCCTCCCAGGATTTGTTCCACTCTATTTTGATGAAACCAAGGAATATCGATTGGTCTTTAATATAAGTTATTATGTATATTCATTATTTCTGGTTCATTTCATTTATTCTCCTTTCCCTTTTTATTGATTTTTCCCCATGTTCTTAATGGGCTTCTCATGGGGGTTGTCTGATGTGGGGGTGTCTCTGCATCTTTAGGGGAATATAGTTGTCACAAGGTAGGAGATCAAATCTTATTGTGTGGTTAATTTTCATAAAAATAACGTCAAAACTGTTGGAGGTAGGGGGATTCGTTTTTTCTCTGTTTATTTATATATAACTATATTATTAACATGATTTATCTCACTAGTTCACAATGGAATTGACATAATAAATATTTGACCCATATAAATAAATTGATATGGATTGTATGATATTGCCTCTTGTTTTTCTAGATAGTATTATTCCAATGATTTCTTGTTTAGCTTTTCATTCTTGATGGAAATTGGTAAATAATGTAAAGCCAGAATTAATTTATAATCACTTGGATAAAGATTAAGAGGCTTGCGAATGAATCTGATTGATGTTGTTATAATTTGATGTTAATCAAATTGGTGTAGTAAGCATGAATAATTATTTTTCATAGATTAATATTTTGGTTTCCCAAAATTGGAACCTAGAAAAAATAAACCGGATAATCCAATATAGATTAAAGAACTGGTTGTTCAATAAAAGATAATACTTGTAGGGTTCTGAGTTACCCTCTTTCTTGTTGGAGGGTCTATATCCCTATGATAAGACATTTTGTTTCCTGCAGCTTGTGTATTTGTGTAAGCATAGATGGATGTTGTGATATGTGGATGCACAAAGGCCTATTGGTTTTGGCAGTAGTTGATGCCTAAAGTGGCGAGATGCATCGATTTATGCATGTGGGTGTCAGGGATGACACCGTGGATGATGGAATGGGTTGGATGTCATTTTTTGGATTCTTGATGATTATTATTAGTTGTTCATCTCCTTTATATTCCACACTACTCAAGGAAGTTGGACTTTCTTACCCTTCTTCTGAAAGGGGCAAAGACGTGTGGGTATGCTACGTGCTTTCCATGTCTAGATTCTCAAGGGAGGATGGGTCTACGCACTTGTTATCAGAGGAAAAGACTCGACATATTGTTATTTACTCACCATGTTGATCCCCCTTCTGTTTAAAATCATTGAATGTTTTTCTAGATTTCCTGGGAATATGGGAATGTAAGGATGTAAACAAATAATTTAATAAAAGATGTTATCCCATGGGGTTGGGGCTTACTGGAAAGAAATGTTGAGTTTAAAATTTTAAAGTAACAATAGACATTGGGTGTGATGATCATGAAATTTAATGTGGAATTGTTAATTGTTAATTAATGATTAAAGAATTAATTAATGTAAATTGGATTTGATTAAAAGGGAATGATGTAAGGTAAAAAATCCCTTTTTATTATTGTGTACTTATAGGTTTCCTAGTCTTAGAAGTGGAAGTCGGGAGTCCGAGAGACGTTAGATGTAGATGAGTATGAGACTAGGTTATTCCCATAGTGTGATGGTTAGATTTATTATATTCTGTCCATTTTTTGTTTCTAAATGCTACTCCACCCTTTCAGTTAGGGAAACTGACACCCTGTGGATTCTAATACCTGGGGGTGTTTTCTCCAACATTCTGTTGGGAGGATGGATGGCTTACTATCCCCTTTGGCCCTGCTCTCTTCTCGTGGTTATTACTTGTGATGGTAGTCACAATAGTTAGTTTCCCCATATATATGTGTAATGGGCTGTAACGGCCTATGGTTATTCACACTCATTTATTTTGGATATAGTATCCTCTAGGATAATTTATGTTTAACGTGTATATACTATGATGGCATGAGGATCCGTACTCAGTGTATAGTTTGTAATGGCTGGAGGTATAATACACGACGTATGATACAAGTTAAATGAGTTGTTGGGCTGCACAGAAACTACCTGGTTACATCTTGCGTGGACTTGGTAGTTTTGATGCATGAGGTGCGTATTGTGGTGTTTCACCCAAGTGTCTGCAGGAAAGCCTTTTTAGAGAGAGATTCTTAGAACATGCGACATTGGGGAAAAGTAGCAAACCAGTGGGGATGTAGTAGTGGGGTACCCTAGATAATCATTATTATATTACATACTCATGTATGTATTACATGGTGAGAGTAGCCATGGTGTGTCTGGGAACTTAGTATACCTATTTAGGTGACAAGTTAGTTTCACTTATTGTTCAATGTGCTTTAGCATGATTTCTTTACTTTTTCACAAGAGGCTTGGGGGAGGATCCTATTGAGTTTGATGTTATACTCTCACTATGTATATAAAAATTGTTTTTTAGGTTACTTGGAGCATGTTGGATATCAAGCAGTTTTCTAGAAGCTTGGCATTGTAAGAGATGTTTGGGCTTGTGGTTTCTGATATTTTTACATTTTATTAGATATTTTTTGTTTTTCCCCACTTCAGTTGTAATAATTTGCAAGAAATTATATATTTAACTAGGGAATTATTTTATATTTCAGTCTAAGTTGGATTTGGTTGGATTCTGTCTAATCTATCTCTTTCGCATGTGTTCTCTAAGAGGGTAATGCCTTCTATCTATGTGTTTACTCTACCCTCGGTGCTAGTTACCAACCTGGGGCCTACTGAAGGCGGGATTCGGGGGTCATTATATCCCTTCTCACATCACTGGCCTAGGAGGTGTACACCTTGTGAGAAGGGGGTCATGACAGAGTTGTATTAAGGGTATGGTTGAGGGATAGGATAGAGTTTGGAGTGAGGAAACGGAGAGGTTGCATGGGTCAGTAGGGCAACAATGTCAGTCACGTATAACAAGTTATGTAAACACTAGAGACTGGAATAGCCATATGAGTTTAGTTATCCCTATGATATGATGTATAGGCCTTTGAGATTACAATGGCTACTAAACAAGGTGATACTAGTTTCAGGGTAGAGACCTAGGAAAGGATCAGGAATCATTCTTTATTATGTCACTGTTTTAATGGGTATACCTAAGGATAAGTTATCGTAAAATGAGAAAAAGAAAAAAATTAATTAATTAATGATGATTCTTCTATATTCTATGTTTAGGAGCTCCAATTTTTTTTGTTATTTTTCATGTATGGATCTAGGTCGATGTCCTAGTCAAGATCACATAGAAGATGTCCAACATGCCATTCCAGCAGATCGTCGTCGGGTAGAGGTTGGTGACGACGACACTTGTAAGAGGACACTCCATGAGTTTCAGTGCCAGACTCTGTGGATGTATGAGGGATCCGTTTCAAACGCAATCACAGTTGACTGGTAGGAGGAGGTCGAGATATTCTTTACATTAATCTATGCTCAGAAAGAGCAGTGGATGTCCTTGTTTATGACGATGTTGTGTGGAATAATGAGGAAGTGGTGGTTATTATTCCTCAGGGGTCACAAGGAGTTAGTGATATCATTGGAGGAGATATAAGAAAAGTTTAGATTCGAGCTTCTTTCTTTGACTGTGAAGGCATCCAGTCGCCAGGAGCTCCAAACCCTTCGATAGGGGAACTCCAATGTGTGAGAGTTAGTAATATGTTTTAGGAACTTTTTACAATATTCTTTGGACCAGTTTCCAGATGAGGAGGCTAGGGTGAGGAATTTCATAGAGGCTTCGCATCCAGGGATGCAGCACCAGGTCACCCCATTTATGTTGATGACATATCTTGAGGTGCTGGTGAGGGTAGAGGTTGCCGAGAGGACATTGGAAAAAACCAGATCATCACGAGAGTGGAGTTGTCATGATTTCTCATGAAGTCGAGCTTTGGTCCGGGTTAGCCTATTTTCAGGGCAGATGATTTTCCATTCGGTCGGGGGTGGGTCCAAACCCTCAGCATCTCATTTCACTGGGGGCAGCAGCTCTCAATCCTATTTGATGGGATCAGATGCTTTTTTTCTTTTGGTTATCGAGGTCACTTGTAGTGAGAGTGACCAACTTTTCAGAGCATTCATCATGTACTAGGTTTTCCACTCCAGGTGCCTCCATTGAGGTAGTTCAAGCTGAGGCAGCAACAAGTTGTTGCACTAGATTTAGATTAGTAGATGGTAGATGGGGCAGATAGAGGACAGCCCCATGATGCTCCTCATCCTTAGAGAGCAGAGCGCAACCATGGTGGTGGTCGTGATTGGGTTAGAGAGTTTGTAGAGGAGTTTATTGTCAGGTTCATGCATTAATGTTTCTAGTGTTAGGAGAGCCTGACATCATTTGAGGTACTCTCTCTTTATTATCTACCAAGGTTTATGCCTTGGTTGATTTTGGAGTGACACACTCCTCCATATCAATTACCATTTTCCATTGTTTAAGACCAGAGGTAGAGAGGCTTCTAGTGTCCTTGGTGATGACTATGTGAGTTGGAGGACGAGATGACATGTTTAAACTACGAAGAGACTGTGACATAGTATTGGGGGGAGTACTGCTATTGGGTAGATTTCCTATTTTTAGGAATAAAACCATATGATTTCATCCTTGGCATGTATTGGTTGTATTTGGTGCAAGCTATCATGGATTGCTTCCGGAAGAAGGTCATTATCATTGATGCAGATAAAGTGTTGGTGGTGTTTTTTGGGGAGAGAGATTCTCAGATGGGTTATAGGAGTGTTCTATCCTTAATATCCATGATGACTGAGATGAAGTTGAGTTCAAAATAGGATCATAAATTTTCATTTCTTAGCGTCTTAGAAGATTACCCTTATGTCTTTCTACAATAGGTTTTAGTATTGCCCCATCGACAAGAGAAAGAGTATGGGATAGAGATACAACTAGGAGAAACTTCTATCTCTATTTCCATATATAGGATGACCCCATCTCTGTTATAAAACCTATGTATATATCATGATGGTCTTTTACGATGTGGTTTTGTTTGGCTGAGTGTGTCATTGTGGGGTGCAATAGTTTTTACGTGAATAAAGCTGATAGTAGTTTTCGTTTTGTGTCGATTAACGTCACATGAACAAAGTGACAATAAAGAATCCCTATCCTCTTCCATGGATTGATGATTTATTCAATCAAATGAAGGGTAAATGTTGGTTCTCAATGATTAGTTTCCAGTCAGGATATCATCAGATGCAATTGAAGGATGAGGATATCCAAAAGACTAATTTATGTTGTTGTCACGGGCATTATGAGATTGTTTTAATGTAGTTCAGTGTGGCAAGAGCTCCAGATGTGTTCATGGGATTGATTAATGATGTGTTCTGTGAGTTCCATGACATGTTTATTGTAGTTTTCATCGACGACATCCTTTCATACTCCTCACCTAAATAAGTGCATGCAGAGCATCTACACACAGTTTTGGGAGTTCTTCGTCAACATTATCTATTTGGGAAGTTGTCGAAGTGGGAGTTTTGGGCTCGAGAAATATGTTTCTTGCGGAATGGGCTCTCCCAGTAGGGAGTATCTTTCGATCCAACAGAGATAGAAGCAGTTCTGTCATGGGAATCCCCTAAGACTGTGTTAGAGGTGCAATGTTTCCTTGGTCTCGCAGGCTACTACAGAAGGTTCATAACAGATTTCTCTCAATTGGCGACTCCTATAACAACCTTGAAATGGAAGGATCAAGCATTCATATGGAATGATCAGTATTAGGAAGATTTTGGGTATCTAAAGGAGAAGTTACTAAGTGCTTTAGTTCTTTATCTTCCATCAGAGGGAGTTCAGTTTGATGTTTTCTGAGATGCTTCACATCTGGGGTTAGGTTGTGTCCTGATGCAGTAGAGATTAGTTGTTTCTTATGGGTCTCATAATTTTCATCCTCATGAACGTAACTATGCCACTCATGATCTTCAGTTGGAAGATGTGGTGTTTTCTCTGATGTTATGAAGACATTACCTCATTGGTGAGAGGTTTGTTGTTTTCCCTGATCGTAAGAGCCTGAGGTATCTATTCTATCATCAGGACATTAAATTATGTCATACTCAGTAAATAGAGTACATATATGAATACGAATTCTAAATATCATATACACATGGTTAGGGGAATTATGTTGATTATGTGCTGATTTGGAAGTCACGTAGTCATGTTATTCGTGAATCTGGTGACTCTTGGAGAGTAATGGAAGAATTGTCAGCATTATATCTTGATATGGGAGAAATTGGGGGTAGAGGTTTCCTTTTTTAGATGGCAGTGTATTCATCTCCGGTGTAAAAGGTGGAAGAGTCCCAGTTGGGGGATTTATAGGTGGAGGTCTGGAGAGATTGAGTTGTTTGTGGCGAGACCCATGATGGTTGGTCTAACGATGAAAAACACCGTGTGTTTTATCATGGAAGGATTCCTTTTCCTTTTATGATGCATGAGATGATTCTCAACTAGTTCCATAGTTATCATTTAGCTGTGCATCTTGGCCTAAAAAATTTGTACTGAGCCTAGAAAAGCCAATTTTGGTGGCATGTGCTGAACTGTTCAGTTGTGGAGTTTTGGTCTCGATGTTTGGCCTGCCAAAAGGTGAAGCTCTAACACTATGTTCCATGTGGTCTTCTCCAGCCATTAGATTTTCCGTAGTGGAAGTGGGTTGAAATCTCGATAGACTTTGTTTGTAGTTTACCACAATCTTAGGGAGGACATGATGAAATTTGGGTGTTAGTGGATCATTTAACAAAATCATCCCAATCCATAGCAATCAAGGAGTCAAGCTCAGTGGAAGCTTTTTCTAGGTATCATCTGGAAGAGAGTACTTGGAGACATGAGACATAGATACGTGCTCAGTACCAATAGTTATTTGAAGTTAAACACTTTTCATGTATCGATGTAGCCTTTGTGTTTATAGACCTCTCATGTTTCTAATATGGATTTCCTTTCATACTTCTTGTGGATTCCTAAATTTTAAGAGGTATCTCGATGGGTGGTTGTTAGGACACCATTTAGTTTTCCTTTTAGGTGGGTTATGAATTTGTACGAACAAGAATGATTTGAGAGGTATCTTATGTAATGGCTCGGAACTCTCTGGTCCATTCCTTTTGTGAAAATCTGGTGTATGATGTGTTTTGGGAGGTTATGGTGACTTATCATCCACACCTTTCCAAATTTCCATTCATGTGAATAGTTTTATTAGTGATCAGTTTCAATGGCATACCATTGTGAATAGTGCATCAATAACCTTCTATGAACAGTATAATTGGAGACGTTATGTGAACAGAGTCATTGGTAACCTTATATGAATTGTGCAAAAGTGACCTTATGTGAAGAGTGACATCGGTGACCTTATGTGAACAGTGTCATTGGTGACATTTTGTGAATAGTGTCTTTGGTAACATTATGTGAACAGTGCTATAATGACCTTATGTGAACAGTGAAATCGGTGACCTAATGTAAAAAATGCCATTGGTGACCTTCTATGAACAATGCTATTGGTAACCTTATGAAAATTGTGCAACTGTGAGGTTCCAACAGTAACCTCTTTCCTTTTCCAAATTTTGACTTCATGAATAGTGTTTCCAGAACGGTGAGGTTACAATGGTGACCACATTCCTTTTCCAAATATTGTGTTCCAAAAAAGTGATTCTAGAACTATGAGGTTCCAACAGTTACTTCTTTCCTTTGGAAAATTTTGTCTTCATGAACATTGTTTCCAGAACAGTATGGTTCAAAAGGTGACCTTTTTCCTTTTCCAAATTTTGAATTCATGAATAATATTTTCATAACGATGAGGTTATAATGGTGACTTTTTACATTTTCCAAATTATTAGTTCATGAATAGTGTTTCCAAAATGATGAGTTTCCAATGGTGACATTTTTCCAATGCCAAATTTTACGTTCATGAACAGTGTTTCCAGAATGGTGAGGTTCCAATGGTGGGGTTCATGAACAACATTTCCAGAACAGTGAGGTTCCAACGATGAAGTTCATGAACAACGTTTCCAAAATAGTGAGTTTCTAATGGTGACCTTTTTCCTTTGCCAAATTCTAAGTTCATGAATAGTGTTTTCAAAATCTTTAGGTTCCAATGGTGAGGTTCATGAACAGTGTTTTCCCATTTCCAAATTTTGAGTTCATGAACAATGTTTCCATCTTCATATAGTTTTCCCCTTTAACGTTTCCTTTGATGTAAAATTCATTTAAAGCCTTGTTTTAAGGACTCTAAGGTGATTCAAAGGTTGTAACTTCTATATTAATTTTTCCTAAGGCTCGGGATGTTTTTACTTCGTCAAACTGCGTGTTTAATGCGATCCGCTGTTAATGGATAACCCAGCCTATCAAATACCACTACTCTGTTAAATCTTCTAAAGGGATGATATATAATTATCCCTAGTTCTTCCTCCTTGTTCTTGGGTGTCAGATGCTTGAACATCCCATTCCTTCCCATAGTAGTTCTGCAATCAAACTTTCCTCCTAGGATTTTTTCCACTTTATTTGTGATGCCACCAAGAAATATCGATCAGTATTTGATATAATGAATAATCTATCTTCATTATGTATGGTTCATCACTTTCTGTATCCTTGCCCTTTTAATTTCATTTTTACCCCATGTTCTTAATGGTAATTTCTTGGGTGCTGGACGATGTGGTTGTGTCTCTGAATCCTCAGGTGGATACAGTTGTCACAGGGGAGGAGATCGTAACTCGTTGTGTGGCTCGTTCTAGTATAAAGAACATCAGTAACTGTTTGAGGTAGGGGATTTGATGATTCTCTCTTCTTTTTCCTGAAACATTATTGTTAGCATGTTTTATTCCACGATATAATAATGGAATTGACATAATAAATATTTTATCCTGATAAATAAATTCATATCGATCAGATGAAACTTCCTATTTTTTTCCTAGATCATGTGATTTCAGAGCCTTCTTTTTTAGCTTATCGTTCATGATGGAAATTGGTAATTAACTTAATGCCGGAATTAATTGACAATTGATTGGATAAATATAAAGTGTCATGTGAAGGAATTCTATTGATGTTGTTGTAATATGATGTTAATCAAATCGGGGCAGTAAGAATGATTAATTATTTATTATAGAATACTGTTTAGGATTCCCAAAGATGGAAGCTATGAATAACAAATTGGTCAATCCAATATGAATTAAGGAACTTTTTTTTGATAAAATATAATACATTTAGGTTTCTGAGTTACCCTTTTTCTTGTTGGAGGGTCAAGATCCCAGTTGATAAGATGTTTGTTTTTCTTGCTGCTTGTGTTGTGATGTGAGCTTGGATAGCTGTCTTGATAAGTGGGTGTAGGGAGGCCTATTTGTTCAGTCAAAAGTTGACACCTACAGTAGAGAGATGCATCAGTTTATGCATGTGGGTGTTGGGGATGACATCAAGAATGATTGAATAGGTTGAATGTGAATGTTTGGATGCTGGAGGATTCTTATTAGTTGTTTATCTGCTTTACATTCCCCAACACTCAAGTAATATGGACTTCTAACACTTCTTCTATAAGGGGAGAAGATGTGTGGGGTATGCCACATGTTTTTTGTGTCTAGATTATCAAGGGAGGATGGATCTACGCTCTTACTATTGTTGGAAAAGACTCGACGGATAGTTATTTACTTATAGTGTTGATCCCACTTGTGTTTATTAGCATAGAATGTTTCTCTAGAGTGCGTGAGGATATGGGAAAGTAATTCTGTAAATAAATAATTGAAAAAAATATGTTAACCCATGGGTTTGAAGCTTTCTCGAAAAAAATTTTGAGGGTGCAATTTTAAAGGGACATTGGACTTTGGGTGTGGTGCTAATGAAATTTAATGAGGAAATGTTAATGGATAATTAATGTTTAAAGAATTATTTAAAGTAAAGTGTAACTGATAAAAAGGGAATTATGTAAGGAAATAAAGCTCCTTAAATGGTTGTGTTCTTATAGGATACATAGTCTTAGATGTGGCTTCTGAGAGTCTGAGAGAGGTTAGCTTCAGTTGAGTCTATGTCTATGTTATTCCCACAGTGTGGTTTTGAGATATTTTATATTCTGTTCATTTTTTGATTCTATATGATAATCCACCCTGTCAGTTATGGAAACTGAGACCTTGGGGATTCTAAGCCTTGGGGTGGGGGAGGGGTGTTTTATCCAACATTTCGGTGGGAGGATGGATGGATGACTAAACCTTTGTCCCCATTCTCATTTCTTGGTGGTTACTTGTGATAGTATACACAGTGGATAGTTTTCCCTATATATGTGTGAAGAGGGCTATAATGGCATGTGGTTATTCACACACATATATTCTAGATATATTATCTTACAGACTACTATAGGTGTTACATGTATAGGTTGTGATGGCTTGAGGATCCATACATGGTGTTTGGGATTTAATGGTTTGAGGTATAATACCCAACGTATGATACATGTTAAATGAGTTGTAGTGGATCTTGAAAAATACATTCTCACTTCTGGTGTGGACATTGTTCTTTTGTTGCATGGTGTGCATATTTTGGAGCTTCACTCAGGTGTTTGTGTGATGCCTTTTTGTAGAGAGATTCATAGGACATGAGGTGTTGGGGAAAACCAGAAATCTTGTTGGGAAGTATTATTTTGTTAAACGTGATAATATTTATTATATTAGATACTCTTGTATGCATTAATTTGTGAGAGTAGCCCTAGTGAGGTTGGGAACATAGTATACCTGTATGTGATTAGTTAGTTTAACTTGTTGTTCACTGTGCTTTAGCATGCTTTCTTTACTTTTGCATGAGAGTCTTTGGGGAGGAACCTACTTAGAATACTTTTATACTCACCCTATGTATATATAAATTGTGTTTCACATCGCTTGCAGTAGATTGGAGACCAAGCTAGCTTCTACTAGCTAGGGGTAGTGGGAGCTATTCAGACTTGTGGTTGCTGCTATTTTTACTTTCTTTTGGGTATATACCATTTTCCCTCTTCAGTTGTAGTAGTTGGAATGAAATTACATATTTGAATGTGGGATGTATTTTATATTTCATTTTGAGTTGAAGTTGGTTGGTGTTTATCTTATCATTCTCTTCCTCATGTGTTCTCTTAAAGGGTAAGGCCTCCCATAAATGTGTTTACTATACCGTCGATGCTAGTAGACCACCCTGGGCCTTCTAGAGATCTGAATCGGGGGTCATTATCTCCCTTCTCACATTGTCGGCCTAGGAGGGGTACCCCTTGTGGTGAGGGGGTTGTGATAAGTGTATATAATAAATGAATAATGTATAATATAATAAATATGAATATGGTTCTTGTATTGTTTAATAATAAGCTGTGGTCATTATACAAGAAGTTAAACATACACTCAACCAGAGGAAAGTTCAATGTAAGGGTTAATTTCTCATTCTCATTATTATCTTAGATTGTTTATGTGTAAGTATTTTGTGGGACATATTTATTATCCATGTCTATGCTTCATAAAATAAATTTCAAAATGATTATTTTTAAGGTACTCTTTAACAAAGACTACATTTTAAATTTTTTTAATACATATTCTTCTAATCTATTTTCATTAAATGTCTATGATTTTAAATTTATTTTAAGGATTTATTTTTATGGACATGATTGTTTTAAAATGTTAACTCCATTAAAATGTTTCAAAGTGGTATGGGACACATTGATTCAAATATCTCTCATAAATGACATCCTTATTAAATTTGTGACATTTAAATGATTTCAAAAGCAGGGATATATCCCTCAAAAAGATTTACTGGTCATTTTCTACTATGTCAACAGTTTTTACAAAATATTATTTTAAATAAGGTTGATATATTATAATAAAATATTCCATATTATACCAAATGAGTTAGTATATGATTGAATGTGGGTATATTATTTTTATACCCTTCATGGATTATAGTTGAAGTATTGACCTTTCATTTGGTATTTTTAATATGAATGGTTTTGTTATATTTCATCATTTTCATATGATGAATGTAGTGGACAATGTATGTGATGAGTGGTGCCCACTATAGCTCCTCAATTCATCTACAGGTCTCATGAGACACATTAGTGTCTTGGCACATTGTCTTGAAAAAAAAATTATTTTTAGTCTTGGGTTTTTTTTTGAATATGTGCTAATGATGTCCGACGTTAGTAATTCCATCATTATGATATTTAATTTTTACACATGATTATGAGACTAGTAGAATATCAATGTGATTGTTTATATAGTAATGTTTGATTTATTTCCCCCATATTATGTTCAATTTTATTTTTAAAAGGATGTTTTTTTATTACACATTTTCCTTAAAAGTTTATAGCTTATGCTAAATTATTTTCCCTTACTGATCCTATGAGCTCACCCCTTTTTTATATTTTATTTTCCAAGGATTCCAAAAAACTGTATTTTGTTTGATATACAGGGTTAGGCTTGGATAATAATGGTTTTCTCAAAGAATTATTTATGTTGTGTTTTATGTTTGAATGTGTAATGTAACGTTCATGTATGTAATCTATTTTACAAGACTACTAAACTGATTGGTCATTTGAAAATGGATTCCATGTAAACATGTCAATATATTGAAATAATGCACCAACATTGGGATTCTGGGGTCAGGGTGTTATTGTTGGTATCAAAGGAAATTTAGTACAAACCATGGAAAGTAGTTTTAGAAAAACTGTACTTAGTGAACATTACCGTATGATTGACTTTGAGGATTAGTTTATAAGAACTTCATAGAATTATAGTTATGTAGATATTTAGTGTCTTTTCTAATAAATACATCTATGTATAGATACGAGCATGTAGTGGATGCTCTGGCACAGATTTAACTAGGAGTGAAGACTTTGTAAATGTGTTTTGAGCTTGACTAGGGGTATCCTAGTACATGACCATGGGCCCTGCTACAGTCTTGGTTACGACACTCTCGGGGGAAATTCTTATGATTAATCACAATTTCATTACAAGGCATTATGAAGGACTTAGGAGTAAATACATCCTCAATGAAATTTTTTTATGATTAATGTTTATACGCATAATATTTTCAATTTATGTTAGATATTTTACTATTTTGGAATTATGAATAGTGATTCATAAACTAACCTAGTGTATGCCATTCTTTAGAAGTGGAACCAAGTAAAAGAAATGATAACTCCAGTAATACACATGATACAAAGAGTAAGAAGCATCACAACATTAATAGTATGAAGCCAAAATTTAGAATTGTAACAGTTTCCCACGTATTCTCATCATATTAAGAAATAATAGTTTGTGTTAATAAGATATGTAAATAATTTTATGAGTCATATGGGTTTTTCGGGAAAAAATAGAAGATAAATATGATAGAGAGAAAGATGGAAAAAGGATTTAGAGAAAGAAGGGTTTTTCTATATATGATAACATTGGAAAGAATAACCTTGGTAAATGAAAAAAGGTAATGATAGTTTGTTATATGTGTGGAAAAAATGACACCATGTAAATGATTTAAAGGGTAAGAAAAAGGTTTTAAATTTACAATGCATCATCTGGAGGGATTTGGGACACTACATGAATCAATGTCCAAATCATCTGAGTATGCCACAAATGATGCTATGTGATAATATCATGTTATGATACTACCACAAATGAAGAGGAATGACTAGTGTTTTTATGTTTTTATTAAATAATTATTTCATTTGAGTGTTTTATCAATAATGTAATTGTTGTATGAATTATAGAACTAAAAAAAGGATTGTAATAGAGTATTATTTCATTAAGGATATGAGATTATGTGGTTTTAAGAAAACTGACTCAATAACAAGTTAAACTTATTTTAAAATACATGGTTGAAGGAAATATAAAACTTAATAGGGTTCTGATACTGAGGTAGTGATTATGGAATAATATATGACTGATTTGGATAAATTATATTCGATATTCTTGACTACTTTGTAACTAATTAATTTAGTGTATATTCCATTATTGTTGGATTTTACAATATTTTTGGATATATGGAGTATATTCGGTATTCTATAACTAATATTTCAACATTACTGTAATGTAATAGATTTTCTGGTAATTCACAGTGTAAACGTGTTTTAAACGAATACATGGTGATGGAATTCACATGATATTACCTGGAAAAATGATCTTCATTGTTTTTAAATTACTTAAAAATTTGGGACTATGGATTTGATAGAAGTATTATGGATAAGTCTAAAGGATTGAATGTATTATGTTTGGATTTGGATACTATTGTTAAGGTTAAATCATTTCATAAGATTATTTTTAGATTTTTATAAAAAAAGGACAACCCGGAGGTCGGGCGAGAAACTGTCGTGTCTGGTAAGGCCGCGAGACTTGAACCTAGAACCAAACAGCGAAAAGGGTGAATCCCCTACTAATAGCCTACGTGATGTCCTAGTTTGTATAATGTATTTTTTTAAATAGTTTGACAAATGAATTATAAAATCTTTATTTTGGGAACCCTATACGATTAGGATAAATAGAATATTTTTTATATCTATTATATTTTGGAATTAAAGATGAGTTTGTGGTAGGAATTAGTTGAAGGATGAAACTGTACATCTAAAGTACATTTTTCAACTTATTCTACGAATAAATTAGTTTTTAAAAATTAGGTTAGGGATCATAAAACCAAAAATTCATTATCCTAATTCCATATGATTTTTTTAACTGATGATAATTTAAATCATCAAACATTGATGGCTTTGAGGACCTCAATTTTATACATGTTTTTTATTGATGAACTGAATCACTCCTTATAAATATTAATTTTTTTCCTCCAATTATGGGTCTCTAATTTTCACTAATTTTCTCCGAATCATGATCATAATTTGGTGGTGACTTTTTCATTTCTCTTTCCCTCTTATTAAAAATAAATTTTATTAACCTGATTTGCACTATGGGTTTTCCATAAAGGTATTTTTATATTTTTAACCATTAATTATCAAAAGACAATTTCAAATTTATAGGATGAAATTTATTTAGGGATGGGAAAATGTAACACCCCATGATTTCATAGCGTGTTATATTTTGAAAGTCATTCAATAAATTGTGCTAGACGCAAAACTAAGTTTGAGCACACCACGACTTACCAAACAATCCATTCAAAAATTAGTTAAGATTAGTATTTAATTAATTTTTTATTTTATATACTCCTTATAATTCTTGAATCAATATTATTTGTTTTTTATAAAAAATATGAGAACAAATTCAATTTTTTCAAATAAAAGAATTATTTTTCAAAAAATGCAATTTTACCGCCATTAAATGGAAAACCTTTTAAATTTTTTTTGATGCTTTAATATATTCAATTTAATGAAATAATATTCTTATTTATAAATGGGACATAAAAATTTAATTTGTATAAATTTTTTGATCTTTTCTAAAAACTTTCATATTTTGAAGAATAGTGAAAAAACAATGTTTTATTAGAAAACAACATTTTTAATTGAAATAATTTATAGTGTTAAATTTTTCATTTGAATGGTTTTTAAGTATAATTATATTATATTTTTATCATTTAATAGAATTTAGGTCATTCTATGTAATTTCACATTTAAATTTGAAAAAAACACATGTCAATATTTTGATAGTTTTTACTTTTTGAAACTCTACTTTTTTTCTTTTGACAATGGAAATTAATTTTAAATTAATTAATGCAACATATATGTTTTTCTTTTGGTAAAATATAATTTTTGTTCAAATTTTTATTATTAAAATTATCATTGGGTGAATTTTTGGTATTTATCTAGAAACTATCAATTATTGATGAATAGTGAAAAACACTGCGTATTTGTTTAAAATCAACTTTTTATTTATATATTTCATAATTAAAAATAGATATATATAACCTATATATGTTCAATGTAATTAATTGTTGTCATTTTCTAATAAATTTTTTTTCTAAAATATTATTGAACTTTTTAATGTCTTCTACCGACCTTCTAAGCACATTTGCCAATTTGCCTAAAAGGTAATTTTACCAATTCTGTCAATTGAATTTCAAAACTCCGAGTGATATTTCTGAAATTAGTAAGTAAAATTTGGTTCAATAAGTTTTAATTTTTTTTTGAATTGTAACTTTTGACTTTTATTTTCCACGGTTAAAATTAAATTGTGAAATTAAAGGTAAAAATAAAATTGTAATTACCTAACACATGCCTTAATTCTATTGGATAACTGTATTTCATCCAAAACCAACCTTAGTAATAAAATATTATCTTTATTTTTCACTTGGATTATATTAGGACATTTATTATTATTTGATTTAAATAATTGTTAAAAGTGATAAATTCAATGTTTAATAAAAATAACATTATAAAATAGTGTTATAAATATGATATATTCGACTATTACAATTAACTAAAAAGATAAAAGTACTTCCTAAATAATGGTATTTTATTTATAATTTTCAGATATTAAATAATTAAATTTATTTATGACACAATGATGAAGTAGTAATTACATTATCAATGAATGATTAAAATAATTGATATTATTAATATAACAATAAATGTAAATTGAGGCTTTGGATTCCATATGATAATTTTATTGGTTAATATAACATGTTAGGATTAATTATATAAATTTTGTTTGAAGTGATAATGTATTTATGACTTGAACAAAAACAAAATTCCAAAATAGTGTCCAAATTGACACAAATGAGTTATTAAAACAAATACTATATAATTAATTGATATAATATTTCTAAAAATATATATATCAGTAAAATGACATAGATAAGGTTAGATATATAAATAATTAACCACTTGGGATTTTTTTTGGAATTTTATACTATGGTTATTAACCATTTATTAAAGTAATATAATAGAAAATAGTAAAAGATAACCTATTTAACTAAGAGATAAACAGAAAATAAAAGGTTTATATGGTGACCAAAATTTTTCTAAAACCTACTAGTTGAAAGAATTTCAACCCACCCGACTATATTATTGAAATAAATTAATTTCGATCCATTAGAAACAAATAAAATATTTTATAACAAAATAATATTTCAAAGGTTTCCTAAAGTGACCATCACCGCTCTTATGAAAGGGTAATTCCCCTTCTCTCCAAATCACACCTCCAAAGCAATTTTCCTTAGAAAACCCCTTCACAAATATCTTACCAACATCACTTACATTAACCTAGAACCTTTCCATTGAGCTGAAAGCCAACCTAAGGAGCCCTTTTGTTCAAATCAAAAGGAAACACCCAAAAAAGAGGTAATTATTTTATCTCATTTTGTAAAGTTCGTTTCCTTTTCCACATTCAATTTCTTTCTTATTTCCATAGAAAAATAATAACTCCAATACCATATACGTATTTTAATGTTATTTGAAATATCCCACAACCAACCTTATTATTTTATCCATCCTATAAATGATAATTTCACTATGTGTGCGTACGTACATCTTATCGTCACCATGTTTTGGTGAAATTAGTTATTCAACACTATGTTATTGGGATGGATATAATGATGGGTAATATGTATATAAATAATTAATATAACATTATAATTTACCTATAAAACTAATATATAGTCCAATTCCAAATCTTTTAGTCATTAAGTAAATTATATTGTCGCTCGTGTGTACGTAAGGGTGACCATCTCCACAACATGATGAGATTAATTTCCTGGTTCACCATTCAACAAAGATTATAAAAATATATATCATTAAAATGATTTTAATGTATGACCTAATAATTCTACTAGAGATATATATATATATCGGTGTGTGTCTGTGTTTGTGTGTGTGTGTCTATCTGTATGTACTTACGTATATCTTATTCACATAATTCTGTTCAATACGATATGAAAACAGAAGCATCATTTATGTGTACGTACGGACTACCATCCCCATAAACGATGTTTTCCATTTATTATATCTATATATTATACACATTTATATTCTAAATATATATTATATAGATATCATGTTTTATATTCTGGAAGAATTTAAATCAAGATCTAAATGATACGATCAATTATAACAAGTTAAAACATGTATGATAAAGAAAGACATTATTATCCGAAATGTAAATTTAACATGGAAATCATTATTAAATGGGTAGTGTAAAGTCATAAATGAGTCATGTAAGATATAATTAATATTAATATGGTTCAATTTAATTTAATACCATATTATGGTCATTAAACAAGAGGTTAAACGTAACCATGACCAAAGGAAAGTGCAAGGTAATGGTTAATTCTCAGTCTCATTATTATCCGTGATTGCTTTTGTGTAAGAATTTTCTAGGAAATTTCTATTATCTATATTCATATTTCATAAAAGATATTTCAAAATGATTCTTTTTTGGTACTCTTTAACTAAAACATCATTTTAATTATTTTATATATTTATTCATTTTAATCATTCTCCATAATGTCTATGTTTGAAAATGGTTTTAAGGATTTATTAATATGACATGATTGTTTTATAATGTTAATTCGATTCAAATGTTTCAATATTTTATGGGACACTTCGATTCAGAAATCTCTTCTAAATGAATTTTTTTATTATTTTCTTACATTTAAATGATTTCACAAAAAGTGATATTTCTCTCAAAAAAATTAATAATCATTTTCAACTATGTCAACATTTTTTACTGGATATTATTCTTGATTAAGGTTGATTTTTTATTAAAAAATCTTCCTTATCGTATCGAATGAGTTAGGATTTGTTTGACTATGGATGTTCTATTTTCTACCCTTTAAGGTGTGCGGTTGAACTACTGACATTTTGTGTGCTATTTTTAATATGAATGTTTATGTTATGTTTCATCATTTTCATATGAGAAATTCTGTGGACTTATTAAGTGAATGTTGGAGCTCGATATAGCTCCTCGATGCATCGGTTGGGCTCATGAGACAAATTAGTGTCTTGGCACAAGGCCTTGACAAAAATTTTATTTGTAGTCTAGGAACAAGTCCTTGACTATGTGGTAATGATGTCAGGAATTAGTCATTCCCTCAAATGGAAATTAATTATGAATTGGGATTATTCTACTAGTATAGTATCCATGTGCATGTTTATATGGTAATGTTTGACTTTTTTATCCCATATTATATTCAAGATTATGTTTAATAGGATGTTGTTTTCATTACACATCTTTGCTTAAATGATTATAGATTCTGTAATATTATTCACCCTTACTAAGCATCTAAGTTCACCACTTTCTTTGGTTTTTTTCCTAGCATTACAAGAATTGTATAATGTTTGAAATGAAGTGTTTATCTAGTGGAATAATGATGTTTTCAACAAATCATTTGTGTTCTGTTTTATGTTAGAATGTGTACTGTAACGTTCATGTATGTAATCTATTTTCAAATATTACTAAACTGATCGGTCCATTGGGACATGATTCCTTATAATCATACCAATGTATTAAAATAGTGAACTGGCTTCGTGCATCTAGAGTCAGGGAGTTACAATAAATTGTTTTTAGATGAATTTATTTCCATTCAAAATTTCTTATGTCTAAAAAAATTAATCATCAAACAAAATGATGCATTGATCTAACATATTATGTATAAATGTTAGAAACTAATTGAGAATGGACATTTTTTTGGTGATTATTTATATATCATCATAATTCATTATATCCTAAAAATTCATGGATAATGTACAAATATGATATGGTCAGTTCCCCATGATTTTATGACATTCTTTTATTATTCATCATTTGTTAATATTTGTAATTTTTTTGGCTGGTGGTTGAAAACTATTTGGTATTCCTAAATCTTTCACCAATTTCATGGTTTAACGTATTAAAACCACATATTTTCTTTGTATTAATTATGAGATTAAAAAATGATCATAGATTAAGGAATGATGAGAGAAATTCAGGAATTCATTGGAATTTAGTGACAGAGAGGGGTGGAATATGGATTTACTGTGTGATTTGAAGGGCCAAATTCGTAAAAGTAATTGAAATCATGGAATAGTCAAATAGATAAACAATTTTCATTTAGATTGGACATGAGAATCATGTGGTGGATTTTTGAGTAACCAACCTTCTAATGATCCACGTGATATGATAATTCAGGATATAGAAATTGTGTAATGAATGTATACACATCTTGTGGGTCCCTAGATAGATCACTATATATTTTTTATAAGAGATTAGTATCACATTGTTTGTGATAAGTGTCACAAAATTAGGGACTCAGCATGGTGACTCATCACATACTATATAGGTATATAGATCACTATACAGCAAGGCACAGGACCTGGCAAGGATTACATATGGATAGCAATGTAGTAAAAATAGGCCAAGTACACTAAAATATCTATGTATGCATATAAACTGAAAAAGGTAAGGCTATGTTAGAAATTTAGACCCAATTATAAAGAGACACTCCATGTACTTATTATACAAATCATGTTATTCTAAAATGAAGGCTTGGATCCATTGTTACCTAAGGAATGTCTATATATCATTAGGTCTTTTCCATAGATTATTTGCCTAAGAGGATTCCTGGGAATAATTTCCTATATATAGGATGGTAGTCCCCTTAAAGAATCATTATTCCCATATCGATTTGTTGTAATCCCTCCATGAGGCTTGATGTGGGAACCTATATCATTATAATTTTCTCTGTTTGGATTTCTGTAATTATCTTGTCCTACACTACCTAGTATTTTATACCATAATTAGATGTTAAACCCAAATTAGGTTTTTATCATAACTCATATCTTTGTGGGACACCCATATCATTGTATTTATCACCTTTTACATCCATCACATTCTTATTATTGAGAGGCAAGAAGAGAATGACATATCAAATGGACGCTATATGTGTTATCATACTCATGAAATGTGTTCTCCCATTATATTTTTAGTAATATAAATCTAACCTTGTATCATTTCATACATATATTATTGATAATATTTTTCTATACCATGGATTTAATCCCACTTCAAAGTAGTTTCTACGGTATACTAAGGTGCTCCTCTAGTGATGTCATGAATTAAAGCCATATCTAGAATGACTATCATGACATACTATTAAACACTAGTTGGAATGGAAATATAATCATCCCCTTGATCATCAATCTTATTTTTGGATTGGATACAATCCTAATTTGTAAATGCATTAATGTGGACCCACAATTGAACAAGTTTTTTGATATATCCACGAGCTCCCTTGATGTTGCTGGTGAAAGAAATGTTTCACATCCCTTTGTGTAATTTTAAATATAGAGATGACTTTATTATAAGACTATTAGAATATTATAACATTCCTAATATATTTCAGTAATAATATAGGACTTATCCTCACTCACTACTGTAATATACAATTAATAATTATATATGGGTGGACTGATTTGATATTTCCATCATGATTCTATTAAGAGACTCACATTCCCCTTCTGATACCTCAAGGATTAATGTGTTTTACTTTTTGTGGTTTTATAGTATATGATCATACACTTTACTCATCCCTATGTTGTGAGGATTGAATTTTAAGCATGAAATGTAATACGGTATACATCCATAGTTTCAATTTTCTACCACCATAAGGGACTCTTTATAGTTGTCCTCCACTAGGTGACGATGTTATAAATATCTCCAGTAGCTTCATTAGTAAGTTCTTATGGAGATAGTGTCACAAGACATTGGTAGTGTGAATCTAAGGAATAATTCTATTTTGGTAGTTATTATATCATTTTTAGAATTTAATTATATCCCTCATAAATTTACCTATAGTAATAGAGATGATAAAATTAAATAAAAATGAGAACATACTAAAGAGGTTGGCCATGGTGGTGGGGCCTATATAGTCTTTCATTTCTAGTTTTTTTAACGTAAATGGTTCTTTACCTTCATGATGATATCAAGAGTGGCCTTTAATTTGATGAACTTGATAATAATTTGGTACTCTTATATCAATTTGACTTTCATCTAGTGGAAAACAATTCAGTCGATTAAAAAATCATACCCAATAGGGAGTTTATTTCCTTTCAAAATATTATAGAATATGTTATAAGCCTCATCTCGGGAATCCTAGTAGATCATGGGACATACACTATGTCTACTGCAGTATACTAGAGGGATCCCATGAAAGAATATTTGAACAGTGTTTCTAATTGGATAGAGTGGAACTATGTGGTATTTTTCTAATGTCTTGAGATAAAATATAGTCAATATATTCTATAGAGGCATGAATTTCATAAGGACCAATAATTGGAAATATGAAATTACGTAAATTCATATTCTCAACGAATTGAGACGTAAATCAGTTAAATTCATGGATAAAGGATTCATATTAGATTTTCTATTTTTTATTGATTAAAACATAGTACATGACACATTGAAATATATTTATGACACATATTTATTATTAAAAATACTATGTACATTGAGTCAATAATGTTTTTCCATGAAATCTACCTATAATGATTTTGAGAAAAATGTAACATGTCCACTGTTTGTGGTTATCATTGGAATGTTAACAATAAATATTTTTACACACTCTGATAGAGAATATTGGATTATAGGATAATAATTAATGTTCTCAATAATAATTTCCTACATAGGGATAGTATAAACAATTATATATATAATCATTAATACTTCTGTAATCTTAGTACATTATTGGTTTACACTCTAGTAATTATTTTACAAATACCAAACCATGTTTCTAATACCTTTATATTTATATATATATATCATATTTCCTCTATTAGTAGGAATATATATGTGTGTGTGTGCAAGGATTTAAATAGATGGTAAAATATAAATATATGAGGGGTTCTCAATTAAAATATTTTTATTTAATTACACTATGGTTTAATTCTAAAATGATAATAACTAAAAAACATATCCCTAGTAATATAATTTGATGTATTTTGGTTGTGGGATATTTCCCATGATTTTTTAATCAATCATGCCTTTAAAAATTGATTCAAAATCCACATTGGTTAGTGTCTCAAAATGGGACACATCATACATTTTATAGTAATTAGAAAATGATAATTTTTTCTCTTATACGATCATTACAAAATTATAATAGAAATTTTGGAAAATACATTCATAGTGTTATCATATATATACTATTTTTTAGGAATGAATGTTTAAATATATATATATAGTTATATTTTAATGTTTTGGAAAATAATAAACCCATAAATTTTTAAGACATACAATATGGAGTGTGCTATATATTTTTATCCCATTTAGTAATGAAATATTAGTGAAAGGTTATTTCCAATTATTATTCTGGTAATTAAAAATAGAATATGATTTCTTGTTTATTCTATATCATGGTTATAAAATAATATTGGGTTGATATTCTCATATTGAACATGTCTCATTTATGATATTATCCTAAAAATATAGAACAATATAAATGGTATTCACATAATGAATAGATCTCGTTGAGTGTACAGTATGTAACAAATTGAATATAGCCCATTGAGTGGATGGTTTTTCTCCAAGAGAATATGGATAAATGAGAGGATGTTTTGTAATTTATGAAATATAGACCAATGATTTATTTTCAAGAAGTATAGTGTCCTACAAAGATCTTGTCGGTGTCATGCATGGGCTATATATTTGGTTTCCTCTCAATAATGAAACATATAGATGAGATAACTAGTGATCCAATGACATGAACATACACCTATGAAGGTATCACAAATGTCCATTAAAAATCTCTTATTTTTAGACAGAGAAATATCGATGAGTTGAATCATTAGGAATAAAAAAGTTTGATAAAGTGTTTTCGGGTTACACATAGAGTATATTTAAGTTCTTATTTATAACAGGAATGAAATATTCACCATGTGTCCTCATAAAGTAGATGAACATAACAACCCATATAATTAATACAATCTGTATGATTATTAATTAAATAATGACATAATTAATATATCCTATAAAGATCGTAATGACTAGTGCATTTAGGAAAATATTTATATTGAACATTAACATGAAACATTTGTGTAATGAAGTTTTTTAGAAACAGAGAAACAAATCACTAAATTCATTATTTCTCCTAAAATATGATTGGATAACATGGGACCGTTTTTAAGAAATGGGTGTTCTATAAATCTATATAAGGTAATAAAAAAATTTATTTCATGTGGTAAAGAAGTACATGTTAGCAATGAGGTATACCAAGGTAACATAATAGTAGTGGGAGTCTTAATCCTAAACAATGAGGCATGATGTAACATGATAACATAAATACATAAAAGTAATGTGATTACAATTAATTTAATGGATAAATACTTATTAGGACACCCGTTATATTTTTATAATGTACATGATTCAGTTTGCAACATAGATACTAAAAAAATTATTTCATTCATTAATTTTAACAACGTGATTATGAAGTGTATTATATATATATATAAATCCAAAATTAATAAATTATAGGTAAGCCTATGTGATTAATATTTATTTTTATTATTAATGGTTGTTAACTATATAATTTTTTGTCATATAAAATTATATAATAGTTTCTGTAGCATAATGGGTGTATAGAAAGGCTTATAGAAGTGGTGAATGTGGTTGAAAAGGTTCTATCATTACATTGGATTATTAATCATAGTAATAAGGTTGTTTGAATGCATATTTCATCTTTTAAAAATATAAAAAAAATTATGAAATATATAAGGTTAATGAATAAAGAGTGTAAGGGAATAATATCTTTCCAATGGAGGCCACTTCTAAAAGTCTAGGAGGAGCTTATTACGAGTTTGGGGGAACCATGGGTGGGAAATAGAGAGGAAATGAAATAATAACATATTTCTAAATGTGTTTTTAGTTAATAAAAAGTGTTTTTGTGTGGATTTCTATTGAAAAAGTGATGATATTTCTTAATTAATTTTCAATCTATGGGTCGTACAGTATATGATAATGTAATAAAACCCAAAAATTGTATTTTTTTGTCCCATGGTTTCTTCCATGTATGATTTTTTAAATTATATTATATATTTAGGATCTTAAATAATTAAAATTATAAAGTTGGCGATGTGGAAGTGAGTCATGTTTATAATGAATTTATTTTAATATATTAAATTATAATCTCGATTTTTTGAAAAACCATTAAGGTGCAATAAAATTAATAAAATTGCATAAAATTAGAATATTTTATATATATAATATATAGTTTCTTTAGATAACTTTAATATAATGTATTGGGTCTCTTTTTTGTTATTATGATGCCATGATACATTATATATCTATACATTATTTAAATATTACCTGAATATTCAACTATCTATAAAAATATTACAAACTTTACCATTTCATAATTTCAATGAGATGATTTATAAAATAATATTTATATTATTGAAATAAATATTAATATATGGGAATAAATATTTTTAATTAAAATATAACCATTTATTTAAGGAAAATTCATTTATAGAAATATTAATTTTAAGTATCATATTAAAATTACATTTGACTTCATGAAATTTTATTATAATTTATATTTAAATAATAATTTAAAAATAAATTTTTTAAAAAATATAATTTAACAATATATTTTTTAAAATATATAATTTATTAAATACATCATGAATTCACAAAAAAAAATTTATTTTTGACACACAATAATTACTACAAATACAATTTTTTTCTCAGCCCATAAAAAATTAATTTTAAGAAGAAATATTATTTTATCAACTGAAAATTAATAAGAAAAGTTATATAAAAAATAATTATTTTATTAGCAAAAAAAATATAGAAATTCATAATGTTAGACAATTCATACATATCCCTTTATTACACTATTGAATTACCTCAAGGTAAGGAATGTCTTGTTGATTATTTCATGGGGGGGTTCTGAAAATAAGGGTCGGTTTGTGTTCTTGATGAGAATAAACATTTCACATTAACTGTTTCTGATATTGTTGTGTTATTATGTCCTGGAATGGTTTTGGCCATGGGATATTATTACTAATTCTATATCCCATTTATGATCTAGTTAATGGAATTCTTACCGTATAATCATAACCTTTCTTGGAAATCACACCTTTGTCTCTGTAAAACAATCCTTATAATAACCCCTAATGTATTAGTCATAATAGTCACTATAAAAAGATCTTTTTCAAAAAAAAATTAATTCATATTGGTCATTTAAATTATTAATAATTTATAATGATCAAAAATGAAATAATTAGTTCATGTCTACACTATACTTCCATTTCTTAAAAACAAAATCACTGATTTAAAATTGAATTTATATTAAAAAATCATTTTGTTACATTATTCGCCCATTTAGACATTTATCCCATTAGAATCTAATTTCATACTCCACAATAAATAATTTTTATATTATTACATCCCCTATTCTAATTGACAAATACCTTCCATAATCATGTGGTTCACCCAAAATACATTAACTACTTGAGTTGACTTGTTCGAAGAATTTTTTTCACAAAAATTTTAAATTCAACCGAGATTTAGGCATAATTAAAAATATATCTTCAACAGTATCTCCTCTAGATTTAGTTCAAGTGAGGGGTCTGGTATTTTCTTCCATAGGAGGGAAGCAAGGGACAAGAAATTTTATTTGAGATAGGTTTTGTAGAAATTCAAGTTTATATCCCAAAACTCTTATACAATATAGAACAACATAGATTCTGTGAATCGAGGAAAAATAATTCCCTTTTCTTATACCTAATGTCTTTATTACATGATTAGATATAATGGAATTTCATATCACAAATATTTATATATAGGTCTTGCTGATGATTCCTTACAAGTACATATGATAGATTTTTGTGGATTTCATTTAAAATTGAATAGATTGACCCATAGTTTTCATTTCTAAGATATGATTAGGTATCTTTAACATACTATCTCAGAAATAATATTATTATATTGATATCCAAATAAACTACCACTCAATGATTTAAAAGGTTCATTTTTAATTCATGATAATATATTATTGTTATATGAGAACTCCACTAGGGAAAATTGTTTCTACCAATATCCTTCATAATCAATTAAATAATATAGGAACATATACTATAGTGTTTGAATCATCCTTTTAGAATAAAAATCATTTTTATGATGATAGTATTTTCTATAGACCATTTCTATATCCAAAAAAAATATATAGATTCCCTATAACAATTAGGTAAACATCACATCTCGCAAAGATTTAATTGAGAGTGGAACTCCATACAACATTACAGTATTCGTTATGTATATCATAACAATTTGGTCAAGAGAAAAATTACCCTTGATAAAAATTATATGTTATGACATATTAAAGAGATCTAATACTAACATAATTATTTTATATACATTATGATTCATGGGTAGTACTATAATTAAATCCAATTTGTTTGTTTTTTTATTTTTATACATCATTATAAAATGCACACATCATTTTCTTAAACATCTCAAAACAAGCATTCACTTGTTGGAATTCCAAGAATATTAATGAAATGGTGAAATATTCATCTTCTTTTTATTCTATCTGATGTATTTCGTCAACTATTTATTCATATTAGTGATTCATATATGTATAGGGAAGGATGATAAGTAAACAGTATCTTCAATTTCCCACTATAGTTATGGTTTTGAAAGGACACATATTCGGTTTCAAAACCTTATAACTCTAATTTCATTAAAGATGAACATAAGAATATTTACATCTATTTATGTATAATCTCATAATATATATTGGCATCAATGATCCTATTAGAATTAATGGTTGTGAATTTATTTGATATAGGTAATAAAAATGTTAATTTAATATCTCAATTTTAATCATTTTCATTACATATAATATTATTACCCATTTAAATCCACATTATTGAATGAGTTGTGATATGCTCTCTACGTAGATAATTTCCAAATTGTTTTTTACGGTAGTAAATTATTAAACAATCATAATCATAGATGGAATCCAATCAACATCATCAGGTCATTTCATGCACTATTTTTGTGAATATATAAATGAGGATTTTAGGCTTAGTATAAATGTGATTGATTTAACAATAGTGGTACTGATTGATTTAATTCATTATAAAGATCACAAAATTCAATTGTAAATATTATTTTCTGTGGTTGATAACATGGTAGATTAGTGGGTGGTTTTATAGGATTTCACCTTTTCATCTTATATGATTATACAACCCTTTCACTTTTTGGATGGTTTATTATTTATCACAGATCCTTCCACTCTATAAAATAATATGAGAAAATGATACCTAATTTTCCACTTCAATGGACAATTATTATTTTCTTAATTTTAATATATCAAGATAGTATTGACTCTGTTATGTGTATTCATAACCAGAGTTCTTGAAAGTCATGGGAATTATTTCACAAATTGATGATAATAACCAACTATACCATGGAAAATATATATTTATTTCATAGATTTTGGTTTAGGCCATCCTTTTATTACCTCTATTTTTTATGGATCAACTAAAAAATTTGTTGTTAATAACATTAATATTTTATGTTATACAATTCAACAATAAACTATATTTACTTTACATTGAATACAAATTTCCCATCAGTATAGTCTTCAGTGAAATATTTAAAGGCTTCTCAGGTTCCTCCTTTTGTTTGGGATTATATATGAACATCATTTAGAAATTACACTACAAATTTATCAAGGTAATACATAAAAACTATATATGTTAAGTCCATGATGTTTTTATATCATTTAGGGGGGCCAATATCACTAGGATGAACTCATAGTGAAAATACAATGTATGAAAAGATACCATAGGGACATCCCCCTTCTTTCCCATTACATGATAAAAACCTAACTATCATCCACCATATAGAACTATTAGGCACCATGTATAAGATAAAAATTATTATCAATCCATTTTAGAGGATACATGTTAATTAACGTGATACTGTTTAGCTCATTAAAACCATTTGAAAATCTAATTAACCTCTCCTTCTTCTTCACAAATTAGACCAATTCACCATATTGTGATGAACATAGACATATAAATCCTTTATCCAGATTCTATTATAATATTTTCTTTAACTCCCCCTATTTATCAATATAAATTTTATATGGAGTCTTTTATAAAGAAAATTCTCTATGAATGACCTCAGTTATCAAATCAACGTTATAGAAAGGTGGTAGACTAATAAATTATTTCGGATAAATGTTAGTAAATTCCCTTACAATTTGAATTTCAATTAGGATTATACATTATTTTGTATTAATATTTTGAGGTAGGTATTCATTCAAATAAGGAAGTAATATCCAGGATTGATATATTATTACCAAATAAAATTCACCATATATCATTCAACTATTTTAAATTAAAGGCTGATTTTCGATATGAGGATAATTTCCTTCCCTCATAAACATTTTTTTGGATATATAAAATGAAAACATATCCATGACCAGAATAGCACTGAATTACACTATATTGATTATCACAATGATCTATGGGACATGAAGGAAAAACATTTTGACTGGGGATGAGTTTTATAAGTAGGATATAACAGATGATCCAATTTTTGTCATCAATGGGAACTTGACATCCTTTTTTTGAGATTGAGTTAGGATATTTCTACAATAATTTTGGATAAGAACAGTACATATAAGTATAATAAAATATCTTATTTCCTATCCATAAATGAATAACTAATCTACTAATCACCAATTCTTTTTTAGGACCACATCATTAGTAATGATTGAATGATCTTTACATTTCTATGTAAAGAATATAGGATCTGATTTTCAGTAATCATCCATAACCCTTAACATAGGAAATTTGATGACATAGTTTTTCTGATCATTGATTCTGAAAAACATGATGATATCATAATGGTTGATTTTATCATTCCCCTGTTACATATCAATGTTAGTTATCACACATCGAAAATTGACATATATGTTCCCTTCATTCAGGCATCTAATTCATTTCTAGGTCAATAGTCATAAATCTTTTGGATTCTTCTTCTCTCACATTTGAAATATTGGATTACGAACATTCTTACCACCGCATAATTATTCCATCACACCCTAGAATTTAAAACTATTCTCCATTTCCTTTCACTATTTACTATATAACATTGTGATACTTTAATATCAATTTATACATTGAGGTAAAATCAATCAATTTCAAAATTTCTATCAAATTCTCAAATAGAAAACAATTTTTAATGATTCAACATTATCCCTCAAAATGAGGTAAATATTACAGTTGCTGTAAATAACATGTTAGAGGATTATTTTTCAAGTTATTTGATCTTTTATCTTATAATATATAATGGATCTTGTATCCTCATATTTGAGTATATAAAAATACCTCTATATTGTGTGTCATAAAGTGAGAGGAAAATTCTATTTCTGATCAAATTTTATGAATTATTTCCACTCCACTACATTAATCTTCAGCTCGAGCTTCATATTTAGGAAAAATGGACATCAATTTTTATATTCCACCACAATATGTTATAAATCCAATAGAAACATTAACTATTTAATGTATTTAATGATGTATTATATATTTTATATGGAGTTGAACTAAGGATCACTAATTGAGGGATCATACGATCGATCGAATTTCAAAGGTACTTTTCACATAGTGATCTCAATTGGAAAATTGTTTAACATGGAATATTAAAGGATAATTTCGGTAGAATAATAGGTCTCTATAAAATATTATTGAAGGTATGAATGATAGTGAATTTTATACCTCAATACTGGTGAATAAATATAACTTTACGGTCGATGAGTGAAATCTTATAAAAAATTAACCTAATGAAAATAAAAATGCATGAAATAAATATGGTTCATGAATAAAGAGTTGTATTAAGAGATTCAATACCTAGAGTGGGTGATTAAAAAAATTGGGATGAGATTCATTTTCTCTTGGTGTAACAATGGGATGAAACTATGGGACAAATATAATAACATCACAATCCATGTGTTTTGAGTAAAATGTAAAGGGAGTTTGGGTGGGTTTATATAGAAACAGACATGAAAAATTATTATTAATTTCTAAACCAAGGTTTTATAAGCCAGATGATAAAGTTAATAAAATAAAAATCCATAAAAAGGGTTTTCCAAATGGTTTATTCTAAATAGTTTTTTTAATTATAATAGATGGGAAAAAATTACTCATTGAAATTATTCAATTCGAGATGTCGGACTGTGTCTCGTTTAAAAAAGATTGATATTAAAACCCTAAATTATGATACAGTTTCTCTAGGAATGACAAATTTCATATAAAAATATTTCTAAAAAATTAAAAAAACCAATATTTGTATGGGTAAAACATATATTTTTTGGTGGATGACTCTTATGAAATATATTATAATAGTTTTGAGGCATTATGATTTCATAACAGATGATATATTTATATCCTATTTAATTTTTTTAAAACAAATTAAATGGTCTCAAAAAACTATAAAAAACTCACTATTGTAAATCATTACAATGATGATTTTAAAAAAATATTTTTTTTATCAAAATGAATATATGAATACAAGAACATTAAAAGCCATAAAAAAGGGGGTCTGATCCAAAATTACAAAAAAAAACTTCAAATAGGGTCAGAGATGAATTCTAGTTCCAATAATGTATATCACACACAATGGGAATTATACTAAATTACATGTATGTAAGAAAACATATCGAATAACACTAGATGTTAGTAGGTAAAAAACTAATGACATTGAATTAATATATTTTAAATCCCTCAATCATAGAATAAAATATACTACTAGAAATCATGAAAATGGTAAAAATACAAGTCCACCCATAATTATAAATAAATTCATTAATTCTTTGAAGGAGGTTAATACTATAAAATGAAACATCGGTATACACATATTCTATTCTATTCCACATTGGGATCCTCCTTGTCAATGTCCTCCAATGACTTCATAATATGATTTATCACATGCATAATAAATGACATGTGTTGGCAGATCCCATGGAAGGATAGGTATAACAATGTCCAGTAGGACACAAAAAATAACTAGAAATAAAACAAGATGAATTATAAAGTCATAAAATTATATGATTATAAAAACATGGGAAATAAAATAAAACATCCAGAAAATACTCTTAGCATTCACTCTCTCTCATGTTATGGTCACCAATACCATTCATGCCTATTTTTTCCACTTGTAGGTACCATATAACACTCATCTAGGAGAACACACTCCTTGTGCTACACATATATTATCGAACCTCATCCTAGGGGTCATTGTCATAAATAAAGTATCAATACCAAGGATATACATACACAAAAAACACCCAACATAGTGGTCGTTACATTTTTGTTCTAGAGATGGATAATCACGATGGTTACTGAATGTGTTGATCTAAAGAACACATATAATCTGATTACACCGTATTAGGAATGTCATATATTAATGTAAAGTCAGTTTTCAACACTTAAGGATAATTAGGGGAAACTAGAACCTATGGTGAACATATTCCAAGATGGTGGATTGATTACCATTGATTGATACTCATACCAATTACACTAAACCATACCAAGAAAGTCATATGGTGATTAGGATCACATTGTGCCTCTTGAAGCGATGATTGCACTAATATATTGAAGGGTATAGTCAAATATTATTGATACAGCTCACTATTGTAAAATTGAACTCACCCACACTGGACTAATCAAGAAAATGTTCTTGAGGGGTTACCCTCAATGATTATAGTGTAACGTTTCCCTAAACTACCACTAGAAATGGACAAAAAAGAACACATTCAAATGATACTACTCCCTGGATTCTCGCACAAGATAACAAATATTGTGATATTAGAATATGGAGGAATACAAATAATATTAAAATTAGACATTACTTTGTCCCTCTGGGTATGAAGTTTGTATCTCAAACTCGACACTACCCCTGTCTCGTTGTCATAAGACATTCACTTTTTAGCAGATAGGGTTCCTCCCTAAGATAAATTTTGTAATGATGTCCTTCCTGAAACTATGTGTTTCATTCATAAAATTTATTTGTACATTCATAAGAACACATCATATTTCCCTCCACACATAGCATGTGTATCCACACAATCCCATATGTGTCTACTCACTATTCACATAGAGATGCATTATATGGTGTACATGGCCTGTGTCATGGACCATAGGGAATTTAATAATATCGGGAAACTTGGGAGTGTAGTCCATGTACATGACCAGATAGCTATCTAGGTGTCACATGAAATGTGGTAGTGACCACAAGACATATGATCTCTATTATAAATATAAACCCTAGCCACCTCTCTTATGACAAGAAATTCAATGGGTTATTAATGTACACACCGTGTATACTATAATTTTTTAGAATCCAAAATTTGCATTATGCATATTTTCCAATGGATTTTTTATTTTATGTGGCCATTAATAATTATGAGAATTGTGCCATACATCATATATCAATGGTATACAGATCCTTAGAGCTATTGAAAGATGAAATCAATTTATTTTAACATTAGTCATTGTTCCATAAACACATAACCGTTTTCCACGTCAGTGCCTCACACCCTATCCTTCATCATGAACTATTGATTTTTCCGTGGATATAAATTCCTAATCATTTAAAGTATCCATGATGTCAAATATCCATCCCAAACCTATCTTAGTGAGTTGTTCCACCAATTATTTGTTGTGAAACAATAATTCACTGGGTATTCATCAAATCATTTTCCTAAAGGAAATCTAAAAAATGAATGATCAATGAATGGGGGGATAACAACCCTAATCATATATTCGAGGAATAAACCTTATAGATTGTTAATTTTTATCATTGATCTTTTGACATTGGAATAAAAAGTTGTGTTCTATAATCAACTATTAAAAAAACAATATTTAAACAAACGACCTGTAAATAAACCCATATGAACATAATGACTGTTACATTCATCAATGTGTTGTTCTATAAATATATATTTGTCATGGTATTAAAAATGGGAATATTAAAATAAAAAAACAGCATTCATCAATTTTAGTTACTCAGTTATGGTGAAATAATCTCACAACATTTTCATTTCCATGAAACATAATCAATGATAGCATAAAACCACCCATCTAATCTGGATTTGATGTTGTCATCATGTGATTCTAAATTGTTTCCTACAAGAAGGATCATATAAAATATCATTGGTTGTGTGAATAACCGTCAGGATTTTTTATAACGACATATTTTTATAGGTCTAATATGTTTATCAATTAAAAGAATAAATTCTTAATTAAAAATATATTTATTTAATTATTTTTCACCAGATGTATTCCCATATAAACACCATATATTGACCTATGTTGTGTCATAGCTTGGGTAATCCCCACATTTTTTACACTATATTAGTAAATAAATCAATAGATATTCCATGAAATATTCAAAATTAATACACGGATAAAATTGGGACATTAAATTATTTGATTGTTTGAATATTTTCATCCTTAAAAGTGCATTCAAATCCAAAAGTTGGGGATACTGTTATCTCATCTAGTTATCTTACTCCCATGACCTCTGCTAAGTAATTCTTATTCTTTCAAAAACATGTGCCCAAGGGAACCACATTCTTATGTAGGCCCAATATATATAAGTTCCCAACACTATCAACTCTTTGAAAAATAAAACTCAACTCCATGTACCAAACATACTCAACTCGATATAATGCAATGATTAATTAACACACCATATTACCATAAAAAAATATATAATACCAAGAAAAATGAACTATGTTGTTCATGGGGTTATGTGATACACCACATCTATACCCCAACATATCATAAGTGAAACACGTCATATGATTCCTCGAGATAGTATAATTTTCTAGAAGAGACCCATTAACACCCCAATAAAAAATTATACCTTCATTAGTCTATTGAGGACACATTCCATTTAAAAGTTATTACTACTCATCTAATCTATGTTATACACCCGTGAGATCCATCCCAATCACAAAAACAGGACTGAATAATTGTTTCCCCTGTCTCAGAATAACATAATTGGGTTCTAAAAGCTCTATTGTACATATCCGTGAAAAGGTGCTACACTGATGTGGATTCGTAATCTTCATGACATGAAAACTCAATCGATGGTTGATGATCCTGTTACCTATGTCTTAATACATAAATGAAAACCCATAGTGGGTTATCCAAAACCAGAACAATTCACTTTACCTAGCCAATTGGTTAGTTTAGAATATTTTCCCCAACTACAGTTGTTCCCCCAGTGGATTCACAAATAATACACCTAGTCCTTTTAGGATGGAATCATTATGTTCAACAATGTTATTTAATGTAATTTCACAAAACATGACAACCTCATTCGTGCACTTGAGTCACAAACACTCCATAAAGCACACATGGTGTTAACCGTCATAAATTTGAGGAAAAAATACAATATCTTGATGAAGTCGAATAACTATTTGGATTCCTAAACGGGGCCAAAATATCCTAGTAAAAACTCTGAACCAACATATGTAATGCTAAGGGAAACATCGTCCTTAAATCATCACACTTATTACATGAATGGTTTCACCTTCTATCCTTGAACTAGGAAGAAGATATAACCACTATTGGGAATACCCATCAGCAACATATCCATTAAAGTTGTAAACATGAAACATCTCATAATTTATATCCCTATGTGTAACACCTAATAAATACATAGTGATACCAATGTAACAATTTTTTCAAGAACATTATTTTTGAGTATCCTATAGAGGTGATCAATGATTACATGCTGGTATTGGTAGTGTGAAATGAATATTAGAGGTGATAGAGAGATCCTTTAATATAATTTCAGTATATTTTCAATGAGACCATAAAAGGGTTTTCTAAGTATCAACTAGATACCTAAAATCAATTTATCATTTATACTAGTGATAGTAGTCATGATTTTAGTTTGTTGGGATGGAGTTTTCTAAATTTGATAAGGAGTTATCTCATGAAGAGTGGGATGAGGTCATGTAGAGGAATTCATGACCTACTTCTTATTAGTTTAATAATAATAACTATGGATTAGTGTATTCAATGATCACTTCGTTTTCCTATAGTAGTGATGGATTATGAAGATGACAATCATTGGAACCTTATTGTTTTATTTCCACACTATAGTTTTTTTACATCTCCAAGGACTGGACCTGAGGATTGCCCCTTATTGTTTCCATAACACACTAGATGGAGCCTATTCTGCTTCATAATATATGTGTGACATTGGAAGTTTGTAGGGATAGGGGGTTCTTATGACCCAATGTGTTCATTTGGGAAGCCCAATGTTGTTCACCTTAGTGGACAATGGGTTCTTTATGTTAGGATTTGAATAGTGTCATACTGGGTATTGTTATACTCACCCTAAATGTTCTCTTCTAACAATTATAGTGTCCAATTAAGACAGTTACCATTTTTACAGATCATTTGGACGACTAGTAGTTGGTGTGGATTGGTTTGGGATTGATGTTCCATGGTGTATAGTAGTACTGAATTTGAATGATGTCCCCCCTTATAAGAAAGGCATACATTATTTCTCTTTTTGGGTTGTCTTGTATTTTGAGACATATTGGAAATTCTTTTACATTATGTCAGACTCTCATAGTGGGATTTTAGTTGAATGCGTGTATTGTTATCAGTTTTTTTATATTTCACCATTGTTGGAGTTTTGAGACGTGTTCATGAGTATGGGTACTTTAGGAAAATTCCTAGGGTTTCGGTGATATTCCATACCTTTTCTGGACACCATCCGCCTATACATTTTATTTCTAATTGGGTGAGTTTTTCTCAAAAACAAGTGGGTCAAGCCCTGAAAAAATGTTATTAAAGGTAGGATGCTCAAAATATACCGGTCGAAGGTTGAAAACAAAATCTCACATTGAATCCAAGATATGAAGGGAGTGGAAACAAACCTATCAGTAATGGAGTAAATAGAATTTAACCAAGGGTTAACAGAATGTCTCTCAATATTGGTACATTCTATGCCTCTCACTCACATATAATTCACTTTTAAATAATAAATTGTGTATACCAAAGGTACATGGCTTGTAGATGTCCCCATGACACACATTATATCGATTTTCTAGGACTATGTACATTCCTATGTGCCGTACATTTATAATTCCACATATATCTAGTGGGGACACATTATAGCATCTCGCCTTTTTATCACATAAACATTCATTACATTTTACAAATCTGAGGATCTTTATGGTTTAGTGTCTTGGAAACCAAGAACTTGAAACATGAAAACATAAAACATTCTTCTTAAACACTTGAAAGGATTCTAATAAGGTTTATCTTAGGCTCAAAACTACATCTCATAACCTGGGAACATATATCAAAAGAAAGGGTGACCAGATGGCCCAGTAAAGGAAACAAGAGAAATATTTTACATGTGAACTTGAGATACTTCAATAAGGTCGTGAAAGTAACATTAAGGCATGAGAAAGAAATCATGAGATATATCATAATAAAAATAACATTTTTCGTAACTTGGAGATGTGGCTACAACATTTAATATTTACAATCATTTTGTTTCACAAATGTCCATCCCAAAGGTTTCATTAAAAATTACAAAGGTTATTCACCAAGGTATCAGTCTAAAAGGTCATCTCTAGAGATTAAATCTTTACCCAATGCATTAGAGCGCTATCTGGGTGCACCCTTGACATGTCTTTATTATCATGTGAGCCATATATATCATCATAAATCATTTCATAAACAACCCATATAGCATAAATGAAATGGGTTTCATTTTATAATCATATCGTTTTAAAAACTACTTTAAAGACATGTTCTTTATGTCACTTTAAAACCCACAAAAATGGAAGGTGGGTCTCATGTATGTAAATACCAGAATTTAAAATAGAACATTTTGTTATATATTTGAATACCCCTATAGAAGATATATCTTTGAGTATTCACATAATAAAATAGAATCACTTTAGAACAAGAGAGATAGATATTTTGAGACAGAAATTCTCCAGCATAACGACTATGTTTCGGGGTTTTAGAAAACATTTATAAGAGAGGGGACATGGGTCAAACAATCATAAATGACACATAAAATAGTAGAGGGACAGAATATGAAGGATATATTAACGTGGTAATGATATTTGAATGACATACCATATGAAAAGAATTACATGAAAGGAAGACAAAATTAAGATTTCTCATATGAAAATTCGGCAGCCTAATGGCGTCACTTAAACATCAAAAAAAATTGAATTGACGAGATCAAAGAGGGTATATCATCATGTGAACATAAAATATCAGTATGATAGATATATAGATCATACCCCAACAAAATAAAAAGGACCATGACAGACGTGAAATGAAATTAGAACTTTGAAAAATGAGAAAGGTGAACGAATCCCTTAAAAAATTCGGCAGCCTAACGGCGCCACTTAAAACTTCAAAATAATGAATTGAAGAGATCAAATAGTGTCTCTCATCATATAAAATTAAGATTTCAGTATGATAGATATATATATAATACCCCAACATAATAAAAAGGAACTTGAAAGACTTTAAATGAAAGTAGAACTTTGAAAAATGAGAAAGGTGAACGAATCCCTTAAAAATTTGGTAGCCTAACCGCGCCACTTAAAACATCAAAATACTGAATTGAAGAGATAAAATAGGGTCTCTCATCATATGAAAATAAGATTTAAGTATTATTTATATAGAGATCATACCCCAACATAATAAAAAGTAACTTCAAAGACTTGACATGAAAGTAGTACTTTGAAAATTGAGAAAGGTGAACGAATCCCTTAAAAATTCAGCAACCTAACGACGCAACTTAAACATAAAAAAAATGAATTGATGAGATCAAATAGGGACTCTCGTAATTTTAACATAAAATATCATTATGATAGATATATAGATCATACCCCAGCATAATAAAAAGGATTTTGAAAGACTTGACATGAAAGTAGAACTTTGAAAAATGAGAAGGGTGAAAGAACCGCTTAAAAATTCTGCAGCCTAACGGCGCCGCATAAAACATAATAAAACGAAATAATGAGAGTAAGATGGGATCTCTAATTATATGAACATGAAAAGGGAAGTAATATTAATATAAAATAACATCATTTAACATAAGAATATATATCATAAAATAAATGACATAAAAGAGATTACTTGAAATGAAAGAGAGAGGTCGGATCCCTTACCTTAAAACGTAACTCTTAAAACTCAAAGGTTTGGACCTTGATGTCTTGGGGGTAGCTTGGGAGGCCTCCTTGGGAGTTATGGAGACCGGAACATTGTTGAGAACGATTTTGGAGTCCAAAGGATAAGATAATGGCTTGGTATTTATAGGGAAAGTGAGGGGACAAGGCATTAATGGCCAAGGGACACCTCATAAGTGGGTTTCTCAAAACCATGTGCTCTCCCAAGATATTTACAATGAAGTTAGGCCACATTGGGCCCCCAATAAAATAATTCATCACCTTTTGTCGGCCAGCCCATAAAATATTTCATGACACCATCATGACACAGTTATGATGTCATTAAACATACCGAAACCCTAAAATAGTATTTTTACTATTCACTGAAAATTCAACTATCTCAGAAAAATCCCAAAATTTCAGCTTAAACAAATATCAATGCTCTGATTTCAAAAATGAACTCCATTTTATAAAAATATTTTTCTAAATATTTTTTATTTAATTTTAAATAAACACACTATTCACCTAATATTCATTTTTTTCAGAAAAAACCCCAAAAATTACCTTCACATAATTTCGATGCTCTGAGTTCAAAAATGAAATCAAATTTATAAAAATAATTTTCTAAATAATTTTAATTTAATTATTAATCAAAAAAACTATTCACTCGAAAAAACTAATACTTGAATAATAATTTATGTAACCATTATTTACCCGTTTTATTGAATCACATTACTTAATCTAGGTGTTTAAATTATATTAAAACATTCATTGAGCGAAATTACTAATCCATTTGGTCACATTACTAATCCTAAGCATAAAATCAGTATTCATAATTTACTATTCATCAAAATTTATGTTGATCTTATTAGACTCCATATTTCATACTGAACATAATTGTAGAAGACCATTTTTTGAAAATCATTACACATTTTTAATTATTTATGGTTTATATAAACATTTTGAAAATATCCTTTTTCTAAAATCCATAAAAAATGCATACTATATTTATCCGGTCATTTGAAAATTCATAAACTTCATCATAAGAAGAAATCAAAATTTTATATTTAAAACAAAGGATTACACAAGGCAGTTACGGTCTCCTTACATAGCCCCTTATCACACCAACATAGGACCTAAGTGTAAGGTGTGATAATGCGAGAGAATCTGAGGGAGGCTCGGCTAACATCGCACGAGTAGTAATTTCTATCAGTTTGAACTTCTCGCAAATGTGATTCTATTCTAGCTTCACACGATTAAGTTCGGCTTGGGTTTGGTCCAGAGAAAATCCCAGTGGTTCTACCTCCATCCCAAGTTCTGTTAGATGGGCTTCAATCGGTCCAAGACTACTGGGTGATGTAACGCCCCGACCCTAGTTGCCTAGAGTCGGTGCATTATTACATAACATTGGCATGATCACAAGAAAGATCAAATCTCGAAAGACCGATTGGTTTAGTAGCCTTGGAAACACTAGATATATTCATAAGTTTTACATTACATCATAAAATGAAAACTACTACAACAACATAATGTTTCCACAGTCCACACTATAATCCCCTCATAATATCCCTGCAGGTCATTCATAACTTACATCTTCACTTCCTGGGAAAAATAAAACATAGAAAAGGGGTGAGCTCAAATGCCCAGTAAGGATAACAATATAGCGGAAACTTTCATCAATAAGAATAAACATTTAAGGCAATGTATAACTAAAACAAAAGCCTTTTAAACATGAACTTTCAACATGGTATGGCATAAATAAAATGAAATAATGCCATTTAATTATTCACATGGATATTCTACTAATCGAATAATCACATGCAAAAATCAATAACCACTTTCATAATGTTGGAATGCATGATGCCAGACTATCATAACCACATAGCCAAGGCCTCGTGCCAAGACTACAAATAAGATTTTGTCAAGGCCTTGTGCCAAGAAACTAGTTTGTCTCATGAGACCAACCGATGCATCGAGGAGCTATAGCGGGCTCCACCCATCACATATTAAGTCCAATGCATTCCCATATGAAAAGGTTTAAACATAACATAAACATTCGTATTAAAACTAGCATACGAAATGTCAATACTTTCACCATAAACTATGAATGGTATAAAAATAGCACATCCACAGTCAAACATATCACAAAATCTTCAATACAATATAGAAGTTTTGTATCATAATAAATCAACTTCAAATAATCTTAAAATCCATCAAAGGATGTTGACATAGATGAAATCATAATTCTTTTTAAAGAAATATCTCTCCTTTTATTTTGAAATAATTTAAGATCCATATAAAATAAAACATTTTCTTTGAAAATAATCTTATAAGCTTGAAAGGGAAGCTTTGAAGATTTTATAACGGCGGAAAATAGCCGCACCCGCCGTATAAGTTAAAAAAACATTCTTACCTTAATTCTGTCGAAAAGGTTAAAAAGGACCTTGTTTTGAAAACGACCGAAAGATTCCTTTATAAACCACTTATAAAAGTCAAAAAGGGTATAAATGACTTTAACTCATATTCTAGTAAATAGTAAAAATGTTTTGAAATGCATTTTTAAGAAACATGGATGTGGATGATAAAGAGATCCCAGTAGATTATTACGTATAAACAACCTTGGATAATGAAGAGGTTGTAAAGTAAACCCTTACCAGTTTGGTAACTTATGAAACATACAACCCATGAAAGAGGTATTATACAATGAATATGTAAGTACACATAAATTAGTGTGTATTACACAAAGAATATAATTATGGGCAGAACATACACCACACAAAAGGTAATTGTGGCAATATGGCATGAATCTCACGGGAATAAGGAGTGAGATGAAAACCCCTTACCACGTTAATCAACTGAGTCGTATGGCCAAAAGTTAATAACCACCAAATTATTTACAGAATAACATAAATATGATAATATATATCAAATGCCAGTACACAATACACCACTTTCAATAATTTAGTGGCGAATAATGGAAATCTCACGGAATTGAATGTGAGATAAGAAAATCCCTTACCTTGTACTTTTCCTTTGTTGGGGTAGGTTAACCTCCTGTATAATGGTGAAATAATTGTTATTAAATTATACAAGAATCATATATATTAATCTGATATCATATATGATCTTTTAACATTGATTTGTTAATAATATCTTAGAATTATCGTCGTTTCGGGTGTTAACTCACTCATTTTATTTATATGTTTTGTTACATAAGCCATGGTTGTTGTATCTTATTCTTATCCAGATTGATATCTAGTCCTTAAAAATCATTTTTAAATCATCAAATGATAATTATACTTGAATGGTTACGATGGAGAATGAATCTCATCGCGTTCGTGGAGACGGTTGTCCGTACATACGCACGAGCAACAATATCATTCTTTTGATATTAAAATAATATATAAATGAATGGTATATCATATATACAGAATCATTAACATGTTATATTTATTATTTACATGAGTTACACATCATTATTATACCCATCCAAATAATATTATATTGAATAACAATTACACCACGACGTGGAGACGGTAAGCCGTACGTACGCACGTATGGTGACATGTTATTCAAAGGGTGGATAGAATACTGAATATGGTTGTACCATACTTATAATAACATCACAGTATATTTGATACACTGGAGTTATTATTTTAGAATGGTAAGAACAAAGGAAGAAGAAGTGGAAGAAGAAATGAACTTAGAAAAGGGTGGTGAAATCATTACCTCTTCTTCGGGTTCTTCCTTTTGATTTGATCAAAAGGGCTCCTTAGGTTGTCATTATGATCAAACTAAGGCCTCTAGGTTGTAGTGAGGGATGTTGGGAGAGTATTTGGGCAGAGTTTGGCCGAGCCAAAAGGCTTTAGAGGTGTGAATAAATGGGAAGGAGGAGTGCCCTTTTATAAGAGGGGTGAGGGGCACCTTTGGAAAAGCTAGAAATATTAATTTATAATAAATTCATATTCGGTTTCTAATGGCTCCGAAGTTGATTATTTAAATGTTAAGGTGGGGATAGGTCGAAAACAACTCAACCAATATAAGTTATACCGGTTTGGGTACTTATATTAACCTTATCTTTAAGTATTAACTCTAAGTTAATTTGTTTCACTTTTACAATGTCTCTTTGTAGTTTTATATAATATGGTTAATAAACGTACTATATACATCCAAGCGACCCACAAGTGGTCCATTAATGATGAACCTATCATGATATAAGTCTCTTGGCCGAACCTTAGATTTTTGGGAATTTAATATCAATTAATAATATAATATTTGTTTTAAGAACTCTTTTATGTCAATTTTGACACTATTCAATAGTTGATTTTTTTGAAACTCATAACAGATTGATTACTTCTAACAAAGTAAATTAAATCAATACTAATATATCATATTATCCTAGAAAATTAGTTTAATTCATTAAAAGTTTCATATTATATTTATTTGGGTATTTATAATATCAATTAATTTAATTTTTCACTATTTTAGTAATTACTGCATCATCATTGTGTCATAAATAAAATAAATTATTTAATGTCTAAAAATTATAAATAAAATATCATTATGTAGGAAATCTTTTTATATTTCTAATGAATATTTACAATCTAAAATCCAACTTATATAACCCTATGTAACAATTGTTTTTCTAAAAGATATATGCTTGTGTCATTTTTGTATTCATTTTGACTTAATTAAAATAAAGTGTCATTATCACTTACAAGTGGATCCATGGGGTCCCAAAATCGACCCAAAGATTCCCATGGTCGACCATGTATCAACACATAGGGTTAAGACACGTTTTAGGGTAATTTAGTATTACTATAATATTATTTTTTAACCCTTATTTACCGGATTTACCCTTAACCATGGTAAATAAAATATTTACCGCAGTAATTATTCAAAATGTCTAAAAATAAAAGTTACCTATTTACAAAATTTGAACATCCTGATTCCAAATATGGAATCCATTTTTCTAAATTCAAAACACAGAAGTGGCAGAAATTAATTTAAAATTCATTCCCGCTGTCAAAACAAAAAGCGTGTTTTTAAGAGATAATAACTATCAAAAGATTGACACTTGTTTATGTTCGGTTTAATTGTAAAATTTTGTCTAATGACCAAAATTATATTAAATTGTTAAAATATATTCTAAATATACTTTAAAACCACTCAAATTCATAATTTATCACTATTAATTATTTTGATTAAAAAAGTTGTTTTTAATTAAAATTTAGTAATTTTCACTATTCATCAAAATATGAAAGTTATCCGAAAAGTACCAAAATTTCACCTTAGGCTAAATTCGATATTCCGAATCCAAAAATGAAGTCCATTTCAAAATATAAAATATATATTATTCCAAAATTTAGGTATTACTATTCATAACGGCCAGTTTGATTGGTTGTGGTGTGTGTTAAAACTCAAGGTTGCGTACAACACACGCAACTGTATTATTCAAAGAGAGCGTACCGTGGAAGCTTGGGATGTTTCATTTTAAATTTTTGATGTCCCCATTTAGTCAAATGTTTAAAATATTGTATTTAAAAAGGGTTCACTATTAAAGTTGATAAAAGTGCAATACTGAAAATGAATTTGTTCTTGCATTATATATAAAAAACTCATAATATGGATTCTAAAATTATAAGGATTATATAATCATTAAAATTTATCTAATACTATTCATAACCTCTTTTGAACGGCTTGTTTGGTAAGTCATGGTGTGCTTGAACTTGGTGTTTCATGTAGTGAAAGTTATTGAATTATTTTGAAGAAATAACACACTATGAAATCTTGGGGTGTTACATTCTCCCCTCCTTCAATAAATTGCGTCCTCGCAATTTGAAATTGTTCTTCGAAAATAAAAGGTTGAAAATAGAAAATATATTTGTGGGAAAACCCACATCGGAAATTGGGTTACTAAAATTTAGTCTTAATATGAGGAAAAGAGAAATCAAAGGGTCACCACCAAATTATGATCTCGATTAGGAGAACATTGGTGGAAATTGGAGACATATAATCGGAGGAAAAACGTAAATATTTATAGGTAGTGATTGAGGTCATCAATCACAAACAAGTATAAAATTGAGGTCCTTAAATTCATCAATCTATGATGAATTGAAATACCATCGGTTCAACAAAACATAGGGTATTGGGATAACACATTTTTGACGTTTCAAAATATCCTAGTTGAAATCCCACATCGAAAAATGAATTACTGAGGCCTCTATTTAAAATACAGAGTCGAAAGTATGAAGATTACCGAAAATAACACATACTAGGGTTCCATGTAGGAAAATATGGATATGGAAGAAAAATCTAACCATCAATTATCTGATGGAGAGTGGTAGAGAACATGGCTATGAAAAGGCCAACAATCCCAAAGCCATAAATTAGTGATGATTTAAGGTACCATCTACGGAAACATTTTTGGTCTATGTTCCTTTTATTAATGTTGAGGAATTTATTTATGAGATTGGCTAAGATCATAAGGAGATATACTTACTTTATAATCAGAGTTTTATCCATTAATAAGTTTCTACCACAAACTCATCTTTCACTCTAAAAGATAATAGAATGTAATTTTTTATTTATTTATACTATTCGTACAGGGTTCCAAAATAAATGAATTTATAATTCATCTACCAGATCTTTAAAAAAACAACATTATTTAATCCAGGACATCTCATGGGCCAGTGGTAGGTGATACACCCTTGTCGCCCTTCAGTTGCGGGTTCAAGTCTCGCAGCCTTGTCGGACGCGACGGGTTGCCGCCCAACCTCTGGGTTTTCCTTTTATGGTAATCCAAAATAATCCAAACTAGAACTATCCAAAATACTTCTGTCCAAACTCACAGTCCAACATTTATAAGGAAGGTAAACATAATATAGATCCTTTTTACCCCGCAATAGCATATGAATACCTTCATCATGTATTACCATATTCCTTATTGATTACATTCATGCTCCCTTATTCCATGTAGAATGCTGGATATACTTCATCAATCCAAAAATGTTTTAAACCCTAACAATGATGGAATATACAAATCATTAATCAGTTCCAAGGTAGCCAAGAATATCCAATATATTTTTTTCCAAAATAATCATGTATTATTCGAAAATCACTACCTCGGTATCAGAACTATATTATGGTTTATCATTCTCTCAACCATATATTTTCCAAAAATTTATCCTTCTATTGAGTCATTTTCTTTGTTCCACACAATCTCAAGTCCTTAATGAAATAGTATTGCAGTACAATCCTTATATACTCCATAATTATTATAACATGTACATTGTTGATACAACACTCAATTGACATAATCAACATAAGAACTCTAATCATTCCTCTTCATCTGTGGTAGTATCATAACATGATTATTATCCAATAGCATCATTTGCGTCATAGTCTGATGACTGGGACATAGGTTCGCGTAGTGTCCAAACTCCTTGCAAATGAAGCATTGTACATTTGAAACCATTTTCATACCCTTGCAGTCACATACTTTGTGCCCTTTTCCTCCACACTTATAACAAACTCCCATTCCTTTCAGGAAAGTTCCAGGGTGTTTCTTTCCACAGTTACCACATATGGGAAAATTCTTATTTTCCCTCTTCCCTTTATCCATCTTTCTCTCTTCTATCCTTTTCTTCTCTTACTTCCCTTCAAATCCATAGGACTCAGTAAACTCTTTACTTATATTATCAACACATGATATTATTTCTTCATATGATGATAATACCTGGGAGACTATTTCTCTTATAAATTCTAGCTTAAGACCATGAATGATATGATCCTTCCTTCTCTTTGGATCATGTGCATTTCTGGAGTTCTCATTCCTTTTACTGGGCGCCATTTCTAAACAATGGCATACACTAGATCAGTTTATGAATCAAAATACATAATCCCATACTTATAAAACACTTAACATAATTGAACTATTTATGGATATAATCCATAATCATAATAATGTTTTCTTTGAGAAAGTATATACTCATAAACCCTTCATAATGATTTGTAAAGAAAATGAGAGTTATCCTAAGCATATCCCCCGGGAGTGTCGTAACCAAGAGTGCAGCAAGGCTCGTTGTCGTGCACCAGTTCCCGTTCGAGTCTAGCTCAAAGCGGTGTTTTCGGGTTTTACCCCTAGGTACATCTGTGCCAGAGCTGCCTCTACCTGCTCGTATCCAGACAGGGATGTATTCCTCGGAAAACTCACAAAATCTCTACAATACCAAAATTCTAGGAAATTCTTCTATACTAATCCTCAAAGTTAATCTTAGGTCTACGTGCTCTAATCGGAGTTTATCTAAATCTAGCTTCCATGGTTTGTACTAAACCTCCTCTGATACCAACTGTAACTCCCCGACCCTAGTTGCCTAGAGTCGGTGCATTATTACATAACATTGGCATGATCACAAGAAAAATCAAATCTTGAAAGACCGATTGGTTTAGTAGCCTTGGAAACACTAGATATATTCATAAGTTTTACATTACATCATAAAATGAAAACTACTACAACAACATAATGTTTCCACAGTCCACACTATAATCCCCTCATAATATCCCTGCAGGTCATTCATAACTTACATATTCACTTCCTGGGAAAAATAAAACATAGAAAAGGGGTGAGCTCAAATGCCCAGTAAGGATAACAATATAGCGGAAACTTTCATCAATAAGAATAAACATTTAAGGCAATGTATAACTAAAACAAAAGCCTTTTAAACATGAACTTTCAACATGGTATAGCATAAATAAAATGAAATAATTCCATTTAATTATTCACATGGATATTCTACTAATCGAATAATCACATGCAAAAATCAATAACCACTTTCATAATGTTGGAATACATAATTCCAGACTATCATAACCACATAGCCAAGGCCTCGTGCCAAGACTACAAATAAGATTTTGTCAAGGCCTTGTGCCAAGACACTAGTTTGTCTCATGAGACCTACCGATGCATCGAGGAGCTATAGCGGGCTCCACCCGTCACATATTAAGTCCAATGCATTCCCATATGAAAAGGTTTAAACATAACATAAACATTCGTATTAAAACTAGCATACGAAATGTCAATACTTTCACCATAAACAATGAATGGTATAAAAATAGCACATCCACAGTCAAACATATCACAAAACCTTCAATACAATATAGAAGTTTTGTATCATAATAAATCAACTTCAAATAATCTTAAAATCCATCAAAGGATGTTGACATAGATGAAATCAAAATTCTTTTTAAAGAAATATCTCCTTTTATTTTGAAATAATTTAAGATCCATATAAAATAAAACATTTTCTTTGAAAATATTCTTATAAGCTTGTAAGGGAAGCTTTGAAGATTTTATAACGGCGGAAAATAGCCGCACCCGCCGTATAAGTTAAAAAAACATTCTTACCTTAATTCTGTCGAAAAGGTTAAAAAGGACCTTGTTTTGAAAACGACCAAAAGATTCATTTATAAACCACTTATAAAAGTCAAAAAGGGTATAAATGACTTTAACTCATATTCTAGTAAATAGTAAAAATGTTTTGAAATGCATTTTTAAGAAACATGGATGTGGATGATAAAGAGATCCCAGTAGATTATTACGTATAAACAACCTTGGATAATGAAGAGGTTGTAAAGTAAACCCTTACCAGTTTGGTAACTTATGAAACATACAACCCATGAAAGAGGTATCATACAATGAATATGTAAGTACACATAAATTAGAGTGTATTACACAAATAATATAATTATGGGCAGTACATACACCACACAAAAGGTAATGGTGGCAATATGGCATGAATCTCACAGGAATAAGGAGTGAGATGAAAACCCCTTACCATGTTAATCAACTGGGTCGTATGGAAAAAAGTTAATAACCACCAAATTATTTACAGAATAACATAAATATGATAATATATATCAATTTCCAGTACACAATACACCACTTTCAATAATTTAGTGGCGAATAAAGGAAATCTCACGGAATTGAATGTGAGATAAGAAAATCCCTTACCTTGTACTTTTCTTTTGTTGGGGTAGGTTAACCTCCTGTATAATGGTGAAATAATTGTTATTAAATTATACAAGAATCATATATATTAATATGATATCATATATGATCTTTTAACATTGATTTGTTAATAATATCTTAGAATTATCGTCGTTTCGGGTGTTAACTCACTCATTTTATTTATATGTTTTGTCACATAAGCCATGGTTGTTGTATCTTATTCTTATCCAGAATGATATCTAGTCCTTAAAAATCATTTTTAAATCATCAAATGATAATTATACTTGAATGGTTACGATGGAGAATGAATCTCATCGCGTTCGTGGAGACGGTAGTCCGTACGTACGCACGAGCGACAATATCATTCTTTTGATATTAAAATAATATATAAATGAATGGTATATCATATATAAAGAATCATTAACATGTTATATTTATTATTTACATGAGTTACACATCATTATTATACCCATCCAAATAATATTATATTGAATAACAATTACACCACGACGTGGAGACGGTAAGCCGTACGTACGCACGTATGGTGACATGTTATTCAAAGGGTGGATAGAATACTGAATATGGTTGTACCATACTTATAATAACATTACAGTATATGTGAGACACTGGATTTATTATTTTATAATGGTAAGAACAAAGGAAGAAGAAGTGGAAGAAGAAATGAACTTAGAAAAGGGTGGTGAAATCATTACCTCTTCTTCGGGTTCTTCCTTTTGATTTGATCAAAAGGGCTCCTTAGGTTGGCTTTCTGATCAAACTAAGGCCTCTAGGTTGTAGTGAGGGATGTTGGGAGAGTATTTGGGCAGAGTTTGGCCGAACCAAAAGGCTTTAGAGGTGTGAAGAAATGGGAAGGAGGAGTTCCCTTTTATAAGAGGGGTGAGGGGCACCTTTGGAAAAGCTAGAAATATTAATTTATAATAAATTTATATTCGGTTTCTAATGGCTCCAAAGTTGATTATTTAAATGTTAAGGTGGGGATAGGTCGAAAACAACTCAACCAATAGAAGTTAGACAGGTTTTGGTACTTATATTAACATTATCTTTAAGTATTAACTCCATGTTAATTAGTTTCACTTTTACAATGTCTCATTGTAGTTTTATATAACATGGTTAATAAACTTACTATATACATCCAAGAGACCCCCAAGTGGTCCATTAATGATGAAACTATCATGATATAAGTATCTTTGCCGAACCTTAGATTTTTAGAAATTTAATATCAATTAATAATATAATATTTGTTTTAAGAACTCTTTTATGTCAATTTTGACACTATTCAATAGTTGATTTTTTTGAAATTCATAACAGATTGATTACTTCGAACAAAGTAAATTAAATCAATACTAATATATCATATTATCCTAGAAAATTAGTTTAATTCATTAAAAGTTTCATATTATATTTATTTGGGTATTTATAATATCAATTAATTTAATTTTTCACTATTTTAGTAATTACTGCATCATCATTGTATCATAAATAAAATAAATTATTTAATTTTTAAAAATTATAAATAAAATATCATTATGTAGGAAATCTTTTTATCTTTCTAATGAATATTTATAATCTAAAATCCAACTTATATAACCATATGTAACAATTTGTTTTCTAAAAGATATATGCTTGTGTCATTTTTGTATTCATTTTGACTTAATTAAAATAAAGTGTCATTATCACTTACAAGTGGATCCATGGGGTCCCAAAATCGACCCAAAGATGCCCATGGTCGACCATGTATCAACCAATAGGGTTAAGACACGTTTTAGGGTAATTTAGTATTATTATAATATTATTTGTTAACCCTTATTTACCGGATTTAACCTTAACCATGGTAAATAAAATATTTACCGCAGTAATTATTCAAAATGTCTAAAAATAAAATTTACCTATTTACACAATTTGAACATCCTGATTCCAAATATGGAATCCATTTTTCTAAATTCAAAACACAGAAGTGGCAGAAATTAATTTAAAATTAATTCCCGCTGTCAAAACAAAAAGCGTGTTTTTAAGAGATAATAACTATCAAAAGATTGACACTTGTTTATGTTTGGTTTAATTGTAAAATTTTGTCTAATGACCAAAATTATATTAAATTGTAAAAATATATTCTAAATATACTTTAAAACCACTCAAATTCATAATTTATCACTATTAATTATTTTGATTAAAAAAGTTGTTTTTAATTAAAATTTAGTAATTTTCACTATTCATCAAAATATGAAAGTTATCCGAAAAGTACCAAAATTTCTCCTTAGGCTAAATTCGATATTCCGAATCCAAAAATGAAGTCCATTTCAAAATATAAAATATATATTATTTCAAAATTTAGGTATTACTATTCATAACGGCCAGTTTGATTGGTTGTGGTGTGTGTTAAAACTCAAGGTTGCGTACAACACACGCTACTGTATTATTCAAAGAGAGCGTACCGTGGAAGCTTGGGATGTTTCATTTTAAATTTTTGATGTCCCCATTTAGTCAAAAGTTTAAAATATTATATTTAAAAAGGGTTCACTATTAAAGTTGATAAAAGTGCAATACTGAAAATGAATTTGTTCTTGCATTATATATAAGAAACTCATAATATGGATTCAAAAATTATAAGGATTATATAAACATTAAAATTTATCTAATACTATTCATAACCTCTTTTGAACGGCTTGTTTGGTAAGTCATGGTGTGCTTGAACTTGGTGTTGCATGTAGTGAAAGTTATTGAATTATTTTGAAGAAATAACACACTATGAAATCTTGGGGTGTTACAGGTGAGGTCATCGAATCGTCTTTCAATATTAATTAACCATGATTACTTGTATTTAGAGACAATAGTCGAAATGTTTAGTTTACAGCGGTCATATTGACCAATGTCATATAACAGTAAAAACCCAATGGTCTCATTTTAATTATACTCATGTTATCAAATGAAACATTTTTGTTGAGTATAAAAATAAAATAAAATAACACACAAAATTAGGAAACAATATTTATTCAAAATTTCGGGTCATTAAAATCTTCCCCCCTTAAGAAATTGTATCCACGCAATTTATAAAATTGGGATTTGAAATTTCATTGAAAGTGCCACATCAGAAAAAGAGTCAGTAAAACTATTACTTTAAAAGAATGAAAGGGAAGTACAAAGGTCACCTGAGTTAACCCACACTAGGATTCCATGTAGGAAAACATGGACATGGAGGAGAAAAAAAAAGGTGATGTTCTGGGGGAGAGGGATAGAAAACATGATTAGGAGAAAGGTAACCATAAGAAAATCCCAAATTTATGATGTGTGTAAACGGTATTTAGACTAACGAGAAATGGTTTTCCGCGTCTTAGAAGAGAACGTGCCTCACGCGCCTCCTCTTTTTCAAATTTTTCCCGTTCGCACGCAGGCACCTACCCCTTCCCCATCGCCCGGTCCTCCTCCGGTGGTCTTCGACCCTGGCCTGCCCCCCTGGGGCGCGGCCCGTCGTGCTCTTTTAAGGAGGCTCGTTGTGGCCCTCCCCCGGTTGCTGCGTCTCCCCTTTTCCCGGAGATTTCCCTGGCTTCCTCTATCTCATCTCGAGATAGCCCCCGTGTAACCCTTGATTTCCCAGCTTCGGCCTTTGAGGACGCAGTGGGTTGTCTGAAATGGACTCTTGTGGCCCGGTTTGGTGGTGAGATTCCCTCTCCGGCTGTCTTTCGGCGTCTTGTGGATTCGTGGGGTCTCTCCATGCCTGCCCGGATCTCGCTTCTCCATCTCAATTCCTTCTGCGTGGCCCTGGCCTCAGATCTGGACTTTGTGAAGGCATGGTGCAAAGTTTTGCGGATGGTGGGTCGTTGGCGCTTCAACCTCGTGCGCTGGTCGATGGAGGTTCACAAAGGGAAGGAGGGCCCCCGTGCGGTAGTTTGGATCAACCTTCCGGGGCTCCCTCTGCCTTTCCAGAACGGGGCTTTCCTCAAATCCATTGGTGAATCTCTTGGTGGTTCCCTGTGCGCGGACGATCGCACGGTTAGGGGTGAGGAGTCTTCGGTTGCGCGCATCTGTGTCGATCTGGACATGTCCCTGCCTCCTCCGGCTAGCCTCTGTCTACGGGTGCAGGACTCCCTTTCATGGAAGCAGGACATCGTCTACCTCGTTTTTCCTTTGTACTGCCCTGCCTGTCTTCTCCAGGGTCACTCAGAATCCCAGTGTAGGAATCGCCCTCTTTCCAGAGGCCCTAAGGTTCAGCTCCCTCTGCGCGCTGCAAGGGGGACCGAGTCCCACGACCCTCCTCCTGATCTCTATTCAGTTGTCTTCCTGAGGCCCGCGCCTAATGGTGTGTGTGATACTGCAATGGTCCCTCAGAGAGTTGTTTGTTGGGGTTCTTCGTCGACGGGCTCTCATCTGGATGAACACGGCCTGATTGGCCTTTCTTTGGTCTCCTACAAGTAGCTGGATTCTCTAGATTTCTTTCTCTCCCAGCCTCCTCTAGGTCTGCTTTTCAATGACATTTGGCTCCGAGAGTTCCTCAGGGGTGGCCTGCTGTTTCGCAGTGTTCCCTCTCATGAAGCAGGCTTTCCTCATCTCTCCCTTTCTGAGGGGTTCTGCCTCCCGCTCCTGCATCAACCTTCCTCAGCTGGTCTGTTGCAGTCCTTGGATCCTCCTCCCGGTGCGGAGCATAGTGTTCCTGGTTTTCCCCTCCCAAAAGTTAAGCCTTCTCCCTTACATGGAAAGAGTAGCAGAACCATGGGCTCCATCCCCTCTCAGAAAGCTCTCTCTTCCCCGCAGGTGCATTCTCCCCTGCTTCCTCTGTCTGGTATCTGCACAAGGTCCAAGGGTAAAAGTTCTTCTAAGTTACCTTCTTCTCCATTGCGTGGGCTACGATCACCTGGGGCCTGAGCCAGGCGGCATCTATTTCAATGACGTGTATCTTCATCTAGAACTCTCGTGGTCTTGGTACCAGGGAAAAAACTGAATTCATTGTCATGGAGACGAGGAAAGCAAAGGCCACCATTGTTGTGGTTTTGGAGCCCAAACAGGTTTCTTCCAGAATTGGGGAGTTCGCCCGCAAAATCAAGATGCATGGATTTCTGCATGGAAACCCCCCCAATTCCCACATCTGGATATTCTGGAAAAAAGACATCTCGATTGATTTACTTGTTGCTGATGACCAATCCCTCACGACGAAAGTCAAGTCTGGAAATAACCTTTTTCTTGCCTCTTTTATCTATGGTAGCTGTGATTCCCACAAAAGGAGCTCCCTTTGGCAGGGGCTTCAATCCTTTGATCCAGGTACCTCCCCCTGGTTTGTTGGAGGCGATTTCAATATCATAGCCGATCTGAATGAGAAGAAGGGGAGAGGTCCCTTCCCTAGAAAGGCAAGCTTGGAGTTTGTACAATTCATGGCTGGAAGGGGACTATCCGACATGGGTTACTCTGGGGACCGCTTCACGTGGTGCAACAATCAAAGAAAAGGCCGTAGATCTTGGAGTCGGTTGGATAGATGCTTGGCCAATTTTTAGGCCATTTCTGACTACCCCAATGCTCAGGTAACTCATCTAACTCAAAGCGTTTCTGATCATTCTCCCCTGCTTCTCTCCTTGTCCTCAAGACAGGTGCCTAGCATCTCTTTCAGATTCTCTCACCAATGGGCCCGTTTCGAAGGTTATACTCAAGTGGTTACAAGTTCGTGGGGTGCTCCTGAACAGGGACACTTGTGGATCAGGCTTCATAACAAACTGAGGTGCTTAAGGAAAGAGCTTCTGGCTTGGTTTAAGCAGGTACCTCATGATGACAAGGATATGAAAGAACTTATGTCAAATATTGAAAATCTAGAAGCCAATCTGGAGCATGATTGGAACGATCAGGTATTTGGGGACCTTGCTCATAAGAAGGACAACCTGGTCGAAATGCTTCTGTCCCAAGAGCGGCTTGCCCATGAGCAATCAAGGATACGATGGCTGCGTGAGGGGTATAAAAACACTGCCTATTTTCATGCTTGCATTAAGGAGAGGCATCGTCATCACAAACCTAACTTGATGCTGGATGATGGCTCGTATACTGATGATAGGGATGTTGTTGGTGGGTTGGCTTTCTCCCATTTCAAGGCGTTACTGGCAGGCATTAACCCTTGCATGTCCGAGGGCTACCCTAGTGACAGGGCGACCTTCCTGGACATTATCCCCTCCCATATCTCCAGCCAGGATAATGAGCTCCTTGAAGCAATCCCGAATGAGAAGGAGATCCATGAGGCCATGATGAGCCTTAACCCTGAGAGTGCTCCGGGCCCGGATGGCTTCCCAGGATCCTTTTACAGGGAGTCCTGGTCTGTTGTCTAGCATGATGTTGTTCTTGCTATCCAGGACTTCTTTCGTGGAGGCAGCATTCCCCGGGTGGCCAGTGCAACAACGTTGGTCCTTATTCCTAAGATCAAATATCCTTCTCCTTTGAACCACTATAGAACTATCAGTATGTGTAACTTCTCCTACAAAATCCTCTCCTACCTCATTAATAAAATAATATCTCCTTTCTTGCCCCAATGGATCTCCCTTGAGCAGCATGGTTTCGTGAGAGGTAGGTCTATCCAAGGGCGATTGCTCTAGCCCAGGAGTTGATATTAGATGTTAACACCAAATCACACGGGTCCAACTTAGCCATCAAACTCGACATGAATAAGGCCTATGATAGAATTGAATGGAGTTTCATCATCAAGGTACTCTCCGGTATGGGATTCTCGGCCTGGTCCACTGACATCATCTTTAGATGTTTCAGTGCTTCATGGCTTGTTGTCTCCTTTATGGGAAAATATTATGGTTTTTTCAAAGCCACTCGTGGTCTCAGGTAGGGGGACCCTCTGTACCCTACCATCTTCATCATTGCCCAGGATGTGGTTAGCCGCTTGCTTAATAGGAGCAGAAACCTTGAGCAGATTCTTCCTTACCGGAGTCGTTCAATCTTCTCCAGCATGACTCATCTCATGTTTGTTGATGACACACTGGTTTTCCTGAATGGCAGCAGCAGGTCTGTCCGTAGCTTCAATGAGGTGATAAAGGAGTATTGCCATTGGAGTGGTCAACTCATCAACTGCGCCAAGAGTAACTTTTTTATATCCAATAGATGTGGATCAAGACGGTTGGCCTCTTTAGGCTCCAATCTAGACATGCAAAGAGGTAACTTTCCTCTTGAATACCATGGTGCTCCCATTTCCCCCCAACGTCATCATGTCCATGACTTCGACCACATCGTGCATAAGATCACGGGCAGAATCCTTAACTGGAAAAATAGATTCTTATCCTTTGGAGGAAGGATCACTCTCATTAACAGTGTGTTGTCATCCATTCCTGTTCACGTGATGGCTTCCATCAGAGTTCCTAAGGGAGTCATTACCTCCATTGACAAAATTCTTGCAGGTTTTCTCTGGGATGCTCTCTCTGAAGGAAAACGACATTGGGTCTCTTGGAAAAGAATGGCACAACCAGTCTGTAATAGAGGTACTGATGTCAGAAACCTGCACGGAACAATTCAGTGCATGCATGCCAAACTGGCCTGGGAGGCTCTTGAGGGCCGGTCCTTGTGGGGCGGGATGATGCATCATAGATGTAGTGATTTTCCTGTTACCAGGCATAGTCACAACTCCCCCCTTTGGTCTATGATTGCGGTCTTCCTTCCTTCCCTCTGACAACTGCCTCGCTGGATTATTGGTAATGGGGACCTCTCATTTTGGCACCATAATTGGACTGGTTCTATCCTTGGTTTTCCTAGCTGTTCGACCCCTCATATAACCTTCAGGGAGGCCAGAAGGTTCCCTTCCTTTATCAAGGAAGTGCTGAACAACGAACAAATGGAAACCTATATGAATGTTGAGATGAACATGGGGCCTGATCAGTGTGTGTTTACTCCCTCCACTTCAGGGATATTCTCTACACAAGATTTTCTTGCATGTCTAGCTTCACATGCCAGATACGACCCGCGGCATGAGACCATGTGGTGTAAGAATGTCCCCTCAAAGTTCAACTTTCTCTCCTGGCGTATCAGGAACGGTGTGGTTCCAACTGAAGATAACATCAAAAATCTGGGTATACCCTCTGTTTCCAGATGTCCATGTTGCCATGCTAAGGAGGAGAGTGTTTTCCATCTTTTCTTTGAAGGGGCCTAGGCTCATGCAGTGTGGAGCTTCTTCGGTGACCTTACCGCCTTCAATGTCCAAGCTCACTCTGCGGATGATTTCATGGACCGCTGGTTCCAGGGAGCGCCTGAACAGAGTATGGAGAGGAAAACTCATGCGTTGGTGTTAACCACCGGGTTTTGGGGAATTTGGCATGCTCGAAACAGAGCCAGATATGAGGGAGCTTATTCGTCTGGAAATTTTATTATCATCAAAACCCGCTTCCTGTTGGTGGATTTTCCCAGAATGGATGACCGGTTGCGACAACTCCCGATGCTCAGTCCTCTCCAGCCGAGACCTACAGGTGCCTTCGGTCCTCTCAATGCTAGAGCAGGTCATTGGGTCTGTTGCAAGCCTCCCTCCATGGTCCTCAAACTGAATACTGACGGCTCCTCCAGACAGGGCAGCTTGCGGGGAGGAGGTGTTGATCGTGACTCCAGCGGCTCGGTCATCCTACTGTTCACTGCTCAGTATGGAAATGGTCATTCTCTCCAAGCAGAGGCTTCAGCCATGCTTTCTGGCCTTAGGCTGTGCTGTCAACATAATATCCTCATTGATGAAGTAGAAACAGACTGCATGGTCCTCTTTAGGGCTCTCTCTGGAACTGACAACATCCCCTGGTCTATAGCATATACTATCAGAAAATGCAAAGGTATCATGAGTATCAATATCAAGGTGGTTCACACTTGGCGCGAGGGTAACAAAGTGGATGATCATCTAGCCTCCATTGCATCCCAAAATTTGGTTTTTTTGCGCCTTGAGGGTAGGAATACTCTCAAGGCTGAGGGAGAGGAACTTGTGAGAGGGGATGCCCTCGGCTTGCACAATTTCAGACCTCCTTGATTTGTTTTTCTTTTCGCTATTCTGCTGGACTTTTGTTTCTTTTATTCCATAAATAAATACTATTGAGATGAGATGTATACAGTATTTGATTACCTAGTAGGAAACATAAACCAAAAACGTTTTTGTTTTACATTCCTTATCATGATTTTGAGGAATTCATTTACTACATAGAACAAAAACATAAGATAATATACCTACCTTCAAGTAGAGTTTCATCCTTTAATAAGTCTCTACCAAAACTAATCTGTTCTCTAAATGATGAGAATTCAAAAACACTTGGTCTCATCAAAATAACAAGAATAATCTTTTAGGGAATCACATAAAACACAAAAGATTAACTATCTATTTCTTCTATCTTTAAACATTATCCCAAATATAGAATGGTTAAGGTAAAACAACTAATTAAAAATAAACAATACCATAGGAATGGAAACTACTTTTAAATATTCAAAGTTATATGGTACTACCCAAATTTTATCATAGACCATTCCATAAATAATGGTCCTTAAAATTACTCAAAATAAACCAAAATAAGATTGAAACCCAAATACAAGAAGGACTTGATAAAATAGTCTTCCAAAATAAACTTTATTGTTCATCTCCAAACAACATCAACCACTCCTAACATCTTATAACAAAAGTAGCTAACCTAAACATATTTTACCCAAGATAGGTTAATCATTACCATAAGTAACCTAAATTACTATAAGTCCACCTTAAATTCATTGATTCTTCAAAATATAAGCCATCCTTACTCCTCAATGAAAATACCATAGTAATCTATTTACCTCGATCATATAGGGTCCCCAAAATAGTGAATGTCTTCCAAAATAATAATCAACTTTTAATCCCCTAATCACTTCTATCATATTAATACGGCAATCGCCTCATTTCCTATCACATTGGTTGTTGGGACATTTTCTTCCATTTCCCACCATTAACAAAGAAGTGAAAGTATAATTACGGGCTTAAATACATATCCAATAATCAAGAAAAGGAACTTAAAGCATATAAGGATAACTTGTAGAATAAAATTATACCCTAACATGTGATCACCTAGGTTCCCATCTAGGTTATCCATGATCATATAATCTTATGTGAATCTGTATTTTATTTTATCTTTGTTCCATTAACAATGGTTCATACTAAGCTTATGAATTTACCAAAGCATATCCCTCAGGAGTGTCCTAACCAAGAGTGCAGCAAGGCCCATTGTCATGTACCAGTTCCCGTTTGATTCTATCTCAATGTGGTGTTTTCGGGTTTTACCCCTATGTAGATCTATGCCAGAGCCACCTCTACCTGCTCGTATCCAGACAGGGATGTATTTTTTTGGCAACCCATTACTCAATACACACCAAAATACCAGGAAGATTCCTTATATATAAACTTTTCTATAGGCTTCTTCCTAATGTTTTCATATCCTAAATTCCACAAATAACGAAACCATCCTTTGATACCAACTATAGCATCCCTCCTTCTTATCATATAAACCTTCATTACATTTTACAAAATCGAGGTTCTTTATGGTTTAGTGTCTTGGAAACCAGGAACATGAAACATGAAAACATAAAACATTCTTCTGAAACACATGAAAGGATTCTCCTCATGTTTATCCTAGTTTCATTACTACATCTCATAACCTGGGGACATACATCAAAAGAAAGGGTGAGCAGAAGTCCCAGACAGGGAAACAAGAGAAACATTTTACATGTGAACTTGAGATACTTCAATAAGGTCATGAAAAGAACTTTAAGGCATGAGAAAGAAATCATGAGATATATCATAATAAAAATAACATTTATCATAACTTGAAAATGTTGCTACAACATTTAATATTTACAATCATTTCGTTTCACCAAGGTCCATCCCCAAGGTGTCATTAAAAATTACCAAGGTTATTCACCAAGGTATTAGTCTAAAAGGTCATCTCTAGAGATTAAGTCTTTACCCAATGCATTGGAGCGCTATCTGGGCGCACCCTTAACATGTATTTATTATCATGAAAGCAAAATATATCATCATAAATCATTTCATAAACAACACATATAGAATTAATGAAATGGGTTTCATTTTATAATCATAACGTTTTAGAAACTGCTTTAGAGACATGTTCTTTATGTCACATTAAAACCCACAGAATAGGAAGGTGGGTCTCATGTATGTAAATACCAGAGTTTGAAATTTAACATTTTAGTATATATGTGAATACCCCTATAAAAGATATATATTTGAGTATTCACTTAATAATATAAAATAACTTTAGAACAAGAGAGAGAGACATTTTGAGACGGAAATTATGCAGCATAACGACTATGTTTCGGGGTTTCAGAAAACATTGAAAAGAGAGGGGACATGGGTTAAACATTCATAAATGACCCATAAAACAGTAGAGGGACAGAATATGAAGGATATATTAACATGGTAATGAAATTTGAATGATATACCATATGAAATGAAGAACATTAAAGGAAGACAAAAATAATATTTCTCTTACGAAAATTCGGTAGCCTAACGGCGTCACTTAAACTTAAAAAAATGAATTGACGAGATCAAATAGGGTCTCTCATCATGTGAACTTAAAAGATAATTATGATATATATATATCATAACCCAACATAATAAAAATAAACATTAAATACTTGACATGAATGTAGAATTTTGAAAAATGAGAAAGGTGAACGAATCCCTTAAAAAATTCGGCAGCCTAACGACGCCACTTAAAACATCAAAATACTGAATTGAAGAGATCAAATAGGGTATATCATCATATGAAAATAAGAGTTAAGTATGATAGATATAGAGATCATAACCGAACATAATAAAAAGGAACTTGAAAGACTTGAAATGAAAGTAGAACTATGAAAAATGAGAATGGTAAACGAATCCCTTAAAAATTCGGCAGCCTAACGGCGACACTTAAAATTTCAAAATACTGAATTGAAGAGATAAAATAGGGTCTCTGGTCATATTAACATAAGAGTTCAGTATGATATATATAGAGATCATACCCAAAAATAATAAAAAGGAACTTGAAATACTTGACATGAATGTAGAACTTTGAAAAATGAGAAAGGATAACGAATCCCTTAAAAATTTGGCAGCCTAACAGTGCCACTTAAACTTCAAAAAAAATGAATTGACGACATCAAATAGATTCTCTAATCATGTGAACATAAAAGATAATTATTATAGATATAGATATCATACCCCAACATAATAAAATGTAACTTGAAAGACTTGACCTGAAAGTAGAACTTTCAAAACTGAGAAGGGTGAAAGAACCACTTAAAAATTCGGCAGCCTAACGACCCCATTTGAAACTTCATAAAACGAAATAATGAGAGTAATAGGGGATCTCTAATTATATGAACATGAAAAGGGATTTAAGAGGAATATAAAAGATCATACTTTAACATAATAACATGGAGCATAAAATAAATGACATAAAAGAGATTACTTGAAAAGAAAGAGAGAGGTCAGATCCCTTACCTTAAAACGTAACTCTTAAAACTCAATGGTTTGGACCTTGAGGGCTTGGGGGAACCTTGGGAGAACTCATTGGGAGTTATGGAGATCAGAACATCGTTTAGAATGATTTTTGAGTCCAAAGGATGAGATAATGGCTTGGTATTTATAGGGAAAGTGACGGGACAAGGCATTAATGGCCAAGGGACACCTCGTAAGTGGGTTTCTCAAAACCATGTGCTCTCCCAAGATATTTTCCTTGAAGTTAGGCCACATGGGGACCCCAATACAATAATTTATCACCTCTGGTCGGCCAACCCATAAAATATCTCATGACATCATCATGACATTGACATGATGTCATTAAACATACTGAAACCCTAAAACTGTATTTTTACTATTCACTGAAAATTCAACTTTCTCAGAAAAATCCCAAAATTTCACCTTAACCAAATATCAATGCTTTGATTTCAACAATGAACTCCATTTTATAAAAATAATTTTCTAAATATTTTTAATTTAATTTCTAAATAAATACACTACTGGCCGAAAATTCATTTCTTTCAGAAAAAACCCCAAAAATTACCTTAACATAATATCGATGCTATGAGTACAAAAATGAAATCCATTTTATAAAAATAATTTTCTAAATATTTTTAATTTAATTTTTTATCAGAAACACTATTCACTCGAAAAAATTAATACTTAAATAATAATTTATGAAACCGTTATTTACCCATTATATTGAATCACATTACTTAATCTAGGTGTATAAATTATATTAAAACTTTCTTTTACCAAAATTACTAATCCATTTGGTCACATTACTAATCCTAAGCATAAAATCACTATTCATAATTTACAATTCATCAAAAATTATGTTGATCTTATTAGACTCAAAATTTTGTACTGAACATAATTGTAGAAGACCATTTTTTTAAAATCATTACACATTTTTAATTATCTAAGGTTTACATAAACATTTTTAAAATATACTTTTTCTAAAATTCATAAAAAATATGCATACTATATTTATCCGGTCATTTAAAAATTAATAAACTTCATCATAAGAAGAAATTGAAATTTTATATTTAAAACAAAGGATTACACAAGGCAGTTACAGTCTCCTTACATATCCCCTTATCACACTAGCATAGGACCTAAGTGTAAGGTGTGCTATGGTGAGAGAATCCGAGGGAGGCTCGGCTAACATAGCACGAGTAGTAATTTCTATTAGTTTGAACATCCCTCAAAGGCGATTCCGTTCTAGCTTCACATGCTGATGTTCGGCTTGGGTTTGGTCCAGAGCAAAGCCCCGTGGTGCTACCTCCTTCCCATGTTCTGTTAGATGGGCTTCGATCGGTCCAAGACAACTGGGTGAGGTCATCGAATCTTCTTTCTATATTAATTAACCAAGATTAATTGTATTTAGAGACAATAATCGAAACGTTTAGTTTAAAGCGGTCATATTGATCAATGTTCATATAATAGTCAAAACCCAACGGTCTCATTTTAATTATACTCATGTTATCAAATGAAAAATTTTTGTTGAGTATAAAAATAAAATAAAATAACACACAAAATTAGGAAACAATATTTATTCAAAATTTCGGGTCATTACACACATGATCTATTTATTGTGTATACAACATATCTGTTGATGAAATTTGGAGGGTGGACATGGTGTCAATCATGGACCACACTACATTAAATGATACACACTCTCTTGGTTGACCAATCCATGTACATGTTATGATGGACATCGAGGGTTCACCTGAATTATGATAGGAATAACATGACATGTGATCCATAACTGTATGTGGAATCCATAACAATAACTTAAATGAAAATAAAAAATGATTATTCTTGTTGTAAACTCCCTCTATATTGGGATGTTTTAAATCCCAGATCATATTCATGAGTCATTTTTATTACCAATAGCCTCTTATACATCGATAAATAATACTAGGATTCGGTTAATATATCATGGATTATTGGCTGAATAATAATTTTCCAAATCATTGTTTGGGATTAAGTCATTTCGTCCATATCCTCTTCCAGAAAAACACATGTTTTCTTTCCTCATTATAGTTTCATTCTAATATCGACATCATGAAATCATGATCAATCCACGAATCTACATCAATAATCATTTAAAGTAACCATTTCATCAATTATCCATCACAATATTGTAGTAACGAATCATTTTACCAATGAATAAATGTGCAATAATTCTTCATAGTGTATTAATTGAATATTAAACAAAATGAGAATACAAATGATGAACAAAAATAGAAAAGGTAGAGAAAACTAAAAACCATAACCACTCTGAACAAACCTAAAAATTTCATTTTATTGTACTTGAACCATTATAGAATAAAGGATGAAATAATAGGTACAAACATTAATTAATAAAAATGAAATTTTCATCCCAATGTCCATCAAATAAACCCTTACCCACATAATGACTAATTCTGGAATCATACCAATACTCAATTTATTTGGGATCATCCTGGGATACTAAATGAGAATAGATTCAAAAAAATGACATACCTCAATTACGATTAATCCTTGATTAGGAACAATTACACCTTGTTCTGATAGCTGAGATCTTCAAGATATGTTGGTGCATGATCCTTGATTTAATATTGATCTGATGTATTTTAGAAATGAATATCCAATGTTTCCTCTCTAATGTCTCCCCTAAAATCTATTTAGTTATTTGGATAACCCTTTTTTTATTAATACCAAAATATTTATTTAGGATTAATTTGTTTCAAAACTATTGGAATCAAAGAAATGTTAATCATCATATTTATAAAATTATTTCATCAATAATGGATCGCAGTCATAGAACACAATTTTTTCTAGGATTATTACTCACCTAGGATAAACCAAATATTAAAAACACAATGGAGGAATAATATTTTTTTATCCAAGATTCCATCTTGGTGATATAAAAAAAATTTAGAAAATTTTGCCTATGTGATATTAATATTTTTAAAATATATAAATCATCAATTATATTCTCACTAAGCAACGAAATATCACTCTATCTCATCATCTAGCTTTCAAAATATTTCTACAAAAATTTTAATTTTGTACATGGAAAAAATATGAACATTCCATGATTTTTTTTTATTTTATATAAAATCTCCTTTTATTAATAAGTTATATTTCTTTAAAAATAAAAATTTCCTAAACCTTTTACTAATTGTCTTTCACTTGGAAATTTTTTAATATAATTTATATATAATATATATTATAAAATAATGAATATTATTGAAATAAAATATACTTTAAAAATTATGTAATTAACAAAAAATATCATCATGATTGATAATATATATCTCCCAGAAACAAAATTATTGTATCATTGTATCAATATATAATTTTTATTAGAATTATTTTATTATATTTTAAAAAGAACTACTGAAATTGATAAATTTAATCATTATTATTTAAGGAACCTATATAAATTAATACACTGATTTTCTAAATAAACATCACATTATTACACTCTCAAATTCTATAAGGGTTACATGTGTGTTGGTGATATTTTAATGGGGTGGTTTTATGAACATGATTTTGTCCATGAACTCAAAGATCTTGAACATATCCCATTATTAGATTCACTCTCACTATAGTGGTTGAATCTGATAATGGACATAGTTAATGTAAAATAGTAGTGTTTCTATCTCCCATATATGCACAGATAAAGGGTATTATAATATGTGTTCATACAAGTAATGGACATCGCCTTTTTTGTCTCTATCAAATGTAATTTTACATAAACCAAAGTATATTGATCTTAATGGTTACAATAAAATGACATATTATCAATAGATCCAATTACAAATTATATTTTAAATTCTAAAGACCACATAATGGACCAAAATAACAAAATTGGTTCATCTGTTTCCTGTAATACCATTTATTAATAAAGAATTGACTAATTTGAAATGGTAATTTAATTTATAATGGTTATTTTACTTATATTAAATTGGGAAAGTGTGGTATTTTGAGAATTATGGATAGAAAATTGATTTTCTCTCCCTGTACATAATCGAGTGGTCTAGTAGTGACCAATATCTACACAGTCATACCAGGTACTGGATATGGGTTACCTAACTCAGTAATCATTAGTTAATTGAAACTTTACTAGTCCCATCATGATACTAGGAAATATTTTCACTGTGATCACATAATTTTTTCATCATAGGGTCCACATCAGTTAGCCATGGAAATTATTTTATTCTTTTTTCAACTAAATTCATAATAAATAGTGATTAAGATGATGTGTGTTGATTTTTCATGCATTCTATGATGATATATTTGTTCAAATGGAATTAATGATTCATGGTCGAAGACTTATGAGAATATAGATCCTCAGTAGGATACTTGGGCTGAAGAGGTGTTCTTTAATGATGACCCAGTTAATGGTATTACGATGTGTGGTACCTAGATGAAATAATACAATATAGTGGGGGGAATTGTGATGATTCATTATCATGTTTTTTTGTGATAGTTCACCCAATGTATTAGGAAATGAAAATATAATGGAATAGCATGCCATAGGGTGAATTTGTTTCCCAAATCGATCGCTTTGGGAAGGGTCCACCCTAGTATCGGCTAGGGAGTAATTTTCCCCCTAAAATTTAGTCAGTTTAAGTAGTCTGAAAAATATTTCATATAGTTCATTCATCGCTAATATTTCATGAAAAATATTTGGTAACCATAATATCTTGTATAGTGATGTGGAATCTATTGTATAAGTTTTGATAATGTAGTTCCAAAATTGAGTAGACCTTAGTGAGGACCCCCTGTGTTTGGAGGATGTCAGGGATGAAAAGGGCATTAAAAATTTGAGTGAGTGGTCTAGTGAGGGTCCCATCATACTAGTTGTAGATATATACAGAACATGTTGGATTCTATAATATAATTAATATTTAATGAATTGGGGTATTTAGATTTATTAATTTTCATATTAATCCCCACTACATTTTGGATAAATTAATCTTCTTTAATGGGGATTAGAGGATACATTGAGGATGTTTCATTCCATAAGTGTGTTCCTTCATACTTATCAAATATATAATGTTGTTATAAATAATGAGACACATGTGGTCTATTTATAAGAAAATATCGGGATTAGGTAACATGATGGATGGGTATGGAATGAAACATGCATAGGTTCACTCAAGGAAACAATAAAAAAAAAGTGGAATGTTCCCTAGAGTACTCATACAAATGGACAAGGGATCCCATATAGAACTAGGTGACATAACAATAGAATAATATATGAGAGACAAGGTGTATTGAATATGGAAAATGGAATTGTCATTTATAATAGCCTAGAACCTGAACTCCAACATCTGTTGCTGAAATCATGAACATTACATTTATATCATAAAAGTTGATAACATTAACCTATATTATTCTTCCAATACATATAACATCAAAAGTAAATCTTTGAACATATATATTATAAGGCACATTTTTTATTGGATATTTAGTGCAATTGGAAGAAAAACTACATAAAAAATCCAATTTCATCAAATGAGATATTACCCCACTAAACCCATATTTCTTATATCAAATTAGTCCATTATCATTATCCATATAAACGCCATTTAAGAAATAATTCATTCATCAAAATTCATTATGACATGGGGAAAAGGAAACATATTAACATTGTGTGCAAAACTAAATATAAGGTTTATAATTATGAATATTAATTTAGTGTCATTAAAAGTCATAATAATTTCATAAGAATATGAATACAAAGTCAATGTGCCAGAGAGACCAAAAAAAGAACTCATGGACATCAATACCATTATTATAAGATATGAAAACTGGGAAAATTCAATAGTCATTATAATTAATAATCGTGATTTATGTGATGTCTATCTTGATCATAAGAAACAATATAAACCTATAACAATAAATTAAAACCATTTTAGAAACATAGATCTTTTTATTCATAAAACCCTTTCATCACCATTTTTATATGAATAAACATATGACCAAATTCCAATATAATCATTATCGATTTCATTGTAGTTCAATCTGGGTGCATCAATATGCTTTAACAGTCTCACTCTGTGATATCTCTTCCACTACATCATAAAAGAAATAAGAGGGTAACATGGTGCCATCTAGGTCACAAAATCATATAAGCTCTAATGGGGTCACATGATGCAATCTAGGACACACTATCATATATGTTTTAACATGATGGACTAGTGAAATATATACCATATTACATATAATGTAATGAAATGCTAATAATGTACATAAATCATTAATTATCTCTATAAAACTCATGAAAACTATCATTATGCATTTTTACAAGATTAACTCCTAGAATATAAATGGTTTTCAAATAAATTTATTTTAATAATGAATTAGAGATGGAATATAATTTGTTATATAACAAAATAATTCAATCATTATTAACGAGTGGAAATGAAATTAGTTTAATACATTCTATTTGAAACATGATAAACCAGTGGAAATGATGTAGGTTATATAAAAATCACTTCGAACCAATATAAATTATTCCAATGAATTAATGAGGATTGTTCCATTAAAAAATATATACATTACATCATATGTAACAAAAAATATTTTTCTTCTGATGTAATGAAATTACTTAAAATAATAATTAATAACATTATAATAAAAATAACCATTTCATTTTGATAATAAATTTAAAAAACTAAAATCATATTGAAAATACATTTCTCTCAAAAAACCCTGAAAGATAATAAAATAATATTTTAGAAATAATTTAAATAATTTCATGAGGAATAAATCGATTAAATACAGAATAATATGGTTTAAAACATTTAGGAAATTATATATAGAAAACATGTTTTTGGAGGAAATTTATTTTTCAACTGAATTATTGATTATTGATAAATTTTCTGATTTGAAATATTGAGTACATAAAATGATAAAAATAAAGATCAAACATGTATTATCCATAATGAATAAGAGCATAAAAAAATTAATTATACCTATAAATAGTAACTTTAGGATATTTTACCATTTGAGACATAATTATAAACAATCTTGAGAAAAGATTATATCGTAACAAAAATTCATTTGCACTTTGGTAACATAAATTCAAATGACCCATGAATGAATAAAATAAAATGGATATTAAAATACTATTAGGATAAATAAATTTATTATATGACATGTCAAAGTAGAGTTATATACACCTCTAAAAGTAATATAGGTTCATTACATAATGTATGTCTCAAAACAGATAAATTGATAAAATATTCCCTTACGTCAATGGTATCCTCCAGATTGAGAACTTTATAAAATATAGATACTCAAATGGATATTTATATCCAATGAAAATCAATTATAAATATAAAAAAATACATGCGTGGTTAGTATACATCCCACAATAAAAATAGAGGTGAATATGGAATATATCTCACTCAAATAAAAGTTGTAAGAGATAAATACCTAGCCTCATGTTCCTTCTTGATTAATTAGGATTAAGACTCTAATATATTGGAATTAACCATCTTATTATATTATTATAGAATCATATTAATATTTTAAATATAACATTTGATCCTTTTATAATATCTTTTCATCCATTTGTTTATAATCCTTAAATAATTTCGTTATATCTAGTGTTAAATGATTTGTTTTATATTTTGTTATTTTTTATTAATATTCCAATTTGTAATATATTTTATAGTTCAATAATATAACTCATAAAAATAATAATGTAATTATATTATTTATAAATAATTAATAATTTTAAAACCAATATTGAAATATGGTTATGAAAAATGAACTAATATAACGATCATTGAGACTGTAGTCCATACCTAACCTGAGTAATGCTGCCATTTCTCCCACGATAATTATTGAAACGAGGTAAGTATCATTTATATGTGAATAATAAAAATAATATGATAAATATAATATAAGTTTTATAGACTAATATATATCATTCTTGTGATGTGGGGATGAAAAAAGGAATCAAATCGCTTTTAGGTGGCATTACATCAGACTTCCATGAATGATGTTATAATTTTTGCTGTGCGTGTAAAGGTAAAAATGATTTATTATATTTAAATAATGATTAATATGAAATTAACATCATAAATATATAATTAATTAACATACGTTTATTTTCATTACCCTTTTTTTAATCCAAGTAACATGTTATTGAAAAATGAATCACATCACTTCATTAGGCGGTAGTCTGTGTAAACAAGAGAGATATTTCCATATCCATGAACGAATGGAATTAAAATGGTTAAATATGAAAAAATTACTCTATAAGAATAAATATATTATAAATATAATATTTAACATTTATAAAAATTATCAATTTCAATCGTGAGAGGTTTTATTGAAAATGAAAATTTATTCGCGAGGCGGTAGTGTGTCATGCACATGAATGCTAATTTCATGATGGAGGTGTGTGTGAATATAGGAGATAAAACATGAAAAAACATATAATTATAATAAATATATTTTTAATATTATTTATTAAGGTAATATTAAAAAAAATTAGGTGGAGAATGAAGTAAAATAAAAATACTTATTTAATAATGTTACCTTATCTATGACAATCCTCTATAGGTTTCTAGAAATGGACTTCCAATGTCAGATTTCTTCTAAAAATATGGATTAGAAGAGTATTTTAGGTAAATTGGGATTTTAATATGTTTGTTCATGGATTATCCAATGATAATTTATAGGGTGAAGAAGGGAGGTGAGGGGTTGACCTTTTATTAGATGAGTGAGTTGTGTATTTGTATTTTTTTGATAGAGTGAATTCCAACTTTGTTTTCTATTATCACCATTCCCAAATAATAGACTATTCTAGATTTTATAAGATATATTGTATAAAAATTACATGATAATTGGATTATTACATGTTTTTTTATTTTTAAACCTTATATTTTTTGTCTAACCACTATGTGCAATTGTTTTAACCAAAATAACTATAATTAATTTTTTAAACATTCAATAATTATTATGAAATAAAATTACATTAAAATTATTATAATATATAAATTATTATGATTCAAAATATGGAATCCATTTTTAAAAATAAATCTCAAATATTTGGAATAATTTAATTTAAAATTAACCCCTGAGATGCGACAGTACATAGTGTGTTTAAAAAGAGTATGTTTTGTCCAAAAGATTTATTTTTAATAAATAATTAAATATAAACAATAATTAATGAGAATAAATAAATATTTACAAATATAATATATATATATATATATATATTTAATTTCAAACATCTAACATTAGGGGTAATTTGAAATAATTATGATGGAGAAACGTTATTCATTTTTAAAGATTTATTATAAAATCCTATTTTAAATCAAAAAACAAACTTATAATAATAAATGATATAAAGATTCTTAAAAATTATTATATTGACTATATATAACTAAATAACTCTGAAGATAAATGAATATATATTAAATACATATTAGGAATTTTAATTTGAATAATTATTGAATGGAAAATACTTTTTATAAATCAATATTTTTTATTGCTCAATTAAAAATAAATATTTACAAAAAAGTATGAAAACATCACTCAATGATAATTTTAACAGTCGTATAAAAAATTAGAGTTATTTTAATCAATTACATTATATAATTTCACTAATATATGATTAGAATATTTTTTCATAAAAAATAATAAACATCATTTTTGTAGAAAACATGTCTTTGAAAAACAGAACAAATTTACTAAAAATATTTCATTTTTTTCTAAACATTTATCAATAATTTAAACTATGTATGAAAAATATATATCTCCATATATATCCTTAATTATTTAATTATATTATAAAGAGTAGTTTAACTGTTATATTATAATGGTAACATATATAATTGGTCATTTAAGATCGATGTAGCGTATTGAATTCACTATAAAACATAAAAACAGTTGGGATTCATGTACAAAAAAGTAAATTAGATTGTTGATTGTATAACAATAAAAACATAGTGTTACTAGTAAAACAATACTCACTCATTTTTGGGTTAACATTAAGTAATAGAATATAATTTCATTCGTTTGAAATATTTTGGTGTCACATCCTCCCCCAGTAGTAAATTGCAACCTCACAATTTTAACATTATATCGATATTCAATGATTGGAAATTCGAAAAGAATTTTTTACAATACAAAATCATAATATGTTTCAAAATTATATACTAATAGTAATATATAAAAAGAATTATGATCTTCATAAGGAATAACACAAAACTAGGTTTCAAAATAGATGAACATTGATGGTAATAAATGAAATGCATGAATAATTATAGGTATTGATTGAGGTTACTGATCAAAATATACTAAATTATAACTGAAATGTTAAGGGAATCAAATCCATAATTATATTATGAAAAAAACTACATTTTAGTAATTATAATTGATATTCAATGATAACACTTATCGTAATGATCATTTTCCAGTAGTTCTTGAGTTGTTTCAACAACTAGACAGAGATGTAGTCAAATATACTTACATGACTAGAAAAATATAACCCTTTTTCCAAAATCCAAAAGTCGATAATTTTTCTCCAAATGGTGATTATTTGAATTTTTTTTTAATTTAATTATTCCCTATAATAAAAATTCAAATGACCTCATATTCCCCAAAATCATAACGAGTTATTCATAATGTATATAAAAATTACCACAAACAATATCATTAGATGATATTATGTTGATTAATAAAATTAATAAACCATCTTATGATTCAATAATAATCAAAATTAGAAAATAATACCAAAATTTTAATCTAGGTCATTCCATATATTATTATATTTCAAATTCTTCAATATGTTCCGATATATTTTTAAAAAAAAATTAAAAAGACATCAATGTATATTCTACTAAGATAAATAAATTTTTATTCAATAATTAAAATCACATATGATTGTAAATATAAATAATATTTACCATAAAAAATTTAATTAACAACGACAATAATTTTACAACATAAAACCCCTAAATTATGGTTTCTACAACTTGGAAATTAAAATCAACCTTACTCTTACAGAACTATTGATGTATTCAAGACACATAAGGCGATCTCTCTATAAGGTATCATAATATGAAATGATATTTAAACCAACTGATGATAACAACTCTTAAATCACAGAATTCTCACTCCCATATCATGTTTAGAAATATTAAGTATTACGGTTCTGGATTTCATGTAGATAATTTTGACTCATTTTATTCATCAAAACATTACAACATAAATTGGAAAAATTAGATCACTTATATTCCCTAGAACAATTTATGTTTATAGTTATAGAGAATTTAGAAAACTCAATGATAAATAGCTCCCATGAATTTAAATAAGGATTTCTAAAACATAATCAAAACTTTATTAGTATACATAAATTCATCATCATCATCCAAATTAGATTATTTTTAGAAATTATTCAATCAAAATAATTCATTATAACATGAAGAAACAGACACATAATAATGGACCAATAAAATTCCCAATGATGTTAAAAATAAACATTGTTAATTTAATTTTGATAGAGAAATTAATAATTTCATATGGGTAAGATGACATAATATAATTCCATGAAAAAATAATAAAATAACGCATACCTATCAATACATGTATCATAAAATATAAAAACATTGATAATGAATGAGAGACAAGAATAAATATTCCTGATCCATATGATATCTACATTGATTATAATATACTTTATAATCACAAGAAATGAATCTAATACTTTTTCCATTAACCTAGATCATAATAATCATAAAAAAAATTTAAAAACCTTTTAATTGTAATAGATATATGGCCAAAATCCAATATAATCAATATGCAATACATTGGATCACTATTAGTGTTCACCCATAAGAAATAATTGTATCACCAAGTGTTATCTTCCTACCCCATAATAAATGAATTTAAAATATCACCTGGATCTATATGGGCTACCACATCTTATAATCTATAATAATTTCTCCTAATGAAGTCTAGCCTACACCATCATTAAGTTGTAATGGGATCACCAGATGTTTTCTGTTCCACACCATAATATATGTTGTAATGGGTTCACCCGGTACTATTCGAACCTTTATATCGTATAAGTTGTAATTAGCTCACCATGAGGTATATGGGATTCTCAATCGTATATAATGTGAAATAACCACAAATAAATTACATAATTCGTTCATTCCCTTAAAAAATCATGTAAAAAATAATATTCTAATTTCATACATGATTAAACAATAGAAAATAACTGAGTCTCATGTAAATATCATTAAAATATGATTGAAATTTGGAAAAAAAATGGGTTAAATAAAAAATAATTGAAATATTATTAACCCTTGTAAAAGAAACGATTACCATAATAAACTGTTTGAGACATGATTATCCGATGGAAATGAAATGGGTATCGTAACAATCTATTTGTAACTCTTTTAATATATGCATGTAATTATGTAGTATAGTGTCACTAATTGATTTACCCATTATAGGAAAATTAAAAACTATAATTATTTATTATTATGAGTTTAGTTACCCTCAAAATAACATAATTTTTTTTGAAGAAAATAACCTTTTAATTTTAAAAATAAGTTTTTAAAACATAAAAAATAGTTTAATATATGTTTCCTGGTAAAAAAATTCAAATATTATAATCGATAATTTATTCTCAATTTAAATAAATTAATGATGAATATATCAACATATATTAAGAAATTTATTTTTGAAAAAAAAATTATTACAAAACAAGGGTTTTGAAGAAACTTTTTTTTCTAACATAAAAGTTTATTTTTGACAAAACCATCCTTTTAAAGTAATTGGTACATAGAAAGATAAAAAATAATGGGAAAATTTATTATTTTTGAATAAAATTATTATAATAATATTAATGTCCAATATTTAGAGGTAGATCATGATATTTCTAGATTGAAATATTAATCATAAACAATCGTGATAAACAATGAGATTGTTACATAAAATTATTACCACTATAGTAACATAAAATCATATTCTTGATGAAGGAGTAAAATATTTGAGATAATATAGTACCATTAGGATAAAAAATCCTGATATTACATTTCAATGGTTTTTTATGTACACCTTGTAATGGAATATTCGGTCATAACATAATATACGTCTCAAAAATTGAAAATTGAGGTAGGATTCCCTTACATCTTTGGGATCATTAAAACCATAAAACCTACAAGAGAGATAAAATAAAATTTATCTCTAAATACACATTAATTTAATGATAATAATCATACAATACATTCATTTTTAGTATATGCACAACAAAACTGAATTATGTAGTGAAGATGTCAAATATCTCATAGAAACAAAAATGAATGTATTTATTATTATGAGTTTAGTTGCCCTCAAAACATCATAAATTTTTTTGAAGAAAATTACCTTTTAATTTTAAAAATAAGTTTTTAAAACAAAAAAATATAGTTTAATATATGTTTCCTGGTAAAAAAATTCAAATATTATAATGGATAATTTATTCTCAATTTAAATAAATTAATGATGAATATATCAACATATATTAAGAAATTTATTTTTGAAAAAAAAATTATTACAAAACAAGGGTTTTGAAGAAATTTTTTTTCTAACATAAAAGTTTATTTTTCACAAAACCATCCTTTTAAAGTAATTGGTACATAGAAAGATAAAAAATAATGGGAAAATATATTATATTTGAATAAAATTATTATAATAATATTAATGTCCAATATTTAGAGGTAGATCATGATATTTATAGATTGAAATATTAATCATAAACAATCGTGATAAACAATGAGATTGTTACATAAAATTATTACCACTATAGTAACATTAAATCATATTCTTGATGAAGGAGTAAAATATTTGAGATAATATAGTACCATTAGGATAAAAAATCCTGATATTACATTTCAATGGTTTTTTATGTACACCTTGTAATGGAATATTCGGGCATAACATAATATACGTCTCAAAAATTGAAAATTGAGGTAGGATTCCCTTACATCTTTGGGATCATTAAAACCATAAAACCTACAAGAGAGATAAAATAAAATTTATCTCTAAATACACATTAATTTAATGATAATAATCATACAATACATTCATTTTTAGTATATGCACAACAAAACTGAATTATGTAGTGAAGCTGTCAAATATCACTTTATAACATATTATCACCCATTCATTAAAAAACATTCATTATTTTCATTCTTCCAATTTCCTATTTCCTTTTTTTCTCTTTTATTCATTGTTATGAAAGTTCCAGTTCATGAATATATATTATATAGCTTCATAATTTTCATAATCATAATAATAATAAAAATTTGTAATTTATTCAAAAAATTTAATTTTTCATCCAATACTAAAATATCTTCATCAAAATTGAACTAATGTTATGATATTCGAGATGGTAGGTTTTATGCATGAATTAAAAATTATTACATTTTTTTAATGATTATCATCAAAAGAATAGAAGACAAAATATATATTTCTAGAATTATAATAGTATAATAAATATGAAATTATTTTTTATACATAAATTTATAATTATTGAGACGTGGTGATGAAAAAAGTAATCACATTACTTTTAGGGGCTAGTAGTCCATACATACACGAAAAACATTATCATTTTTTCAGTGACTAAAAAGGTTAAAAATAAGATATATAATATTTAATTAAGGATAAATATGTAATTAATATCATAAATATTTCATTAATTACATTTTTATTTTATTTACCATTATTACCTTTTATATAACGCATTTGTGACAATAAAATCACATCCTTTCATGAGGCGATATTCTATTGTACAAAAGAGATATATTATTGTAACGCTTATATAATGGAATGTAAAAATTTATATATTATATAATATCTCCAATTTTATAATTATTTTATAAATTTCATATATATTGTTTATATTTATCATCATACCCAACTATGAAAGGGTGTAATATAAAAATGAATGACATCATTTTGCGGGGTAGTAGTCTATCGTCCAGATGAATAATGATTTCATAATCCATTTGATGGTAGTGTCTCATGTTATAATTCATTACCTTTTCATAAAAACATATCAGTATACATAATATAGTGATTTAATTATATTATCCTAATATATGAAATATTTAATGAGTTGGAGACGGAAAAAAATAAAAAATATTGTTGGATAATGTTACATATTCTTCAGATATCCTTCTATAAATTACACAAAAAAACATATTAGATTGTATTTTTTTTCTTCTGATAAGTCTCATAGTTGAGGGAATGGATGAGTGGAACTGATTTAGGTAGGTATTTTTCAATTCCATGTTGTTTTAATATGTGAATAAGGGATGCATGTTTGTGAAAATATATAAATATATTGACTGGAACATTTTTAATTTTCTTGAAAGAATGAATTTCATCTTATTTTATCATGTTTTACACATAAATAATGGTCAACTATATATAATATAACGAATAAATTCTAAATTAGTCTATAAAATGATTTTTTTAATTTTAAGAGTTAATATTTACACCTTTTATATCCTGTTTAACCACTATGTAATCACATTTTTAACTTAAGCATTTTGACATATTTTACGTATTTTCACTAATGGATATTGGATATAATGAAGAATATATTATTATAAAATTTAAATTATGATAATTTAAAATATTGAATCCATTTTTTATATTTTAACACACAAAATATGAGTAATTTAATTTAAAATAATTCCTACACATTAGGCAAGACATTTAGTTTTAACGAAGTGAAATTTTTTAGAAAAAGATGATTCTATAACAATATTATAACTAATAATAATCATTGTAAAAATCTCAATTAATAATAAATTATATTTAATATATATTTCATTTATAATATTCCACATTACAGATATATTAAATTATTTAAAAATGCTAAAACTCATTCATTATAACTATGTTTTTTATGAAAAATTGTTTTTAAACATTAAACATCTAATAAAAACTAATATAATGTTGATTAAAATTAATTAATTTGATTAAATATAATTATAATATTTATATGATAAATTAATTAATATTCAATACATGTGGTTACTTTCAAATTGAAAATATTCTTAATAAGAAAATTATTATTTTTGACAATCGATATTTGTCTCCATTTAGTGAAAAGTAAATATTTTATGAACATGCCGAAAATTTCACCAAATATGAATACTGATATTCGAATTCGAAAAATTTAGTTCAATTTATCATATAAATTTTATAATGTTTAAAAATATTTATTATTTTTTCATGAAATGAAATAAAAAACAATTTTGATAAAATCATATTTTGGAATAATAAAACCTCTTCAGAGAAAGTAGATTGATTATTTACTCGACATTATTCAATATCATATATTGAGATATTACTTTATATATATATATATATATATATATATTATAGAATAGTTAATACATTTCATAAACACCAATTTAATTGCTTGGATATTATTGAAATATATATCATAGATTGTTTATGTTCAATGATTTTTGTTGAATACACTGTTTGACATTGAAAACATGGGGTTTCTTATAACACAGTTTAAAATCTGTATTTCAGGTAACATAAGCTGAAAAAATACTACATGCACTGTAAGATAAACTCATTATTTCATTTTTTAAGGAATTTATTATATGGTTTCCCTTTTAAAATATTGGTGAATTACACCAATGGTAGTGGGAAAAATTTATTCTTAAGACATTTACATTTCCTATATCATTGTTTTCAACATTTTCAATAATAGATATATAGTAGTTGTATTTATAAATGCTGTAGTAAATATTCATATTTGTATAAAATCAGATCATTTTTTATGGTATGACTTTCTTGTTTGGTTGTGTTTGAGAAAAAGAGCTGTTTTTGGAAATTTTAGGAGTATACTAAATGTACATGGTTACTGCAGGTAGCCGTGTACTGGCCATGTAACGGATGAGCACAAGGTCATGTGTGGAGACTTGGAGACGGCCTAAAGTGGGGGCCAGCTAAGGCAGGTACACAACATGAACTTCTAAAGTACACACTGTGTACATTTTTTTAAATCATTAAATGGACCGATATCGGGTCTAATTCGACAGAAACATATTCTTCTTCATTCATCTCATCTAGGAGTGACAGTACGATAAAAATCCTCCCTGAACCCTCGACTCATTGTCCGTTCTCTGATTCGACCTCCGTCGGTTACATTGGAATCACATTGTTGAGTTCTCCATTCATCTTGAACATAATATCTTGATTTTTCTATTTTTCGAGATATCGTCAGTTGAATTTTTTGGTCATTTTTTTAATCCAATGGAATTATAGTGAAATTCAAGGCTTGAGGTTCACAAATATCATCCTTACAACGCCAAGGTAGATGTTTTGTGCCTTTACATGGTTAGTGTGTGAGTTATATGGGAAAAATTTCCCAATACCGTTGTTATGGATATTGCATGTTTATTATTTTTAGCCCTATTCTGCCGACATTTCTTTTTGTGCATGAGTAGCGTTTTTATGATTGTAAATAAATTTATTTACCATAATATGGGTGTGTTTTCCCATGTTTTATTGAATTTTACATTTTATCTAGCCTTTCCTATTAGGCTGTTTTGTTATACATTCCTAGTATTGTTATGATGGATTGATTTATCTATTATGATGTGATATGATGTAGACTATTTTTCCAAGTAGTTCATCAGGTTTACGTTGGCTATAATATATTGTTTTATCATGATTGTTGAAACAGGGCTATGGAAACCTGGTTTAGTAGACCATAGGGAGATTGGATGCTTTGGTATTCTCCAAAGTGTTTGTTTACATTACGTTGCAAGACCATAGGGGGGATGAACATAAGTGCTCTATCAGATTGTCTTTAGTTTCATCATTACAAGATGATAGGGGAATAAGATGTTGAGATCTTCCCCATAGTGTCTATTGTAACCAATATGAGGCCACATAGGGAATTGACAATGAGTGTTCCTCAGAGTGTCTTTGCTAAAGTTAAACTAGAGGGGTGGGACTGTGAGTACCTCTCACAGGGTTTCTTGTGTTGATTAGTTTAACTAGATGGGTTAGGCTATGAGTAGTTCCTAGAAGGTTAATTATGATTATATATTGCTTACCTAATAAATTAAAATGGATGAAATTGAAATTGTAGGATTGTTTACTTTTGACTACATCCCTATTTATTGCATCATTTTGCATATTGCATGCCATATATATTCACTAACTGTAAGGCATAGATCATTGGGAAGTTCCCTACTGGGATTATTCTCACACCCTATTTAATTCATGCTGTTAGGCCCAAACAGATTATATTTTTTTAGTTCTAGATAATGGAAAGCACCCCTCTACTCGAGGTACTTGATTTTTGTGGAGCTAGAGAGTATCGGACCGAACTGAAACTTGTGATGCTGCTGGAGTTATTTACTTGTTTTTCTTTGTAAATTGGTTTAGTACTATATTTCAGCATTGAGACTTGTTTGGATGTTTTCCTAGACAAATGAATCATGCATTGTTTATATATGTTCTCTAGTATCTATTACTCTGAGTCTTCTGTTATTACTAATGTATGGTATTATTACTGCTTACACTATTGTTATCTTTTTATTTCCGTTACATTGCTCTACAAATGAGGGAATTGTTTCCCCACTCTCACACATAAGTCCCTCGATGCTAGTCGACAGTCTCTAGCATTTGGGGAAATTCACTTGAGGCCATGTGACCAACCGAGTAGGGGGACCTCTAGGCTTCATTTGCAATAGGGACATTACAAAGTGGTATTGAAGGAATTATTTTTCTATTTAATTATGGTTTTGAGCTATATCTAGGGATAAAATGGAATATGTAGTCGATAATATGGTTTTCCGAGGTGTAACTAACCCCTTTACAGGGAAAATACAATTTACCTTTCTAATTTTAATTTTTTTGTTTTTGAAATTTTTCAGTGGATTTGATTTAAATTTTGGTTGATTCACATGATTTGTGCTATTATCATAGATAAAATTGAGGTTCTATTTCAATTTCAAACTAATGAGATGTGGGTATGCCATCTCATGAATCAGACAGGCACTTGTTAGAAATCACATGTCATGCATTCCTTCCATGCCATTTGGGGTGCATTAATGATTGCAAGTTTTTATGATAGATTTTGTGCTAGATATGCATGTTTTTGTGATAAATGCTTTTATAGAATAATTGATTCTTGATGGGGTATTAAATTGGGTAAGGTTTCATTTGAATGAATTCCAAACATTGGGTTTTGAGGTGTTATGGCCCCTCTTGGACTGGAATTTGGTGGATCATTGCTTTTTTATTCTTGTATATCACATATATAAGATTCCAATCTTTGATTCGTGTGTATTATGGGCCCTCAAGAATCAGAATTTGGCAGTTTAATTTTTGTTTTAGTGTTATTATGGGTTTTGGAGTAGTTAATAATTCTTACTATCTGGAAAAACCTAGAATACATGGCGTCTAGTTATTAATACATGCCATGTATCCTTCTGTTTGGGAATGAACTGTATTTTTTAAGTACAATCAGATTCACTAGTTGTGTGGGAAGAGACACAAGGTTGGGAAATCCTCGATGGGACCCACCGTGTATCAGATGTACATGTCATGTTGTGTAGACCATGTGTTCAACGATGCGACTAATGACAAAAATGGATAAAATATAGGTTCTACACTTCGTGTCATGATTGAAAACTTCGTGTAGTATAACCAATGTATTTTTCCATGTAACGAACAACATGGGGTAGTGTAAATATTTCTAGTACATGATGAGTCTGGCATAAACATGTCATGTGGAGTCATCCATGTGTCCAACTAGGTGACTAACAACATGGGAAGTTGAAACCTAACTGGTAAACACATCTTCTGGCATAAACACGTCGTGTAGTCCTATCCTAGGGGAAAAGTGTGGATTAGTCATGTAGAAGTACTCAGTTAGGGTTAGATGATTCAAGTACACACCATGTCTTGGAGAAACATTCCATGTATATGGAGTGTCACATGACCTGTTTGGGCCGACAAACACACCTATATGTAGACTTAAAGGAACATTCCATGTATGGGTTATACAGACCGTGTATTTCTATATTAAAAAACATGTATTCTTTCCTTTATCCTATTATCATCTTTCACTTATAGGTTTTACTCCTTGTTAATATTGATATAATTTTTGTACTTGGAATTATAGATTCATGACACCGAGATGTCCACAGTTTGTATGCCAGTTACAGGGTAGTGATCAGACAATAGACATGGCTGATCAAGAACTGCCAGGAGTTCCTACTTTAGTGCCAGTCTTGGGACCAGTCGTTATTATGAACATAAGAGCTGACACATAGTTCCAAGGGGGATTTTTGATGTTCTTCCAAACCTTCTAGGTAGCACCGCATCATGCCGCGTCAATTGAAAAATTGACACAGATTTTCCAGCTACAGAATCCTCCCACCATCATAGGGGATGGAGGACCTCAGGTGGTAGAGTCATGGTTTGAAGACATGATGACTATCTTAGACCATATGGAGATTCCTCCGGAGGTGAGGGTGAATCTCGCTAATTATATTCCTTGGGACTCCTCCAAGAGATGGTGGGATGTGATCTCACATGAGGTACGCCAGTAGGTTACGGCATGGGACGTGTTCCAGCGTGCCGTATATAAATACTTCTACCCTGATTCATTGATGGCTGATCAAGACTGAGAGTTCATGAGTTTAGAAAAGGGTACTCTCTCAGTCATGGAGTACTCTTCTCATCTAACAGATATGCAACCCTTCCCACCCATCCTAGGAGGTGATGAGTAATTCCACATGAGGATGTTTGAGGATGGTCTTAGGAATGACATATGGTATCAGGTGAATATCTTCATGTTTCTTTCCTTCACATATATAGATAACTAGGCACTTATCATGGTGCACAATCTGAGGGATTCTAGAGTTGTGAACTATGGAGGCTTAGTATCGAGAGTTGGTACCCCATATACTGTCAATAGGAAGTTCCGTAGGGAGTCTACATGTGGAGATCATAATATGCTTGATAATTATTCTAGTAGTCATCTTTTGTGCTACCACTGCGAGAAGAGTGAGCATAAGAGATCACATTTTCTGGGGGACCTAGTGGAGTACCAATCTTGCAGCATGATGTGCCATATTCAGTGTTTATGTCAGTTCTTCTCACAAGAATCTAGTGACTGGAGTGCTTCTATGACTCCACATTCAAGAGAAGAACCACCGGTTTCTCTTCAATTTTTGAACATGAGTTCTTCCGGCCATTCAAGCTGAGGTGGAGGTCACAACAGAGGTAGTTAGTAGGTAGGATTTCATTTACAATAGGGTGGATCAGCTCAAAGTAGTCGGGTAGTGTCACAAAGTTCTATTACAGGTCATACTTTTGTAGTGGAGAAGAACCATCATGAGCAAGATCCCGAACCCTCTACAATTTGAGGTATGATTCTTGTTGCCTCTATTTTAGCTTATGTTCTTTTCAATATATGACATTCCCAAATATTTTTTTTCTATTTATGTTTTAGAGATCCTTGGGATCTAAATTGATTCTTCTATTGATATCTTCACACTAGAAAATCCAATGGGGACTAGAACGACTAGTGTATATTAGTGCAAGTACTTCCCTCTTGAAGTAGGTGGGTGTAACTTTTTTGGGACCTATATGTCTTTGATATGACATGGTATGATGTCATAATCATAATAGACTGGTTAGTTCCCTTCCAGGTTTTTATCAACTACTATCTTCGTCGTGTGAGTTTCAAATCTCTAGAGGGCGGATCGTTTCTTCATAAAGGTGAATGGGATGTTCATGTGAGCTGAATAGGACTCAAGAATCTTGGGTTGGGAGGAGTTTCAACCTAGATTTCTAGTCTATATCTAGATGACCTGGGGACTTCACATGTTTACTTTCCTATTGTGGTGGATTTTTTGATGGATGCGGGTTCTAGGGGACTTTATAGGTTTTCCTCTAGGGTGAGAAGCGGACATTTCTAATGAGCATGTTCCAGGAGTATCACTAGTGACCGTTCCTCCTTATATGATAGTTACACCAGAGTTAAAAGTGCTCAAGAAGTAGTAAGTGGAGTTTCAGGCAACATGCTTCATCTGACCTAGTACTTATCCTTGGGGTTCGCCTATCCTATTTGTGAAGAAGGTGGTCGGTACCCTCTGAAGTTGTGTGGATTATCGGATGATGAACCAGTGGATGGTCATGAACCAATATCCCTTACTGAGGATTGACGATCTCTTTGATCAGATTCTAAGATATTGTTTATTCTTGATGATCGACTTGAGATCCTCTATCATTAGTTGCACATTAGACAATCTGATATACCTCTAATAGCCTTTGAGAGAACGTATGGTCTATATGAGAATGTGTTTATATCGTTCGGTCTCACAAACCCTCCTACTATTTTCATGACACTGATGAACCAAGTGTTTCATACATACCTGGAATCATTCATATTAGTCAACATGGATGATATATTGGTGTAATTTCACACTCAGAACAACCTTACTACTCTTCTTGATATCATTTTTAGTACACTAATAGAGCATCAGTTATATGAAAAGCTCACAAAATACCACTTTTGATGGAAAAAATTCACTTCTTGGGTCATGTTATCTCAGAGAAAAGAGTATCATTAGACCTAGAGAAAGTTTAGGATGTTGTTTCCTAGGAGAAGTGGATGAATATATTTGAGGTATGATGTTTTCGTTGGATGGTTGGACCACTACATACGTTTGATTCCGGACTACTCACGCTTATCAGCACCACTGATGGGTCTGACTATGAAGGGTGAAAAGTACATTTGGCTAGATTCATGTGAGTCAGCCTTTCGTGAGTTGAAAGGGATCTTGAATTTTTCATCGATACTACTTTTCCCCGAGTCAGGAGTGAGTTACATAATTTAATGTGATAGAGTAGGTATCGGGTTGGGATGAGTGCTTATTCCTGGAGAATGAGTCGTCACATTTGGGTCTCGGTAGTTGAGGCCACATGAGAGGAACTACCCGTTGCACGATCTAGAGTTGGAGGCATTTGTTCAAGATTTACGTTGATGTTGACATTATCTATTGGCATAGAATTTTATGGTTATCACCGACCACAAAACTCTCTAGCACATCTTCACTCAGTGTGATCTGAATTTGAGATAGCAAAGGTGGGTTGAGTACTTTTAGTCCTTTGACATTGATCTGGCCTACACACATAGGAATGACAACTGAATTGTTGATGCATGGAGCATGAGGACTTAGATATAGGTAGTTCAGGAGGCCAGTAGTGAGTGGCAGCATATGGCTTTATTATCAATGATGAATTTAGAGGTCCACGATAAACGGGTGTAGAAGTTTCATTATTCGGCAGCTCTTACCTCTACTGTACTTGATCATGTACTAATGGGGAGGCTATAAGACTCTAAAGGCCTAGTCCTATGGGAAAACGTGTCAGAAGAGTAACTTATTCCTACATGGACTATATTCGGGGATGAGAAATTGTGTTTCCAAGGGTTTGTATGGGTTTCAGCAGATATACGCGAGGTGCAGATGTGGGACTTTCATTCCATAGTTTGGGAAATTCATCCTGGTGTCACCAAGATGTATCCTAATCTATACCATCAGTATTTGAGGCAAGGTATGAAGAGATATGTTGCTGGATATTTTATGTGGTGTTCCACCTATTAGTATGTGAAGGCGAAGCATCAGCCACCATCAGTGATTTTGCAGCAGTTACCCATTGGGTAGTGGAAGTAGACAGATGCCACAATTGACTTCATGACATGGTTTCCGAGGTCGCCTCAAGGGAATGATGCATTTTGGGTTTTCATTTATGGACACACATAGGTTTCTCACTTCATACCGATCAAGGATACTTTAAATTTTGTTGATCTCAAAAGGTTTTACATCCAATAGATTTGTAAGTTTACATGGAGATCCACACTCCATTGGTTCAAATCGGGATGCTTGGTTTGATTCTCGGGTCAAGCAAGGTTTATAGAAGGACTTGGGAGCATAGGAACTTCTGGGTACAAATTACCACCCACAGAAAGATGGTCAGTCCGATCATATGATTCAGGTGCTGGAGGACATGTGTCGAGCAAGGTTTCTAGACATTAGTGGTTCTTGGGTGAAATACATAATAATTGTGGTGTTTTCGTGCAATAATATTTTTCTAGAAACTATTTAGATGGAACCTTATGAGTATTTGTACTTTAGGCCATGCCGATCACCATGAAGTGGGTTGAAGGCAGGAGAGGTAGCTATGTTGGGACCTCGTCTTGTTCAGGAGACCACAAAACAGGTGGAGTCGATTTGGAAGAGGACGACTACTACAAAGTGCCAAAAAAAGACTCATTCTGATCGAGGGATATGATTATTGGAGTTCTAGGTTAGGGATCATGTTTTCCTATGTGTCACAATGAGGTTGGTACACAGAAGGATTAGAAAAAAGGGTAATCATTCATTGTGGTATGTTGGGCCGTTTGAGGTGTTGGTGAGATTCGGGTCGGTTTCATATCAGTTGTAGATACCTCAGAGCTATCGGGCAATGCATGATGTCTCCCACATTTCTCAGCTTCGATGTTACTTCTCAGACCCGTCTAAGGTTTTCCAACCTGGGAAGGTTGAGATAGAGGTGGACTCCTAGTTTGAGGAGCATCCAATCTATATTGTTGATCGAAGTGTGGGGGTTCTCTGTGGACAGTCTATTCTCTAGTACGTGTGTTATGGCTGCATGGGAAAGTGCAGGATGAGCCCTAAGAGAGGAAGGTCGATGTATGATCCTAGCAGCCAGAGCTGTTTGAGGATTCTTCTTCTACGCTGCATTGCCTGATAAATTTGGGGATGAATTTCTTTAAGGGGAGATGTTTGTAAAACCTTGATCTTCTTTTCGGGTTTTCATTCATTTCTGGTTGTTTTATAGAAAAATAGGAGTATCTATAAATTTCCGGAGAACATGCCATGTGCTTATATAAACAAGATGTGTACTAGGTTACCGTAGGTAGTTGTGTGCTGACTGTGTTACGGTCAAGCACAAGGCTATGTGTGGTGACCTAGGGACCGCCCAAATCAGGGGCTGACTATGGCACGTGCCCACCGTGTACTTTAATAGTGCATACCATGTACATTCTATTTATTTCATTAAATGTTATAGGGTTGTGTCTAATAGAAAAAACCATACTTTCTCCTTATGTATTTTCCAAATGTGACCATATGGTGCTAATATTCTCCTATCCCTTGAATCAACATCTATTCACTGATTCCACCTCATTCGGTTGTTTTGGAATTGCATCAGTGAGTTCTCCATTCCTCTTAAACTTCATCTCTTTATTTCTCTTCATACGTGAGATATACTTGGTAAAAAAAATTTAACGTTTTTTATATCTACAATGTTATATTGAAATTCAAGGCCAATGGTTCATGATTATCATCCATAAAATTCCAAGGTAGGTGGTTTGTCCCATTCCGTAGTTAGTCTTTGAGTTATATGTCAAAAAAGTACCCAATACCCTTGTACAGAGTATTTCATGCTTACTGTTTTTAGAAATTTTTTTCCTTTTATGCAATGTGTTCTTCAGTAGAGGTTTTATGATTGTAAATAGGATTATTTCCCTTACTATCGATGTGCTTGCCCATGTTTTCTAGATTTTGACCATTTGGCCTATCCTTGTCTGTCACGCTGTTTTTTTCCATTCCTAGTATTGTTTGGATGAAGTGATTTACCTTTGAAGATGTAATATGATGTTGATTGTTTAGATGAGTAGTTATTGTGGTTCACATTAGCTTACTTATACCATTTGTGCAGTATTATTGACACAGGGATGTGGGAACATGGTGTAGTATACCATAGGGAGAATGGACACTGAGGGAATCTCAGGAGTGTTTTTTTACTTTACGTAGCACGACCATCAGAGGGATGTATGTAAGAGCTCCCTCAAAGTGTCTGTAGTTTCATCATTACGAGACCACAAGGGGGATTAGATGTTGAGAGCTTCCACAATGTGTCTATAGCTACCTATATTATACCACATAGGGAATTGACGATGAGTGCTTCATTAGAGTGTCTTTCCTAATGCTAAACCATAAGGTTTAGACTATGAGTACCTCCAAGAGGGTTTCTTGTGTTGATTTCTTGAACCATAGGGGTTAGTCTATGAGTAATTCCTCAAGGGTTACTTTTGATTGTATATATATTATCAAATAAATGAAAATGGATGTTATTGAAACTGTAGGATTGTATACATTTGAGTACTTCCCTGTTTATGATTCATTTTTAATATTGCCTTCCATATATATTCACTGACTATTGGGCATAAATTTTTTAGTGGTTTCCTTATAGGATTCGTCTCACATCCTATTTGGGTCATCATTTTTGACCCAAAAAAATTATATTGTTTCAGGTCTAGATAATGGAAATATCTCCCCTACATCAGGTACTTGATAGTTGTGGAGCTTTTTAGCATGGGACCACACTAATGCTTGCGATGATGCTAGAGTTATTTACTTGTTTTCCTTTTTTACATGGGTTTAGTACTGTATTTCAATATTGTGATTTGTTTGGATATTTTCCTAGACATATATATCATGCATAATTTATATATGTGATGTAGTTGTTATTAATTTTAGTCTTATGTTGTTACTATTGTATGGTATTATTACTGCTTCTTCTATTATTGTATGTTTATTTCTATTGCTTTACTCTGCCAATGAGGGAATAGTTTCCCCACTATCGCACCCTATGCACTCACTGGTAGTTCGTAACCTCTGGTGATTGGGGAAATGATCTTGAGGCCATGTGACCAAATAGGTATGAGACACCACTAGGCGGCACCCAAAATTAGGATGCTTCAATCATTTCACTAATTTACCTCTAATATTTGGCTTTGGTAGCTTGACAACATTTTATAATATAGATAACAAGCATGATTTGTTGTTATGGCAGATTGTTAGAAGGAAGGTTGGTGATGATGAATGATTCATGTTTGATTATAAAGACATTTATCCACCAAAAAGGATTTTTTGAACATAATATGGTCAGGAATTCTTCGTGAATCATATTTATGATATATAGGATAGGTCAATAGGCACAAGTTAGTGTGAATAATAATTGTATAAGGCATTCAGGACAGAGTAATATGAGGAAAATCCTGCCACTCGAGGGATAAGGGTGGGGGAAAATGTTGCCTTTATAATTAAATTATCGTATACTTGTATTTGAATCACACATTCAACAATATAATAGGGAAATGTCCCTTGACGGTCCCTTTTTTTAGTGGGTGACACACTTCCATAATATTTTATTATCCAATTTGTTAGAACAAGTCACACTATAAAAGTATATATTTTCTGGAACATTAACAGTGTTATACCACATTAGTTTATATATTGGACACTCAATCTAGTTATTGCGTGTGGAGAAAATCGATATCCCAACTCCCTAACCATTTCAACATAGCATTCTTTACACTCATACAATGTCCATTTATAGGTTTTTTCTAAAAGGTGCAGAAATTATTACATATGTAGATTCTCTTATAATGGAGTATGATCCTAAGAAGGGAACATGATTCATTCCATGGATGTTATATAATAGCAAAGATACATAGAGAGATATTTTATTTATGGTAATAAAAATAAAGAACAAATGAATTGGAAAAATATGAAAGTTAAACCTAATGATTTTTGTGGATCCAGATAATCCATTGATCAATGGGTACCTAGAATCAATCGACTAATTAAGGGGAATAATTTATGGCATAATTTTGTAGTACATAAATCCATAACATGAATAAACTATTAATGAAGATGTTGTAACAGAGACACAAATCCCATTGTTTTTTCATTTTTTAACAGTAATGGGAGGATGTATGTTTGTGGAGCTATAATAACCTATTAGTATACCATGTTAAAAGATCATATAAATCAATTTATAATTCCCTCGTAATAATGTTTCTATTCATATGATTATATTTTACATCATCACCACTATTATTCCTTGTTAGTGTCTTAGGTTAACATTGATACAATATGCACATAGTTGCAACAAGGTATAAAATTTCTTGTGTACTCTAGGTTTCAATAAAAAAATGATAGTACATTAAATCATTTAGGATACACCATTCAAATAATGTGGTTCTTAACATGAACTAGTATTTTAAATTAATAGTATCTTCTTCATTATTTACAATTAGATTTATTTTTAAATAAATCATATACATAATATTTTTACATATAATTAAAATAGTTTAATTCCCCTATATATACATGTTTTTTCCAAAGGTGAGTTAAAGTGAAAAGGATTTATCCCTCTGGGTCCCACATTGGTTTTGAAATGATAAATTGTGTATTCAAAATGATGTATTCCACTATTATTATTTCCTATGCAATTTTCCATGTCAAGGGATACTATATTATAGGTTGAGTCAAATTGTTAGCCACTCACCTAATGTGTTGTACCCCCATTTATTTTTTTTATTATTGTTTGATACATTTAGTATGATTGAATTATCTATAATTAAATAACATTCATCTCATCTATTGTGTTATTCTTAGGGGTCATGTGTTCTTATACGGTAAATTATCCACCTCAATGTATAAATTTACCAAGATAAATCATGGGTCCCCCATTTTTGCTACTATGATGTTTTTTATATTTTATGATTGTGATGGTTTTTACTGTTATAAGTTATAGTTTTAATGGGTTTCTTATATATACCTTATCATATAATGGGTTCCCATATATGTTCTTATATTTATGACATGATATCAATTATTATGAACAAAAATATATAGTACTTAGTATACTAGTGTGTATAATATACCCAGAAATTATTCTTATTCTTGGTATCCAATGGTGGCATGACTATTGGATAATTTGGAAAAATTATATAAGTTGGGGATTGTGATGCATTAATCACCACTTATTATTATTTTTAATGATATATATGATGTGACTAATTAATATATCATTGATATTATAATACATAGATCATACAATGTTTCTTCTAATACATGGAACCTTTCTGTGTTAAATCGAAAGGGTTTTGGACCTCATTCTATATTTGTGACATATTATGGTTGATAAAATTTTGATTTATATATCTTATCTATCCGAGGATACTTTCTCAGTACATGGGAAATTTTATTGACATGTCTATTAATCTTTTTCGTTATGGTTTAATGGAATTAAAATATTTATTTTTTATAGAACCATGTATGTTCTTTGTTCCCAAAAAGTGTCGTGTCTATGAAAATGTCATATGTAATAGAGGTTATCAAAGTGAGTGAGGATTTTTTTATATTTTGACATTGGACCCCTATGTTTGACCATGGTAAATAAGATGTTTGTGGATATTTTTGTGTTGAAATTTATCATTTGAAAGAGAATTCCCTATTTAGAGATGTAATTATTTGAGTGATTAATTAACAAGACTACCACAATTAATTAACCATTTTCTTGAATGTATGATTCCCCCTATTCATTATGGAATATAAAAATCATTAAAATAGATGATTTTAGTGTCTTACTAATGTATTATATAGATTGATCGTAGTTTTATATGTGATTTCCATTTCTTACATGTTGCCGGGTGGTGTAAGTTGCATACTTGTATGAAAGGATATTTCCTTCCCCAATTTTTAATACACATTATCTATACTAATAATAATGCCATGGATTATTAAATTTTGACTCTAGATTCCACTATTACCTCACCACTACCAATGATGGTTTCTGGTGTGTTAAGAATATCAAAGTCATATTAGTGTATTTTTGAACTATAAAAGGATATAGTATGTAAGTGACATGTAAAGATCCTATGTAGTTTAAGGAAATGGTGTTAAGTAATATCATGCCAACATTTATATTTTATTAACCCATGTGTAGATCAATGGTCAATTTATACAATCATTGAGACTATAATAAACTACATACCAACTCTATATACAAATGATCTAGTTTTGGGATGCATTATAAATATTGTAATTAACATTTATTTACTTTTTGATATATTTCACCAGTTGTGTTTTTTTGAAAGTGGTTCATAATATTATTTATTATAGGTTGTGATAGAGGTGTTTCTACATGATTTCTTAGTATTTTTTTATCATACTCTTACTTATGATTTTAAATCTTATAGATTACTAGATGCGTGAGGATTATCCCATTCATCGGTGCAAATACATGTCGTTTCATCTAATCTATATTTGTGGATCCCATGTATAATGTTCTATAACCAATTTTTACATACCATCATTGTCCACTATGTGATATCCTGTGTTTTTTTGATTTATTGTATTCTTGAAATAGTTTTATTAGAAACCTTAATATATTTTTTGATATTAAATGATTCTCCATTTTTCATTTAAAATTCCAAAGAGGGGATGAGTTTCTTTATATATATAACTAAATTGTGTAACATTATTTCCCCATGTTCTAAGGTAGTTACTGTCCCCTTTTAACTTAGTTAATAACATTACTAATGATTGGATGTTAAATAATATTATTGCAAATAAAACAACTTCTGTACTTGGTATATTGTCTGAATTATAATTTTAGAGACCTATTCAATCTTACTTGGAGTGAATGATCCATGAGTGATATAAAATTTTTTTCAGTTAGAGACACATGTTTCTATATGATTCACATATTTTTACACTACAAGTATAATTTCATATCAGGTAACCATTATGAAATAGTGAAATAATAGTGAAATGTAATTCTTCTAAAACTCATGGTGGGATTACTATACAATAGATGTAGTTTTAGGTATGTCCTAGAATAAATATATTCAATGGAAATGATAATTTTATATGGTGGCGTGTACATGTAAATTTATGAATTGGAACTATATACCAAATAATATTATCAATTTAAATTATTTGTTAACAATTTTTTAAACTCTACAATTCAGTTGTGTTTTTAAAGGAAGGGTTATATTAACTTATCATTTTTTTTAAACACAAACTCATATAGAGTCACTCGAGGAAGTGTAAGAAATATAGAAATCACATTAGTTGACACACCATAGATCTGGTATTAGGTTATTATCACTCATTAACATATCTTTTCTCATTCCATATATGGTGAACTATGTTTGGCATCGAAATGTGGTCATGAATATACTTTTAGTAGGAATACTATACTACCAGGAAGCTATTTTTTGGGATGATTTACTCAGTTCATTATAGATTAAGATAAAAATATATATCAACTCTCATGAATTAGATCTATTTATAGATACGTTCCTCCATTTAATACTAAAAAACCTATTTTTTCTAAGGTATGAGTGACACATTTTTATAGTCTAGAATTATTTTAATATTTATCATATTTTGTTAATGGACATATATTCAATGGATATCTAATTACATAACATAATACTAAAATATAACTTGTATATCCCATGGTATATAGATATGTAATATATTAAAACCCCCAAACCATATCCTTATATGTTTTATGGATTCTATTCGTTGAAAATATCCATCAATTGTTAATTATATAGAGGAATGATCATCATATTTAGGAATCAGGTTATCAATATATTATTTATATATGATTAATTTTTTTTACATCAACCTGAAAATTCAGGAAAGGATGATCTAGAATAAGGTAAATTATTTTTAACATTCTAATTTTAAATTCTCACCACATCAGAATGGCCTAATGAAATAACCCTTTTAATGTTGAATCAAACTAGATTTTTGTAACAACATATACTCACACTCAATGTTTGAGTGCTCGAAAAACAAAGTCATTATAAAAAATTATTGATTCTAGTTTTGATAAATTTTATATAAATAATCCTAATTAAAAAATATAAATTATTATTTAATATCTTATATCTGAATGTCTGTTTTCTTGTGTAGGGAAATTTAGAAATAAAAAAAATGATAAATTCACCATTCATTATAACAAATTTTTAATATTCACAACATATACCTGCATAAATAATTCATTAAAAGACATTAAATTCTTCAAAACATTCATTAAAATATGATATACATAAAACCATTCTACTTACACTCAATTTATAAATAATTTGGTGGAATTAAAACATAATAAGGTTTGACCACAAACACTCATTATGTGAACCATATAACTGAAACAATATTCATATAAAAATGATAAATTTAATATGGATGGTATAGTTAAACCAAATTAGTCCATAATCATAATCATTCAAGGATAATTAAAAATGAAATAAAATAAATAAAAAACAAATATACCCAAAAAAATCACATCATAATGGAAGAGTTTGTAATGTTGGACACTACAAATTAACATGTTTCCAATGACTTATGTCTAAATAAATTTATTTTCATCAATACCATATTTAATGGATATCACATACAAGGAATTATTCCAACAAAAATTACTCTTACTTATGTTTTATGCACCAAATCCAAGTATGTTTTGTCATAGGAGACCTATATATTCATTGAGAGGATATATAATGTTTAGTCCCACCCACATCATGTTTATGTAAAATGAATTCAATATACAGAAAAATACAAAAACAATACATAATATACATTTTCAGGAGTATTATATTTTAAATAAAAAACTATAATTACAATTATTTTCCACATGAATATTAAATTCATAACATGAACAAAACCCTAACTGCATATAGAGGTGGATTGTTTAATTTTAAATATTTAACATGATATTAATCATTCATACAATAATAACTACATATAGTGTTCCTTTACTATTACTCATGTCCATTAAATCTCATACATTATTGGTGAATATAAAACCGTATAAATAATGTAAAATATAATGTGAACATCGTATAATGAGTTGGGTGTATGACTAAATCACTACCATACTATCATTATCATAATTCATATATGTAATGAATGAAGGTGGTTTAAAAGGAAAAAATCCTAATAAGTGAGAGATACTTGATTAAGGTTAGACGTGGTAGGAATTTATATAACAAAAAAATGATATAATATCATATAATACAATAATATTATAGAATTTACACAACTTATATGAAATAATTTAAAATATTTATAATAACTCATCGTTAAGAAATTTAGTTACTAAAAACCCAATTTATTGTTGAGAAATAAAATCAATTACCACATGAATAATGGGACAAGATTTGGAATGTAAATTCCATGAAATATAATTAGTATAATATTAATATATCCTTGGGATAAAAATACACAATACAAAGGAATCATGGTTCATGATAATGTATGATGACTTCATGAATGAGAATAGAGACCAAGACAACCCTAATGCATTTAGTAACATTCGAATCCAATCTGCTTCAAAGAGAGAGCCTTTATCTTTTAATAAGTTAATTACAAGATATTTCATGTTATTTAACATCAAATATTATGTAATCACTACAAAATAATTTAAATTTGTATCTAAATTAAAACATGGCCCAAATGTAACATTTTTAGACAAAAACACTGACAATATATAGAACCGTGGAAATAATATCCCATGAGAATGATAACATTATATGAAACAATGAATATATATATATATATATATATGTTTGGGTGTGTGATACAAAATATTTAAATAAGAAAATGGTGTGGTGTTTACACCCTAAAAATCATACATGTTTGATACAATATATATGTTTCCATTAAAGGAATTTAATATCGAGTTCCATACATATTTTCCTAACATCTAGCAAAAGACATCAACCTTCTACACCATAAATAAATATATATTAATTTGCAATTATATAAACATAAAAAAATTTATACACACTTAAAATATTCATAAATAAAGACACTATATGATTTCATTCGATTTTCCAAAACCTTTTTTGTTGTTTTTTTCATTGTACTAGTTTTATAATTGCGGTCTCTATAATTAATTATTCATCGAATTTCAACATTAGTAGTCAATTAAATTTTCTATTAGGGATTATTTTTTATTTTTTATGATTATTAATATTACATTCAAAATAATTTCAGTTATTATACGTACTGATGAAACAAATAATAATAAATTTTTTTATTCATGAAAATTTTAAAATGTTTTCTTAATTAAGGAATTTAATATAAAAATAAAATATTCAAAATAGTGATCATATAATAGTTTTCAAACTTATATCATATTAAATAAGAATTTATATTCCTGTAGTCATTTAAAAAATAAATTCATAATATTAGTCAATTACATTGTTAAACTGACCTAAACATGAGAATAACCTTATTTAGTAATTGATTTTGACATTTTTTTGTTAAATTATTATAATAATAATTGAAAATTGAAAATAATTTTTGTTATTAGTGTGGAATATATTAATTTTATTTATTTTAATTTATGAATAATGGAAATAGATATATTACAAAAAATTTACAAATTTCATCCTCCATGAATTATAATATTAATTGATTTAATTAGCATTCGTCATATATTTATTAGGTCCAATATTTTGATATAACTAACCATAAATTTAGTCATAAAAATATTTTTATTTTTTAATACTATCATTACACCCATCCATGTAGGGTATTAGTGAAAATTATAACATGTTGTGTTCTAGAATACTTTTCATGGGAACACATAATTATAAATTCTTCTTGAAGTGGTGAACATGTTACCCCGTAAAATGTAAAAGAAGTGCATCTTTTTATAGTATCCCTTAAATTTTTAAAAATTTAATATAATTATTATCCTTTTAATTACAAAAAAAAGTTGGTAATTTTTTTTGCATTGAATCGTTTCTAAAAAATCAGTTTTAGATGAAAATTATTTTTCTGGATTTTATGAAATAACTATTCCTTCTTCCCAAACTAAATTTTAGTTTTTTATTATTAATCATAGTAGTCAATTTTAATGAAAAATATAATGATTTACCCATTTTTAAATTTTATACTAAATACTACAAATACTGAAATTATTTTAAAAAAATAATTTTTTATGGGTTGAATAGGAAAATTTAAACCATATATACATAATCATGTATAAATATATATTATAGAAATATTGTTTTTCAATTATGTTTAAATATAAGATGATATTATTTTGGGAACTAATTTTAAGGAAATAAATTTTGTTATTTTTAAAAACATTAAATATTTTTGGATTATAAGGTAATACAAAACAAAATATTCTTTAATAATTTTTGATTCAAATTAAAAATGGACAATATTATTTTATTAGTGTGATATTTTAAAATGTTCTAAAAATGTCTACCATATTTTTTTTGTAAAAAAATATTTCAACATGAATAATTTTATTGTATCCTTTAATATTTTATTAATTTTATAATTGTAAAATATTATATGTAACTCAAATATAGTTATAAAATTATTTATATTATAATATTTTTAAACCCCTATTTTTGGTTTAATAATCAAAATTTTAGAAAATGCTAAAAATTCATAATATAAATTTTTTTATATGTTGAATATAAAAATTTATCACCATAAAACCTATTGTCTCATATCCAATGTCCAATTTATTAAATTTTCATAAGATATATGTAATCTTATCCCAAAATAGTTAATATTTTAGTTGTCATGTTAATATAGATATTTAAATGAGTTTTGAATTTTATTTGAATATAAAAAATTTAATAATTACAATAACATTATACCTTATATAATATCATTAATTATAAATAATAGTATAATTAATGGATTACTTGGATTTTAATAAAATTAATTAGATATCAGATGCTCAGAAATGGTTATGTATTCATCAGTACTCATGAATCAACATGCAGAATTAGAATGAAAATGTAAATAAAAGAACACATATGCTATATTATCATTAAATTGATAGATAAGTGCATCTAGAGATATTACCAATGTGAAAAAAGAATAGATAATAATAAATATTGAATTATAAATGACTAAAATAATTCCATTTAATAAGTATCATGTCTCTCATACCAAGATAAGGAATAATCAGTATGATAATGTTAATAACTAAAAACACATTCCTTTTAATAAATAACAGATAATGAAATGTGTTAAGATATATTATAATTAGAAACCTATCATAGATATTAATAACATAATTATTAATTATTGAAATTATTAATTATTAGGCATCATGAACATGGATCATGGAAAATTAACCATCAAGACAAATCATAAGATTGTTTAAAACTATAAGGGACAGAATCATTTGGTTTAGGAAAGCTATATTACGTAAGATTGTTGATTTGCATCACTGGAATATGAATTCATCATGGTTGTATATGTAACTAGGCCCCACCTATATATTTATTTACAAATAATTCATTATATATCATGAATTTTATTAATTCATCAATAATGTGTTGTACTATTCCATAACTCTATTGACTAAATAATAGTTATTTATCATTATTTCAACAGATAAAAAAAAATTCCGTATATAAAATCATAATTGAAATGATATACTATTTGAGAAATAAAAATATCCCTGATAAATAATATTGATATTTAGGGGAAATATAATGTCTTATTATCACAAGAGACTATTTCAAGGGTAATATTATGAGTATAAAATATAATCAATAATGTCAATGTAAATAATTTCCTATGTAAAATGATCTTACCAAACACATAGATTTAACAAAAAAATACAAATATAAAACATATATCAATTAGATAGTGAATAAATTTTTGTTATTACTGATGAATAGAAATACCTTGAAACAGATGTGTAAAAACATTCTTCCTCAAAATAACCTTGACATTTTGAAAATAAATTTTGAAAAAATTGAATAAAAATAAAAAATAAAATATTTTTTTAATATATATAATTTATTAATTAAACCATTTTATAGTTCATGATGGTTTTAACTACTATTCAAGTTACACATGAAAAAATATGGAATTATTTCAATTTTCGGTAAATGAAAAAAAAACATATTTTTTATGAAAATCACATGAATATTCAATTTTTCTTTTTTTATAAATTTAAAAATGGTTGAAATATTCTTTAATAAATCTTTTTTAAACAATTAGTAATATTTTTCGTAAGATTTATTTATAAATTATTTTGGTATGGAATACATTTTTATCCTAAGAGAGTATTTAAGTATGATTGTCATACATAACAAATTCACAATTTTTTTTAACACTAAAGAGATGTAAAATGATACAATTACATGAAAATATCTTGTATAATAAAAGGATAGAAAAATTTAATTGGTTTATTAAAAAATTAGAAGATAATTTCCTTCAACGTAAATCCAATGTTAATCAATATCAACTGTAATAAGACTATAAAATCAACCCATATGATTCTTATAACAATGAATTTAGAACTAATCAAACATTCGATTATAAGTATAAAATATAAGTACAAATGAAACAACTAGAAATTAAAAATACTAAAATACTAATAAATTACATAAATAATATTATATTATAATTGATGATTAAAATTTGGTATAACCCAATGGAATGAAATTGACATATGATAATACTTAACACATGATATCTGTTAAGTCAAATCCCCATGGTTGAAATAATTCAAAGTGAAAAACAAAATAACATGAATTTTTATGTATTCATGATATTAAATGTAAAATGGGTAGTGTATACACCTTATTAAAAATTGGTCCCTCACATAAATAAATTCCATAATGAATGAAAATTAAGACACAATTCCTTGCCTTATAATTGATTTGAGTTGACTATGATTTAACCATAAGTATAGTAGTTTTTGAAATTTTATTAACTTATTAATGAACCATAATAATTCATTTAATATCATATAATATCCTTTAATACAATATAATCACCCTTTAATAAATAACCATTCACTATTTTCACTCTTTTTGGTATTAACGACCATGTTTTCTAATTTGGTCTTTGTTATGAATATTATATTTCATGTTAATATTATATAGTTCTATCATATATAGAATAAAAATCAGGGAATTATTATCTTATTTATATATAAATTTTAATTTTAAAAATAATCCTTAATTATGTTTAATAATGTGATGTGTGTAAAGATTATAGAGAAGATAAATCATTTTTATACATGAGTAACATTTCCATTCTTCAATGATCATTATAGAATCACAGTATGTAATGTTCAATCGTGAAAAAATAATATTATTATTATAATTAAAATATTATTATTTTTAAATATATATATATATATATCATCCGTGTGATGGGGTCATGAAATGTGAGTATCATCACTTTGTGAATGTGGTAGTCTTTACATACACGAATGTATTTATCATCATAATGAGAACGAAGTTGTAAGAAATAAAATGATTAATATTATTTTAATGAAGATAAATAGTTTATGAATATCTTAACTACTTAATGTATATCAAATTTATCTATTCATTTTATCCATATTATATTCCCTGAAAAATATTAGTGAATTATGAGTCTCATGGTTTCGTGATGTAGTAGTCAGCCGTACACATGAGTGACATTATCATATCTCCTACAGAAAGGAATGTAAACTAGTATAATTGATATAATGAATAAATATTCATAATTATTTTATAAATACAATATATATACATTATATCAATCATTTTACCCAACTATGAGAGCTAGTAATGGAAAAGTAGATCATAATGGTTCATGATAAGGTATTCTGCTATTCACTTGAATAATGATTTAATAGCAAATTTTATGGAAGTGGGGATGGTTTTATTTCATGAAAATAACATGAAAAAATCTCAAACAAAAATTATATACTTATTATATTATATAATATTGTCGTTATAATAATGGAAGGAATTTGAGGTGAAAATCATATTATAACAATTGATGAAAAACAGTTTCTTTTGATTGGGTATCATTATTTTGCATCAACCAAAACTTTCCATTATTAAATTTATTCAATATAGAAATATTATTTTATGACCAGAGGGAATTTGTGAAGTGATTTGGGTAGGTATTTCTAGAACAAAAATGAATTTGATGTGTTGTGATTATAATAGAGGGGAGGCATTTTATATTTGAGGTGAGTGTAATACTTTTAAATGTTGAAAATAAAAAGTTATACACACATTTCCCACTTTTTATTGGGGTCCAAATTAGATTATTACCAATCAACATATATAATAGTCTCTAAATATGGATATGGAGAAAGATTTTTTTCTAGTTATTAGGTTATTTAAAACATTATATTTTATGTTTAACCCCTTATTAAATCAATTTTAACCATAATTGTGGTATATAACATTAACCATTGTTATCATTCATTATTTTAAAAAAAATATGTTAAATTTTTTAGATATTTTAGCTTATTTCGATTTTAAATATGGAATAAATTCTACCAAATTCACTTCCATAAATTATAAAATCATTATTTAAAATTAACTATGTAATGGTGGTTATATACAAGGTTTTTTAGATAAAATGTTTAAATTTTATGAGAGATTATTTTGTCATAATTCATTATGAATATATTTTCAATGACCTCAATTAGATTATTATAAAAAAATATGAATTTACATAAAATATCATTAAAAATAATATTTAACTGTATATGAAATTTAAATTAGAAGATTGTTTTCAATTAAAGTTGGGTATTTTTAATTATTCATAAAAATGAATAATGTCAGGAAAATTGACTAAATTTTCCATTATATTAATTCCTATATTACGATATGAAAAAATAACATCCTTATGTAATTTTAATAATATTTCAATGTGGTAAGTATTCATTATAAATTATGTTCCTAGATCAGGACCACATATTAATATATAAATAATTCATATTTTTTAATAACATTTCTTTCTTAAAATGATTAATATTTTATTGATAATAAAAAGATAAAAAAAATTCATTAAATAGTTAGAAATATTCATACCCTAAAAATGACTTTAATTTCACATATGTTTACTATGATATGGATTTTTAGAATATCGGTTGTGTGTTCTATATACTATCAATGTGACTAAATTTAAAGAAATATATTTCATGTTTTGTTCATGTGGGGAGTTGTGTTTCACACACATAATCAATTTAAATGTTCATATTATTGGATTTCTAATTTATACAATATCTCTATAATTTACAAATTTAATCCTTATAATTTAATATTGGTCTTTTTAATTAATGATTTGATATTTTAAAATTATGTTATTGAAAACCAAAATCATAAAATTGGTTAATAAAACAATATATTAATAAGGATATTGGGATGGGAAATGTTTATATATAATAACTTATAACTAGGATTATACATAGGATAACATTAGTGGGAAATGAAATAATGGACCCGTAATAAAAGGGTAATTCCCCAGGATATAGTATAGTGATAGAGGTCATTAATCAAAAGAAAGTGGGGTTTTTAGAGATGGTTAAGGACTAAAAACCCATAATCCAAATATGTGGGAAAAAGGTCATTGATGTCATCATAACTTATGATCACTGGAAAAAAATTTGTTACACGATCCTATACCAATAGATGCAGAATTCTAGTATTCTCTATGAATATAGGGAATTAAAATTTCATCCCTTTTTTGTGTTTTTATCAATTTCATATTAATATCTTACTCCACGAAATCAACATCCATAAATAATTTACTATCCCTTTAGAATGAGAAGTCATTTTTAATTGACTATATGATCTTTGAAAGAGTTAAATGTATTTTGTGGGTCTCTAACAATTTTCCTAAACAAATTATGTAACCAAAATATATATTATATAGCTAAAAAATTTCTAAACCTCAAAAGTAACACCTCTAGTTAATTATTTATAGTTAATTTTCCAATTGTATAACTAAAAACAATGATGTATTGATAAAAAATTCATAATGTATAGTATAATGTGCTAAACCTGTAACATCCCAGATAAATATGGAATAAGACACTTTTCATATTTTTCAATATTTTTGAATTAAATATTAATTTTACATTAAAGGGAATTCTATGTTCGATGACATACCTGATACGCAACAATGAGTTTCTTTGAAATCTTACGTTGCGCAATAATAATATAATATTATTATTTTTAATTGTAGTTAATTCCTAGCCGTTGTATTGGTAGGAATGAATATAACTAACAAAAATATGATTATATATGTTTGTTAAATGTATTTCCATTTATTCAATAGAAGTTACATGTTTAATATATGAATGAATCTAATTTGAAGCATAATTTAAATTAAAAGGTTGATTTGCAGCCTTATAATGGTGAACCCTATTTAAATATAGTTTTGGTCACTTTAATAAATTCTAATTGACCAAATAAAATCCTTCTTTATAATGGGAACATCAAAATTTAATTTTTGTATATTTTTAGAATTTTTCTGATATAGTTCATTTTTTAATAAACAGTGAAAAATATTGTATTTTAATTCAAAACTGTGTTTTAATATAATTTATTTATATGGTTAGACTATATTTTTAATTGGTTTTAAAGTTTAATGAGAATATATTTTTACAATTTAATCCAATTTTGGTCATTGTAATTAATTTTACTTTGAAATTGGACATAAACAAGTGTCAATATTTTGATAGTTATTGTCTCTTAAAAACACGCTATTTGTTTTAACAATGGGAATTAATTTTAAATTAATTAATGAAATGTCTATGTTTAGAATTTGGAAAAATAGATATCATTTTTGAAATCAGAATATCAAATAAACCTTTGGCTGAATTTTTGGTATTTTTCTGAAAAACATCAATTTTTTTGGAATATTGAAACCACTTAGTAGAAGTTAAAAAAACCAACTTCTTCATTTAAATGAAATTTTACAACTTCTGTTAATAGAATTTAGAAAATCCAACATACATGGTTTTTATTAGTAAGTAAAATGAGGTTCAATAAGATGCAAATATCTTTTTTGGTGAATAATAACTTTTGACTTTTATTTACCATGGTTAAAGGTAAATAGGGTAATTAAAGGTAAAAATAATATTATAATATTTCAAAATTACCATAACACTTTTGCAAAACTTACTGTTTGAGTCATTTACGACCATGGGCTTTTTTTTGATTTTGGGACCCCATGGAGTCACTTGGGAGTGATAATGATAATTTAGACGAATTAACTTAAAGTAATGGGAAAAATGACAAAAGCAAATATCTTTTAGTAAATTAATTTTTACAAGGGGTTATATGAAATATAATTTCAACTCTAAATATTAATTGGAAATATAAAAATATTTCCTACATCATGGTATTTTATTTATAATTTTTAGACATCAAATAATATAAATTATTTATGACACAATAATGATGCAATATTTACCTCATTAATAAAAGATTTAAATAAATATAATTTTAAATATTAAAATACATCCAAAACCTGTCCAATTCTAAATGGATGATTTTATTTCGACCATGAGTCATCGTATATTTAAATTTAATTAGTTTTTGACCTTTATAAACTTAATATCATTATATAATAAAATAATATTTTCACACTTTTCTAAAGAGCCCCTCCTCCCCCTTAAAATGGACACCACTTATATCCAATTCCTCACACCTCTCAAGCCTTTTAGAACATAAAAACTCTACCCAATTAAGCTCCCTAAATTCATCTCCTCCTCCTAGAAGCATTACTTTAGGCATATGGTACTTCAAGAAGTCCTTTTGGTTCAAACCAAAGGAAGTTACCCAAATTAAAGGTAACCGTTATTCTTAACTTCTTTCCTTTTATTTTATGTCTCCAACCCCTAACCTCTTTTTCTTCCTTTACATTATAACAACACCAGTATCCAAAATATAATAGGATTTTTTTATGACAAATATTTAAATTAAAATTACACACACCTCCATCTAATTGGTGAAGAACAGACTGTTTCTATGGATGGAAAACTAACGCCTCGTGAAACGTTGATTGTTCGATTATCTCATATCGCCTCTCATTGTGGCCATTAATATGGAAATTTATTTATATATAATATATATTACGTTTATATTTTATTTATTCTTCTTTATTTTACATTTATATCTTACATTTATGGATTCCATTATGTTTAAACACGATAATTTATCTGAGGAAGTGCGGACTACTGCCCCTCAAAGTGATATGACTCATTAATGGCATATGTGGGACGTATAAATGATGGAGTTAATGATCTTAAAAATGGTATTATATAGGAATTATAAAATACCTATGAATCATTATGTTTTAATACCATTAAAATATGAAATAGAAATGAAAGTAGCGTTCATTCGTATGTACGACTTACCGTCTCCATGAACAGTGCATTTCATTTTTTCCCTCAAAATGTTATGTAGTTTTATAATTACATGTATATACTAGATATATATGATATCTAAATAATTAATATCATTCTGGATATAATGAACATTTTACTATGTGAACAACTTGTAATTATAAGAATTCTATTTTTGACTCAAGTACCAATTATCGACAAAACGACCATTATTAACTTAAATGATTGCATAATATCTATAAAATGGTAATAAGTGATATATAAAGAAGAATAAACTTGAAAAATGTTCTTATGCAAGTATAAAATATCTTTAGTTTATTATTCAGGAATAACGAGGAACAAACAAGCCAAGTCGGACACGAGGTAAGGGATTTTCTTATCTCACTTTTAATTTCTTGATATTTTCGTTGTTCGCCACTTATTCATTGAATGTGGTGTATTTTGTACTGACATTTTATATATATTATCATTATTATTTTTATATTCATGGTATTATATTATTAATTTGGTGGTTATTAACTTTTGGTCATACGACTCAGTTGATTACTATGTAGTAAAGGGTTTCATCTCACTTTTTATTCCCTTGAGATTCAAGCTATATTTGCCACTATTTCCATTTGTGTGGTGTATGTACTTCCCATGATCGTAATAATTGTTTAATATAAATTCATTAATGAGTATTTAAATATTAATTTTATGATCCTTCTTTCATGTGGCAAATGCTTTGTAAGTTACCAAAATGGTAAAGGAACCTTTCACCCTCCTCTTTTTAAAAGACTTATTTTGTTTATGTATATTAATTTACATTTTATTATGTTGGGATATGTTCTTATTTATCCTTATTGATGTAAAATTTATGTCCAAGTGTTTAGGTACCAATTTTATCTCATCAACTCATTTTATGAATCATTAAATGACGTTGTTAGGCTGTCGAATTTTTACAAAGGAACTTCTTAACCCAATTTAAATTCATTGGGTTCAACTTGTACATCTTGAATATACCGTCCTATGAATATGTGTGAATGATATATGATTGATTTACTCTTAATAACCACTTATATTGGGTGTATTTATATTTTTCACATATAATTATGTGATTTATTTATCTTCAATTTACGGATACCATCTTTATAAGGGATTTCATCTCAATTTACATTTCCACTGAGACATCTTTGTTGTTGTGCACCAATTCACTATTATATGGTGTATATACTATCCTTTGACATATTATATCATGAATACATTTATTATCATGATATTATAATGTTCTGATTAAATTTTATTCATCAATTATTTGTATTCAAGTGTGTCTCTTTTTCTAAAAAAACTCTTTAACTAAGATATTGTTTTAAATGTTTTAAAGATTTATTCGTCTAAATATTTCTCATTAATGTACATTTTTTCAAAATTGGTTTTAGGATTTATTTATTGGACATTAATTATATGAAATTATAATTCATTTTAAAGCTACAAAGTGGTATGGAACACTTTGATTCAAAAATCAGTTTTTAAATGGTTTTGCAAATGATTTGATAAATAATTGTTTATTTCGATATCGTGATTTAATATATTGGAATGTCGAAATGATATATTTCCTTTATACATGTGATATGTGTTATGATTATGATATGTTTATTGGGAATTGTTTACGTATATAGGTGGTTTCGTGATAAACCTAGGGTGGGTGAGCCCGGGATAGCACTCCAATGCATTAGGTAACGTGTTAGAGGTAAACGTGATGTTTCACTTAAGATATTTACGTAATATACTTTGAGGGGCGTTCCAATTGTAACTCCCTATGTATATATGAATGATAAAATGTATTTTTTATATGGATTCCATAAGTAAACTTTATGATTTATGATTTCTGTGTGTTATTCATAAATCATATGGTTTCATAAGGTATGTTATGATTGAATGGTATAGTTTCATTGATTTGTATTTATTAATGGGATAGTGTATTCCTTCCTTAATTTATAACCCTTACTGAGATTTTTATGCTCATCCCATGTTTTTGAAATGTTTTCCATAGGACTTAAAGATGAATAGGTATAAGGATGAGATCAATGCAAAGTCATTCTGTCTAAAATATGGAAATAGACATGTTTCTTTTTAAGAGTATTTATTTTATGAAAAAAATGGATACTGGGTAGTAGTGTCTACATGTAATATTCAACTTTATATGTGATAGTTATGGCCTAACTCTCTAAAACTATAATCCTGAAAATTTCTTCAATGTGAATTATTTATTTAATTCAATATTATGTTATGTATAAGGTCGGGTCCTTATAGTTGTTATCAGAGGTCGGTTTAGACAACATTATGGATTAGGAGTTTTCGTTAGACACATGGTTAGTCCCTAGGTCTATTATTTCTATTAAATCCTTGTTTTATAACTTTTTCAGATCAAGGAATGTTAGTTACAAATGGAATGTGGAGGATCTAAAATGAAATTCCTATCTCTTCCTGACGACATGCTTTCAATAATTATTCCAAAGTCATGTTCAGATGGTTGTGAATATTTTTCTAGAAAATAACTCACTTGCAAGCATTTTTTTGAGATATCAAACACCTCCACTATACCTCGATATCATCGTGGATCATGGGTTGTATTTTGACAAATCATTTTTTCACAATATTGTCATATTTTCGAGAAAGGTATGTATTATCAAGGCATTTTCAAATATTTTACATTATTACAAGATTTTGAAGCATATTATGATTTTAAAAAAGGTGGGGAAGAAGGAGAACCTTGCGCAACCTATTTATATTTTCTTTTACAATACAGTCTCTCAGCACATATCGATGGTATTTTAAAAAGACCATTAATTGAATGTTTTAACTCAAATTCGGTCTGACTATTTTTTAGAAGTCATGTTTTATCATATGTTTCCAATTATATGTCATACATGATTATTTCCCAAAACTTTTTTTTTCTGTGAACACCCATATGACCCATGTTGTACAAGGTGTATTTGTATAGAGGATGTAAATGATTTTGAATGATCATTAAATCATTTTTTCAATGCATGGACCTTCTACCAACGTGAACAAGATGACGATGAAACCAAATGGACACCGTGATCAAGGTATGATATTCTTCATTTTGGGGATCATTTTGTTTTATTATATTGTGGTGAAATAAGACATCAAGAATTAAGATGTTGAGATCATAATGAATTTGGATGAAAATGAGAGGTATAAGGATACCATTGAGGTTAAATAATGTTAGGGTTATTTTTGAGTTTTATAAAAAGGACAACCCATAGGATGGGTGACAACCCATCGCATCTGGTAAGGCCGTAGGAATCGAAACCACAACAAAAGGGCGACAAGGGCGCATCTCCTACCACTATCCTACTTGAAGTCCCTATTTATTATGACTTATTATTTTTTTAAATTTTTTTTATGGAATAAGAATAAGTTGATTTTTGGATCTTATGTTTTATCAAATGGATATACATAGTATAGAAAATTTATTTAGTGATTAAGTGATAAAGGATGTTTTGGAAGATGTTCTCTCTTTCGAGGAAATACTATATTTATAATGAATATAGAATACTATGGGATTTCAATTTTGGAATAATGGTTGAAATATTAGTTTGTTAGAGGAAGATAGAACACTATGGGATTTCAATTCTGGAATAATGGATGAAATTTTAGTTTGTAAGAATATATGTTTTTATTGTGGACATATGATTAATTTTTTTATTTATGAAACTGATTAACATATCTTGGAGAATATGTGATTAGGTTGATTACTATTAAATATGATATTTTATGAGTAACTAATGTAATTTTAAGATAAATGATAAGATTTATCTTGGAAGACTATGTAATTAAATCCTTATTAGATTGGTGTTTCAATCATAGTTTGGATTACAATTGAATTATTTTAAGGACAACTATTTATTGAATGGTCTTGGATGAACTTGGTTATTTTTCACTAATTTTGGAGATTAAGAGTAGTTTTTAATTTCATAAAAGATTATCCTTTTTAGGTATTATTTGATGTCGTACTAACCATTTTGGTTTTAGTTAATGTCTAAAGACAAGGGAAATATATAGATTTTATTTTTTGTATAATGTGATTCTCAATAAGGTGATTCATGTGCTTTTAATGTGACCTTTTATTTATTAATGCTCTTTTTTTTTGGAAAAAAGATTAGTTTTTGGTAGAAACATATTAAAGTATGAAACTCTATATGAAGGTAAGTATATTTACTTATGTTCTTATTACATATATTAAATTCATTCCTCCAAATTACAAAAAGGAATCTAAAACAAAAATGTTGTTGGTTTAAATTTCCTACTGGGTAATCAAAGACCATTTAACACATCATAAGTTTGTGATTTTCTGGTGGTTATACTTCTCCTGATCATTTATTCTATCACTCTCAATCAGAACCTGACCATTTCTTATCTCGTCAATATACATGTTTTCTTACATTTAATCCTAGTAACGGTTATCTCAGGTGACCATTGTACTTTTCTTTCATTCTTTTAAAGTGATATTTTTACTTACTCTTTTCCGATGTGGGACTTTTAATGAAGTTTCCAATCCTAGTTTTAAAATTGCAAGCACCCAATTTCCAAAAGGGGTGAAGGATGTAACATCCCAGATAAATACGGAATTATAAAATTTTCATATTTATTAATATTTGAGAATTAAGTATTTATTTTACATTAACGGGGATGGAATGTTCGATGGCATACCTGATACACAACAACGAGTTTCATTGAAATCTTACGTTGCACACTAATAATATAATATTATTATTTTAAATGGTAGTTAATGACTAGACATTGTATTGGTGGGAAGGTATATAACTAACTAAAATATGATTATATATTTTTGTTAAATGTATTTAAATTTATCCAATAAATGTTACAAGCTTAAAATACGAATGAATCAAATTTTAAGCATAATTTACATTAAAAGGTCAATTTTATTCCTTATAAAGGTGAACGATATTTAAATATTGTTTTGGTCACCTTAATATATTATAATTGACCAAATAAAATCCTTCTTTAGAATTGGAAAATCAAAATTCACATTGTGTAAATTTTTGGAATTATTCCGATAAAGATTAATTTTTAATGAATAGTGAAAAATATTGTATTTTAACTCAAAACTGTATTTTAATATAATTTATTTATATCGATACATTATATTTTTTTAATGGTTTTAAAGTTTAATGATAATATATTTTTACAATTTAATCCAATGTTGTCATTGGAATTAATTTCTCTTTGAATTTGGACATAAACAAGTGTCAATCTTTTGATAGTTATTGTTTCTTAAAAACACTCTATTTTTTAACAATGAGAATTAATTTTAAATTAATTAATGAAACTATTATGTTCAGAATTTGAAAAAATAGAAATCATTTTTTAATTGTGAATATCAAATAATTCTTTGGGCGAATTTTTGGTATTTTTCTGAAAAACAACAATTTTTTATGAATAGTGAAACCACTTAGTAGAAGTTAAAAAACAGAATTCTTCATTTAAATTAAATTCTACCACTTCTGTGAATTGAATTTGGAAAATACATCATAAATGGTTGTTATTAGTATGTAAAATTTGGTTCAATAAGATAAAAATATTTTTTTGTTGAATAATAACTTTTGTCTTTTATTTACCATGGTTAAAGGTAAATAGGGTAACTAAATGTAAAAATAATATTATAATAATTAAAAATTACCATTACACTTGTCCGAAACTTATTGGTTGAGTCATTTACGTCCAAGGGCATCGTTGGGTCGATTTTTGGATCTCATTGAGCCACTTGGGAGTGATAATGACAATTTAGATTAATTAACTTAATGTAAAGGCAAAAATGACAAAAGAAAATAACTTTTAGTAAACTAATTTTTACAAGGGGTTATATAAATTATCTTTTCGACTATAAATATTAATTGGAATGTTAAAAATATTTCATACATCATGTTTTTTGTTTTATAATTTTTATACATCAAATAATTAAAATTATTCATGAAATAATAATGATGTAGTATTTACCTCATTAATAATAGATTTAATTAAATAAGATTTAAATATTAAAATAACATCCAAAACCTGTCCAATTCTTATTGGATGATGTTATTTGGACCATGAGTCATCTTATATTATTCTTTAATTAGTTTTGGACCTTTATAAAATTAATATCAGTACATAATAAAATAATATATTCATAGTTTCATAAAGAGATCCTCCTCCCCCTTATAAAAGGACACCATTTATCCAATTCCTAACATCTCTCACCCATGGCTTGGTTCATATCTTGCGTGCCCAGAGCCACCCAGTGACATGCCCACGGACATGGAAAAATGGCCTGTAGACAAAGCCATTAAAGCTTGACGATTCGTCTGGTGCTTGGGGATTGTCTTGTCCGAGGTAGTGCACCATAAAAGTGATGATAATGAGCCAGGGTTCGTCGTGTGTCAGGTCCTACGTACTGACAATCACGTGGAGTCAACGCCATTCGAGTGAGGCGATTTGATGGGGCCTCGAGGCTTTCCTTGGTGGATGGGGTGTTCCATGAATGGAAGGACGACTTTTATAAGAAAATCAGTATCCCCAATATATTAGGATGTTTTTATGATACGTATTTTAACTACAATTACACACGCCTCTATCTAATGGGTGAAAACCAGACTGTTTCTGTCGATGGAAATCTAACGCCTCGCGAAATGATGATTGTTAGATTATCTCATACCGCCTCTCATGGTGGCCATTAAGATTAAAATTATATATTATATATATTGTTTTTATATTTTCTTTATGCTTTTGTATTTTACATTTATAGCCTACCTTTATGATTTCCATTATGGGTAAATGCGATAATTTCATTTGAGGAAGTGCGAACTATCGCCCCTCAAAGTGATATGACTCGTTAATTATATATTTGGGATTTATAAAGGATGGAGTTAATTCTATTATATATTATATTTGCTCGAATTATAATATAATTATGTGTCATTATCTTTGAATTCCATTAAAATAAGAAATATAAATGAAAGTAGTGTTCATGCGTACGTACAGCTTACCGTCTCCATGAATAGTGAATTTTATTTTTTACCTCAAAATGTTATGTAATATTATAAATAAATGTATTAAATAGATATTTATGATATTTATGATATATAAATAATTAATATCATTCTGGATATAATGAAATTTTGACTATGTGACAAACTTGTAATTATAAGAAGTCTATTTTTGACTCAAGTACCAAATATCGACAAAACAACCACTATTACCTAAAATGATTTCATAATATCTATAACATGGTAATTAGTGATATAAAAAGAATAATAAAAATGAAAATTGTTCTTAATCAAGTGGAGATTAACTTTAGTTTATTATTCAAGAAAAACTAGGAACTGGCATGTCAAGTCGTACATGATGTAAGGGATTTTCATATCTCACTTTTAATTCCGTGAGATTTCCATTATTCGCCACTTATTCATTACATGTGGTGTATTGTGTAATGAAATTTGATATATATTATCATGATTCTAATTATATTCATGGAATTCTATGATTAATTTGGTGGTTATTAACTTTTGGTCATATGACACAGTTGATTACAACGTGGTAAATGGTTTCATATCACATTTTATTCCAGTGAGATTCATGCTATATTTTCCACTATATAGTTTTGTTTTGTGTTTTTAATTCCCATTATTGTAATATTTGTGTAATATACATTCATTTATGAGTATTAAAATGTTCATTGTATGATCCTTCTTTCATGTGGCGTATGTTTTGTAAGTTACCAAATCGGTAAGGGAACCGTTCACCCTCTTCTTTTCAAAAGACTTCTTTTTGTGATGTCTTTTAATTTACATTTTATTATGTTGGGATATGTTATTCATTATCCTTATTGATGTAGAATTTATTTCCTACTTTTTAGATACCCTTTTTATCTCATCATCTCTTTTTCTGAATTTTAATTTGACGTCGTTAGGCTGTAGAATTTTTACAAGGGAAATTCTTAACCCAATTTCAATTCTTTGAGTTCAGCTTGTACTTCTTGAATATTAAGTCCTATGAATATTTGCGAATAACCTCTGATTGTTTTAAAAAAAATATCTGCTTATATTGGTTATATTTATTTTTTCCAAACATAATTATGTGATTGATTTTTCTTTAATTTAAGGATACCATCTTTATAAGGGATTTTATCTCATTTTATATTTCCATTGAGTTTTCATTGTTGTTACGCACCAATTAACTCTTATATGGAGTATATACAATCTTTTGACACATTATATCTTGAATCCCTTTATTCTAGTGATATTATAATGTTCTGATTGAATTTTATTCTTCAATTATTTGTATTAAATTGTCTCTCTTTTTGTAAAAAAAACTCTTTAACTAGCATATCGTTTTAAATGTTTTAATGATTTATTCTTCTAAATATTTCTAATTAATGTAAATTTTTTCAAAATGGGTTTTCAGATTTATTTATTGGACATTTATGTTATGAAATGATAATTCACTTAAAATCATCAAAGTGGTATGGGAAACATTGATTCAAAAATCAATTTTTAAATGGTTTTGAAAACGATTTGATAAAGCTTTGTTTATTATAATATCTTGATTTGATATATTGGAATGTTAAAATGGTATCTTTACATTATAAATTTGTTATATGTTATGATTATGTTATGGTTATTGGTCATTGATTATGTATACGGGTGGTTTCTTGATAAACCTAGGGTGGGTGAGCCTGAGATAGCTCTCCAATGCAATGGGTAACGTGACGGATGTAAATGTGATCTTTCTCATAAGATATTTAGGGAATATACTGTGATGGGTATTCCAAGTGTAACTCCCTAGGTAGCTATGACATCTACAATGTAATTTTGATATGGATTCCATAAGTAACCATTATGACTTGTGATTTGTGTGTGTTATTCATAAATCTTATGATTTCGTATGGTATATTATGATTGAAAAGTATAGTTTCATTGATTTGTATTTATTGATGGGATAATGTTTTCCTTCCTTATTTTATATCCCTTTATGAGCTTTTTATTCTCATTCCACACTTTTGAAAAGTTTTCCATAGGACTTAGAGATGAATAGGGTCAAGGATGGGGTCATGGAAAAGTCATGTTGTCTAAAATATGGAACTAGACATGTTTCTTTTTAAGAGTTTTAATTTTATGAAAAAAATGGATAATGAGTAGTAGTGTCCACATGTAATATTCAAGTTGTTATGTAATATTTATGGCCTAATTCTATAATACTATAAACCTGAAAATATCTTCAATGTGAATTATTTATATAATTCAATACTATGTTATGCATAAGTCCGGGTCCTTATAAAACCATTATTATTATTTGGTAATGATTTTAAGATCCATGATCTTTCTAGATATGATGGGTTATCATCCATATTTTGGGTTATTATTTTCTAAAATTATATATTATATACATCCTATAATATTTTGAAATTGTGGGGACCCGTAAATAATTCAACCAAAAGTTATGATAAACACTAAAGTTATCTATTACAATTAAAAATATTTCAAATAATATAAAGGAATAAATTATTAAATTAAATTCTTTATTAAAACATATTATAAATTAGTTTTTTGTATACACATAAATGTATCCCAACTTTTCATTAATATTATCTTAATATATTAATATAAAACATAAAGGTTTGTATTTAAGACTATAAAAATACGCTCTTTCTCAAACTCACAAACTCATGATTGTATCAAAAATTCTTATGTTATTTATTACACATATTCTTCTAAAATTAATAGATCCCTTATCAGATTCATGTTTCTTATATCCAAAATACCATTTGAATAAAATTCTTCAAAAATATAATTCATGAATCCAAAAAAATACATCAACTATTTTATTTCAGAATTGGAATTTCATTGGTATATGGAATATCCTTCAAAAGATGCAATTGACTCAGATAATTCCCAAGATTCACACATATAGTAAAACTGACTATAACAGGTTCCATATGATGATATTTATTTCCATCCATCAAGCTCTTATTATTAAAAGGGGAAAATCATTATTTTATTCCATTATTTTCCCCACATTAAACATATTAACATTCCATTGACACACAATAATTTCAATATAAAACACTATAGGTACACCCTTGGTCTTTCATTTTCATAATGTATTCAAATCCATAATAATATATTATAAAAGTGATTTTAATTAATCAAACAATCCCCCCACATGAGATTCAAATGATGTATGGAATAAGGGATTTTTTCAATAACCAGGTGGAAATCAAGTCAATCACAATGTTCCCTATTTAATTTTATTACCCTTATGTCATATAATTCTATATCCATGACCGCTGGTAATATTTAGACATGGAGTTATTCCCAGGAAAAATAAAATATTCTATTCCTTAACAAAAATTATGTATTTATTTCTATACCTATCCACAAAAAATTTCATATTGTAATGTTTCCTAAAATAGTTTTTAAAAAATCATGTTCCCGTGGTTTTTACTAAACATTGTTTCATAAAATGAATAGTGATTCAGACCCCAATAGCTTATAAATGCTATTTGTTTTATTATATAGTTAGGATATATATGAAATTCCATTTTTTATTACTTAATAATTAAGTAGTATTAGTAAAATATAAAATTAAAAGAGTCTTTTATTATCTTTGAATATTAAAATTAAATGAATTTTTTTGATGATTAACATTATTTATTATAGAAAATTATTTTGTATCATTCATAGTAACAGTTATGGATTCCTGGTAAAGGATGAAAAAGGGGTAATAAAAAATTATCACTATGTGTTATGTATTGTTTTTTAAATAATGAATCAATAAGAATAATAAGTATAGAAATATAAATAAATGAATAAACCATCCATTAATTAAAGAACATTGAACGGTGTGTATATGGGTATAATATCAATCTAGTATCACATTTAATAATCAATATGAAAAGGTAACTAATTGAATACACATTCCACATAATCAATTACATGAATATTATAATTAGACAAGGCACAGTCATAATTGACAGGTTAATAAAAAACATTTATTTAATCAATAATATCATATGAAATGTATCCTAAGAAAATATAATAGAAAAATTATCATGTATAATAATACATAAATTATTAATTAATGAAATTAATAAATATATATGGTCATCAACTCATGATCATTATACCTCAATTGTCAAGACCTTTCACATGACAGTTTAATACTACATATTAAAACACATTTGGTTGGGCCAATTCATTTTAGGAGAGCTTACTGATTTACCTCATGATATTGAAAATTTAAAAAGTTAATATCTATGAACATTCCATACTTGTATCATCATATACAAACCATTAATCATATATTTATTAATCAATTAAATTCATAAACAACCTATATTGTCATACAATTCTCTAGTTGACTAATGAATCTAGATTTATCAATAATTTCAATGTGAAAATAGTAACACTCATCATAGAAAAATAGGGGTTGAAGTGTTATTATATTTATGAAATAATTTTAATCCACCATACATTATATTCATATTTAGGGTAAATTTACTGTTTAATGATCGTAGTGTAATGACGTGAAATTTCCTTGTAATTTCTTTTAAAATATATGGGAATTATACGAGTCTGTGAAAATTAATGGCGCGTGATTCCAAGGCCCGGAGTTCCTAGAATTAATTTCTGAACTTTTTTCGGGTATGTTCAGTGAATGTATGAGCATATTTTTATAAAATTTTAACAGGTGCCCTGAATTGAAATCTGAGGACACCGTTGAACTCGCAGCGCCAGTATTTACTTAAGGAGACATTCTCCATGATGACAGTTGGTTGAGGGTGGAAGATAATTTTGTTGTATTTCGTGGTAATAATAAAATAAAATAAACACACATTTTATTTTATTTTGTTGTAACCAACCTATTTTGGATATTTTGGATGTTGAAACCACAAGAGTTTCATTCTCCAAATTGAATGATCGGTGGTGGGGACAACCCATGCTAGGAAAACCTCTCATGAAGGGTTATGGTGGTGGGGCCCACCCGGGGCTTGAAACCCTGGAACTTCCTATTAAATATGGTGGGAGCCTCTTCAACTCCTCTAATATTTATTATGACAACTCTCCGCCATTAATTAATTAATCCATCTCAAATAATTAAATGTTCCAATTTGAAATAATACCAACATATTTTATTATATTGGCTATCTATTCTTTTCGGTGGGTTGGGGAAAATTAATAATTGGAAAAGGAAGGAGCCTTGGGAGAAAATCAATCCAATGAAGAACGCCTATGAAGAACCAACGAATGAGCCCAGGATCGAAGATGTGTGGAGAGCCCGACGAATGCCGATTTCTTTGACTTCCTCCAATGTGGGACGTCTTCATCTACGACGAATCTAAGTCCTTACTTCCTTCTCGCGCCAACGTTAACGATCAATCCAAGGTAGGGGTTTATTTGTGAATAAATAATTTTCCCATGTTATTTCCTATAATTATTTTATAGTATTGTTAATAAATCATTGCGGGAGGTTGTAAATATTGACGTTCTTATTTATGTTTTTGTTGATCCATATGCTACCACCCTAACGTGGAGGGTACATGCCAAACAAACAAGGCCTGACTCCTCAAAAAATCATGTGATGATTTCTGGTGTTGAACGTGATAAAGGCAATGGCGCAATGACACCACACCTTTACCACCACTGCCTTGAGACCTCTGTGCCCACATGGCACCCATGTGGCCGAGCCGCTCCGCGACACCCACAACCACCGCGCCCCACAACTCCACCACCTAGGGCCACATCGTGTCGTCCATGGCCGCCGCCGAACCGGCCGGGCTTGTGCCAATGTTTGAGCCGAGTCGCCGCCACCGACCGGGCCGATCCATTGTCATTGTCCTCCGAGATTCCACCATTTTCTGGCAGGCCACCAATGTTGTGCACCGAGCCGCCGCCGGTGACGTTCATCGGGCTACCGCTGTCCCGCCAAGCCACCGGCTGAGTCGCCCCCGGCTGAGTCGCCCCGGTTTCCCTGCATGCAACCCTCCGTGTAACATCCCAATTATGTAGTGAATAATATATATTTTTATCTAGGTCTATTTATGAATTAGATAGTGTTTTAGAGGATTAAAATGAGAATAAATCAAATCTTAATCATGGAATACACTAATATTTTTAAAAGATTGTTTTACATCCTTTTGATGGAAAACCATTTTTAAGTCTACCTTTTGACAATTTTATAAGCTATATTTGTCAACATAAACTTATTCTTTATTATTGGGACATTTAAATTTACTTTAGATAAATTTCTGGTATATTTCCGACAATGTTCATTTTTTAATGAATAGTGAAAAATACTGCATTTTACATCAAAACTGCTTTTTCATATAATATAATTACATGGTTACATTATATTTTTAATTGGTATTAATGTATAATTTGAATATATGTTTTCCATTTAATCCAATAGTGGTTGATGGAATTAATTACACTTTGAAATTGGACTTATACTAGTGTCAATCTTATGATACTTATTGTTTCATAAAAACACGCTATTTGTTCTGGCATGGGGAATTAATTATTATATTAACTAATGTAACTTATATGATTTTAATTTTGTGAAATAGATATCATTTTTGAATTCGGAATATCAAATATAACATACGGTGATGTTTTGGTATTTTTCCGAAAAACTTCAATTTTTGATGAATAGTGAAACCACTAAGTGGTACTTAAAAAACTGATTTTTCATTTAAATGAAAATTTACCACCTCTGTGTTTTGAATTTCAAAAATCATACATACATGGTTTTCATTGAGAAGTAAAATGTGGTTCAATGGGATTAAAATATTTTTTTGTGAATAGTATCTTTTAAGTTTTTAATCGCGATTAGATGTAATTAGTGTAGTTTAAGGTAAAAATAATATTTTAATAATATGGAATGACCTAGAAACATATCCTAACCTTATTGGATGTGTCATGGCCGACCAAGACAACCCATGGGTCGATTTTTGGGACCCCACGAAGCCACATGGGTAAGATAAAGACATTAATGCTTTTTATTTAATGTAAAAGTAAAAATGACACAAACATTAGTTGTTTTACTAAAACAATTTTTAAATGGGGCTATACAAGTCCGATTTTTTACTATAAAGAGGAATTGGAAAGATAAAAAGATTTAATTCATCATAGTATTTTTTTTATAATTTTTAGACATGAAATAAATTAAATTATTTATGACACCATGATGATGCAGCGATTACCACATTATTTAATGATTTAAATTAAATCAAAATAAAATGTAAAATATAAGACCTACACTTTTCAAAAACCTATTGTATGGGTGGTTTTAGAAACCTTATCACCTTACCCTCAAAATTTATAATTGTGGGTCCTTTTATCCGAAAATCATTTTATTACAAAGTATCTTTTCTTAACTTTCCAAGATTGCCCCTCCTCTTCTCTTATAAAAGGCCCCCACCTCTACCACCATACCCACACTTCCAAAGCCATTGGCTCGGCCAAACCCTTCCCATTGTTTCTCTCCAAATCCCTGTATAACTCTTAGAAGCCTCACTTTGGGCAGAAGTCTTCCCAAGGAAGCCTTTGACCTCAAATCAAAAAGAGTTACCCGTTTTAATGGTAGTTTTTTCTATTGTGCTCTTATGTTTTATTTTTCTTATCCAACCCTCTAAACTCTTTTTATTCATTTCGTTTGTAACAACACCAGTATTTTCCATATACTAGGATGTTTTTATAAAAATTATTCGAGCTACACTTACACACACCTACATCTAATGGTTAAAGAACATACTGTTTCCATGGATGGCGAATTTCTGCCTCACAAAACGATGATTGTTCAATATTCTTTTAAATCCTTCAAAGGTGGACATTAACATGTCACTATATTTATATATGATATATAATATGTTTATGTTTTCCTTAATCTTATGTATTTTTCATTTATGTCATACCTTTATGATTTCCATTATGGGTAAACGCAATATCTTCATTTTAGGAAGTGTGGACAACTGCCCACTCAAAGTGATTTGATTCGTTAATACCATATCTGGTATGTATAATGGATAGATTGAATGATATTATATATGATACACTACTGGAATTATAATACTATTATGTATCATTATGTTTTAATTCCATTAAATATGAAATAGAAATGGAAGTAGCGTTCATGCGTACGTACGGCTTACCGTCTCCATGAATGGTGCATTAAATTCCATACCTCTAAATGTTATGTAATATTATAAATGCATGTATATACTATATTTATATGATATCTACATCATGAGTATAACTCTGGATATAATGTATACATGAACAACTTGTAATTATAATGAGCATATTTTTTACTCAAGTACCAATGATCGTTAAAACGACCGTTATTAACTTAAATAATTACATAGTGTTCATGACATGGTAAAAAAAGATATAAAAGGGATAATGAACATGAAAAAGGTTCTTCATAAAGTATAAATTAACTCATGTTTATTATTTAGGACGTTAAAGAACGATCGAGTGAAGTCGGACCCGAGGTATGGGACTTTGTCTCAATCTCCTTTCATTTGAGGCATATTTTGTTTTATACCCAAAATTATTTTATACAGTGTATAAACCCCTTTGACTTTTTACATTTATCTGAAAGGAATCTGTTTTATACAAAGCGTTTTTCTAAATGACAAAAGGGAATGTTTTTGCCGTACGTATGCGGTGACAACGAATTCTCCGCCACCGTGACCATTATTTGAGTTTCGGCTTCCTCTACAAGCCATACCATTTTATAAAAGAAAAATAATACCATGTTTTACTTTTCTTTTATTTTGGTATTGAAAATGGTTTCATAATGTTTTTATTATATCCATGTGTTGTATTGATATCTTGTGATTGAAATGCGGAAATTTTATGTTTCATTTATATATGTTTTATGTGATACGATTATGTTATGGTTCTTGGGAATTATTATAAAGAAGGGTGGTTCTGTGATAAACTAAGGGCGGGTGAGCCCGATATAGCTCTCAAATGCATTGGGTAACATGATGGAGTTAAACGTTAAGGTTTATCCGAAGAGATTTAGGGAGTATACTATGATGGGTATTCCAAACGTAACCAAGAGGGTTACTCCCTACGTAAGAATGTTATGAATTCCTCAAGTTACCATTATGTGTTATGATTTCTATGATTTATTCATGATTTGAGGAGGTATGTTAAAGTGATTATGTTTTATGAGTAATGTATTATTTCATTGATTCATATGTGTACATGTACTCATGTTTCCTTTCCATGTTTTTATATCTCATACTGAGATTTTTATGCTCATCCCATGTTTTTCAAATGTTTTTCACAGGTCAAGGGAAAGGTATATGATATGATGATAGTTTCAAAGAATTGTCAAGAAATAATCCATGTTTTATTTTAAATATGTTTTCGGTGATGGGGAAAATGAATACTATCTTTTATTCTAACCACTTTGTTTAAATGTGAGATGTAATGCATGATTTATGATCTAATTATCTAAAAATATAAACCTGAAAATATCCTCAATGTGTATTATTGATGTAACTCAATATTAAGTAATGTTTATGTTTGGGGCTTTATTGTTGGTATCAGAGGTCGGTTTAGATAACTTTAGGTGTTAGAATTCTATTAAATGATTATCTAAAAATATTTTATTTATGATCAAATTGAAATGATATAGCATTAGAATATTACTATGTTACATTATCTAAGACATGATTGTTCAGAATGGTTTTCCGCATAGGAAAAAGGGAAGCAGTGCTAGGAAGGCATACATAAAGAAAAATCCTTCCGAATCAGCATCCTGAGATGGTCGAAATTGGAACTAAATTTTTTTTGCAGTAATAGTGTAGTTGACTCAAGCGATAAATGGTGGTGGTATCCATGAATGAGATCAGCCAGATCAACCATAGAGGAACATGTCAGTGGTGTAACATTTCATGAGGCTACATCCCCCATCATTCAGAGGATCATCTGACCCTATTCTAGGTGAAGGGGGGATTAAAGCACTGGAGAATATTTTCAATGACATGGGGTGTTCAAACAATCAAAAGGTTAGTCTTGCTATTTACTGTTTGGAGGGTGAAGCAGATCAGTGGTGTTCGATGGTTAAAAATATCAGGGACGCTGATGAGATTGATTCTCTCGACTGGGATGAATTCAAAGGTATGTTTCATGAGAAGTATTTTCCTATGGCTGTTCGACTTAGGATGGAAAAACAATTCATGGAATTGAGGCAAGAGGAAGACTCAGTGGCTGCCTATGAATAGAAGTTCACTCGATTGGCAATGTATGCTCCAAACTTTATCCGATACCTTGATAGAAAAATCAATCGTCTTTACTCAGGATAAAATCCAAAACATCGAAGGGCATTGGATTATCGTGAATTCAAAAGTTATGAAACGATTTTTCGATGTTCTGAGAAGGTGGAAATGGAGTTTGCCGATGATCAAGTGTTCTATAACAACTAACAGAATAATAGACCAAGGTGGTAGGAGAAAGGAATGAATTCTTCAAAAAGGTCTGATGGAATGTGAACTATGTTTCCAGTTTGTGTTAAGTGTGGGAAAAGGCATGCTGGGGAATATCTTCTGAATTCTGTAAAGTTCTACCGATTTGGTAAGATGGGATATAAGGCTCGTGATTGCACTGAAAAAGATTAGGGTGATGGTAAGACCAAATTTGATTTACAGTTAGTGAAATGTTTTAAGTGCAATGATATGGGTCACTATGCGAACGAGTGTCCGACAAAGAGATCGAGTGATGGGAAGCAGTTAGACTACATGCAGAAAGGGGTGGTAAAATCCTTTGCAGCTACTTCAGCAGATGTCGGGCCATCAAATGAAGTTGTATCGGGTAATTTTTTTGTTTTTTCAGATTATTCCAGTGTGTTGTTTGATTCAGGGTCTACACATTCTTTCATCTCTGAAAACTTTTCTAGAAAAATGGGAATACCATCTCAAGAAATGACTCCTAAACATTTGGTAAAAACAAATGGGGGAAATGTTGAGGCAAAAAGAATTTATAAGAATCTCCCTATCCATATCTGTGGAAATAACCTACTTGCAAACCTTAGTGTTTTACCTCTAGTAGAGTTTGATGTTATCCTGGGTATGGAATGGATCTCTATTTACCATACTAAGATTGAATGTAGAGCTAAAGAAGTTTCTTTTCAGAAAGACTTTCAGTTTGTGTAAAATAATGATCCCTTACAGTTGATAATCTATCAAGAGGCTTAAAAACATTTAAAAGATGGAAATGAATGTTACCTTGCACATATTGTTGAAAACAAGCGAACTATTCGGATTAATGATGTGGAAGTGATAAATGAGTATCCTGATGTTTTTCCTGATGAGTTGCCTGGAATAATACCATATCGGGATGTTGATATTACTGTAGACTTAGTTCATGATGCTAAGACAATTTCAAATACCCCTTATTGAATGGCTCAAATTGAACTTTTAGAGTTGAAGGAGCAATTGAAAGATTTATTAGAGAAAGGTTTCATTCGACATAGCACATCAATATGGGGTGCTCTTGTTTTATTTGTTAAAAAGAAAGATGGTTCTATGAGACTTTTCATTGATTATAGAGCCTTGAATAACATCACTGTTAATAACAAATATCCTTTTCCTCATATCGATGATTTGTTTGGTCAGCTCCAGGGAGCTAAGTATTTTTCAAATATTGACCTGTGATCGGGGTACCATCAGTTGAATGTAAAGGAAGAATATATTCCAAAGACCGCATTTAGTATAAGATATATCCATTATGAATTTTTAGTAATGCCTTTTGGGATAACCAATGCACATGCTGTATTCATGGACTTAATGAATTTAATTTTTCATGAGTTCTTGGATAAGTTTGTGGTGGATTTCATTGATGATATTTTGGTGTTTTCTAAAAGTAAATAAGAGAATGAAAGACATTTAAGGTTCATTTTGAAAATCTTAAAATAAAAGAAATTGTATGGAAAATTCAGAAAGTGTGAGTTTTCGTTGCAAAAAATTTCATTCCTTAGTCACATTATTTCAAAAGATGGGATAACTGTTGATCCTGCAAAAATAAAAGATGTGGAAGAATGGCCAAGACCCACAAAGGTAACTGAGATTCGTAGATTCGTTGGTTTGGCATGATATTATCGAAGTTTTGTTAGAAATTTTTCCCGGTTATGTAGTCCAATGACTAAGCTAACTCGGAAGGGTTTCAAGTTTATTTGGACAAAAGAAAGTGATAATTGTTTTCAGGAACTAAAAAAAGGATTGGTGAATGCTCCATTTTTGGCACTACCTTCCAGGAATGGGGATTTTGTTATCTACAGTGATGCTTCATTCAAAGGACTTGGTTGTGTCCTAATGCATAATGATCCGGTAATTGCTTATGATTCACATCAGTTGAAAATTCATGAGTTAGATTATCCTACACATGATTTGGAATTAGCTGCAGTTGTTTTCATTTTAAAATTTTGGAGGCATCATTTGTATGGAGTAAAGTGTGAAATATATACCGATCACAAAAGTATAATGTATATATTCACTCAGAATGATTTGAACATGAGATAGAGGAGATGGATAGAATTAATCAAGGATTATGATTGTACAATTCATTAACATCTGTGAAAAGAAAATAAAGTGGCTGATTCTTTGAGTCAAAAAAGTAATGCTTCATTAGTAATGCTGTGTTTGGAACGTGATCATTTGGTTACGTATTTGATGAACATTGGCATAGAAGTTGTTGGTGAAAGATGTCCTTATGTTTTGTTTCAGGTATCAGTGAAATATTTTCTATCAGACATAATCATGAAAGCACAGAATCAAGACAATGAGTTGTAGAAAAAGGAAGAGCTAGTTCAGAAGGGTAAGTTTCCTGAATTCAACATTGATAATGATTTGTGTTTTAAGATTTGGGAAGAGAATGTGTGTGCCTTGTGATTCACAGTTGAAGAGAGAGTTGTTATGTGAAGTTCATAGTTCTCCGTTTTCAGTTCATCCCGGTAGTACTAAGATGTACAGAGATCTGCGGGAGTATTACTGGTGGGATGGAATTAAAAGAGATATTGCTGATTTTACTGTGAAGTGTTTTACTTGTCAGCAGGTTAAAGTAGAGCGGCAATTACCGAAATGGATGCTTTAGCCTTTACTAGTACCAGAGTGGAAATGGGAGAATATATCCATGGACTTCGTTGTGGGATTTCTGAAAACACCTCGAGGTAATAATGCAATCTGGGTTATTGTTGATCGCTTGACTAAATCTGCTCAATTCCTTGATATAAGAGATACTTTTTGCCTAGATCAACCTTCCTTTTGGTATCTTAAAGAGATAGTCAGGTTACATGGAGTTTCAATCTCCATTGTATCTGACCGTGATCCCAGGTTCACTTCTAACTTTTGGAAAGGCCTCTAGAAGTCGTTGGGTACTGAAATAAATTTTAGTACAACTTTTCATCCTCAGTCAGATGGGCAGTCAAAATGAACAATTTAGACTTTGGAGGATATGATACATGCTTGTTCGATGGATTATCAGGGAACTTGGGACCAACATCTTTATTTGGTTGAGTTTTCTTATAATAACTGTTTTCATTCTAGTATACTGATGGCACCATTTGAGGCATTATATGGGAAGCGGTGTCGAACTCCCGCTTTCTGGGATGATGTGGGTGAAAGGAAGTTGATGGGACCAGAATTGGTAGAAGAGATGGCAGAAAAAGTTCAGTTGATTTAGAAACACATGAGAACAGCTCAGAGCTGGTAGAAGAGTTATGCATATAACCGGAGGAAGGATCAATCTTTTGAGGTAGGATATCATGTTTTTCTCAAAGTTTCACCCTGGAAATGTGTGATGCGATTTGGTAAGAAAGGAAAGCTGGGTCAAAGGTTCATTGGACCATATGAGATTCTAGAGAATGTTTGATCAGTTTCATACCGAGTGTCTTTACCTCTAAGTTTATCTCAGGTACACAGTGTTTTTCATGTTTCAATGTTAAGGAAGTACATGCCAGATCCATCTCATGTTTTGAGTCTAGATGTTGTTCAGCTAGAAGAGAACATATCTTATGAGGAACAACCAGTCTAGAATCATGACCACAGGGAGAAAGTGTTGTGAAATAAGTTGATTCATCAGGTAATGGTGTTGTGTAATAACTATATGATTGAAGAGGCAACATGGGAATCTGAAAATTCAATGAGGGCTAAATACCACCCACTTATTTTGATAAGTTAATAAATTGTGGGGACACAATTTTCTAAAGGGGTGAAGGATGTTACATCCAAGTAAGTAATGAATAATATATATTTTAATCTATGTCTATTTATGAATTACATAGTGTTTTAGAGGCTTAAAATGATAATATATCCAATCTTAATCATGGAATACACTAATATTTTTAAAAGATTGTTTTACTGCCTTTTGATGGAAAACCATTTGTAAATATATCTTTTGACACTTTTGTATGATATATTTTTCAAAATAAAATTATTATTTATGATTGGGACATTGAAATTTACTTTGAATAAATTTCTGGTATTTTTCCAACAATGTTCACTTTTTAATGAATAGTGAAAAATACCGCATTTTACATCAAAACTGCTTTTTCATCTAATTTAATTATACGGTTAGATTATATTTTTAATTGGTATTAAAGTGTAATTTGAATATATTTTTACCATTTAATCTGATAGTGGTCGTTGGAATTAATTTCACTTTGAAATTGGACTTAAACTAGTGTCAATCTTTTGATACTTATTGTTTCATAAAAACACGCTATTTGTTCTGACAACGAGAGTTAATTATTATATTAATTAATGTAAATTATTTGCTTTGAATTTTGTGAAATATACATCATTTTTGAATTCAGAATATCAAATATATCCTAGGTTGATGTTTTCGAATTTTTCTGAAAAACTTTAATTTTGATGAATAGTGAAACCACTAAGTGGTACTTAAAAAACTGATTTTTCGTTTAAATGAAATTTTACCACCTCTGTGTTTTGAATTTAAAAAATCTGACATACATGGTTTTCATTAAAAAGTAAAATGTTGTTAAATAGGATTAAAATAATTTTTTGGTGAATAGTAACTTTTATGTTTTTAATCGTGATTAGAGGTAATTAGTGTAGTTTAAGGTAAAAATAATGTTTTAATAATATAGAATGACCTAGACACACATCCTACCCTTATTGGATGTGTCATGGCCGACCATGAAAACCCATGGGTCGATTTTGGGGACCCCATGGAGCCACTTGGGTTAGATTAATACATTAATTCTTTTTATTTAATGTAAAAGTAAAAATGACACAAACATGATTTGTTTTACTAAAACAAGTTTTAAATGGGGTTATACAAGTCAGAGTTTTGACTATAAATAGTAATTGAAAAGATAAAAAAATTTACTACATCATAGTATTTTTTTTATAATTTTTAGACATTAAATAAATAAAATTATTTATGACACCATGATGATGCAGCGATTACCACATTATTTAACGATTTAAATAAAACGAAAATATAATGTGAAATATAAGACCTACACTTGTAAAAAACCTATTAGATGGGTGGATTTAGAACCCTTATCACCTTACCCTCTAAAATTATAATTCTGGGACCTTTTTTATCCAAAAATCATTTTATAACAAAGTATCTTTTCTTAACATTCCAAGAGTGCCCCTCCTCTCCTCTTATAAAAGGCCCCCACCTTTACCTCCTTACACACACTTAAAAAGCCTTTGTCTCAGAAAATACCTATCCCTTTATTCTCTCCACATCCCTCTATAACTCTTAGAAGCCTCACATTGGGAAGAAGTCCTCCCAAGGAAGCCTTTGAGCTCAAATCAAAAAGAGTGACCCATTTTAAAGGTAGTGTTTTCTCTTGTGCTCTTATGTTTTATTTTGATTTCCAACCCTCTAAACTCTTTTTATTGATTTATTTTGTCACAAATCCAGTATCTTCCATATACTAGGATGTTTTTATAAAATGTATTAGAGCTACACTTACACACACCTACATTTAATGGTTAAATAACATACTGTTTCCGTGGATGACGAATTTCTGCCTCACGAAATGATGATTGTTAAATTTTCTTATAACACCTTAAAATGTGGCCATTAAGATGTCACTATATTTATATATGATATATAATATGTTTATGTTTTCCTTAAGCTTCTGTATTTTTCATTTATGTCATACCTTTATGGTTTCCATTATCGGTAAACGCGATATCTTCATTTTAGAAAGTGCGGACTACCGCCCCCTCAAAGTAATTTGATTCGTTAATACCATATGTGGTACGTATAAAGGATAGATTTTATGATATTATATATGATAAAATACTATAATTATAATACTATTATGTATCATTAGGTTTTAATTCCATTAAATATGAAATAGAAATGGAAGTAGCGTTCATGCGTACGTTTTGCTTACCGTCTCCATGAACGGTGCATTTCATTCCTTACCTCTAAATGTTATATAATATTATAAATGCATGTATATACTAGATATATATGATATCTACATGATGAGTATAACTCTGGATATAATGGATACGTGAACAAATTTTAATTATAAAGAGCATATTTTTGACTCAAGTTCTAATGATCATTAAAATGACCGTTATTAACTTAAATAATTACATAGTGTTCATGACATAGTAATAAAAGATATAAAAGGGATAATGAACGTGAAAAAGGTTCTTAATCAAGTAGAAATTAACTCTTGTTTATTATTCTGGACGTTAAAGAACGATCGAGTCAAGTCGGACATGAGGTATGGGACTTCGTCTCAATCTCCTTTCATTGAGGCATATTTTGTTTTATACACAAATTTCTTTTATACAGTGTATAAACCCCTTTGACGTTTTACGTTTATCTGAAAGGAATATTTTTTATACAAAGCATTTTACTAAACGAAAAAAGGGAATTTTTTTTTCGTACGTATGTGGCGACAACTACTTCTCCACTGCCGTGACCATTATTTGACTTTTGGCTTCCTCTACAAGACATACCATTTTTTAAAAGAAAAATTAATACATGTTCTACTTTTCTTTTATTTTGGTATTGAAAATGGTTTTCATAATGTTTTTATTATATCAATGTGTTGTATTGATATCTTGTGATTGAAATGTGGAAATGTTATGTTTCCTTTATGTATGTTTTATGTGATACGATTATGTTGTGGTTCTTGGGCATTGTTATGAAGACTGTTGGTTCCGTGATAAACTAAGGGAGAGTGAGCCCGATATAGCTCTTCAATGCATTGGGTAATGAGAAGGAGTTAAACGTTAATGTTTCTTCGAAAATAATTAGGGAATATACTGTGATGGGTATTACAAACGTAACCAAGAGGGTTACTCCCTACGTAAGAATGTTATGAATGCATCAATTTACCTTTATGTCTTATGATTTCTATGATTTATTCATCATTTGATGAGGTATGTTAATGTGCATATGTTTTATGAGTAAAGTGTTATTTCATTGATTGTTATGTGTATATGTACTCATGTTTCCTTTTCCATGTTTTGATATCCCTTGCTGAGCTTTTTATGCTCATCCCAAGTTTTTGAAATGTTTTTCATAGGTCAAGGGAAATATACATGATATGATGATAGTTTCATGGAAGTGTCAAGAATGAATCCATGTTTTATTTTAAATATGTTTTCGTTGATGGGGAAAAATGAATACTATATTTTATTGTAACCAGTTTGTTTAAATGTGGGATGTAATGCATGATTTATGATCTAATTCTCTAAAACTCTAAACCTGAAAAGATCATCAATGTGTATTCATGATGTAACTCAAGATTAAGTAATGTTTAAGGCTGGGTCCTTATACACCGAGTCTCCCCTTCCACGCCGCCCATGGCCTCGACATGCCGCCTTGAGCCAGGATGAACTTTCTCGCACCCTTTTGTACCCCCGTGGTCGAGCTGTCGTCCACGGTCGAGCCAACTCACGCCCTCTGCCGCCCCGTGGTACCCGCGACCCTCGCGGCCCATGCATCCTGCCGGACCGCTCAGCGGGCCTGGCCACCCAGTGGGTCGGGCTGCACCAAGAGCCGTAATTGACCCAGCAGGTTTGGTCGGGCCGACCCTTACCAGGTCGACCCAGGCCAGGTTAGGTCAGGTCTGTCTGACCGGGTTCGAACGGACCCAGACCTGATACGACCAATTTACTTTCTTTTCGCCATAACTTTTTCATCAAATGTCCATTTGACGAACCTTCAGTGGATATGGAAATCTTGGAGTGATACAGTCCATTTTATTATACCCCACTAGAGTTTTGGATTAATATGGGGAACAAACAGGTTCGATAGAGCACGAATCCAATCAGGACCCTAGGACTAATAGGCATATAACTCACAGACAGGGCGTCCGATTAACACGCCGTTTGTTGTGTTGAGACCCCTATGATGTGAAAGAAATTTGAGATACTACCTTGTGGGTCTTTGTGGTAGTTTGAGTATCAACCAAGAGTTTGTGTAGGGGAACCTCTCAGAGACGATAAATCCTTGTGCGGGAACCCAATAGCTTGCTGACACATGACGACTGCTGACCTTTTCGACTTGCAGTGACCTGACATGCCCAGTGGGGAGTGCCTCGGTGTGATGCGGCATACCCATGGTGGGGATCACCTTTATGTGATGCGTAAGACCCATGGTACACTATATGAGGAGTACCCCAGCAGGCCATGGTGGGGATCGCCTCTGTGTGACACGACAGACCCACTGTACTCGATAGGAGAATTGCCTCTGAAATTCATGAGGGAGAGCGCCTCTATGTGAGGCGGCATACCCATGGTGGGGAGAACCTCTGTGTGATGTGGAAAACACACAATACTCGACAGGAGGAGTACCTCAACAGTCCAAGGTTTGTGGGAAGAGCCTCTATGTGATGCGGTAGGCCCACTATACTCGATAGAGGAGGGGATCTCTAGTAGCCGAGGTGTTAGATGATGTTACTAGGGATGTTACTTGTTACTACTCCTAGAAAAAATACTGGTGTCAGATGAGTCGGTATCTCTATGTTTTTCTCGTGATGGAGATAGATTACATGATAACATAGGTATATGCATGGGAATATACCTATGTAGGGTTATCTATTTATTTCATACATTTTGGTTTATCATTGGATGTTTTTTGGATACCATTAGGGTCTCGGGGTCCCAAATAAGTATCGTTATACTCACCCCTGCAGAAGCTATGCCCGCACCTTGTTTTGTTGGATGCAGACGACGAACAGCGATGACTGAGGCTGAGAGTACCAGGACTGGATAGTTCCCGGAGGTGGACCATACGGCGTGTCAGTACGCAGAGAAGAAGGGTGGATGTGGAGTGCTAAGGAGGCGATCTTTACCTTCCCTTTAGGTAGGAACCTCTGAGGATAATCTAAAGTTTTCTTTTTCTATTTCTTCAGTTGTTTTGTATTTTAGTTGTACTCGTATCCTTACATTCAATCATGTATTCTGCCACCTTTTTACATTCATCACTCTTTTTGGTTATACAGTTTTCCTGTGTTTGTATCTTACTATGTGCATGGTTACATGGGGTTACCGGTTATAAAGGCAATGCCTTCACAGTTTTAGTGAAAATGAATTTCGCTACCAGTCGCCAACACCTAGCATATGGAATGCGGGCCTGGGGTAGTCAAGGCACGTGCCCTGGGGGACGGGTGATGACACTTTGGTTTTTGAATATCTCAAGGTGATGTTAATTACTACACTATTTAATCATGAATGTGAATGTATATAATTTACATTATCAAAGTGATCATAATCCACCAATAAATAGAATAAGGACACAATCAATCCAATATATACCCATTGGATGATGAATTTTCCTTGATGATAAATAAAAGATCATAAAAATATCTCTAAAAAATTATATACTAAAATATCATTTTCATTGATAAATTTACAATTAAAATCAAAATGATCACAAAATATTTTTTATGTTTTTTAGTGCAGAAATTTTTTATACATATAAATAAATATTTACAAAATTTATTTGATATTAATGTTATAAATTTCTTTGTTGTCATTCTTAATAAAATATGTGTTCATTTCAAAATTTTTATTGGTAAAATCAAAATGAAAATTATTCTGAAAAATGAGCATCACTTCTAAATAATTTTTTAAAAATTAAAAATAGGTAAAATTTTCATTAATAAATTTTCATTAATAATTTGTTCATAAAATATGGTAAGTTTTTTAATTGAAATTAGTGTTTTTGAAAGAAATTTTTTTCTAGTAAATAGATTTCTAAACAAAAAGGTAAATGATGCTGCATTTTCATAAATACATTTTCTCAATTAATTTATCAAAAAACTATATAAAAAATGTACTATAACATGAAAATATCACACATAACAAAAAAACTTAAATGGAATTATTTTAAAATTATCAAATAATTCGCTTCAATAGAAATCCAATAATAAACAATCTATATTATAAATAAATTGTGCAATAAAAAAAATGTAGTTATCATAAATTTGATTGGAGAATTAATCTACCAGTTGTTTATTTTTATAAAATTTAAATCAACATAATATAATTTCATGTAAAAAATAAGTTAATTATAAATAAATTACACACATAATAATTAAATATCAATATATTATCAAACAATTATTATTACCCAATGAAATGATATTGTGTTATGAAAATCATTACTGGTGGGTAACTTATTTAAATTCCACATAGATGAAATGATTAATAATTAAATTCAAAATACAATTTTTTATTATTTATTCATGTTGTTACATGTAAAATAAATAATTTATACAACATATAGTAGAAATTAGTGCATAACATTAACACGTTTCTTTATTTAAATTAAATTTACATAGAATCCCTTAGCTTAATATAACACTTGATTGATTATCATTTATCCTCTTATATAGTAGATATAGACAAGTTAATAACTTATTATAAAACCACATTCATATTTATAATATCATATATGGATGTTTTAGAACATATTCCCACACATTCGTTAATAATCAATCATTATTTTTATTGCATCATGTGTTAATTGCATTGATTTCTCAAACATGGGTTTTTATAATATATATATTTTTTTGTATATAATATATCACTATAATATCTAGAATAATAATCATGAAATAAGAATCATATTTATACATCAAATATTATTTTACAACCCTTCATGAAATATTTCAATTAAAAATGTTGCAACTTACTATAATAGAGATGATGTGCCTAATGTATGCACGAGTAAATTTTTCATTTGTCATTGATCATTTTGAAAAGGTGATATGTAATTTTTTATATTTATAGAGTGATAAATGTTTCTAAATTTAAATTAATTCATTAAATATACTGATATATATCATTCATGAGGTGGGGTGATGATAATTGAGATGCATCACGGTAGTCCAGACATACTATTACGATGTTATTTTTGGTAAGTGAATACATATGAAATAGAATAATGTATTCTCTGTAAATAATTATAAATATGGATTTAATATAAAATATTTTTTATTTATATCAGATAAATTTATTAACTTTTTCTTAATTATATTCAATTTAATGTGTTAGGGAAAAACGAATCATATCAGATCGAAGGGTGGAGGTCTGTCATACACATGAGTGACATTATGGTATCCCCTACATGATGTAATTTAATAATGGTATATATCATATAATTAATTACTATGTATAATTATATTTTAAATAACATATATATACTTTATATACATTATTATTTCTAATTTTTAGAGTTGGTAATGGAAAACCGAATGACATTGGTTAATGATGTGATAGCCCTTCATACTGTTGTATGATGATTTCTCGACTGATTGTATTAAAGTGGAGATTATTTTTGGTAATTTGAAAAAAAAATCAATATATTTATGATAATGACTTATTTATATAAAAATATATTATTAAAAATGAAGTAGGTGGAGTAATTAATAAAATAAAAAAGATCGATTAAATATATTACCCCTACTTGGGTAACAAAATTATGAATGCAAAAAATTATTATGAGATTTTATTCATGCCAAAGAAATTTTTTTATGATAATGGAATGTATTTGGGATGTGACTTGGGTAGGTCTGGGATAATAAAAAAGGTATTGTTACTGTGAGGAAGGGAGGAGAGGGTAGGGCTATTATAATTCAGGTATGAATCAAATTTCTATATTTTGAAAGGAAAATAGTGTTCCAATGATTTTATAATTACATAACATTACAAAATGGAGTCTAATCAATAATGTAACATTATAGGATTTATATTCAACAAAAAAAATTGTATTTTAGAAAAAAATTTGGTTATTTAAAACATTTTCTATTTAGTTTACACTCAGAAAATTAATTAATAAAATAGTAATGATAAATATTTTTTTACAATTATTTATATTTATTAGGGTAAACAATTATGTAAACCGTATTATATAGTATAAAATATTATTATTCCTAATAATTAATCTTTTTCCAAATTTTATTCAAAAAGTGTAAATAATTAATTTAAATTTAATTTTTTTAGATGTGAGGAGAAATCATGTTTTTAATTAAAAATTGTTCATAAGTTTCAAATGTTTTTATTTTTAAATTAAATATAAAAAAATATTAAAATTACATAAATGTGATTAATGTATATATTATTTCCCAAATGTTAAAATAAACCCTACTAATTATTTTAAATATAAATAATATGAACAAAAATGTTGTTTGCAAATAATGTCTAGTATTTATTCCAATTCATCAAAAAAATTAACTATTTAAAGAAACACATTAAAAATCGCCTAAAAGAAATGTGGATATTATGAATTCCAAAATTATGTTCATTTTAGTAAAAAATTCTGAAGGTGGTAATATTTAATTTTAATTTTTGTTACAAAAGTGTAACTAAATATTTTTTTACAAAATATACAACATTTTCAGAAAAAATTTCATTTCTATTTGATTAATTATTATTTTATTTATAATAAATTGATAACTATATATTTATAAATTATTTATTAATATTTATACCATATTTTTAACATCAATATATAAATGATAGACTATATTACTATTTATTTAAACTCTATGATGCATGTTCTAGAAGATATCTAAGATATTATATTTATGGAAATAAATATTGATAATTGTTTATTCGATGATTTGTATGTTATAAAAATAATAAAATAAAATTGTAATATTTTAAAATTTTTGGATGTTAAAATAACTATGTTATTTTAATTAATTTCACAATAAAAAAATTTTGAATTCAATTTTTCAATTAAATCATAAAATATAACAAAAACATTTCTCATAAAATGAAATATTAAATTATTAAATTTTATTACTCATATTTCATATCATTTTCCAACTACATTTGTGTAAAAAAATTAATGTCAAAAATATTATACATAATCATGTGAATCTAGTAATATAAATTTAAATCTCCTAATTACTATTTTATATAACATAATAATTTATTATATAGTAAAACATCTTATTAGTCACCTTACATAAACTAATGGAATTTAATTCACATTTAATGTAGATTATTTCCTTATAAATAAATTATATAAAGGATATAATCCTGTTAATTCTATAAAATTAAACTTCTAGGTTCTAATAATAATATTTAAATATTTATATTTTAATGAATTAGGTTGTCATTTCATTGATTCTTGGTGTTGTTTAGAGAGGATGATGTTAAAAAACAATTATTTAATGTTAATTTAATATTATAATTGTATAGTGCTACATTACTCCCTCCTTAAATAAATTTCTTCATCATAATATATCTTATAATATTAGAGAAATTCATTTTGGAAACTCATAATTACCCATATATCACTATATGATAATTGTTTTTAAGGATGTAGAATGTGAGTTATCTATCAAAAAGGAAATTATATATTATTTACAAAATTATATAATTAATAAATAATTTACCATTGAATTATACTATGGAATTCATAAAAATATCAATTTGAAATAAAATCCCACGATCACAGAAAATGGTTTACATAATAATTATAACGCTACAGGTTTTTATTTCAATATGTAGTTGTTAGAGAAGTTTTTAATTATATAGGATACTATAAAATCATGAATTATAACTCACCGACTATTCCATTTTTAATATATTCATATAATTTTCTTTTTTCATTTCTATTTTTTAATTACTTTCATTAATTGTCAGTGGATTTGGAAATTTATTTTAATAATGTCCAAAAATATATGAGTTTATGAAATAGATTATTAAAGAATTTCTCTTTGACTTTAACATCTGAGTTGGATGAAAAATATCAATATTTTTTATACTCTATCTTTATATAAATAGGATTCATTAATTGACTAAGTTTACATTCTCAATCGTTATTTTTTATTTCCAGTCAATAATAATCAACTTATTTCCCACTCGTGCTTCTAAATTCTTGTGTTTTCATTATGGTAGTATCTATATTGATGATCTCTCTAATAGTTACATTGGTCCCCTCACATTAAAAAAATCAACAATACTTCATAGGAATACTTATCATACTATGATTATTTTCATATATAACCATTTGAAAATTTAAACACATAATGTCTCACATTATAGCACTATAATTTTATCCTATATTTCATATAATTCAAATTCTATTAGATTAATTTCATGCTATCTAACTCTTATATAACATTATTTATTTAAACCAGGTTACAATGAGTTAGTTTCTCCAATAATAATTAATGTAATATATAAAACTAATATACCAAATTACCAAAATCATTCTTAGATTTATTTAAACCCAATACAAATTAAAATAGATGCTCTCAAAATCTATTGTATCCTTCATAAAAATTATATATTATTACATTCATATAACCATATATATATACACACTAATTGTATACTCTAAATGACACACCTCAACTAAAACCATTTTTTAAGATGCTAAACCCTAATGGAATTATACGTTACTTTGAAAATTAATGTTATCATTAATAGTCATACGGTATAAAAACCTTGTTCATAATGTAAAATATTATTCATTATAAATCATAATCTATTAAATGAGATGTACATATCCATGTATATCATGAATCTATTATCAATTCCACAGATAGAAATTAGTAGATATATTAATTAATAAGAATAAAACATTCCTTTATTATCCCATCACAAAAGATGTACTAAACCTAAAATTTATCCAACCATAAAACATATGGTTCAGCATAGTTATCTAATAAAGTGTTAACCTTCCATAAAATAATTTATCATGTTAATTGACACATTTAATTTATGATTTAAAATCATTAATAAAAAATAATGTAGAATGTTCCTGAAATGATTCACATAATCCTTAATAACACATTAAAAATACCAAACATTCCTTGATTAATATCTATTCAATAATTAAAACAGCTATGTTCATCAATAATTAATTTATATTATGATATATACTAGTCTGCCAAAGATAAAACTAGGAAATTCATCATTCAACCATTATTAACATATAATAATATTATACATCATTTATGTATTCAACTATATATATAAATAATTTCATGTGGTTATGAAATACATATGTTTGATTGATTCATTTCTATGATCCCATATCTTAAAAAAAATATAATCAAAATTATCTTGATAATATCAAAATTTTTAAAATGGGAATATATAAATATTACTATTTCTAATGTTATGACAACCATTTTTTAACATGTGATACTTTTAGATCAATATATAACTACCTTTTTCAATGAGTGGTCATCCATGGTCAATTTTATATTATGATACATAATATAATTAGTTAATATCAATATAATATATCTCATTAAGGTTTATATAGATAACATGATTAACCAAATAATAACCACTAAGATTGACTCTCTATGTGTACAATATTAGGCTCAATATTTGATCATAAGAGTGGTAATTGAGTCAATGATGCAGTGATTTTGTTTTCATGATTACCCCATGATGAATTGGTTCCACATAAGAATCCAATTTTATTTATCTAGATGTGTATTAATTTCTAGGTAAACCATATACATATAAAATTTCCAAATCATCATGATGTGATATAATAATTTGAAATATTACTAGGTTTTTCACTAGGGTCATCCAACCATAAACCATACATAACAAGTTCATAATTAAATTATCATCAAATCACATACTATTCTAAATGGTTATCTATAAATTCAATATTGGGGAAAAAATATCTCATATGTTCGTAATTTTGCCACAATAGATATCCTAATATATAATGTTATAAAAAATTTCCTTTTCCACCATCTCTAATGCCCAGACACGCACACCCAACTATGGTGTCCATAAAAAAATACATTTCATTATTATCCTTATATATTTAGAAAATCATGGATATAGGTAACCATTATTGAAAATTACAGATCATTGATTCATATTATCTATTTGAAAGAATTTTTTTAATATATTTCATTACTGAATTATGAAAAAATATGAATTTATGAATACTATTTTCATTTTATCAAATGTAAAATGATTATATTAAACATAAAAACACACAATTCATGGCATTTCATAAAAATATTTCACAAAAATACATCACAGTTTTTATCCTTTTAAACCAACCACATGTACTATAATTCTCCATAACCTAGGGAAGTAGTGTTAGATGAAGAGGTAATCTCTAACATAGGGTATAGAAAACATATAACTATAACATTCATGTCATAAACATGATAAAAATATTATGATTAAAAACGTTAAAAACAATATGTAATCATCAATATAATATAAAGATATTGATATATACATGAATATTTATTAAAAACATGTATAATAATAATACTGATCACATACTGATGGAATAAATAATTATTAAAAATGGAAATCAGGGGATTATTCTATGAAAATATACTTATCATCGTGAGAATAGTTTATTGATCATGATTTTGAGGCATTGGTCCAATATTGTATCATATTATGAGTTTATTAATACAAAAAAGGAAAAAAATTCAATTGATATCTATCAATTAAATGAGAGGATATTAATTTTTTTCACCTAACTATCACTAGTTTTTGACCAGTTGATTCACATCAAGAGAAAATGACCAAAAAATACATAATCAACCACTAAAATAATCATCCATATTGAAAAAAATATATACAGATTTCCAAAGTGATTATCTAATAAAATAAAAAGGAAACCTAATCGTAACCCCTCAAGAAGAATAAACATCGTGCATAAATAATATGTTGTCAATATTAAAATAATCATCGTTATTTGAATAAAAATATTCTTTTGGGAAATATACTACCCACTTTAATTGAATATATTATAATCCATGGGAACATAATAAAAAAATTATATTAAATTTAATGTTCATGTTGTATTAACTAGTGTATATATATGTATGTCAGTACAAGGATAACATGATCATAATACTTCAAACAAAAGATGGTTGATTTATTTAAATTTAAATATCATAATAATTGATCAATACTGATAATATGGTTTTATGTGCTATAAATATTCATCCAAAAAAATTATATAAAAACACATAAAATATTAAAATGGATATGATATACCCAATATATATATGATATGTCAAAATTATGATTATAATACAAATAATAGAAATTGAGTTATGGAAAATAATCATTATTGGGGAAACATCTGATTCAATTTACATGTCCACAAGAAGATATTATTTTCTAGTATATCTCAATAAATAAAATCAAGGGAATAGAAATACATAGCCATGTATTAAATATAAAACCCAAAAGAATCACTGTTTGAAAGAAATTATTATGCCTCAAAGAATGAAAATGGAAATAAAAACTACTATTATGGATTTAAGAACATTTCAATCAAAACACCTTGAATGGAAGGTATTGTAATTCAATATAATATATTATTATTAAAATAATATTCAAAATATTATTTAACAAATAGGATGTATAAACATATTAATATTTATTATAGTTAAATTATTCAAAACTTGTAACAAAATAGTCATTTGAGAAAAAACCCTTACAATCATTAGAGCATTAGAACCGAAATCCAATGAGAAATTTAACATGAAATGGGAAATTTAATACCATGATATATAATAAAATATTATTTAAATAAAATATTATTAAGGAATGTCGAAAATAATAAATAAATCATCATGTACCACATTAACATTTCTTGATAAAAGTTAATTAAGACTGAAATAATTACCTCATTTCCTGACATCCATGACAATACATCAACGACATATATCATAAATATAACTATAATAATCACATGAAATTATACCTTATTCATATTAATTTTCAATCATAAATGTCCCAATTATTCATTCACTATATGAATTCTTCTGATTTTCCACTAGTTGATTTTCTAGTTTTAATGGTTTGTATTAGTTTTATAATAGGGATGTCTATGATTGAACATCAAAATATTTTTTCACTAATGAATAATAAAACATCCAAAAAAGGATAAATTATTGTTAATTTTAATGTTTAAAATTCAATTCATGAGTGTTTTAGTCTTCATCCTTGTAGGTTAAATAAAAAATAAGCATGTAGTTTATTCATGGAATATGATGGGTTTTCCTATAAGATAATAATTTAATATAATATAACATCACAAGAATAAGAACACCTTACCTAATTTTTTTTTATATTATAATAGTAATTATTTTTTCAATTTCCATATTTTAATGAATTCACAGTATTGTTGAATTATTTTTTTTATCTCGACCTCAACATGAATATACTCAACTCTAATGACTACTAATGATGTGGTTTTGTTTTTATATATTTATATAATAAGAATAATGATCATATTTACTATTTATTAGAGTGGTAAATCATATTTTTAATTATTTATAACTGGAAATTGATATATAAATATTATTCAATTTAAATAACATATCCTCATTAAATATTTAATTTTAAAATATTTCATAAAAAGTGATAATTCCTTGAAAATATATTTAATATTTTTTTGTTTTTTCATGATAAAAAAATTTTACTCTCCAAATATTCATATTTGTCCTTTTTTATTATCTATATATTCATCATTTTAATAAAAAATGGAAAATGGATCAGTTTTTACCACGTATGTGGTAGTTCATGCAACGCAAGAACAAAGTTTTCATTTTTAATAAAAAATTGGGAATATTAGTGAAAAATTATTATAACATTATTATATTGAAAATAAATTATATATGTGATAATTTTGTCATTTTATTTTGGTGGATATTAAATTTTAAGGAAAATAATTATCTTGAAAAAATAGGTATTTGTTATTACTCATGATAGGGAGACGAATTTTCCTTAGAATTATCCTTGAAAATGATTTTCCCATGGTCAAAAATGGTTTCAAAAAGAATTTTAATATGGTTGAGATTTCATGGATGTTAAAAATGATTGATTTTAAGAAGATATTTTACTCATACTTTCTTCTTTATGTGTTAAAGATGTCACCATTTATTAATTAAAAATGTGTAGTCCTATGAGTATGAAATTAATTTTCATCAATTTAATGTTACTATTAAATAGTCAATTCCCAAAAATGTAAAATAGTGGAGTGGAAAATGAATGTGGTATGAATCTAACATCTAAGACACATTTTCAAATCTATTTTACTATATTTTAAGGAGGATTTATCATTTAACCGTATAATCAAATATTACCCTACCATGATAAATTATTTATAACATTACTAATTTATTTTAATGAAAATATTAACATTGGGAATTTTAACTAATATCATTCTTCAAATTACAAATATCAATATAATTTTATCACATAAAATTTTTAACGGTATGAAGTGGTTAATATATAAAAAATATATATAATAAAATAAAAAGATTATATACAAAAGTAATGTAATTAAGCTTCAAGATAATATATAAAATAAAATTATTTTGGATATAGACTTTATTGGAATATTTATATATTATCAAATATATAAACTATACGTGGAATTAAAACAAAAAATAACCCAATAATCACTTAAAACTAATTTATTCAATTATATTTATAGATGTATTTTTATTTATTAATGTTACTTTTTAATTTGTTTTAAAAAGTGATAGAATATTTTTTTTATTTATAGGTATAGTATTTAAAAATTAATAATTTCATTCCATAATTTCATTATTTAGTAGTGTAATGGATTTTAAATTATATATGTTATTCTCATATAATGGCATAATGATGTATATTATAATTTCTGTAAATACAACAATTTTCTATGAAAAAAACATATGTTGAAATTCTTAAAAAATTTATACTAATTCAATATTTATATGAGGAATTGAAAAGGTGTCTACATTTTATTAATTAATATTTCAAGAAATTCATATATTGTTATGGTATTAAATCATTAAATATATTTAATTTTTTTATATATTAAAATTACAAATAGTAGCTGATACTATTGTTATATAAAATAATTTACTAACTAAAATGGTGTTAACTAATTATTAAGAGTAAAAATAATCGATAATTATTCTTTTTCCCATAAAATTATAATTTTAATAAGATTAAATGATTTTTCACAGAATATTTTCTTAAATAATAATGTTTATTATGAGTAAATATTTGTATTATAGTTCAATTTAATTCTACATATATTTCATAATGAAGGTAGTCTATGTCAATATTATTAACTCAATTTCTATGTTTTATATCCACATTTTATTTTGTATATTTTACCAAATATTTCATTTTGTCATTTATGTTCAATGTTTCATGAAAGAATATGATATTTAAAAAATTAACATATTTTTATGTATTATTATATTATCAATTCAAAGTGTTACACAATTGATTGATGTGGTTGGATTTATTGTAATTTTGTGTAGTTTATAATTATGTTCCATCATTTGTAGAAAAATAACTGAATGTTTTTAAAGGGTGAAATACAGTTTCGACTTTTTGAGAAGCCAACATATAAATCAGCATGCAAAAAATGTATGGGTGCTTCTAACTGAGATGATGGTGGTAATTAATTTATTTCTATACCCAATTAGATAAATCTTACCATTCAATAATAAAATGATTCAATTGTATAGAATTTCATATATTTCTCATTCGTGTTCAATTAAAAATATAGAAATATTGAATTGTTAAATAGTGATTGATAAATATTTTGCGGGTACATTTGGGTATTTGAGGTTTATTTAATTATGGATGATCAATACATGGTAGTGCAGTTTTTGGGTGTTGGATGAATTTAATAGTAGAACTATGTACTAATTTGAGGGAGAGGGATTAATGGATACAAATTTTATAGATTTTGGTTCATGCATGGAGAGATATGTTCTCCAACATTGATCACTTTTGGTTTCCCAAAACACATCCCTTTTTTAGGATAGGAATAATGTGCATATGAAAACTTCGTATTATTGTGTGAAAAAGTGTTATTTTATGATACTTATTAAGGTTACTTATAGAGAATGAACATCATTTCAACCACCTCACTCAGTGAGTGTTGTTTTTTTATTTTTGATTATTCTATGTGTTATGAAGAATATATTAAGAATATATCAACCTTGAAGAAATAAAAATTTAGTGATACATGTCAAATTATACATTTATTGTTCATACCCCACACGCAGAAATAATTTATAAGAATTTGTGATGATGATCTATAGTTGGGATTGGGGATTTTAGGCTATTGGATATTTAATATCAAATGGTTTGGTGATAATGGAATATGGTCTCTTATATGGTTAGAATCATCTACACCGGATTATGGAATATTTGGAATCTTGATGTGTAAAAGTGTGATGTTTTCTAGTTATAAGAGAATGGTTCTAATACCAGATAATATCTTCTATCTTTTATGAATGATTGGATAGAACAACCCTCTAAAATCATCATAAGTGGATGCAGAATAAGTTTATAGTATGAGTTTGGATTTTTTTTCTACACTCAGTCATGAGGATATTATTAAAGTTGTATTTTTTCTCTTTTTGATGAGATTCACAAAATTATACATCTTCTATATAGGTGATATATTATTATGAATCTAAAAAGAGACTTGATGAGTATGTTTCCAGCTAAAACATTAGTTGCTTGTGTGAATTGTATTTGTGTTCCTCATTTTAGTGTTTTGAATCAAGTGGTATCTCCGATGTAACATCCATATAAAAATGTCTTTGATATATTTGTGTTGAGTTCTCCTAAAAGTGGTTTCCTTCTAAATGAATAATATCGAAATGGATTCTACATTTGTTTGGATTAATTTATATTTTGTAATGGAGTTATCTATTATTGAGGATGGGGTTTTTACTATTGAGAAATATAATTACTAACCTATAGTGAATAATTTTTGTCTTGATGCATTCTTCTAGAATGATATATTGAAAATACCTAGGGATTAAATGTTAAATACTTCATTTTTTTGGGTTTGGATTCAATATAATTATCATACCCCTATAATTGCGGGATTATTTTTATATGTTAGTTATTTTCTCCAAAAAAACTACATAGACATTTTTATTGGGTAGACTTTTTTGTTTTCATTTTGATGGTAAAATGATATTACATTGGAGGTGGGTATATAGTTGATTTTATTTTTAACATATAATACAAAAATTAAATATGGGTTTCAAAGTCCTCGAACCAACATAATGGTAAATAATAAAATTTAACCAAATATATAACCTCAAAAATATTATCTTAAGGTCCCATAATTTTTATGGTATGATTTTTACTATCATGAAATGACATGACAACATTGTAACCAAGGAAGGGAACTAATAAAAAATGTTATGTATAAAAATAATATTATTATCCAATTTATGAATAATCATGTAAGTTTTTTTATCGATCATAAGTAGTTTTTTCAGAAAGAAATACTAACCAAACCCATCCATAAAGAATTTGAGTTTTATGTTATTATTGGTAAAACGTTTTTACACACTAGGGACCCCCTCACATCTCCCTAATTATAGGATTACATTGTGTTCTAAAAAATAATACTCTAATATATTTTTAATTTTAGATTAATACTTAAATATTATCTATACATATAAAATGTATATAAATAATGATGTGGAATATAATACATTGGTTCAAATACAAGAACCATATGAATTGGAGTTTCCAATATATGTGTTAATTAAAGGGACTTATGAAAATCCCTTAGATAGTTAACGGTAATGGGTGTGGACCCTTCAATAATAGATAAACAAATTTTAAGGTATTCTTGTGTGGTTTCTCCCATTTTTTATTCTTTTTAATTATTTAGTAGAATTATTAAAAATATCATAATTTTATAACCATTTTGGATTATGATTTTTTTTTATTTTTTTCAATATTCATCTTAATTACCTCATCAATTTAATATCCTAGAACCATGTTCATTATGTTTTTTTCATAAATAATTTATCTTTTTTTTTTGAAAATCTATCATTATTAATTGTTATGGAATATAACAATAGTAGTGTTTTGATTATTATTATTTGGATCTATATCATTTATCCTTATTAGCATCCCTCTATTAATCATCTCCCTCCATTCACTCTCATATGATATTTTTTGTCATAAACCATCCTAACAATTACTAAAAGGGAAATTAAATGTCATGAAATGTGATTACAATTCATTGAATGAAGGTTATAGTGTTAGAAGGTGGTTCACATGAATGTAATTTCTTCCATCGTTTGGGGTTATTAATGTTTCTGAGGATAGTCTATCCCAATTGTGGTTGGTGGTGTTCATGTGGTTTCATGGCCAACAATGTGGTTAGATTTATGCACAGGAAAGGATAAACATATTTTATTCATCCCTGTGTAATAATCAATGGAATAGTTGGTCCACTATTAATGGGGTTGTGGAACCATTGATGAACCATTACCCTCTGAAGAAATTCAAATCACATACCTTATAATATACTTAGATGAGGGATCCTATGGGAAAATATAGTCAGTAAGAATCAAATTCCCGTTTAAGAGTTACAACCAAAAACTGTATCAAGGTCTTCATGTCCTTTCCTAGTGGGGTAGAAAAAATTTCAAACCATGAACGGTAGCATGTTTGGGCCCATCCTACATCCCAACATTTATATTTGGATGATATTTCATGGCCTCTTGTTGAGTGAGCTATGTCTGTTTTATATTCCCGAACTAATTTTAAATTCAACAGAGAATATCACATCACCATACACGGGACCACATGGGATGCACCCATGCCTCATCATAGTATGCCATATGGAATTCCCATTGGTTGCCCACAATGCCCAGTGTTTCACCTTCACAAATTATTCCCCATTTTTCCTAATATTAATATAAAAATATCCAATCGCTACAACATTTCAATGATAATTATAATTGTTTAATTCAATTTTTTAATAAAAACCATTTTAAATGTGACATATTAATGTAATGAATTTAGAAACATTGTCCCCATAATGTGCTCAAGGGTGTAAAAATTAAATATCTCATTGGTAAAGGTCTTCTCTCTAAATCATCTATTGGATGATCAGTACGGAAAAGAACCCATATTTTCAATTTATTATTATTCTATTCTATACAGAATATATCTACTACCCCTATCAATTGGGTGATTTTTGATTAATACTAATGGAGTGGGTCCCCAATCTACAAAATCGAATTATTCCTATCACTTGTTTGTTATTAACTGAGAAATGGGTTCCTTTCTAGGACTATTTGTCCCCATTAAAAAAATAATTTTCTTTCTTATTGGATTATGTACAACATATATGTCCCTATCAAGTTACATTTGATGTCGTATATCAATAGTAGTTATGATTAAATAGTTCAACTAACCTTCATATATCATTATTCACGGTGGAGGTTCCCTAATGGGTTCTATAGTTGAGGATAATGTTTCGGTTGTTGAGAATTAATAATTTTGTATATCCTTGGATGCAACAATTTCTGAATCTAAGAACATGCCTCCATGTTAGTATCCCATGTAGGTGGAGTGGAATTTATTTATGGTTGTATAATAAACTACTTTAGGAATTCTGATTCCCTTATAATCCCAATGTTTCCTTCATGATGTGATATATAGTTAGATGTCTACATCAAACATTTGGGACATAATTTTACTAGGATCATTCTTATTTACCCATGTTACATAGACTAAAATTCACTATAGAAAATATGGTTAATTCTTTTTTTAGACATAATACATTTACATTTCATCAAATTTTGATTTATCTCCCTTTTCATTATAGGGTTACTTTAGAAGTACAATGACCATTGAACTGGTTTTTTTATTCAACCATGATTTCTGATTTCTGGGGATACTACAAAGTGTCTCTTTACTCAACCCTTCTATAGTATTGAGGCCACATTATTTGGGTCTATGAGTATAAGAAAACGTTTATTCATTGTCACGACGGATTTTATACTAGTATAACATCATTTAAGATGATGCGCATTGGTGATACTGGTGTACAAGGTGTTAGAATAGAATTGTTGAGTCGGGAAATGAAGGACGTGAAACATATTCATATTTATAGAAAGCTTTTTTGGTATTCATCTTCATCATAGGTACCATTATAGGTTATCAATTTTTTTAGGAATATGTCTTTCCTGGTTTTCAATATGAATTTTGTACCTAAAAATATGTATAGATCACACAGTTAGAGGTATGTAGTATTTGAATTATAATTAGTAATTATTATATTTTATACTTATTATTTCTGATGTATTGATGTTTATTAGATTAAATTATATTATATTAATTCATTGCGTCATGAATTATAAGAATACATAGTGGTTCACATAATGCCTTAGTCAATTTGTGGTGGGACTTATATGGTACTTTTGGTTCAGTACATCCTATGATGGATACCAATGGGTTTGGTAATTTATTTTATTAAATCGATTTTTTTCAAAATCAAAACCCTTATGAATCTTATGACCATAATTTATAATTTATTATAATTTGATATATTTATTATTTAATCCATAATGTATATAAAAAATATATGAAATTTAAATTTGATTCAATATAAAAAAATTCATTGGATTTATTATTATATTATATTTAGTAGTTATAGGAATCCATATGAAAAAATGTTTTATAATGAAAAATGGAATCGTCCATTAAAAAAATAAATTAACGTTAGTAAATATAGAGCATCTCATACAACAATGAAATTTTTTTATGGTTAGATTATATAAAATTATAATGGATTAATCATATAATCTATTTTCAACTATTAGGAAACATATTCTCATTGGAATCATATTTTATGAATTTGTATTTTTCAAAATTAGAAAAATTCTTGGATGGTGAAATTTAAAAATTAATGTGACTAAGATTTAATTTCTAAATTCTTACACATAAGAATATAATTCCACTATGGGGTATTTATAAAATTACATGATTCTTCTATATAGTATTATTTAATAATTTTATTCTAATATAGTATAAAAATAATATAGTCTAGTATCAAACTGTTTACAATCTTGAGAAAATTATGTTTATACAACAATAAAACAGAAGAAACATCAATCATTATTCATATCTTTTAACTCTTTTCTCCCCAAATAATAAACAATAAACTTGACCACTAGAGGATATACCTCATCAAAAGGTTGGGTTAAAAGTCCAGTTTGTGGATAGATAATATGCACTGTACATGGGACATGAATCTATAAATTATATGAGTGAGCGTAATTATAATCATTATTAAAAAATAAAAGAATAATAATAATTTACATGGGTGAATATTTTTAAGGATGGAATTAATAAGGTATAATAATATTAATAAATCCTCATAGTAGTATTGTCAAATCACACAAATTAATCATGATCTATTAAAAAATCATGTTCATGCATAACATTTTTTATCAAATCATCACTCAAAAAATTTGTAATGGTCAAAACATTTTCATGTATTATAAAAATAATGTCATGACATATATCACATTTCCAAACTACATAAATAATAATATAATTTTTTTCCCAATCATAACATCATAAAATTATAATAATCATGTATCCCATAAGGATGGGTAAACATACAAAAAGTATATACACAATATGAAACCATTTGAATTGATGGTGTTTCAATGTGATATATTTAAGCTTATTTAATTTAATATAAATTGGTGATCCCTATATTGTAATTCAAAAATATATCCTTCCCCAAAAAAACTATAACTATTAATGTACATTTCATAAATCATGAAGATAATATGAATAAAAAATATTAATCAATGGTAAATTTTTCAAGAAAATTTAATTATAAATCATGATGGTATATTCAAATGATTTTCATTGATATAGAATAATGCATACCTATAGAGTAAAAATGAAAAATAAAAGGGAAAATGTTTACAATTTTTTGAATTAGAGTCTTTGTTTCAATTTATATGAAAGGATGATAAACCCAAAAGAAGAGTTTCTTTCATGGAACCTCATACCATATATCCTATTTTTTACCCACATTCACAGTATATATTAATTTTGTTCATTTATATCATTTAATCATGTGGAATTATGAACATAATTATTTTTTAGTAAATCATTATTTTTTTAATATAAAATTGATGGATTCTCTTTTTTAATTGATTTGTCCTATTTATAATTTTTCCCCATTTTTTCTCAACATAAATAAACATTATTTATATATAAAATAATGTTTTTAGAATAAATTAATATAAGATTATAAATATGATATATTTAATACACTAAACACCCATATATGTGGTTATATTATTATCATTAAAAATATCAACATAGTCATCTCAAACTGGCCACTAATAGGACATGTCAAAACAACATGATTTATAGATTATAATTTATGAAATTAATTATCAAAGCATTAAAATATCATTGTAATATTTTTATTAATTATATATATGATTTATATAATTAATTATGGTATGAAATGAAAATTTACATGGATTTTAGAATGAATAATTGATCAAATGAAAATATATTATCACATGATTAACTCTTCTCTGATGCTTTAATAATTTTATATGGAACAAATCCTTAGTCACATGGGGTTGATTGAAATAAAAAAGACCCAAAATTTCGATGATATCTTATGAGTTGGTAATTGGATTGATATTTCTCTTTAATAAGTATATGGAAGGTTATTCTATAATGCAATGGAATGTGGGTATTCAATCATTAGGGATGGGGAATTTTGTAGTTAAAATATTTAATAAATTATTTTTTGGAAAATAAAACTGACAATAGTGCTCATACTGACATAATGTATTATATTCTATTTTAAAAATATTTTATTCAACATTAAATACATTTATACAATAAATTTATTAGTCTAAATATATATATATAATAAAAAATGAGTAAAATAATTTATTTGAAATAAATATTTTGTTTTTGAGTTTTTAAATTAAATATTATAATTATAGATTATTTATATTTTTTTGATTAATTGTTCATTCTTATGACTTAAATTCTGGGCAAGGAGAACCATTTTATGTTTTATTAGGCAATTATTATATCATCACCATATCAAAATACGTATTATATTTGAGGAAATATATTTGTACTCTTCACCTATAAAATCTAGTTACTCATGATCATAAAAAAAAACCATAAAAAAATTTTATTTTAATATAACACAAATAAAAATTCATTAATCAAAATAAATTTTTTAACATATTAATTTATAATCTTTTACTTATCTTTTTTATAAAAAAATATTTTTAAATATTATTTATCAAAATGTCAATGAATCCTTCTTTGTGTTTTTCCAATAATCAATTTATAGAATACTATTATATATGATTTCATAATTGGTAAATTAAAAATATTATTTAATTCCCATTATTGAATATTTTGACATAAAATTATATTTTAATAGTCAAGTTTCTATTTTAAATTTCTCACAGACCATTCCTATGACTATATTTACAATTGAAATAGAGATTTGAATTTTCTAATTCAAATAAATATTTTATATATCCATAATTAATCAGTCAAAAAATTCCCATAAATGTTATATAATAATTATTTTGAATTTTGTGATTATATAACTACATTATTATTAATTTTTAACAATATTTTCACCTGTGTTATATTTGAAGGAGGAAAAATGATCCAAATTTACCTATTCTATTTTTTTGTACTCCAATTATACTATTTTAAATTTTATTACATATATTTAACCTCAATATTTAGTCATATTATGTAATTTAAATATAATTTCATTAGTTATTTTTGTATTGTGTATGAGAATTATTTTCTATTATGTTAAAAAATATTAGAGACATATATATTATAATGTTAAATATAATATAGGATATATTGTGATGTCTAATAATTATCCCTTTTAGAAAAAGAATAATGATATTTTCAACTAATTCCCACAGTCAATAATATATTATCATATGATATGTCACTACATTCTCATGTACTCATGTTTCACCATTATAATTATGGTAATGCCCATGAACATTTATAGTCTTGTTGTTTAATTTCAAATAATCTTGCATCTATAGTCCAATAATATCACCCATTTCTCCTCATAAGATATTTTTTCTCATGTTATACAATTTCTATATATAATATATATTAATTATCATGTTTTCACATCCTCAAGCGAGATATATGGAACTCATAATGATCATTTACTAGGTTATATAGAAATTATAGTCAATAATCCATATAACTTATATAATCAAGGATCTCAAAGATCCTTGTAAACATTTGGATAAACATTCCCAAAAATAAAAACATCATTAATCTCGTATGGTGTGATATTGAAAGGAATAAAACATTAATAACAACATATTTTTAATGACTTTATCATAGAACATCAATATACATAGAGAATTTTTAATTTGTGTTTTAATGTGGTTAACCTTTTCTGTAATCTCTTTTAATTTATGATGTCCTGGATTCTTCAATAAACCAACATCATTTAATAATATATTAATTACACATCATATATATATAATTATTTTGGGATATATTAATACTTTAAATAAAATTAGTATAGGAAGATACAAGTACCAATTGAATATGTTCATCCCAACAACATTAAATATAAATCAAGAATTATATCACCATTGGTTTTAGTTTATTAGTATTTTTTTAGATAGGAATATCTTTGTGGGTGATAGGACTTCTTGATGTTCAGCATACTATGATGGGAATGTTGATGGCTCATATAGGACATAGAGGCAATCCTTGTATATTGGCCAGATATGCTAAAAAGTGGTTCAAAATGAAACCCTATCGCATTCATTATATATATCATCTACAGATGGTCGATTGAGAAAACATTATAAACAGATAAGATGTGGGAATCCTTGGTGGTTATGTTGAATAGAATCCATATGAAGTTTATTCTATTACACATCTCAAAAAATATTAATAACAATTTCATTGGTTGCATTATCATATTTATATGATTCCATGGAAAATTTGCACATTGTCGATTTGGACACCAAATTATCTAATATGACTTGGAGACATACCCAGATCATTTATGTGTACTAATTAATATCCATCTTCATAGTATCTTTTAATATGTTCCCTTGAAGATCTCAATATAATGGTTCATCTAGGGAGAATGATTAAATATAAGTATTTGTAATAACAAAATATATATGTCCCATCTAATGTGATTTATCAATATTAAAACTACTTTCAAATTGAGTTGCTCTATATTTTTTTGATGTGGAATTCAAAATTATTTCTTAAAATTGATTCTCATTAATTCATTTGTATCTCTACTACATCTACTTGTGACTCACAAAAATGTTCATTAACATATCATTGGGAAATAAATTTTTTAACATTGAATTTATTCCATACCTTTATTAATATCAGATCTATCCTTTATATGTATTTATGTACAGGTCCTTTATCAATACTTGTTATAGAATGAATTAGATGTTCATTTCTCCAATGGTAATCATCAACCAAATTTTTCATTCTATGTTATTTGTGAATTTCGATGTCATAATACATAATTTAACGCAACTATCTAAATTGATGCATGTTCCAACTCCTTCCCTATGAATATATATAATAAATTAGTTTGATTAGTTTATATTACACACATCATGTTATAGTGGATGTGTCTACATATATTTTATGTAATGGTCATATATACTAGCTCAAAATCATAGATTTTTAATTTCATCCCTTGGATCATCAATTATAATATGGCATAGTCTATCTCCTATCAATTTTTCATGAGCATGGTACCCATGATTTTCCTCGAGGCATCACTATATGTCGAAAAAAGCTTCACAACATGAGGGGTGTCCATGTATGTGTGTTGTGATTAGAAAATTTTTAATCACAATAATACGATCATAAAATTATTTATATATATATATATGTATAATTTACCGTTTTATTCTCTAACATTGATACATGGCTATAAAATCATGAGAAATTTTCCATTTTTTCGGATGTATGAGGTTAATCCTTAAAAAAAATATTATTTGTTATTATATGTCAAGTCCATTCCTTAGGCATATATTATTTGAAATTTCTATATAAATTTCTTCATTGATGACCACATTCCCGAGGAATGAGACATCTTAAATCCAAAAAGAAAAAAAATTGTAACAAAATGAAACAAATTTATACACATAATTTTTTTCAACATTAATAAATTGCAATCATTTCCCCATTTTCTATGAGGGTTATTTATAATATCACCCTTTTATATCATAATTTTTTTAATGTCACTCTTAACAGAATCCATTCATCACATAAGTAATAAATTTTTAGATGTTTTTAAATCTGGATAACATCACTAAGAACTCATAATTTTCATATAATCTATGACAATATGTCCTAATAATATTTCCTATCTATAAATTTCATTTATATTATTCCAATACTAAGAAAATTATTTAAAATACATAGCTCATCATAAATGATTGAATAATTCACCAATAATTGATAATTTATTTTTTTATATAGAACTCATGGTCATCAAAGTATTTTATATGAAAAATTATATTAATAAAAATCACATTATTAATAACATAATGGGTCTCATCCTATGTGAATCATTATGTTATGTATACTCGTTATCAAAAATAACACTACATTTTCTTATTTAACTTAAAAAATCACTATAAATCTATCATAATAGTGATCTTGGACATCATTGAGAATGTATAAAAAAATATTTTAAAATCATTACCATGTGATATAAGGGAATTACTTGAAATTAAAATAGTAAAAATTTAATATGTATTCTTATGATGGTAATGTCCTCTAGAATGATTCTTTCCTTTTACTAAACTATTTCAATAATGCATTGTTATTCCTTAGGGGTCAACTCCAACCACATGGAGGTATATTCTGAAGGTGATTCATAATCATAACTGAAACTTTTTTAGATCATATAATGATCTGGTATATAAATGTTGATTTCCTATAATTTGATTTATAAATGAACTATATATAATGATCACAAATACTTACATATAATTGCATAAAATTATAAGAAATGAATGATTCTGAGATTATATGGAATTATTTTTTAGTATCAATTTAGTGGAATTTTTTTAGAGAATGTTTAATAATTATGGTATTAAAAATCAATCATAATAACTATTAAATGTTATAAAATCAAAATATTGATGGATAAAAATTTATTTAATGGTTTGGTGTACTATTAATTGTAAAAAAGAATGCCTATAATATACTATGTACATTTATTTATCATATCTTGATTTTTAAAACTGTAATAAATAAGATATGAAGTATCATAAATATGTTGTTATGATAAAATTGATTATTGTATTTATGAAATGTGTTGATAAATATTTTTTTATTAATGATTACATTTATACCAGGAAAGAATATTCATAGGTAAAACCTCTAAGCATTTATTAAAAAAAGAAAAGTACATGGAATAAGAAAACACAAGAAAACCAGTTACATGTCATAGAATTTATACCCCTCACCATAACCATGATATAAGACTTCCTCCGCTGTAGCTGATTCCCATTCAGAGCTATCATAATGTTTTAGGACCTTCGCATATTTCCGTCTGAGATTCAGCTTCTCTAAGGATAACAACTCCTTAGATGATTGCCTAACAGTATACCTAGTTGACACCAGCTTTGGAAAATCTGAGTAAGCCTTCCTCGTTCATCTTTTACCTGGGGGATTTTCTTCATTTCCAGATTTTTTCTTCCCATCCTCGACTACATCACTAAAGGAAGGCTTATCCATGCCACCACAATTTTCTTTATCAATGCAAAAAGAAATCACAACATTTTCCAGAAATTACCACCTCTTGACAATAATTAGTCAGAGTCTGACTCTGGTCATATTGCCCATTGATATCAATCATAGCCAAACAACGAGTGTACTCCACAGAAACTCTACCAACATCTAGCTCCTTCCCCACCACATTGTCTTTTCCAGACTGAAAATTGGGACCATCCTTCATTAGAGTGCACCCATCCATCTCATGAAAGTGGTTGTAAGTGTCCACTGTGATCTGCAGACCACCAACGGATGCCAGAATCAACGGAGAGTCATTACCAGCTGAACAACCAGGGGGTGCAACAGGAGCCTGTGTCTCTGAACTCCAAGCCAGCTTTCCTACCTATTGTCCAACTTCATTAGCTTTGATCAATCTGCAAACATCACATGCCGCAACATCCTGACTAGCAGTAGTGTTCCCATGATGTGGTACATTTTCTGCATTAGCAGATGATTCCAGCACTCCCCCACTGCCAGACCTATTACCAGCTCATACATTAAGGGGCATGCCATCAGAAAGCACTCCATGTGCTTTCCCATCAACTAGGAACAATTCCAGCTCCTCCCCCATCTGTTCAGTAGTACCAATGTTTATAATCTCACTGAAACCCTTTCCTACCTCACACTGACCAGCAATGTTTTGATCATGCTTTAACATTTCCCCTGAAGAATCAGGCATTTCCAGCTTACCTTCATCTCCAGCATCAGGACCAACCACATTTTTTTCTATCTGATCCACACTACTATGCAGAGAGAGGTGATGTTTCAGCCTATCGAACACCATAGCAAAAGTCAAATAGTGTGAGGCTCGTGCCTGCTTCACCATTGAAAAAGCAGCAGATGGATTATGCAAAGCCCGCGCCTACTTCACCATAGAGGTCTCACCCAAACAAACATCATTGTCATGCTTCACTGCATCAGGCCCCAACTTTCCTTGACCAGAAACACCACCAGGCCTCTTCACCAAAGTGGTCACTCTCCTACATCTGACTCCCTGGTGACAGTGGCCATCCAAGTGACCCAGACGACAAAAACTCGAGTATAAATCAACCCAATTCTCAAACAGAACAGCTTGCCTCCAGCGGAATTCCTCGCTAACAACAAGCCAAATCAATTCTACCATCTGCTTCGAGGAATCCACCTCGACACAAATACGAGGGTTCACTGGAAGACTCACAGAAGAAGTGCGCACATCCGAACATAGGAAATGGCCGACCAAATTCCCTATCATAAAAATTATCACAGGATTTTGGAAAGGTAATGGAAGAATAGGAAGTTTTACCCAGGTCACAACTGATAGAGGATCCCAATTTATACAGAGATCCAACGACCAGCGAAGCAGGAAGTGTTTGCATCCAGTGCACCGGCGGGAGGCTCTAGACGAGCCACTTATCAAGTCTTCCTCTGAGCCAAAACGAATCATCAGATGACAATTGTAAAGAATCCCTACCACTGCACACTCCTTCAAATCCCAATCACTAAACACTAAGTGATCGAACTCATCAACGGAGGGCCTTCATAGAGAAAAATGAGCAACAAGTGTCAAATCGAGGATGCTCGACGCCATAGAGAATTATGAAGAAGAAATCGGAAGCTGAGGGGTCCCAAGATGGAGCTCTGGAACTTTCGGTCCTAGGGAGATTGACGGAAAATCCGGAAGGAATTTAGGATTTGAGAATGGAACAAACGCCACCCGCGATGCCATTGGTGGCGGAGCCAAAACACCTTCCCCCCTCCATTCACCAGGAAGGGGGGGGGGCATCATTGAGAATCAGCTAGGGTTTAGCATCGCGAGGGAGAATGAATGGCCTAGATGATAAAATTTATATTATAATGGTATTTTATTTTATTTTATTTTCATTATAGTATATTTTTATAATTGGGTATAAATTAGTATGAATGTTTTGTGGTATAATTATTATTATGTTGAGAATGGTGTCATTGTTTTCCCTAAATGGGGATCCTCTGAAATTATTTAATTAAAATTTTTTCTATAAATATTTTTTATTTTGGAAAAAATGAAAGAAATATATTTGTTCTAGATATTTTATATATACAACTAAATATATAATGTCATTATTATTATCAATTCTATTAGATACGAATTCTCACTGATAATATATTCCAAAAACAATTTATTCTACCAAAAAAAAATATAAAAACGATTTTATTATCACCACTTCGGAATCATTAAAAAGAATAATATAATTTCATGGGATCAAAATATTGATCTAATGGTTGTAGTAATTAAAAAAGTATATTTTTTGAGTTTGAACATTATTTTCACTATTCACCATATGGATTTTTAATGGAATTTATATTGCTATAATTATATAAAAATCTTAATCTACTGAAATATAAATTCATCTAAATGTGTCATATTATTTTTTTTACTCATTTTTAAATAGTTTTAAGCCATGTCAATCAACTCTACTATTTTTAGCTTATCCAATTACTAATTAAGCATGGTTCTTCTCAAGATTGTGGGTGATGGAAAAATAGAATGCTATAATAACATGTAGAGGCATTTTAACCCCATTTCTTCTAATAAATATTAATGGAATCATCATATTTTTATGTTTAAAACGTTAATATTATAATCATAATATGACATTTTAACCCTTATTACTGTTTATACCTCAAAAAAATTAGTTTCGGAAAATAAAAATCAAATTTTGGAAAATGGTTCATTTATTCTAGATAACACGCCATAACAAATTCTATAAATACAACATATAATTTTATTATCATCTAGTAAAGGGATGTTCCTTTTTTGGTGTGAAATTTTTTTAATTAATTTAATTTTATACACATTTAAATTAAAAAAACTTGAATAAAGGATTATAAATTTCTTCTTGTTAACTATCAAGATTTTCCTTCATAATACCATTCAAATATAAATGATTTTTTATTTTCCAGGGTCTATATTTGGACACATAATCATTAATGTAGAATATCAAATGAATTAGAAATAATATGTGGAGTTATAAAATCATGGAAATAAATTCATAATGGGACTTTGAAAATTTCATGTAAAATGATCAAGGATTCTAAAATGGGATTAATTAGCAAGTGGTGCCTCAATTAAGTCATTCCAATTCAATTCATGTAATGGTTTGTTCACTAATGAATATACTACTATATCCATATAAAAAATAAAATTCATATAGAGGATTATTGTTAGTAATCATGTCTATTTGGCCTCATCAATCTAAAATAAAAAATAATAATAATACATCAATACTATATTGTATTCATATTGGTTGTCCTCTTTATAATTTTTTTTTCAATATTGGATTGAAAACAAGATAAATTACCATATCTCAATTCATGTGAGCCTCAGCCTAGTTGGTGAGGTATGATTATGTGCATTCACATGACCACAGTTCAAAACCAGGTAGAGGCATATTTCTGGTACTATATCAGGTACAGTAGAAGGCACTATAGCAGAACTGTACACTATGCGGGTACTGTAACAGGCACTGTAGTAGTTACTATAGCAGGTACTGTTCGGTATTGTAGTAGCTGTAACTATTCACCTTGATACATTGGTTTGGGTTTGGAGTCCTTATGGATTTCGGGCCACCCAGGCCATCTGGTCAGTAAGGCTTTTGTGCCATCTTTAAGGCCATCGGGCCACCTCAAGGACATCGGGCCACATGCAGTAGCCCCAAACACACTACAAATAATGAAGCAGCCACAAAAGAGGATTCATAGTTGGTGCACTCACCAGAGCAGAGACAAATGGATTTTTCAGAATGAGAGGGTATGGCTATGCCTTCGGGACCATCCTGTTCTTACACGGGAATCCTAGATAGACGACAATGCGAAGGTCCAGAGCTAATATCATGATGCATATGCTAGGAAGGGGCGGTTCCTTGTAGATAGACTGGTTGAATTACCTAAGACCTTCAAGTCATGTAATATCCTAAGCCTACGGTCCATGTAACCTCTTAGCCTATGGGCCTCTTAATGGTTCCCCCTCATCGCTTGAAAGGGGGTTATCAAAAATAAATAAAAATGAATACCTTCTGGGCATTCGGGCCCTTATCAAAATCAATTATGAGTTTACTATTATAAAAATTTATTATAAACATTCTAATAGTGATAAATTTAATCTATTGGTAATATTCCTTCAATATTAATGGATATCTTCAATAAGTGTGATTTTGTGACGCATTTTGAATAATTGTTTTTGTACTCAATAGATGTAATATTATTTATTTAAAACGTGAATATCATTAAAATAATTATCGAAAACATATTAGGGTGAATTGGAATAGAGAACTAGATAATTGAAGGATTTTGAAATCTAGATATTAAATCTTATAGCACCTGAAATATAACCAAATCTCTAGTGATTTATTCCAACAATAGTTTCTTATTCCATATGGTTAAATGTACGTCTTCGATCAGTCTAGATCTTAATATGTATATAAAATTATTATTATTAATTTACCATTAAAATTCTACTATTATCTATGAAATTATCATAACATATATTCCCCAAATACACAGTGTTAAATATTTTTAATATAATACATCAATATTATATTTTCCACAATACTAAAGTAAATGGTTCATTTTAAATGTTTGTCTTTCCTTCACCTAAACTAATAAAGTAGATTTTTTTATTTATTATTGTTAATTATATTCTATTTCTAAATCATCAAGACATTTAGATTTGATTATTAGAGATAGTAATTAACAAGAATGTATTCATGCATTAATAACCCCATTTTTTTGAAATTTTGGAATTTTACGTAAATAAAATTTAAAAAAATGATACATATACATTATCTAGTATCACACTCTATATTAATGTATGGTGATAATCAATTATAGTTATACATGTGTATTCTTATTTATTTATAAAATTATGTGGTATTAAATAATCATTTAATAAATGTCACTTATTAATTCATGGTTTCATGTGAAATTATCATTGCGCTGGAGGATACTACAAATGTAATTATAATGGAGGATCAATTTATGAATTTCAATTGATAGAGAAACTTCTGCATTACAAAATGTCCACCTCCATTTCCTAAAAAAATATATACTATCCTTGTTCACATAAAATTGATGCTCACATTGTAATACTATAATTTTTCAAGTTATCCCACTTCATTCAATTTGCTGGCCACCTATAGCTTTCATTTATTAAAAAATTTATCATATAGTTTGAAATATAATATAAATTTATGAAATTATATCACATGTTTTCATTGACTTTAAAAATATAATGATTATATATCTATTCATGATGCTCATCGAATTCTTATGATTATACACTCTTAAGGTTTTCAAATTTTAATCTAAGAATTAATGATATTTAATGTTTTAATCAGTATTCACTAATACTAAATACACATTAAATTGATCATAATAGTTCACAACATGGGTTAGTTCATCTTAATAAAAAATACCAATAATGTATCATCTATTATTACAAAGAAACCATTCAAAACAAGAAATTATCAGCCTCTACTATCGAAAATTTTGGTGATTCCTCTTAGAATGTACTTCCTTCACCAGGAATGGTAATCAGAAATGGTTTTATAGTACATGATGACATTATTATAGGTGTAGTGAAGGAATGAATGTATTCCCTCATTAATTCCATGATTGAACAAAATTTTATTCTTTTTGGTGAAGATCTATAGATTTAACCGGATTTGAACATTAGTATCGCAATGGAATAAAGGTTATATGATTGGATGATAACCATACATAGATGTGACTAGTATCACGTTACATTACCCATTTAGGATTAGAAAAAAAATATCTTCATAACTATCAATAAAAATATTGGAATTCCTAAAATTCATGACTGAGATATAAAATATAATTAGGATAATGTGAGGAAAAATCATTCCCAATAATTGATATTTTTTCTTGTTCAAAATTTGTCCTATAAACACTAAATGATTATTTGGTACATTAATTATCCCATTATAACCCCCATTAAGATTTATTATTTTGAATATATGGACAGATATGAACATTATGATCATATTTTTTCAGAGGTTAATTGACCTGTAACTATAAATGATGAGGTTTTTTTAAAAACCATAATGTAAATCCTTAACATGAAGTTTTATTATTACAATAATATGACTTTTTATGACAATAAATTGATTTTTTATATTTTTATTGAAATCATGTATACAAAATACAATGAAATATTCCTTTACATGAACATAAAATCTAAGATTTATTACATGAAACATTATACCAGTGCTATGGTAAAATTAAGGATTCTATCAATCTCTATGGAATGGAATGGTACTCCAATTTATGTATCTTATTTTCATGTTTCATGTGTTATATCTCCAACTATTACTGTGGATGGATATTCTTATAGTCTCATCATTAACTTTTATATATGGAAGTCAACTGAAAATTTTCATATTAATATTCCTTTTTCTAATTAATCTATACAACAACTTTTTTCCCTAAATTGATATTGATGTATTTTTATCCAAGTACCAATGTTAATTATTCTATGTAGGTGAATCCAACTCATATGAACAACCTCTCTCTAATGATTCATTTATGTTTGATTCTGGGAGCCTATTCTCATATGCAGATAGTGGACCAATTGGATCAAGAACTCTAGATGGGCCTCCCAAAGGCTCAAATCATCCTAAGACTCTGAATACCCAATTCATTATTTAGAGTTACCATATTCCTTTGAGGATTGATACAAAATTAGATAAAATGGAAATTTAATTACTAAGAAACCTTCTAGGAATGTTTTTATAATGAATCTATCCACTAATGATAGTTATATATAGAAAACCAACAATTCCATCTGTAAACTAACTTATAGTAAGTTTTCAATGTTTTGGATAATGATGATGTATTTGTAGATAATGTTGATACTAATGTTGAAGAAATCATTACATAGAGAAGATGGTATTGGACATCAAAAACATATAATAGATCTTTTTGTAGTGTAATAAATGTATTAAATTGATAATCTTTTTCTTTAGATGATGAGTTATTAACGACTCTCATACATAAATGTCCTTATGATTATTTATGTAGAGTTATAATCCTATAATTATTGGATGTTATGAATCTACATTAAAATAAAAAAGAATCATTTTTATTATAAAAATTTCTCATTGTTATTATTATGTTTCTCATTATATAAGAATTTTTGTATCTAAAATCCATTGGGTTATCCCAAAACAATGACAATGATCAATGATCCACATTCCTAGTATGTCATATTTTACATTTTTTATGAATATTATCATAATAATATTTCATCCATGACTTCTACCTATAGATGTTATACTATAAGGAACAATTTTATGGAGGAAATTATTGATATCTCTATCTCAATTATGAAAACATGATCATATATTTGAATCTAAATAATTTATCATCATGTAATGAAGTATGGGTAGTTGTCTAGAATATTTTATGTCTCTTGATTTAGAAAATAAAATAGATCCATCTATATTTTTTTATGTTTGATTATATGTATAAATGTTAAATTTTACTATATATTCGGTCATTATAAAAAAAACCAATAATATTTTAAGAGACTTATTTCATATTATTTGAAATAAATTAGTATTCAAATAATAATACTCTTCTCTCTAGAGAAACCATTTTAAGGACTCTCCATTTTATATGATTATTTTATCATCTATAAGTTATTTTCAAATTAATTTTAATTTATATTGATCTTAGAAAATATTTAAAGAAAAATGAAAATTTTCTTATAAAGAATGTTTTGGAATTTTTTTAGAGAATCTAACATAATCTTAAGAATATTGAATTATCAATAATGTGTCGGTCGAAAGAAAACTACACTATAGATGGATTTAAAAATATTCAAGAACATATAATTCTCTATTAATGTATCTTGGTTAATGAAGGTACTTTTAGGAATGACAAGATTATACTGTATTCTAGTCCTGAGGATCTCATTAACACATAGTGGAATTTTTTTGGGAATTTATGCTTCATTTTGTTTCTCATATAACTTGATTGGTATTCCAGGTACATTAATTTCATTTTTCTCTTCATGAAAGTGTAAAAACATATTAAATAGATTTTTCTAATAGATACACCTCTAATTATAATATATGAATTTCTAATTCCAATTTTTATTACATTTGGTGTATCTTTAGTCCTCAATTTAATTGGTAATTGGATTCTGTTATGATTTATGGTATACATGTATATGTTATATATATGAATAATTCAATCCTTACTATTATATTTGTTGATTTTTAGGATCAAAAACCTATTTTTTTCATATATAAGGATAATGACTCTTGGTATGAATGATTCAGTAACATGTTGTTTATGTTATTTTAAATGAGAGTCATTATGAGGTTATTAATGTTTTCCAAGAAATTTTCATATTGTAATTCCACCATCATAGTATAAATTCTCAATTAATCATTATAATAACAAAATTTGATCATTCCATCAATGTAATATATTAATGAACAATTATGTTGTGTTAAACAATATAATAAATTATCCTCAACATTATGAACATATGGCTTCGCTTCATTATTACCATCAATCTTGGTTTAAAAAATTATTTATCCGATGAAAACATTTATAAGACATCCTTAACATATCTTAAAAATCTACTAATATTCTTAAAAGGAAGAGTAATCCTTGGAACTCATCTCACAAGGTTAGTTTCCAAAAGTCATTAACACATTAATGTGCATCAAATAATAATTATTAATAAATGTTTTTATTTATCCTTATGATTTGATCTCAATTTAAATTCTCTATATAATAGATCTGTGATAACTATCCTTATTAATGGTTCCCATAAATGATATATGTTTTATTTAGTTTGATAAGGAATGAGGGACCTCCATATTCTATTATATCTATAATTGTCATGGACTCTCCAAGAATGTGTTTTTAAATGTTATTGAATATTGTAATTTATAATACAATAACTCAGCTTATACACATATAGATCCTACATGCCTTTTTTAATCATATTATTCATGTTATTGATTTTAATAATAATTAAATCATAAACATTAAGGATAAAAATATAAAATATGAAATTTTATCAGGATTATACATTATCAATGTTAAATCTAAATTATTTTGTGGAATGATATTTCCACATTATAGAGGAATCCAGATTTTTTCAAAAGCATATTATTAACAAAAAATGTATTCCTCTTCTCCTATTTAAGAATACCAAATTTTGTTGATAGTGGGAAATCCATGTATTTTTTAGGTATTATATCAAAAAGTATATAGAATCTAGATTGTTGGAAAGGTAAATCAAAATCATTTCCCAGTCATTTATGAATATTTAATTAGGTTTATATTAATATTTTTATGAAATAATCCTATATAAATTTCAAATATGAAATCTAATTATGTTATAAAAAATTCAATATTTCATCCTTGAATGAAATATTAAAAAAATGATGTCATATTTGAATGGGTAAAATTCAATAGAGTAGTAGGTAGGGTTCTATAAATTAAGGATCTAGAATATAGATATTATTAACAAGAAATTAATTATTATATTTATCTAGGTTATCCTATGGTAAAAAACATCCATAAGTTTCACTTTTATATGATTTATTCACTAGTTATAGTAGGGTAATTTCTTCTATTTGAATTCTCCAAATTATCCATCATTAAAGTGTTTTTTTCAATATACCATGAGATATGAAAAATGGTTTCCATCTAGGAATGAATCAATTAATTTTTAAAAAATAAACTTTTTGGTTATCCCTCATAAATCCACTAATAATTTTTTTTTTATTTTCATTCCAATTATATTTGAGATGATATTGATAACATGGGAATTATTAGTGATAAAATCATCAAGGTTTCTGTTTAAAAGATTTCGATTTACCAGTTCACATATAATGATCACTATATTTTGATATATAAGTGGTTGGGTGTTCATAAATATAATATATTATATAATAAACTCAATGGGATGTCAATCCTCCTTCTTACAAGGATACGTAAGTTAAAAAAAGTAACACCCCAACTTATATATACTTTTTTCTTTTGATGCTTATCTCAATTTGATTCCAATAGATAACCTCATACATCCTATTGAATTATACATCACCTTAACGTGTCACATATGCATGAGTGACCATGATAAAGGCAATAATTTTTTACTATGAATTTAAATCCATGTTAGGTGTTATGTTTTAAGATGTTTTCTTTTTGAACAACCATTTAAAAAATATTCATACAAATTTTGATAAGTTTACAAATCAATATCTCCGTCTAAATATGAATAAACAATTATATTGTAAAGTCCCAGAATTTTCATGTAAATTTTATTTTAATTATATTGGAATATTATGAGTCCCAAAAAAATGACGGCGCATGATTTCGAGGACTGAAGTGCTCGTAATGAATTTCTGATAGTTTTATGGGTACCATCAAAAAACGTGCATGTAACACCCCTAGATTTTATGAAAAATATTCTTTTAATTTCATTAATGTCTTGTGTTGTATTCTAAACCAAGATCACCTTGCGCTATACGCAACACCGTGTTAGCTTGCAGTATACACAACACTATTCTTGGATCGTGTTACACACAATTTTGATAATAGTTATTCTACCCAACATTGTGTGTATATATATATATATATATTCAAAGTATAAATGAAATATGGTTGGATTCTGTTATACGAAACAATGAAGGATTCTTTCGCAACACACAACCCTGACTTGGCTTGCATTACACGCAATCGCGACCTTCCTCGATAGCGTGTGTTTTACGCAATACCGAGTTTTAATAAACAACGATATATTATTATAATATTGTCATGAACTAGCCGTTATGAATAGTATTAACTAAATTTTGAATTTTATAACATTATTATTCATCTTACACATTTTCAAAACATGGTATAAGAACAAAATAAATTTTCCGGGTAAAATAAGTATTTTAAAAAAAATGCAGTTTTGCCGCATTTTGATGGCGCACCCACATTAAATATAGTTTTTGACATGTTTATATGTTAAATTTGACAAAATAAATTCTTCTTTTGAATCAGTATATAAAAATTTACATTAGATAATGTTTTGATATTTTTCCGATAACTTTCATATTTTAATGAATAGTAAAACACCCTATATTTTAATTAAAAACAACTTTTTTCATCGTAATATCTTATGTGGTTAAAATATAATATTGAATGGTTTTAAAGTATAAATAGAATACATTTTTACCATTTAATATAATTTATGTCATTTGAATTGATTTTACCTTGAATTCGTAGGTTAAATCAATTCAATCTTTTGCAATGTTTTAAAGAAAAACCTATTTTCTTTCGACAATGGGATTAATTTTAATTTAATTTCTGCAACTTTTGTGTATCGAATTTGGAAAAATGGATTCTATATTTGGATCAGTGGATCCAAATTATGTTAATAAGCTACTTTTTATTTTTGGGAATTATGAATAGTAACTACGGTAAATTATATTTACCATAGTAAAAGGTAAATCGGGTAATTAAGGGTAAATATAATATTTTAAAATTACCCTAAAAAATGTCAAAATCTTATTGGATGACTAAAATTAGACCCATATCACCTAAGGGTCAGATTAGATTCATTTAATTAAATTTTTTCAATGAAAATTATTTAATTATTATTAAAACCAAAGAATGTGACAACATGTCACTTTCTTAAATCATATAAGTATAATAATTTTAATTTAGTGATAAAAATCATGAAACATCGAATAGGAATAGTCTCCAGAAAGCTAATACAATTATCTAATTATCATTTATTATGACACAAAGATGATGCAGTAATTGTCTTATTAATGAAATATTGACATAATTGATGTTATAAATGCCCAAATAAATGTAATTTGAGACTTTTTATGACTTACATTATTTTTAAAGGTTAACATGACATGTTATTGTTGATATAAGAAACTTGGTTTGAACTTATCATTCTGTTATGAATTTCATAAAAATCATGTACCAAATAGTGTCAAAATTGACATATATTAGTTTTTAAAACAAATATTATATTATTAATTTTCATTTAATTCCTAAAAATTTATGGTTCAGCCAAATGACTTAGATAATAATAGATATATTAATAATAAACAACTTGGGGAACGTTTATTAACCATATAGTGTAAGAAAACAAAAAGACACGATAAAAGATAAATTATTTAACTTAGAGTTAAATCTAATTGATAAGGATATAATTATAACCTAAACTTGTCTAAATCATATTGGATGAGAGTATTTCGACCCATCCCCACTTTATCTTAGAAATAAGACCCTTTGGAACCATTATAAACCGAATTTGACCTTAATATAAATTAATATTTTGAGATTTTCCTATGGTGCCCCTCTCCTCCCTTATAAAAGGGCACCTCCTCCCTCTCCTCCTCACACCCATTTGAGCATTCAAACACGGCCAAACCCTAAAAACATCTCTTCTCCACTTCCCTAGTATCATCCTAGAGGTCCTGGTCTTCTTCAATGACCATCCTTTGTTCATTAAGTGGAGGTTAAGAGAAGGTGCGTCAAAAAGAGGCAATATTCATTACCTATCTTTTTCAATTTCTTTCTTCTTCAACATCTTCTTCTTTAGTTGTTTCATGATAAAGTAATAACATCATTATTTCTTATATACTGATATGTTATTATAAATATGAAACAACTCTAATTAACCTTCTATCCATCCTACGGAAAAAGGAAATCACCGCGCGTGCGTACGTATGGAATACCGTCTCCACGATGTGATGCGACTCGTTCTACATGATATTCATTTCATAATGATTATATAAATGAATTGAATGAATGAATATGATATATTTTACACTAATACCATTCTGTAAATGAGGTATCTATAACCTAAAGAGAAGAATACGAATTTATTCAACAAACATGCATAAGAACAAAAAAGTAATAAACACCCGAATAACAAGTAGTAATGAAATATTACTAATAAGAAGCTAAGAATTTGACCATATATGGTATCATAACAATAAGTATGATTCTGGAATAAGTCTATAACATTATTTAAATCATTATACAGGAGTTTCAGACACTTACGAAGCATATCAGACCTAAGGTAAGGGAATTATCACAATCTCATTTTTATCCGAGATTTCTTATACTTTGGTATTTACTGGGGAGTATTTTATCATCCACATCAATGTTACCTCATTATTTAATATTCTTTCCATCCACCTACAATTGTTTAAACCCTATTTGACCCTTTGGTGAGTTTTTAGTAAAAGATATGAAAGGAATCTTTTGTCGTTTTTCGTACGAGGGACTTTTTGACTTTTCCGACAAAAGTACGAGAAAAATGTTTGTATACGGCATGAATGGATTTTTAAAACATTATTTCCAAGAAGAATCCTTTACAAGTTTTCAAGTTTATTTTTAATCAACTTATTTTATTTTAGAATTGTACGACATGTTAAGAAAGGAAAAGTGTTTTTGAAGTAGAAAGGATATGTTCCTCAAGAATGGAGTTCAAGTGTTTTATCAAAATTATTTTCCATCTAAGATAATAAAGGGTTATGTTTCTATCCCTATTATTACATTGATTTGATTATGTTGTGATGGAATTATATTTCTGAATTCCTTTATCTTATATTAATTGTTTTATGATGTCACGATGTTTAGGATTCACATTTTTATTACATGGGTATGCAATGATGTGTGGTTTTTGATTTTGTGGCACACGTAGGAATGGTATCATTATGAGATTGGTGGGACCTATATCTCCCTCCAAGGCATTGGGTAATGATTTTTTATCTCATGAGATAGACATGGATGGAACAGTAGGTTATACCAGTTCAGTGAAATAGTACTGAAACGAGGAGTGGACTCGGTTCAGAAATGGACTTTGTCCACTAAGATAGTCTTGGCAATGAGTCTTGACTAATAAGAAATGATTCTCTATGACTATGTGTGTATGCCACAAAGTTTCATGTTTTTTTATGATTATTGGGATTACATTTCACTACTATTATTTATCCCATGTTATGAAATTATGATCTATTTTGTAGGTTAAGATTTCCAAAAGTTTTGTTCTTTTGTATATGATGTGATTGATATTTTTTTTGTTTACCCTTACTGAGCATTTGAGCTCACCCTTTTATGTTTTCTTTTCCCCAGGATATAAAGAAAGGTTTTTGGTAAAAAAAGGAAGATCTTTATGGGAGATGTTGAAGATGTTTCATCACGATTAGAAGATTATATTTCGAGTTTCCAAAGACCCTAAACTATTACGATCCTTGTGTGTCTGTTTTTTTTATGTACTAAGTATTCCGAAAAAGTAATGTAATATCCATGTATGTTAAGCTTTAGGTCTCTACATTTGGTATCAGAGGAAAGGTTTAGTCATCCTTTGGAAACTAGGATTTGAGAATGTTAGTGAGATCCCTAGAGATATTTCTAAGGTATGTATAGGGATGTCCCTAAGTATAAGTATACGTATAGGATATAGTCCTAGAACTATGGTAACGATCTTAGAATTTAACCTAAGATGTTATATATAGAAGTTACTCCCCCTTTATTATGATTTTTGCCTCTAACACTATTATTTTTGGGTTTTATAAAATGGCTGGAAACAATATGATTCACGATAATGGAGGATATTATGGACAATGGAATGATATTTTTCATGAGAAACCAAATGAAATGGGATTTGGAAGTCCAACCATCATTATTATGCCGAATCAGCAATCTCATAATATGATCAATAAACTCAAATTTGGTATGTTTCCTGACTCGGCTAATAAGAGAAAGATAGAGTTTCATGATGATCATAGAGGAAAGAAAGTTCAATTTCCCCTATGTAAATCATGTGGGAAGAGGCATCAAGGAGAATGCTTCAAAGGAACTGGAAGATGCTTTGGGTGTGGAAAAGAAGGACACAAAGCCAATAAGTGAAAAGGAAAAGGTTTAGTTAACACCAGGGATGAGGATAATGGTATTGCTACGACATCAACAATGGTTAAATGTTTTAACTGTGGAATGTATGGGCATTATGAAAACCAATGCCCTAAGGTAAAGTCTCATGAAGAGAATCAGTATGGTTATATGGGTAGTATTTATGTTGATGATGATGAAGAGACTAAAAATGATATGTGAGATGAATGAATTGTTGAAGCTCGGTAAATGGTTTAAGAATGTAGTGGAATGATTAAATTTTTATCATGTGTAATGTTGTATAAGTAATCTCATGGTACTATGGAATAAAGTGACATCTAAGGATTGTTACACTATTGTCTTTCATTGAGTTTTGAAAGTGTATGATTAATGGTACCAGTATCCATGAAAGATTATTCAAATATTTTTGGAAATCAGATGATATGCACATAATGAAGGGATAAAGAGAATCTAATATGTTTGATAGTATTCATGAGCTCATGATTGATATAAGGACTAAGTGATATCATGGTTTGAGTATATAGAATTTTGGGTTTTTGGTATGTGGAATGCGTTAACTTTTGACAGCACTCATGTTTTTACTAAGATTCAATGGGTATTCATTTTTCAAGAGATTACATGATTATGGTATTCACATGATTGGAATGTGACGAACAAGTTATATGAGGGATAAATGATGGCATTCACGTGATCATTTTTTCTATACTAGGAGAGTGGACTGCAGTATTTTGGATAAGCCTAAAGATTAGAATGGATTATGTTGGACATAAGTTAGTATTGTTGAAGGATAGAAGTTTTTTCGATATTATTGATGGGATGTTATAGTAATATAGTTTTAGAAAAAGGACAACCTGCAGGACGGGCGACAGCCCATCGCGTCAGACAAGGCTTTGGGAATCGAACCCACAACCGATGTGTGACTGGACTTTATCGCCTACCACTGGCCTACAGGAAGTCCCTGGTTAGTATAAACTAGATTTATTTTATTAAGCGCTATGATCTATGAAGTATAAGTTCATTTTTGGAACCATATACGATTAATCTAACCATAAGATGGACTTATAACTTTTTCTAACATTTTGTTTGAAAGAGATGGAATGACCCATCATTCTATCACATGATCTCTTAACACATCACGAATAACAAATTCAACTTCATTTCTTTAAGGGATGAAGTGGAAATTGTTCAATTCATGAACAACAGTGAGATTTTACCAAAATCAAGTAAGTATTTATTCTAATTCAAAATTTTCAACATTAGGGAAATGATATTGAAAACCAAAAATGTTGTCATAGTGATCTTATATCTGATGAATCAGATGGTACCCTAGATCATCACAAATTTATGGCTTTGCGATTGTTGACTTTTTCATAGCCATGTTCTCTACCACTCTCCATTAGAACATGATGGTTTGATTTTTCTTCCATATCCATATTTTCACCTATGTTCTCCTACGTGGAAACCCAGTGATGTGTTAATTTGGGTAACCGTTACATTTCATACTTTAGTTTTTAAAGCCATGTTTTGGTATTACTTTTTACGATGTGAGTTTTTATTAAACAAACTTTCGAGTAGTAAACCATTTATAACCCCGACGAATTTCGAGGGAGAAATTCATTTTAAGGGGGGTAGAATGTAACACCCCGAGATTTTATGAAAAATATTCTTTTGATTTCATTAATGTCTTGTGTTGTATTCTACACCAAGATTACCTTGCGCTATACGCAACACCGTATTAGCTTGCAGTATAGGAAACACTATTCTTGGATCGTGTTACACACAATTTTGATAATAGTTATTCTACCCAACATTGAGTGTATATATATATATATTCAATGTATAAATGAAATAAGGTTGGATTCTGTTATATGAAACAACGAAGTATTCTTTCACAACACGCAACCCTGACTTGGCTTGCATTACACACAATCGCGACCTTCCTCGATAGCATGTGTTGTACGCAATACTGGGTTTTAATAAACAAAGATATATTATTATAATATTTTCATGAACTAGCTGTTATGAATAGTATTAACTAAATTTTTAATTTTATAACATTATTATTCATCTTACACATATTCAAGAACATGGTATATGAACAAAATAAATTTTTCGGGTAAAATAAGTATTTTTCAAAAAATGCTGTTTTGCCGCCTTTTGATGGCGCACCCACTTTAAATCTAGTTTTTGACATGTTTATATCATAAATTTGACAAAATTGTATTCTTATTTTGAATCAGGATATAAAAATTTACATTAGATAACGTTTTGATATTATTCCGATAACTTTCATATTTTAATGAATAGTAAAAACACGCTATATTTTAATTAAAAACAAGTTTTTTCATCGTAATATCTTATGTGGTTAAATTATAATATTGAATGGGTTTAAAGTATAAATAGAATATATTTTTACCATTTAATATAATGTATGTCATTAGCATTGATTTTACCTTGAATTCGTAGGATAAATCAATTCAATCTTTTGCAATGCTTTAAATAAAAACCCGTTTTCTTTCGACAATGGGATAAATTTTAATTTAATTTCTGAAACTTTTTTGTATTGAATTTGGAAAAATGGATTCCATATTTGGAATCAGTGGATCCAAATTATGTTAATAAGATAATTTTTATTTTTGTGAATTATGAATAGTAACTACGGTAAATTTTATTTAACATAGTTAAAGGTAAATTGGGTAATTAAGGGTAAATATAATATTTTAAAATTACCCTAAAAATTGTCAAAATCCTATTGGATGACTAAAAGTCGACCCATATCACCTAAGGGTCGGATTAGATTCATTTAATTAAATTTTTTCAATTAAATAATTTAATTATTATTAAAACCAAAGAATGTGACAAATTGTCACTTTCTTAAATCTTATAACTACAATAATTTTAATCTACTGATAAATTTCATGAAAATTTAGAACATGAATAGTCTCCAAAAAGCTAATACAATTATCTAATTATCATTTATTATGACACAAAGATGATGCAGTAATTGTCTTATTAATGAAATATTGACATAATTGATCTTATAAATGCCCAAATAAATGTAATTTGAGACTTTTTATGACTTACATGAATTTTATAGGTTAATATGACATGTTATTGTTGATATAAAAAACATGTTTTGAACTTATCATTCTGTTATTAATTTCATAAAAATCATGTACCAAATAGTGTCAAAATTGGCATAAATTATTTTTTAAAACAAATATTATATTATTAGTTGTTATTTAATTCCTAAAAATTTAAGGTTTGGCCAAATGACTTAGATAACAATAGATATATTAATAATAAACAACTTGGGGTTCGTTTGGCTTGTCATGGTAAGTTTATTAAATATATAGTTTAAGAAAAAAAAGACACGGTAAAAGTTAAATTATTTAACTTAGAGTTAAATCTAACTGATACGGTTAAAATAATAACCTAAACTTGTCTAGATCCTATTGTATGAGAGTATTTAGACCCATACCCACATTAGATTCGAAATAAGTCCCTTTGGAACCATTATAAACCGAATTTGACCTTAATATAAAATAATATTTTGAGATTTTCCTAAGGTGACCCTCTCCTCCCTTATAAAAGGGAACCTCCTCCCTCTCCTCCTCACACCAATTTTAACATTCAAGCTCAGCCAAACCCTGCCAAAATCTCTTCTCCACTTCCCTAGTATCATCTTAGAGGTCCTGGTCTTCTTCAAAGACCATCCTTTGTTCTTTAATTGGAGGTTAAGAGAAGGCGTGTCAAAAAGAGGTAATATCCATTACCTATCATTTTCAATTTCATTCTTCTTCAACTTATTCATCTTTAGTTTTTTCATGATAAAGTAATAACATAAGTATTTCTTATATACTGATATGTTATTATAAATATGCAACAACTCTAGTTAACCTTATATCCATCCTACGGAAAAAGGAAATAATCGCGCGTGCGTACGTACGGAATACCGTCTCCACGCCGTGGTGTAATATATTTTCCACCACCACATTACATGGAAGGGTATAATGGTGTAAATAATGAATATATATGACTATTATAAAGTGATATTGATTCTGAAATCATATACATACATTCCAATACAATTCCACGATCATAGGAACGATATCATCACTCGTGCGTACGTACGGAATACCGTCTCCACGATGTGATGCGACTCGTTCTACATGATCTTAATTTCATAATGATTATATAAATAAATTGAATGAATGAATATGATATATGTTACACTAATAAAATTCTAGAAATGAGGTATCTATAACCTAAAGAGAATAATAAGAATTTATTCGACAAAAACACATAAGAACAAAAAGTAATAAACACTCGAATAACAAGTAGTAATGAAATATTACTAATAAGAAGCTAAGAATATGACCATATATGATATCATAACAATAATTATGATTCGGGAATTATTCATTAACATTATTTAAATCATTATATAGGAGGTTCAGACACTTACGAAGCATATCAGTCCTAAGGTAAGGGAATTATCACAATCTCATTTTTATCCGAGATTGTTTATACTTTGGTATTTCCTGGGGTGTATTTTATCATCCACATCCATGTTACCTCAATATTTAATATTATTTCCATCCACCTACAATTTTTTAAAACCTATTTTACCCTTTGGTGAGTTTTTAGTAAAAGATATGAAAGGAATCTTTTTTCATTTTTCGTACGAGGCACTTTTTGACATTTCCGACAAAAGTACGAGAAGAATGTTTTTATACGGCATGAATGGATTTCTAAAAAATTATTTCCAAGAGGCATACTTTAAAAGTTTTCATGTTTATTTTTAATAAACTTCTTTTAGTTTATAATTGTATGCCATGTTAAGAAAGGAAAAGTTTTTTTGAAGCAGAAAGGATATTTTCCTCAAGAATGGAGTTCAAGTGTTTTATCAAAATTATTTTCCATCTAAGATAATAAAGGGTTCTGTTTCTATCCCTATTATTACATTGATTTGATTATGTAGTGATGTAATTATATTTATGAATTCCATTATCTTATATGAATTTTTTTATGATGTCACGATGTTTAAGATTCCCATTTTTATTACATGGGTATGCAATGATGTATGGTTTCTGATTTTGTGGCACTAATAAGAATGGTATCATTATGAGATGGGTGGGACCTATATCTCCCTCCAATGCATTGGGTAAAGGTTTTTTACCTCATGAGATAGACATGGCTGGAACGGTAGGCTATACCGGTTCAGTGAAACAGGATTGAAACGAGGAGTGAACTCGGTTCAGAAATGGACTTTGTCCACTAAGATAGTCTTGGCAATGAGTCTTGACTAAGAAGAAATTATTCTCTATGATTATGTGTGTATGTCACAAAGTTTCATGTTTTAAGTTATGATTATTGGGATTACATTTCACTACTATTATTTATCCCATGTTATGAAATTATGATCTCTTTTGCGGGTTAAGATTTCCAAAAGTTATGTTCTTATGTATATGATGTGATTGATATTTCTTTTGTTTACCCTTACTGAGAATTTGAGCTCACCCTTTTATGTTTTATTTTCCCCAGGATATAAAGAAAGGTTTTAGGTAAAAAAAGGAAGATCTTAATGGGAGATGTTGAAGATCCTTCACCACGATTAGGAGATTTTATTCTGAGTTTCCAAAGACACTAAAAATATTACAATCCTTGTGTGTCTGTTTTTGTTGTGTACTATGTATTCCACAAAAGTAATGTAATGTCCATGTACATTAAGCTTCAGGTCTCTACAGTGCAAGTGGGTTTTTGTAACATTTGAACTGGTTCTCGGAATTGAAATCTGAGAACATCTTTAAGCTCACTATGCCGGTATTCTCTTAAAGAGACCTTCTCCTTGACCATAGTAGGTCAAGGGTGAATGTTATTTTTTGTTCATTTTGTGGGAGAAAATAACATAAATTAACATTACATTATTTTTTAAATTCAATCCTCACAAATTGAATTTGGTGGTGGAGACCACCCGAGCCTTGAAATCGCTCTTTAATAAGGGAGGTGACTCTTGGGTTATTTTACCATTAATTGTGCCAACATAAAATTAATTAATCATCAAACATTAATTGTATTAATTAAAAAACATTATTGATTTGGCATTTCACCACTTGGTTGGGGGACTTCTTGGAAAAGGATAGTGTGGAAGAATTGTGAAGAAACAATCTCTCCAATGAATAATACTTTCTCCAATGAAGAACTCCATTGAAGGATCCCCAATGAGGAACGTATTCAACATCAATGAACTGATGTCCGTCTTTTCCTCTCCTTCACCGACATTATCTTGTGACACCTCAAACAAGCAATCGAGGTAGATAATGTTGTTTTGGATACCCCTTACCATTTTCTTGTCAATCTTATGGATTTAATAACAATTATGCCCCTTGATAAACATCTAACATGGATGGTGTAAGGAAAAGGAACAAGGCCCGACCTCTCTACAACCATTGTGGTTTATGATGGTCTTGAATCAATGTCAACGTTCTGATTCGAGTGCGGGAGTTTTCAGATTGATGAATGGGCCACCTGGGCATGCCCGGTGACCTGAGGAACGTCACCAGCAACCTGTGTGGGTGACCAGCACCGGTGGGGCTCAAGAAAAATGGAAGGCACTACGGATGGCTGTGACGACATTAGCAGCACGACCGCATCACTGGATAAGGGCCACGACCCATCGGCTGTAGCGGAGCTTGGGTGGCGGAAGGCACACGGTCATTCATCCGAAGGGGTTGGTGGCGCACGACGGCACCACCGGGAATATAGGAACCGCAGAATGAGGCCGCAATGGTGGTGGAGGGTGGCCGGCTCACTATTGGTCCCCGATGGTGACGCGGCGGATGACTGCACCGCGTGGGTTGGCTGCCCATCCGGACAGCAGAGGAGCCGAGCGAGACCCCGGGTCCCACGTGGCAGCTGCCTACACCACATGGCGGTAGCCGGTCGGCTACCCAAATCGAACGGCCCAACTGTTCATAGTACCCAAGGGGTACCTCCCCCTTGGGTGGTAGCTAGGGTGGACCCCTCCCCCTCGAGGGGTCACCCAACCGCGGGCCAGCACAGGCCAGCGTGCCACCCATCGCAGGCCGCACCAGCATGCTGGGCAGGACCTAGTGGGTTGGGCAAAACTCTACGGTCTGGATCAGACCTGAGGTGGGATCCGTGTTGGCACATGATGGGTTGGTCCTGGTCGGTCCGACCGGGTCGGACCAAACCCGTACCAACATCTACCCTTTTCCACTCTTCCCGCCATAACATGAGCTATCATCGTCTTCTTGACGAACTGTCTATGGAATTGGGAACCATGGATTGAGGCGGTCCTTTTGGTATACCTATTTTGTGTTTTTTAATGTTGGGGTATGGTCGGGTTGGATAGAACATGAATTCGACTTGGCCCTCAGGACTAAAAGGCCAATAACATACATACTAGGCGTCTAACTGATCCACCGTATATTGCGTTGAGAACCCTAATATGTGGCAGTCCTTTGGGATACTTCTTCATAGGTCGTTGTGGAAGTTTGAGTATCTACTTGTGGATTGAGGAGAGGACCATCCAAGAATCAAGTGAGCTTAGTCCGGGGACATTGTAGTTTGATGTATGATATGAAAGGGATCATATTTGGGAATGTGCCTTAGGATCCTATGTGGGTCTCTTCTTTGGTATCCTATGTGGGTCTGTGTTCTAGTATCCCACTTGGATCCACTCTGCGAATCCACGTGGGATTACTCTAGGATACTACGTGGGTCTGTTGTAATAGGATCTTACGTGGGTCTGCCAATTTAGGATCCTATGTGGTTCTGCATCATAATAGAGTAAGATGATTTAGTAGATACATCTAATCATCTTTACATCCATACATGTGTTATACCTCATGTGAGTTGAGTATTTACCTATGTGGTAATCATATGTGTGGCGTACCATTGTGATTCATACCTTCGTGGAGATACCTATGTTGTATTATTTTATGTGGGGTTACCTTTGTGGTACATACCTTCATGGTGATACCTTTGTGGTATTCTTCTGTGTGGAGTTACCTTTGTGGTACTTACCTTCATGTTATTAGCTTCATGGTATTCCTTCCTTCATGGAAAAGTTTTGCTTTGGGATTTTGAGTTGGGTCTTGTGTTTCGTCATGATTGATATGGGTTTCCTCGACAACTTAGGTATATGTACGTTCATATACCTATGTAGGGTTGTTAGTTGGTTCCATGCTTTATGGTTTATCCTTTGTGATTATTGTGAGCACTTCAAGGGTCTCGGGGTCCCTAATGAGTATCATTATACTAAACCACACACGGGCTATGCCCTTACCTTGTTGTGTTTGGTGAAGACGACATACAACATTGATTGAGGTTTAGGGTACCAGGACTGGAGGCAGCTCAGAGGTGAAAATTAGATGAGGATTAAAAGAGTGACGACCATTTGAGAGTTGTACCTACCTTTCAGGAGGGACCCTACCCAGGTTCCCATAGAAGTTGTTCTAGTTTACTTGTACTTTGCAGTTATCTTATACATTCTGGTTGGGCTTGTATTCCAGCCCCTTTTTCATTCTGTACACAGCCTGTTTACTATAAATTTTTTACTTGTTCTTATATCCTTCTTTGTTCATAGATGTGTGAGTTTACTGGTATTAAAGTCAATGCCTTCCCAGATTTAGGAAATATGCCTTTCGGTGCAAGTTTCCAGCCCCTAGCCTATGGAACGCGGGCTTGGGGTAGTCACGGTACGGGCCCTGGGGGAAGAGTTGTGAAATATTGGTATTATAGGACCCGGTTATTTCATAGAAAATTGGACATTGATATTTTATTGACAATAGTGTTAAGTGTTATGAGTGTGGTTATTAGTTTGGGGAATCCAGTGTTGGTGCGGCAGCCAATTTAACCATACTCCAGGACCCTGACTTCTGATTTCAAACTCAATGGATGAAAAAACTAATTGCATGTGTGTTTTGAAAAAAAATTGTGATTTCTTGAGTTACCTCACCAGGTATAACATATTGATCGTGGAACCCCTATTTCATTTTAGGATGCGTCGATAGAGACAACCCTCTAGGTTTCTAGGAAGAGTACGTAATGAATGCCCACCGAGCGATGATGCCTTAATGTATGGCCCTTTAAAGTAGAGGCACCAGCGGAGGCACCAGTAAAACCATTACCCATTGGACCACAGATCCCAACAGTCCTAGCAGCAGAGAGTACATACTGCTTAAGTGTGTCGCATGAGTTCCAGCGCCAGAGGCCACCCAAGTTCATGGGTGAGATGGACCCAGAGGCGGATGAGGATTGGCTAGAGGTTATGGTGAGAGTCTTCCGACTGGTTGAGACACTAGTTGATATCATGGTGATCCTTACTTCTAGTCTTCTACAAGCAGCAGTAGGCAGATGGTGGAGCTTGATGTTCCATGTTCACAACGAGGTGACATTTATCTGGGAAGACATTGAGATCCTGCATTGGGAAGAGTATGTCCCAGCGACCCATCACACAGTGCGCATACATGAGATTATTCATCTGAGTCAGGGTAGCATGGCTATGGCTCAGTACTCAGCGAGGTTCACTGAACTCTCATGCTACTCCACTAATATGGTGCGGGACCCATTCTTCATGGTCCAGAACTTCGATCAGGGCCTCAGGTGGGTGATCAGGGCTTCGATGATTTCTCTCAGCATCCCAACGCAGGTGGGGGTGTTAGAGCAAGCCTTCTTAGTGGATAGTATTTTTGTCTTAGCAGTCACCATTATCTAGACCCACCAACGGGAATCTCATAGTGGATTCTTCTGCAGTTGGCAGCAAACAGATGTCACAGAGGTCCAAGAGGACTAGGCCTATAGGTGGATGACCACCAGATTCAGGGTTGGTTGTGCAGGGCACCTGATACAGAGTCATTAATGCGAGGAGTATGTAGTGTTATACATGCAGTGGGCAGGGTCACATGGCTCGTGACTACTGGACACGATGTAGGGATGATCATCAGATAGTCGAATGACCACCCAGGCAGACACATAGATTCGACCGAGTTAGTCCACAGGGAGTAGGCAGATGTCGTAGAGGAGTTGGCAGTGCAACTGGTAGTGGGAGACAATTAGATATGTTACCGCCGCCACCACCAGGTGGTCCACCCAGACCACAGGGAGCAGCTGGACAGTGGCGACCTCAACTCTGGGCAATTGAGGCTTACGACCACATTGCTCCATAGATGATACAAGGTACGATTTTTGTCAGATTCACCTTAGTTTCAGTACTTATAGAAATAAGGTCCATTCATTCTTTTATTTCAATTTCCCTCATCTAGATCTCAGATATTCCGATGGAGTCGTTAGCTCGATCCTTACGGCAAGAGTCTCATACGGGAGAGGACTCGATGATTATACAATGGTGCCGGTAGTGTGAGATTACTCTAGGAGGCAAGATCTTCGACTGCGATCTCCTTGTAGCGGCGTCGAGGCCTTACGACATCATCACGAGTATGGATTGGTTATCTACATTTCATGCCTAGATCGACAGTATTAGTCACCTTGTGTGGTGTTCCTGTAGTGATGGGACATGATTTACCTACACCGGTGAGAAGGGATCCTTTGTATAACATGATGGTCATACCCAGAGAAGTGTACAATCGATCACTCATCAGTTGGCTAGCCTTACCCTTAGAGTGGTTGATGTTGGGAGACTGAGCTATCCTGTAATGGTGGAACAATACGTGAATGTCTTCCCTGATGATGTTCTAGGTCTACCACCTCGAAACGAGGTGGAATTTTACATTGAATTTTTTCCAGAGATGGAACCAATATCTACACCAGTGTATCAGATGGCTCCTACGGAGCTTCATGAGATTTGGGTTTTGCTGGAGGACTTACAGGGGAAGTGGTTCATTCGGCCCAGTTTTTCTCCTCGAGCAGCCCCGATTTGGTTCTCCAATAAGGTATATGGGAGCTTAAGACATTGTGTTGACTATCATCCGATTCTCGATCAAATTTACCCAAGAAAAGAAGGTATTATGGTCCTTGTAGTTTATCTTGGGTTGTCGAATCCTCATATACCTAATAAGTAACCTATAGAAATGTACATTATATGGACTCCTTGTAGTTTAGCTTGGGTTTTCGATTCCTCAGAGTCCTAAGAAGTATCATGTAGACACGTAAATTCTATGGAATTTTTTTGGCTACGAAGTGTCCAACATGGATTGGTTTTAGATGAGTTTAGAGGATATCTAACAGATTAAAATGAATTCAATTTAAAAGAATGAGTTGATCCTAGGTTATCGCTCGGGGTGGATTGGACATATTTCGATTTCAAATATTTCAATTTCTTATATTTGAGATGGGTTCATTTAAGAAGATAAAACAACATTATCAATTACTGGTTCAATGCCTACACCATTTAATACTAATCACTGATACACTTGATGGATAAATGTTTTGAGCACTTCAAGGTAAAGTTTCGTATTAGCACATGAAGTGTGTGGCCTTAAATTCAACAAGGACGATGGAGTTTAAAAATCATCAAATAAACATCTCAATTAAAGAAGTGATTATACATTAATGGGGTGATAAATAACATCCAATCTAGCCCCTTTGCTACTCCCTTGGATCAACCCATAAGTGGGATATCCCTCCATTGATCTCATGGTTTCAATGGAATCATAAAGTAGACTCATGAGGGAGGACATGGAGAAGTAAATAAAACAACAAAAATAAAATGATCACTCCACCGTTGAGTGAATAATTTCACAAGATTTGGTGTGAATAAATTCACATCGTGAGGAAACAATATCAAAGTGAGATGTAGAACAATAGAATAAGAGGATAAGAAGAACTTTTATTAAGAAACTAAATTGAATTGAAGAACTTACAAGTGAAAGTCAAATTTGAGACAATAAAATCACAACATAACATTACAATTGAACCAAGCACCAAAGATTCAAAACTCTTTCCCCACCACTACCTTAAATAGGCATTTTGGGAGATTTGGGTCGAGCCTCCAATAGTACAAGTCATCCCAATTGAGTTTGGTAGGTCTTGGGTGGTGGAAAGTTTGTGGAAAGAAAACTTTCCACCTTTGACCCGAAATGGCATCTAGCTTGCATCCACAAAAGAGAGGTATATGAACAACCTTCTAGATGGATGGATTTTGGTGGGCCATAGAAAACTTAAATTAATCTCCTGAAGTACCCTAACATCCTGTAAACTCTCAACCCAAAAAGTGTTATGGTTTTCGAGATATGGTTTAATTGGTGGGATGTTTTTCTGGGCCGCATAATCTGGCCCAGAATTTTATCTCTAACATGGGCCGCCTAAATGGACACAATGGAGGCCGAATAAGCATTGGATGTTGTAGAGTGATTTGTTCCTCTACATGTATTATAGCATCTCAGGAAGTTTTGGATTCATTAGGGCAGTATGTTGGGCCCCACCGTCTCATCAGTGGGCTGGTATGCAATCTGCATTCTCTAGAACTGCTTCCTTTCATCACAAAATATCCCCATCTTCTTCAATGAATTATCCATTGATCCCTGAATGAAACATGTTAATATTGGAGTGTAGATCAATTTACAAAAATATAAAATTAAAATATGTATAATCAGATGAATCATTGGGTACTTCAAATGATGTTAAAAAATGTACCACATAATAGTGCATTTTAAGAAGGTATTACAGTCATAATATTAAATGTTGTTCAAAGTGTAAAATGCACTAAAATCTTGTTTATGAATAATAAATAACATGAATATTATGTATATTAACAATTAATATTATCCTCATTTAGTGGCTAATCACACTCCCCCATCTTGAGTTTTTCTAGTCTCGAGCAAAATATTTCTCAACAATATGAAATTCGAATTCCCTTTTCCAAAAACATTTTAATACACATGATCAACAGAACCCCATATACCAAACAAACATGAAACCCATCAAAATATTTTAATACAAGATAGTTTCATAAGCAGATCCCAATCCCAAGCTCATTCCTTTGTTCATATTCATTGCCATATTTCATCCAATATCAATTAAGTATGAGGATGTGTTGTGCATCACAATAGATATGGGGGGTTCATCTTTATTCAAGGGGAAAATTACAGAAGCGCTATGTGGAATCACATTTCAATATTAAGATGAGTATTCAATTTTTTTTGTATTATATATTTTTTTTTGTTTATTATGTTTTTGTTTTTTTTTTCAATTTTTCCATGGTAATTGAAATTGCACTCAAAAGAGTCAACCCCTGTAGCGAGATATTGCGGATGACTTCCAGGCTCAAAGACCTTAGGTAACCAAGTGAATCCCACATACATGGGCATCATCTTGATTCAACTCAGTCAAAAACAAATTCAAATTACCAAAAATAGGGATAAAATCACTAACTCTGGGCCAGACAACTATGGAGTCATGATCCCCAAGTGCCGAAATCCACACATTATGTCATTTCATTTCTCTACGCGCATTTTTTTTAATTTGAATACTCATATAAAAATAAATTGATCACAAAACCTATGATATTTATTTAGAGGACCCCATGAACTCAATCTAATACCCCACTATCCAAAGGACGTGCATTGCGATCTTCTTTTATTTGGATGAAAATATAAACAATGAAATATCACATTGGACAGCCACACATTCCAAAATCTATGCTCATTAAATTATACAAGGATTAAAATCAGAATCAGGGCATGCTAAATTATTTGATATTCAGTTTCAAAGTGTTCAATGTGTATTACCATGTTCAAAGTTAAAGGAATTTTTCCTTCCATTTACACATTTTTTTTTCAAATCATTAATTTTTTTGACACGAAATCATTTTTTTATTTTATCTCCCTCCCCCATCTTAAAATAACACTGTCCCCAGTGTTTAAAGAAAAGAAAATTTAGAAGGGGGTAGAGGAATAATAGGGAAGTTCAATAAGGAAATTGAAATATTAGGATCATGGAATGAAGTCACCTGGTGGTTGATGTTTGATGTTCTTACTGCTCCAATTTATTCCTTTGATATCCATGTCTCTTGTAGAGTTCCCTAATTGAAAAAAGAAAAAAAAGAGTATATATATATATATAAGAGTAAAATATAAGTATATATATAAAATAAAATAAACTGATGATACATTGTCTTCTTTTTAAATTTCTCGGTATGTTATTACTCAAGGATCACACCACGTGACACAGATGAATATGGTGCTCCCCTTTCATACCAATCCATACTCATAATATAAGAACATGTCAATAGTCTATTTTATTATTTATCAAAATGATTCATTAATCCTATTTAAAAAAAAGATGATTTGCAAAGATGAAAACCACAGGTTGCCTCCAGTGCAGTGCTTTTTTTAAGGTCGTTAGCTCGACTTGAACCCCCCAACATATCCAATACCAACTTTAAACATTTTATGGACCACATGTTTCTCTATGTCCACTAGATTGAGACTGATTATTTGTTTATAATTTTTGTTATATGCAAACCTGTTTTCTTAAATGAGTCGTAAATTCCAAGGAATATCAAAAATGGTTGATCCAGTTTCCTCTGTAGTCTTTCCTAAGACATAAATGACCATTACAGCTTTTTTGGTTTCAAGAGAAGAATTAATTACAACTGAATGTTCATGATTATACCTTATGAGGGAATTCTTTTGCGTTAGGGGAAGGACAATAATTTTGGGCTCGGGCTGGATAGGACATTTAGATACAAGTTGATATTTTGAATCCAACTCAGTTTCATTTCCCAAATTTCTCAACAAAATTGGTTCCTTTTGAATAGAATATTCAACCAAAAAATTGGAAAGATCAGTGTTTGGAATGTATATGGACTCATATTTTGTGATTTCTCCCAATGGTTCAATGGTTTGTGTTATTGTAAATTCGTCAATGGAGTTATACTTAGGAGACGCAATCCATGATGTCAAATTCTCCTCTTTTGAATCCCAAAATTCAATTTCCTCCTGATTTAATGATCCTTAAACAATTCCTTGATCCTCTTCATCTGTCCCAAATCCAAAGGTTTTCTCTTCAGTAAATTCATGAGAGGTTTGTGGGAAACTAGATACTTCACATAAGGTTATGGAAGGGACAGTTTGAGTAGGGATGGGTTCCTCACAATTTTTAATGCTTTGTAGTTCTAACCTCAATGATGAAACCTAAAAATTCATTATCTCCATTTGTTGACACAATTTTTCAAGTAATGGTTGTGGATCATGATGGGTAAGGGGTTGAGAAAAATGGTCTATTTATGGTGGATAATTAAGTTGACGGAATTTCATAGGAGGGTGTTCATATTAGCTCTGTGGGGACTGAAACTCATTATATATTGGATTGTTTTGTGGATCATAGGAGTAAAAACATAGTGTTTCATTAGGTTGTTGATGAGCCCACAAGTAGAAATTAGGATGTTAATTGTACATCACACATGGGGTTGGGTGATAAAATAAGGGATAAGTGTCCCAGGTTTATAATCTTCAGCATCCAATGCAAATTCGGCCTCCATGGTGTCCATTTAGGCGGCCCAAGTTAGAGATACAATTCTGGGCTAGATTTTGTGGCCTAGAAAACATCCCACCAATTAAACCATATCTCAAAAACCATAACTCCTTTTGGGATGAGATTTTACTGGCTATTAGATAACATCTCGGACTTAATTTATGTATTGTATGGCCCACCCAAATTCGTCCATCTATAAGGTGTTTCTTGCGCCTCTATTTGGTGGATACACGCTAGATGCCTTTTCGGGTCAAGGGTGGAATGTCTTCTTTCCACAAACATTCCACCACCCTAGACCTAACGAACTCAAGTGGGATGACTTGTTCTGTTTTATTCTCGGCGCAAGGCTCCCCAAATTCCATTTTGAGGCAGTGGTGGTGAAGGAGTTTTGAATCTTTGGTTCTTGGTTCAATTGTAATGTTATGCGGCGATTTTGTTGTCTAAACTTTTTCTTTCTCTTGTAAGTTGTTCAATTCATTTTAGATTCTTAATAATAGTTCTTCTTCACCTCTTATTCTGCTGTTCGACATCTCACTTTGATATCGTTGCCTCAAAGTGTGAATTTACTCACACCAAATCTTGTGAAATTATTCACACAACGCTGGAGTGATCATTTTATTTTTGTTGTTTTCTTTACTTCTCCATGTCCTCCCTCATGAGTCTAATTTTTGCTTCCATTGAATCCATGGGATCAATGGAGGGCTAACCCACTTATAGGTTGATCCAACGGAGTATCAAGGGGATGGATTGGATGTTATTTATCACCCCATTAATGTATAATCACTTCTTTAATTGAGATTTTTATTTGATGATGTTGAAACTCCATCGTCCATGTTGAATTTAAGGCCACACACTTCATGTGCTAATACGAAACTTTACCTTGAAGTTCTCAAAACTATGATCCTTCAAGTCTATAGGTGATTAGTATTAAAGGGTGTAGGAATTGAACCATTAAGTGATGATGTTGTTTTATCATCTTAAATGAACCCATCTCAAATATAAGAAATTGAAATCTTTGAAAAGGAAATACGTCCCATCCACCCCGAGAGATAAACTAGGATCAACTCATTCTTTTAAATTGAATTCACTTTAATCTGTTTGATATCCTCTAAAGTCATCTAAAATCAATCTAAGTTGGCCACTTCATAGACAAAAATAGTCCATAGAATGTACGTGTCTATAGGTTACATATTATGTCTCTAAGGATTCGACAACCCAAGCTAAACTAAAAAGAACATCCTACCTTAACAAATGATTTGCTACCCCACACATGTAAATTTGATAACATGGATTTTCCACCACTCTAGAAATCGTATGGAATACCATTTATCGATTTAGTTGGTATGTGGTTTAGTATGTGTGCCACTCTTTGTAATGCATATCACCAAAAGGATAATGGAAGACTCACATGACTCTTCATTGATATCGACCTGTCCAACAAGGTGTGGTTCCTCCATTCACTCACAGCATTCCACTAGGGCATGTATGGAGGAGTGATTTAGGATAGGATCCCAAACTCCCATAAGTAATCAATGATGTCTACATTAAGATATTATCCACCTTGTCCTATGAGGAGTTTATTAATCTTCTTATCAAGCTAGTTCTAAAATTCATTCTTGTATTCTTTGAACTTATCAAAAGAATACGTCTTATAACTCATTAAGTAGATATATCTATATCTACTAAAATCATCACTAAAATTTATGATGTATGAGTACATTTCTTTACTTCTCCATTTCCTCCCTCATGAGTCTACTTTCTGCTTCCATTGAAACCATGGGATCAATGGGGGGATAACCCACTTATGGGTTGATCCAAGGGAGTAGCAAAGGGCTGGATTGGATGTTATTTATCACCTCATTAATGTATAATCACTTCATTAATTGAGATTTTTATTTGTTGATTTTTAAACTCCATCGTGCTTGTTGAATTTAAGGCCACACACATCATGTGCTAATATATACCTTTACCTTGAAGTGATCAAAACTTTGATCCTTCAAGGTGTATATGTGATTAGTATTAAAGGTGTAGGAATTAAACCGGTAAGTGAAAAAGGTAAGACGGTCCTTGTAGTTTAGCTTGGGATGTCGAATCCTCAGAGACCTAAGAAGTAACCTATAGACACATACATTATATGGACTGTTTTTGGCTATGAAGTGGCCAACATGGGTTGATTTTAGATGGGTTTAAAGGAACTCTAATAGAATTAAAATAATTCAATTTAAAAGAATGAGTTGATCCTAGGTTATCGCTCGGGGTGGATTGGACGTATTTCATTTATAATGTTTTCAATTTCATATATTTGAGATGGGTTAATTTAAGAAGATAAAACAACATCATCAATTACTAGATTAATTCCTAAACCCTTTAATACTAATCACCTATATACTTGAAGGATCAATGTTTTGATCACATCAAGGTAAAGGTTCGTATTAGCACTTGAACTGTGTGGCCTTACATTCAACAAGGACAACGTCACGGACCCGGGTGCCACGCAACGGGTGCCCCAAGCCCGGTTCTCCACATGACCTCAAGCACATTTCCCCAAACGCCAGAGGCTGCCGACTAGCAGCGAGGGCCCAGGTCTGATAGTGCGGAAACTATGCCCTCATTTTTCAATGTGTAGCACAGCAGAATTGAAATAAAACATACAACAAACAACGAATGCTGTAAACATACACAACTTAAATAAACTACATCAGTGGATATATCCAACAGTATATAAATGATGATGCTACATGCTTCAACTTCTAAGAAAGCAGCCATAAAATTTATACATCAATACAGTACAAAAATATACAGAGTACAACAAACAAGAAAAACAGCTGGCAGTGGCATGTCGAGCCTAGGCTAGGTCCCATGCCCTCCTACCCACATCAATAGTCAAGTACCTGTATAGGGACTCTTTCCCCTATCCAGACCTGCAGAAACGTAAACTGTTTGGGCCGAAAAGCATGACCCAAATAGGGTGTGAGAAATATATCTTAGTAGGCACCCACCAAAGGCCCGTGCCGAACTGTGTGTAAGCATGCAACAAGTGTGCAATAGTAAAATGCAATAAACTAAGAAGTACTCAAAATTAACTAACTTAATAGTTAAATTTCCATATTATTAATCATTGAATCAATTTAATTTAGTAACATTTTTGTGCTCAACAGCACCAAGGCCTCATGCCAACCAGAACCGTGCCCTCAGGCTAAAGTAGTAAACCACTCCCTCAGGCTAAAAAAGTAAACCACGCCCTCAGGCTTAACAGAATTCTCGCCCTCAGGAATACGAAGTGTCTCCCCCAGGCACAGAAGTCAAGCCCTCAGGCACGAAAGGTTGCACTCAGGTGGAATAACGACAGCCCTTGGGCTAAAATAGTCACGCCCTCAGGCCAATCACAACAACTCCCTCGGGCAAAAAAGGTAACCGGGCCATGCCCAACATTTCAAAATGTCGTAAACAAGCAATTACCTTCAAAAAAAATTCTACAGTTACTACATTTAAGGCATACCCTCGTGTATCCTGGCCAAATGGCTAAACAGTGGAACACACCCCGGGGGTGGTTCCGGATTCAAGCAATGATCTCAACCAACATTTTATTATCATAGTTTAGTCTCCTATGCAATTCTAGGCATCAATCATAGCAATGGCCTCAGCCACAAGACACCTCAACATGGGTTTGTGGCACGAAAAATGCATAAAAACGCACGACAGTTGGAAAATAAACATAAAGAAACCTACCTTATACGCCAACGAGCGTTATACACGAACGTATATTCCCGAAACGCCCAAGAATGGCATGGTTCTAATGAAGAAAAAAATTCATTAAAACGTAAATAACATATGTTAGGAGAATAATTCGTAAGAACGGTACTAGGAGAGGAGAGGGATTACCCGTGCAGTTCCAACAAGATCATCGGAAGCCGAATCGAATTCCAGACGAACTCCCGACAGATCTTCAAAGATCCAGCCTCCTCCTTTGGCTCCAAAATGGCTCAAATGCCTCCTCTGCCAAATGAGGAGGCTACTGCATGTTTTAAGCTGAAAAAAAGTACACGGTGTGTACTTCTGAGTACACGACATGTACTTATTTAATTTAATTGTTCATTTGGCGGCACTGCCACACTGTTCATCTGTCGCCCTGAGTACACGACATGTACTCCCAAGTACACGGCGTGTACTATCGCCCAGCTGGCGGGACCTTCACTACCTTACTATTTAAGCCTGCCAACTAACTACATGGCGTGTAAGTACCACTACACGGTGTGTAGTCAGTTCCTACACCCTTCGCCATCGGCATGGCTACACACCCCGTGTACTTATCCCAACACGGCCAAAAGTACACAACGTGTGGATAAAGTACAGGGCCTGTAGTCCCAAAATTTAGGATTTTTCCCCATTTTCCATATTTTCTCAAAAACACTTAATGAAAAGGAAAACGAAGAAGCCCGTAACTCAAAAATAAGAACCGATTTCTTACAAACATCCCCCTTATATAAATTCATCCCCGAATTTCCCTTCCAAGGGTGATGAAGATAAAGCTCAGAACAGCTCTAGCCACTGAGAACATACGTCGGCCTCCCGCTCCCAGGTCTCGTCCTGCACTCGGCCATGCTTCCATAGCACCCGTACGAGAGGAACTGACCGGCCTCAGAGAACCATCATGGTCCTATCAACAACACAGATCACATTCTCCTCAAAGGACGCATCCTGCTAAAGCTTAACCTCCTCTGGCTAAAAGGTGTGAGACGAGTCTGAATGGTAGTGATGAAATTGAGACACGTGGATGACATCATTCATGGCTCGGTACCGCTGCGGTAACTGCAACCGATAGGCAACCAACCCAACTCTCTCTAGAATCGCATATATTCCCACAAACCTCAGTGAAGGCTTACCCTATATCCTGATCCGTTTGTGTCCCAACCTTGACAAAACATGCTAGAAAACATGATCCCCGACCACAAACTCTAAAGGTTGTCTGTGGCGATCAGCATAAGACTTCTGACAAGACTGTACGGTAGCCATCCGCTTCCGAATCAACTAGACCTACTCAGATGTCTCCTACACGAGTTGTGGCCCCAGTAAAACTGCCTCTCCTGCCTCTAACCAGCACAAGGGTGATTTTCATGGCCTACCATATAAAGCCTCGTATAAATCCATCTCAATAGTTTCCTGAAAAGTATTGTTATAGACAAACTCGACTAATGGTATATGCTTCTCCCATGAGTCCCCAAAGTCTAGGATGCATGCGCGCAATATGTCCTCTAGCACCTGTATCGTCTGCTCTGACTGGCCATCTGTTTGAGGGTGGTGTGTTGTGCTCAAAAGCACCTGTGTACCCAGCACCCTCTGAAAAATCTGCCAGAAACGAGACGTAAAGTGGGTGTCCCTATCTGAAACAATAGAACGAGGGACCCCATGAAGACATACGATCTCTCGGATATACAGACTTCTGACCTCATCCACACCGAAGGTCTCCTTGATCGGCATGAAGTGAGATACCTTCGTGAGTTTGTCCACAACAATCCACACCGTGTCATTGCCTCAAGGTGACCTCAGCAACCCTGTCACGAAATCAATCACGACATTATCCCATTTCCACTCTGGAATGGCTAACTACTATAACAGTCCAGCTAGTCTCTGATTCTCTGCCTTCACCTGCTGACAGGTGGAACATCTCGTAACAAACCAATCTATCTCTCTCTTCATACCTGGCTTCCAGTACTGATGTCTCAAGTATCGGTACATCTTGGTAACCTCAGGATGAACTGCCCAATCGGAATCATGAAACTCTTGCATAAACTCCTCGCGTATATCCCCTGGTACCCATACTTGTCCATGGAAACGCAAAACCTCATCATCGCCTATCGTCCAACCAGGAGGAGGGTCCTCACTTGCCACAAACTTCTGTAGAAATAGGCCTTCTGAAACTAATAGCGGCCTCATCCTCACTCTTTCCAGGAGGGTAAAAGTTACAACTAACGAGGAAAGATGAGTCTGCCCCTGACTGTCATGCACCTCGAAATGCATCTCAGAGAACAAAGCCATGAGCTCCCACTCACCACTGGCCTCTTGCACTGCCTGTATCTGAGTCTTCCTGCTCAGTGCATCATCTACTGCATTACCCTTACCAGGTGTATAGGCAAGATCAAAATCGAAGGACTGTAGGTACTCAACCCACCTCCTCTGCTTCAGATTCAGGTCACGCTGAGTAAAGTTATACTTGAGGCTTTTGTGGTCGGCGAAAACCACAAAATGCTCTCCCAACAGATAGTGTCTCCAACAGCGCAACGCATGAACAACTATAGCCAACTCGAGATCATGCGTCGCGTAATTCCTCTCATGTGGCCTCAACTACCGGGACCCGTACGCAACAACTCAATCGCCTTGAATCAAAATGGCCCCCCACCCAATCCCAGATGCATCACTGTAAAATGTATACCTCTTCCCCTTCTCTGGGAGTATCAGGATCGGTGCTGATTTCAACTTTCCCTTCAGGCCCTAAAAAGCTACCTCACAAGCTTCCGACCAAATAAACTTCACACCCTTCTTAGTCAGACCTATCAACAGTGCTGCTAAGCGGGAGAAGTTCTGTATGAAGCGCTTGTAGTAACCAGGCAACCCTAAGAAACTCCATATCTCAAACACGTTCTTAGGATGCACCCAGAAAACTACTGATCTCCTCTTCTATGGGTCTACTGCAACTCCTGCCTCTGAGATAATATGATGAAGGAAGTGAATCTGGTCCATCCAAAAGTGGCACTTCGAGAGCTTCACATATAGCTAATGCTCCCTTAGTGTACTCAATACGATCTCAAGATGGGTGGCATGGTCGTGTCGAGTGTGAGAGTACACCAAGATGTCATCCACGAATAATAACACAAAAGAATCAAGATACGGATGGAAAAAACGATTCATCAGAGCCATGAAAACTGCTGGCACGTTCGTGAGTCCGAATAGCATAACCGTATACTCATATAGACCATACCTACTCATGAAAGTTGTGAGAGGTATATCATATTGTCTAACGCGCAGCTGATGATATCCAGATCTCAATTCAATCTTCAAGAACGCTCATGCTCCATGAAGTTGATCAAACAGATCATCTATCCTCGGCAAGGGATATCGGTTCATAACCGTCAACTGGTTCAGCTTCCGATAGTCCACGCAATGTTTGAAGGCACCATTTTCCATCTTCGCAAAAAGGGCCGGAGAACCCCAATGATAAGTACTGCGTCGAATAATGCCCTTTTCTTGTAACTCCTCTAATTGCCTATTGAGCTCATGTAACTCAGGCATGGCCATCCTATATGGAGTAATGGACACCAGTGCTTTTTCTGGCACTAGTTCGATAGAGAAATCCACCTCACCCACCAGAGGTAGACCTGAAAAGTCATCCGAGAAGACATCACTGAAATGATCGAAAACTGGAGGGAAATCCGTCTGACAAGTACCCTGATAATCCAGATATAAGCTCGCAATCTGGGCTGTGACTCCACCTCGCCAATGATGCACTGTTCTAGCTCGACACGCCTGATCATCCCATTCGCACCATGTGACGATAGCAGTATACAAAGGCTCGATAGGGAACCAACCAGTCTATCCCATGAATGACGTCATAGATCGTCGTATCTAAGATATAGAGGTCCCAAAGGAAGTGACACCCACCAACCTCAAGGGGGAAATCCTTACACTCACTCACAACAGCCGTTCCAGTCCCCAACGGAGTGTCTAGCGTCATGACACCAGAAGAAGAAGAAACACCGATCCCAAGGCTCTCCACAATGGGTACAGATATGAAACTAGACGTAGCACCCGTATCAAAAATTACTGAAGACATAAAAAGAGCTATTGGAATAGTACCTCTGACTGTAGAAGGTCCGGGATCCTGCTCCTACTGGGTTTGTTGCACTGCATATGCCTGCCCAGTGCCACGGCCCTGCGACACAACCTGGCTACCCTGATCTGTCCCGCGCTGCTGCCTCTGAGATCCTGGTGTCTTGCTACCACGACCATGACCACCATCTCTGCATGAACGCCCTGACGTATTCCAGTTCCCTGACTGGTAAGACGCCACTTGTCCTTCTCTCGCACAGGGAGTCTACACAGAACCCCTCTCACTAGACACTCGTGGAAATTCCCTGCAAAAGCGCTATAGATTACCCATCTTGCCGCAAGCTCGACACTCCACTGGGTATCGTGAACACTACGGTGTCTTGTGTCCCTCTCTGCCACACTGGTAGCACCTGATCGGTACACCTGAAGAGACATCCTGGCTAGTACTGCCACCCTGAGAGAATTCCATCTATCTCTTCCTCTTTCTAGTGGAAATAGTACCAGTAACTGGTGCTGAACCGCCCTGGAACACACCACTATATTCCCGTAGGTTCCTCCCTGTAATCAGCGCCCGATTCACAATCACGTGTACAATAGGCCACCTGAAAACATTCACCTGCGCTCGGATGTCATTCCGAAGACCATCCTCAAAACGTCTTGCTCTCAACGTCTCATCACCCACCAGCATGGTTGCAATGTCATGAAGCTTATTAAAATGAGCAGAATAGTCCATCACCGACATAGCGCCCAACTGCAGATTCAAGAACTCTCGAGCTCTATCTTCCCTCAGTGTCTCGGGAAAGAAGAATTCATAGAAGACTGCCTGAAAATCATCCCACGCAATGTATCTGTGAGGCTATGACTGGGTGGTAACATCCCACCACCTCTTGGTGGAATCACGCAGCATGTAAGTCGCGAGCTTGACCCTACGCCCTGAAGGAATCTCAAGATTCTCAAAAATAGTCTTCATCGATCCTAGCCAAGACTCCGCAGCATGTGGTCCGCCATCCGCTGAAAATGTAGGCGGATGCTGCTACTGAATGATACGCGACAGCTTGGCCATAGATGTGGCAGCCTGCGGTGCTCCCAGAATGGTCTGCATGAACCGCAATAAGCCTTCACAGAACTATGCCTCTGCGCCTGTGTCCAATATTGCAGTCGGGGCTGCATCTGGCTCTTCTGGAGGATCAACTGGTATCCCATGTCCCACCATCTCCATAGTATAATCATCGCCGCTCTCTTGGAGAACAACTCGTGGTCGTCTAGGAGGCATGACAATACAAGGTCAAAAGCACTCTTCATATTCAAGATTATTAAGACCTAAAAGAGAAGGAACCACAAGGGAAACAAGAGGGAGAAGGCATTAAAAACATGTAAAACAAGACAACACGGCATGTACACTAACTAAACGATGTGTACTTGACTTCCCTTCCCCTACATGGGTACTTCTACATGGCTAATCCACACGGCTTCATTCAAACAAAACTACACGATGTGTATAATATATACACGGCGTGTAAGGTGTTATTTTCTAACTGCCCGTGTCATCTGTGACACGACCGACTACTCGGCTTGACCCTGACCGGTGTGTTACACCGCCACACGGCGTGTACACCACCCTGTTTCCTAGCCACACGGCTAACTCCACACGGTCCGTCCTCATACAAGACTACACAGCATGTCCCACAGGTACACGACGTGTTCAGGAAGAGGTCACACCGGCCCGTGTTGTTAGCTACACGGCCGAGTCCCCATGTCATACTACACAGCATGTCCAGCATTGACACAACATGGTCTGTACATGAGTTCACCGACCCGTGTTGTTAGTTACACGACCGGACTCCGGGTCACACTACACGACGTGCACAAATCGACACAGTGTGTTTTACCCAAAGCCTTCCCCACCCAGTGTCGCTGCCCACACGGTTTGGGACATGGGAAGAGACTACACGACGTGTACTCAGGGTACATGGCGTGTACTCAAAAAGTTCATTTTTATTCCCGAACAGAAGAACATACATGGCGTGTATAAAAATACTACACGGAATGTATGCTGGGTATCCGGACAGTAGGCCTTAGAAACTTCTCCGGAACCCCAAAAATACCGTAAAACAACACCTAAGTGTCAAATTCCGACCCGTGGGGCCCCATACTCCCCACGAATCAATGTTTGACATCTTATCTGTGTTATAAACAATAAGAATTCAATGTTCCACAAAATTTCGGTCAATGGGGGCCCATACTCCCCAAAAACCAAGGTTTGGCGTCCATTCTATAAACAAGCTCAAACATAAATTCCATATCACAAGGCAGATATTTGTCAAGCAGCTATCACAACAGCATGCTTTTCTAGCACAACAACTATCACAACAACATGCGAATTTCTAATTCAACTACATGGCATGGAAACTATGCATGGCATGTGATATCTAGAATGTTCCTATATGATTCATGAGATGGAATACCCTCATCTCCTTTGGTGGAAACTAAATAGATCCCACAGATAAAATGTAAACAACACAATCCATGTGCGTCACCCAACAGTGAAAACATATCAACTGTAAAATTTGCAAAATCATAAGAATTAAAAATACGAGGTAGACTGGCTTTTCCCTGTACATGGGTTAGCTACGCCCGGGGACAACTTATTACCAACTACCGTTCCATCCAATCCATAAATATTGTTCCTAATAGTAAGTCAAAGAAAAGAATCCCCTCTGATACGACTTTGTAACGTCCCAGACCCGGGTGCCACGCAACGGGTGCCCCGAGCCCGGTTCGCCACATGACCTCAAGCGCATTTCCCCAAATTCCAGAGGCTGCCGACTTGCAGCGAGGGCCCATTTCTGATAGTGGTGAAACAATGCCCTCATTTGTCAAAGTTTAGCGCAACAGAATTGAAATAAAACACAAAATAAATAACGGAAGCAGTAAACATACACAACTGAAATAAACTACAGGAGTGGATATAACCAACAGTATATAAATGATTTTGCTACATGTTTCATGTTCTATGAAATCATCCAGAACATGTTATACATAAATATAGTACAACAACATACAGAGTACAACAAACAAGCAAAACAGCTGGCAGCGGCATCGTGAGCCTAGGCTCGGTCCCATGCCCTCCTACTCCATAGTTATAGTCAAGTACCTGTATAGGGACTCTTTCCCCTATCCACACCTACAAAAACGTAATCTGTTTGGGCCGAAAAACATGACCGAAACAGGGTGTGGGAAATATATCTCAGTAGGCACCCACCAAAGGCCCGTGCCCAACTGCGTGTAAGCATGCAACAAGTGTGCAACAGTAAAATGCAATAAACTAAGAAGTACTCAAAAGTGTCTAACTATATAGTTATATTGCCATTTTATTATTCATTTAATCCATTTAATTTAGTAACATTTTTGTGCTCAACAACACCAATACCTCAGGCCAACCAGAACGGTGCCCTCAGGCTAAAATAGTAAACCACACCCTCAGGATAAAATAGTAAACCACGTCCTCAGGCTTAATAGAATTCTCCTCGTGCATACGAAGTGTCGCCCTCAGGCACAGAAGTCAAGCCCTCAGGCACGAAAGGTTGTCCTCAGATGGAATAACGACAACCCTCGGGGTAAAACAGTCACGCCCTCAGGACAATCACAACAACGCCCTCAGGCTAAACAGGTAACCTGGCCATTCCCAACATCTCAAAATGAAGTAAATAAGTAATTACTCTCAAGTCCATTCTACAGTTACTACATTTAAGGCATACCCTTGGGTATCCTAGCCAAACGGCTAAATAGTGGAACACACACCGGGGGTGGTTCCGGATCCAAGCAATGATCCCAACTAACATTTTATTATCATAGTTTAGTCACCTATGCAATTCTAGGCATCACACATAGCACCAGACTCAACCACACGACACCCCAATAAGAGTTCGTGACACGAAAAATGCACAAAAATGCACAAATGTTAGAAAATAAACACAAATCCACCTAACTTATTGGCCAACAAGCGTTATGCATGAACGTCGGTTCCCAAAACGCCCAAGAACGGAATAGATCTGATGAAGAATAGAACTCATTCAAACGTAAATAACATACGTTAGGAGAAGAATCTGTATGAATGGTACCAGGAGAGGAGAGAGCTTACCCGTGCGGTTCCAACGAGATCGTCCGAAGCCGAATCAGATTCCAGACGAACTCCTAGCGGATCTTCAAAGATCAGGCCTCCTCCGTTGGCTCCACAATGGCTCAAATGCCTCCTTTGCCAAATGAAGAGGCTATTTCCTGTTTTATGTTGAAAAAAAAATGTACACGTCGTGTACATCTGAGTACACGGCATGTACGGTCGCCGAGCTGGCGGCGACTCCACGGCCTTACTATTTAAGCCTGCCGACTGACTACATGGCGTGTATGTACCACTACACGGCATGTAGTCGGTTCCTACACACTTTGTTGCCGGCATGGCTACACGCCCCGTGTACTCATCCCAACATGGCCAAAAGTACACGGCGTGTGGATAAAGTACACGACGTGTAGTTCCAAAATTTACGATTTTTCTCCATTTTCCATATTTTCTAAAAAAACATAAGTAAATGAAAAAGAATAATCTCGTACCTCAAAAATAAGAACCGGGTTCAAATTTACCCAAGAGATGAAGGTAGGACTGTCCTTTTAGTTTAGCTTGGGTTAGGGAATCCTTAGAGACCTAAGAAGTAACCTATAGACACGTACATTCTATGGAATGTTTTTGGCTATGAAGTGGCCAACATGGATTGATTTTAGATGAGTTTATAATATATCTAACGGATTAATGTGAATCAGTTTAAAAGAATGAGTTGATCCTAGGTTATCGCTCAGGGTGGATTGGACGTATTTCCTTTTCAAAGATTTCAATTTCTTATATTTGAGATGGGTTCATTTAATAAGATAAGACAAAATCATCACTTACTGGTTAAATTCCTCCACCCTTTGATACTAATCACCTATACATTTTAAGGATCAATGTTTTGAGCACTTAAAGGTAATGTTTCGTATTAGCAAATGAAGTCTGTGGCCTTAAATTCAAAAAGGACGATGGAGTTTAAAAATCATCAAATAAAAATCTCAATGAAAGAATTGATTATAAATTAATAGGGTGGTAAATAACATCATATTCAGCCCTTTGATACTCCCTTGGATCAACCCATAAGTGGGTTAGCCCTCCATTGATACAATGGTTTCAATGGAAGCGGAATGTTGATCAGGAGGGAGGACATGGAGAAGTAAAGAAAACAACAAAAATAAAATGATCACTCCACCGTTGTGTGAATAATTTCACAAGATTTAGTGTGAATAAATTCACACTATGAAGAAATGGTATCAATGTCAGATGAAGAACAACAGAATTAGAGTAGACTAAGAACTTTTATTATGAAACTAAAGTGAATTGAACAACTTACATGTGAATGACCAATTTGAGACAACAAAATTGCAGCATAACATTACAATTGAACAAAGCATCCAAATATTCTCAACTCCTTCACCAACACTACCTTAAGTAGGCATTTTTGAGCCCTTGGGTCGAGCCTCCAACAGTCCAAGTCTCCTAAATTAATTTTGGTAGGCCATAGGTGGGTGGAAAGTAAGGGGGAGTTGAATTTTCCACCCTTGACCCGAGGTGGGAGCCAGATTTCCATTAACGAACAGAAGTGCTTGAAAGACCATCTAGATGGCCGAATGAGAGTGGTACATAGAGGAAAAAATGGATATCCGGATGTATTCTAGCCATCTGTAAAATTTGGACTCATTTGGAGTTGTGGATTCCGAGATATGATCATTTTTGTGGGCTGTTTTTCGGGGCCACAGAATCTGGCCCAGAATTTTATCTCTAACTTTAGCCGCCTAAATGGACACCATGGAGGCCGAATTAGCATTGGACACTAAAGCCTTATTTGTTCCTATACATTTATTATAGCATCCCACGAAATTTGGGATTAATTGGTCCTTTATGTTGGGCCCCACAGTCTCATTAGTGGGCTGGTGTCCAATATCCCTTCTCCAGAATTGCTTCCTTTCATTGCCAAATATCTCCATCATCCTCCATGAATTCTCTACTGATTCCTGAATCAAACATGTTCATATTTAAGTGTAGATCAATTTCCAAAAATATCAAATTAAAATATATACTATAAAATCCTGAAAATCAGATGAATCATTGGGTACATTAATGATGTTCAAAAATGTACCACTTAATAGTGCATTTTAATAAGGTATTACAATCATAATGTGAAATGATGTTCAAAGTGTAAAATTCACTAAAATGGTGTTTATTAAAAATAAAGAACATGAATATTATATATATTAAAAATGAATATTTGCCTCATTTATTGTATAATCACACCCCCAACTTGAGTTTTTCTAGTCCCGAACAAAATATATTTCAACAATATGAAATTTGAATTCCATTTTCAAAAAATATTTTAATACACAATGATCACCAGAAACCCTTATACCAAACAATCGTGAAAGCCATCAAAATATTTTAATACAAGATAGTTTCATAGGAAAATCCCAATTCCAAACCAATTCCTTTGTTCAAATTCATTTCCATATTTCATCCAATATCAATTAAGTATGAGGATGTGTTGTGCATCACAATAGACATGGGGGTTCATCTTTATTCGAGGGGGAAATTATGGAAGCGCTAGGTGGAATCACATTTTAATATTAATATTAGTATTCATTTTTTTGTATTATTTTTTTGTTCTTTTTTGTTTTTGCAATTTTTCCATGGTAATTGAAGTTCCACTCAAAAGAGTCAACCCCTGAAGCGAGACATTGCCGATGACTCCCAGGCTCAAATACCTTAGGGAACCAAGTGAAGCCCACATACTCGGGCATCATCTCGAGTTAACTCAGTCAAAATCAAATTCAAATTAATAAAAATAGAGATAAAATTACTAACTCTGGGCCAGACAACTATGGAGTCACGATCCCCAAGTGCCGAAAGCCATGCATTAGGTCATTTAATTTCTCTATGCGCAAAAAAAATTAATTTTTTTAATACTAAAATTAAACTAAAATGATAACCAAACCTATGATATTTATTTAGGGGACCCCATGAACTCAAACTAATATTCCACTATTCAAAGGACGTGCATTGTGATATTTTTTTATTTGGATGAAAATATAAACGATAAAATATCACATTGGACAGCCACGCTGTCCAAAATCAATTCTTATGAAATTATACAAGGATTAAAATCAGAATCAAGGAATGATAAATTATTTGATATTCAGTTTCAAAGTGTGCAATGTGTATTACCATGTTTAAAGTTAAAGGAAATTTTCCTTCCATTTTAACAATTTTTTTTTTCAAATCAGTTTTCAATTTTTGTTGACATAAAAGAAATTTTTATTTTATCTCCCCCCCAACATAAAATAACACTGTCCCCAGTGTTTAAAGAAAAGAAAATTTAGAAGGGTGTAGAAGTAGAGAATGAATGTTCAAAAAGAAATTGAAAATGAGGGTCATGGAATGAAGTCACCTGGTGGTCGAAGTTTGAAGTTCTTACTGCTCCAATTTAGTCCTTTGATATCCATGTCACTTACAGAGTTCCCTAGTGGAAAAAGGAAAACAAACAAACAAAACAAAAGAGTATATATATATATAAGTAATATATATGTATATATATTAAATAAAAATAAACTGATGATACATTGTCTTCTTTTTAAATTTCTGGCTAAGGTATTACTCAAGGATCACACCATGTGACACAGATGAATATGGTGCTCCTCTTTCATACCCATCTGTACTCATAATAGAAGAACAGGTCAACAATCTATTTTATAAATATAAAAATGATTAATTAAAGTATAAATTTAATTAAAACAACAAAATTATATGAAACATGAAAACCATGGGTTTCCTCCGATGCCGTGCATTTGTTTAACGTCGTTATCTCGACTTGAACCCTAAATCTATGAACTTTTTTCCTGGATCATTGGTTGGCTTAGTTAACTCAACCTCTCTTTCATGTTTATTGAATGATTCAATGAACGGATTTAACCTTTGACCATTGACCTTGAAAATGTAACAACTTTTGGGATCTTGAATCTCTATTGCCCCATGGGTGAATACATGATGCACTATGAAAGGTCCTGACCATCTAGACATTAACTTTCTCAGGAGTAAATGATGTTTTAAACTATACAAGAGAAAAAGTTTTCCCGGTTCAAAATGTTTGACCATGATATTCCTAGATTGGTAGGCTTGAAGTATAGATTTATAGATCCTTGAATTTTTATAAGCCCCCATCCTTAGTTCCTCTAGTTCATTGAGATCTAGTTTCCTTTTTGTTCCGACCAATGAGAGGTCATAATCCATTTTCTTAATTTCCCAAAAGGCCTTATTCTCAATTTCAAAAGGTAAATGGCATGATTTTCCATAAACCAACCTATATGGGGACATTCCTAGGATGGTTTTGAATGCTGTACGATATGTCCAAAGAGCATCTAAGAGTTTCTCAGACCAATCTTTCCTGAGGGGTTGACAGTTTTTTCAAGAATTTTCTTAACCTCCCTATTTGCTAACTCAGCTTGACCACTGGATTTGAGGATGGTATGCAGTGGAAAATTTATGAGAAATACAGTGCATAGACATGAGTGAAGAGAATGGGCAGTTGCAGAAATGGGTTCCTCGATCAATGATTATAGCCCTAGGAATTTCATATTGAGAAAATATGTTCTCTTTTAGAAATCGGATCACAACATGATGGTCATTAGACTTGGTGGGAATGGCTTCAACCCATTTTGAGACATAATCAACAACTAAAATGATATAGAGGTATCTCCTAGAGTTTGGGAAGGGTCCCATGAAATCAATTCCCCAACAGTCAAATATTTCAAACACTAAGATTGGATGGAGTGGAATTTGATTCCTTTTTGTGATGGACCCTACTTTTTCACACATAGGAAAACTTTGAAAAAATGTGTAAGAGTACCTTGATAGGGTGGGAAATAAGAGACCACATTGAAGAATCTTAGCATATTTTTTCTTAGAGGAAAAGTGACCTCCACATGTCTCACTATGACAGAATTAAAAGACGGACTCTTGTTTAGATTCTGGGACACACCTCCAAATGAATTGGTCAGGGCAGAACTTTTAGAGGTATAGATCATCAAACAAATAGTTTCTAACATTATAAAGGAATTTCCTTCGAGCTTGAGTCCCTAATAATTTTGGAATGAATCCTGTAACTAAGAAATTGGCTATGTCGGCATACCAATGGCAGTCACTCACAGAGAATAGGGGTCCATCATGAAATGAATCAGACACAGAAAAGTGATTTGAGTTGTCCTTGAATTCCATCCTAGAGAGGTTATCAGCTACAACATTTTCAACTCCCTTTTTATCCTTGTCTGTGAGGTCAAATTCATGTAAATGAAGGACCCACCTAATCAGTCTAGCCTTAGCATCTTGTTTTTGGAAGAGGTATTTTAGTGCATAATGGTCAGTGAACACAGTGATGGGGGGTCCTAAGAGGTAGGACCTAAACTTCTCTATGGAAAACACAACAGAATGTAACTCCTTTTCAGTGGTGGTGTAGTTGATTTGAGCATCATTTATGGATTTGATTGCATAAGAAATGACATAAGGAGTTTTATCACAACATTGTCCTAACACAGTTCCTACAACAAAGTCATTGGAATCACACATAAGTTCGAAAGGAAGGTTCCAATTTGGAGATTTCATGATGGTGGGAGAGGTGAGAGAGGATTTGAGGGTTGAGAATGAACCCTCACAGCTTTCAGTCCAATCAAATTGAGTATCCTTTATTGGGAGAGCACAAAGGGGAAAAAATATTGAACTAAAGTCCATGATGAATCTTCTATAGAAACCAGCATGTCCTAAAAATGACGTCACTTTCTTGATAGTTTTGGGTGATGGAAGGTGAAAAATGATGTCAACCTTTGCTTTATCAGCTTCAATCCCCCTACCTGAGACCAGATGGCCTAAAACTAGTCCCTCTTTAACCATAAAATGTCATTTTTCCCAGTTTAGGACAAGATTATTTTCTTCACATCTTGACAGGACTCTCTCTACATTCCTCAGACATCCCTCAAATGTATCCCCAAACACAGAGAAGTCATCCATGAAGGCCACTAGGAAATACCCTACCATGTCTGATAAGATTCCCATCATGCACCGTTGGAAGGTTCCTGGGGCATTGCATAACCCGAAGGGAATGCGTTTGAAAGAAAAGGTTCCAAATGGGCATGTGAATGTAGTCATCCCTTGATCCTCTAGGGAGACATCAATTTTATTATACCCTGAGTAACCATCTATGAAACAGTAGAACGCATGACCTTCCACTCTCTCATGGACTTGGTCAATGAATGGTAAGGGGAAATGGTCCTTCTTGGTGATTGAGTTTAACTTCCAATAGTCAATGCAGACCCTCCATCCACTACTCACCCTTGTTGGAAGAATCTCTCCATCCTCATTGGTTATCACTGTGATTCCTGCCTTTTTTGGAACCACATGGATTGGGATCACCCATTCACTCTCAGCTATGGGATATATGATACCATCTTTTAGCAATTTCAGGAGTTCTTTTCTTACTACCTCCATGTGATTAGGATTGACTTTCTGTTTGAGGTTGACGACATGTCTATGAATCATATTCCAGAACAATCCTATGTGTCCCGATAAGTGGTCTAATCCTAGGAATATTAGACAGGGTCCAACCAATGGCTTTCTTATGTTTCTTAAAGACATCTAGAAGAATCCTATCATGATTGGCTTCAAGAGAAGAAGAAATGAAAATAGGATGTTTTTGATTGTCATCTAAGAAAGCATACTTGAGTGTAGTGGGAAGTTCCTTCAATTCATGATCAGGAGTGTTTGGAATTCTAATAAAAGATTGGGACATTGGATCAATTTGAATTTATTTTTTTAGAGTTTCAGATAGGATTGATCCCCCAAATGTAGAAGTTTCATCTAATAGATTGTCTTGATTTGATTTAGGGAAGGAAGTTGGAGTGGTCTCCATGAAATTGGTTTCCTGAATGGTTTATTGATTGTTATACCTAAGACATCATCATAAGAGCAATTTGAAAATGATTCATGCCAAGGAGATAAACTTCGTTCATATGAACAAAGGAAATCAATCTCATACTGACTTAAATATTCATCAAATATTCTTAGATGTTCTATGGATTCATTATCAATGCTTCTTATCATTATTACTTCATGAATGTCCTTGTCATCCCCTATTTGTGAGCTTGTATTATAGATTTTCAAGTCTAGACTCATGTTCCCAAAGGTGATGGTCATGTTCCCATTTTGAACTCGGATAATAGAGTTGATTTTTGCAAGGAAAGGACGACCAAGGATGATTGGGGTTTGTTCCTTATTTCCTATGTTTTGATGGTTGTCAAGGACAATGAAGTTAGCAGGGTAGATGAAGTTTTCAACATTTACCAGAATTTACTTTAAAATCTCCATTGGAACCCTAATGCTACGATATGCAATTTGAAGTGTGACAGATGTGGGTTGGAGTTCTTATAGGCCTAACTGGAAGTACACGACATAGGGGATGAGATTTACACTTGCACCTAGATCACACAAGGCCTTGAAAACTTTGCTTTCTCATAGTTTAACATTGATGTAAGAGAAATCTGGGTCTTTCAACTTAGGAGGAATGGTCCCTTGAATGGTGGTACTCACATTAGCAGCCAAAAAGACATGGATTTTATATGAAAATTTTCTTTTAAAAGTGAACATGTCCTTAAGGTACATTGAGTAGGCAGGTATGGTTTGGATTTCATCGAGAAGGGGAATGTTCAACTTGACTTGTGAAAAGATTTCCCCCAATGTTTCACTCAGTTTAAGCATGGGTTTCCCCCTCATTGGTTGAGGAAATGGTGCAGGTTGTGGGGATGTTTCTTAATGAGTTGTTTATTTCACATTGTTATCAGTTTCCTCAGTTTTATCTTGGGGTTCATTTGAATTTTCATCCAAGTTTGAATCTTCAGGTGGGTTTTGAATTATTTGTCCAGGTTTCTCAATTGATTTCCCACTTCTTAAAACATTCACATCCTTTAGTTGTTCATGAGTTGTTTGAGAACAACTTGACTCTCCCCTTGATGTTGAGGATTGCACCACCTGAGTAGGCATTGGTGCCTTTCCAATTTTGATGGTTTGATGTTATTTTATTAAGGGAGAGACTTATGAGTTCATCCCCTCCATTGTTTTGCACAGTTGTTCTAGTAGGCTTTGTGGAACAGTTTGTGTGGGTGCTTGAGAAGATTGGTTTATCCCGGGGGGATATTTTGGAAGTGGGATGGGTTGTTGAAAATGGACCGGTGGCTATTGGTATTGGATAGGTTGGTTTTGGAACTAGTTATGGGATTGGTATTTCTGATGGGGTAATGATTTTGTCCCTATGGTTGGCTAGGTTGTTGGTTATCTTTCCAGTGGAAGCCTTGGTGGTCGTTATACCTTGGGTTGAAGGTGTTTTGGTATTGAGGCTTTTGAAAGTTCAAAGCATTTACATCGGCTGGGGGTCCTCCTAAGAGAACATCCTTTATGGATGGAATGGTTAGGCAGTTTTCTCTCTTATGGTCATGTTTGTCACAAATTGTGCAAACAGGGTCAACAGTTTGGACTTCATGGACTTTCCTAATGTCTATCTCTTGAACCTTCCCAGAGAGTGCTGCGAGTTTAGCCCTATGCTTTTCCTCTTCTCTAAGTGTATTAATTCTAGTATTTCTTTGTGGATTTTCAGAATAAGGTGAAGTTCCCTATGTTTGGTTTTGTTCAGAAAGGCTTTCTAGATACTCGTAAGCATCATTTGGGGCTTTGTTTTTAAAGGTTCCATTACACATCATGTCAATGAATTGTTTCTTCCCCGGACCCAACCCTTCATAGAAAATTATCACTTGTTCAGGAATAGAAAAACCATGGTGTGGAACCATGTTTAGAGTGTCTTTAAACCTCTCCCATGTTTCATAGAATGAATCTCTCTCTTTTTGAAAAAAGTTTTGGATACTTTTTTTAAGTGCAAGTGTTTTGTGGTGGGGAAATTATTTTTTGTAGAATTATCTTTGTAGTTGGTCCCAAGAGTTGATGGTTGGTGGTCTCAAATTTTGTAGCCAATTTTTAGCTTGATCCTCTAACGAAAAATAATATAGCCTCATATTATCTGATTCTAGTTGATGTGGGGGACACATGGTTTCTACAATGTCATTGAACTCCTTAATGTGCAGGTATGGCATCTCGGACTCCCTTCCATGGAATGTGGAAATGTGGTTTAGGACATGGGGTTTAAAGAGGTAGTTTGTATCTCCTAGGGAATTGTGTCTAATTCATGAGGGGGCATTGGTCCCGGAAAGTGTGAGTTAGTCATTCGTGGTTTGATCAATTGCATTGATGAAGTTTGAGGTTGCCTCATTTGGGTTTCCATTTTGGTTCCCACCCAGGTTTATGAGTTGTTTTCATTGAATACCATCCATTGAAATGGCCTCAATTATTGACTCATGAGTGTATGGAAGATTATGCTCCAATGTAAAGAGTTACCTTGGTGTGATTGACTCCCCAACCTCATGACTATTCACCCTAACTAGACGGTTTTATTGATCGCTGGTGTAGGCGGACATGCGCCAAAAGAAAAAAACGAGAAAGGGAAAAGATAAGGGAATATGGATGAGAAAAGAAGAAATGTGGGAGAATAGAATGGGTGTTTAGATGACTTACATGGGTCCCCGGAAACATCGCCTAAATCGTATTCTCTCTCAAATTAACCCAAGATAAGAAGGTAGGACAACCCTTGTAGTTTAGCATGGGTTGTCGAATCCTCAGAGACCTAAGAAGTAACCTATAGAAACATACATTCTATGGACTATTTTTGGCTATGATGTGTCCAACTTGGATTGATTTTAGATGAGTTTAGATGATATTTAAAAGGTCAAAGTGAATTTAATTTAAAACAATGAGTTGATCCTAGGCTATCGCTCGTGGTGGATTGGATGTATTTCCTTTTCAAAGATTTCAATTTCTTATATTTGAGATGGGTTCATTTACGAAGATAAAACAACATGAACACTTACAGGTTCAATGCCTACACCATTTAATACTAATCACCTATACAGTTGAAGGATCAATGTTTTGATCACTTCAAGGTAAAGTTTCGTATTAGCACATGAAATGTGTGGCCTTAAATTCAACAAGGATGATGGAGTTTAAAAATCATCAAATAAAAATCTCAATTAAAGAAGTGATTATACATTAATGGGGTGATAAATAACATCCAATACAGCCCCTTGCTACTCCCTTGGATCAACACATATGTGTGTTATCCCTCCATTGATCCCATGGTTTCAATGGAAGCGTAATGTAGACTCATGAGGGAGGACATGAATAAGTAAAGAAAACAACGAAAATAAAATGATCACTCCACCGTTGTGTGAATAATTTCACAAGATTTGGTGTAAATAAATTCACACCTTGAGGAAATGGTATCAATGTGAGATGAAGAACAAAAAAATAAGAGTATAAGAAGAACTTTTATTAATAAACTAAAGTGAATTGAACAACTTACATGTGAAAGACAAATTTGAGATAACAAAATGGCAACATAACATTACAATTGAAAAAAGAATCCAAATATTCTCAACTCCTTCACCACCACTGATTGAAATATGCATTTTTGAGCCCTTGGGTAGATCCTACCATAGTAAAAGTCTTCTCAATTAATTTTGGTAGGACATAGGTGGGTGGAAAGTAAGGGAGAGTTGATTTTTCCACCCTTGACCCGAGGTGGCAGCCATATTTCCTTCACCGAACAGAAGTGATTGGAAGACCATCAAGATGGCATAATAAGAGTGGTCCATAGCAAACGAAAATGGATCTACTGACGTGTCTATCCTCCTCTAAATGTTGGGCTCATTGGGAGTTGTGGATTATGAGATATGATCATATTAGTGGGCTCTTTTTCTAGGCCGCAGAATCTGGCCCCTAATTTTATCTCCAACATTGGCCACCTAAAGCGACACCATTGAGGCCGAATTAGCAATGGATCTTGAAGAGTGATCTGTTCCTATACATGGATTATATAATCCCACGAAATGTGGGATTATTTGGGCCTTTATGTTGGGCCCCACAGTCTCATCAGTGGGCTGATATCCAATCTGCCTTCTCCAGAATTGCTTCCTTTCATTGCCAAATATCTCCATCATCCTCCATGAATTCTCCACTGATACCTGAATAAAACATTTTCATATTTAAGTGTAGATAAATTTTCAAAAATATAAAATTAAAATATGTTTAATAATATTCTTTAAAATCAGATGAATCATTGGGTAATTTAGATGATGTTCATAAATGTACCACATAATAGTGCATTTTAAAAAGGTATTACAATCATAATGTGAAATGTTGTTCAAAGTGTACAATGCACTAAAATGGTGTTTATGAATAATAAATCTCATGAATATTATATATATTAATAATGAATATAAGCCTCATTTAGTTTCTAATCATTGGCGCCTTAACTAGGTGACTGTAAAGAACAAGTACCAACTTCTGAGGATTGATGACCACTTTGATCAGTTGAAGGGAGCACGGTGGTTCTCAAAGATAGCCCTTAGGTCAGAATATCACCAGCTCGGAGTACGTGACAAGGAAGGGTATAATATGGCTTTCAAATTTCGGTATGGCCACTACGAGTTCATGGTTATGTCATTTGCCTTGACCAACTCTCTAGCAGTGTTCATGGGACTCCTAGACATGATCTTTCAGCCATACATTAATCACTTTGTAGTAGTCTTAATAGAAGACATTTTTATCTACTCAAATACTGAGGATGAGTATGTATATCATTCGTAGGTAGTTTTGGACACTCTTCAAGAGCACCAGCTTTATGGTAATCTCTTGAAGTTCTAGTTCTAGATCCGAGAGGCTCACTTTCTGGAACATGTCATCTCGGAGGCTAGTGTTGTGGTAGATCCAACTAAGCTTGAGGTGGTACTTTCTTGGGATCCACCCATGAGTGTGACAGAGGTACATAATTTCATAGGTTTGTCCAGATACTACAAGATATTTGTGCTAGATTTATCTAGAGTTTCGACACCTCTATCAGTGTTGACGATGAAGGGTTAACCCTTGGTGTGGTCTAAGAGATGCCCGTGGAATTTTTAGGAGTTGAGGTAGAGGCTGACTAGTCTCCCCATCTTGAGGCTTCCAGAGGAGGGATTTGGGTACATAGTCTACTACGACGCATTAGGGACCGAGCTCAGATGTATCCTGATGTAGGAGTGAGAAGTTATTGCATGTGGTTCTCTATAGCTAAGAGAGAAGGAGCAGAACTATGATACCCATGATCTTGAGTTAACAATAGTGGTCTTCATTTTACTGATTTGGAGACACTATCTAATGGGAGAGAGTTCTATGGTCTACTATGATCACTAGAGTCTCGGGTATATCTTCTCCCAGAAGGACCTGAACATGAGATAGCGACGTTGGATTCAGTTCCTCCTAGACTATGACTTCTAGAGAGTCTATATTCCTGGGAAGGGAAATGTTGTAGCAGATGCACTTAGTCGTAGATCCTGTATATACCTGCTAGGTGAGGCGACTGAGCAGCTGGTCACATTTTAGATATTCTATATGGGTCGAGATGGAGTAGGTTTTCTTCAGTCTCTTAGAGTCACTCCCCCACTCCATCAGCGATTTAGGGAGGCGCAACATTGGGACACTGACAGCGAGTATCGACATGCTTAGATATCCATAGGACAGGAACCTGATAGATTTTATGAAGGTGGAGAGCACGTCATGTTTTTCAGAGGATGTACCATTGTACTAGTGTCTCTTCGAGATGACGTTTTGAGGGAGTTCCACACATCCCCTCTATAAGTACATCGAGGAGTGGTTAAGATGTATAAGGACCTCCAACGATAGATTTGGTGGCCAGAAATGAAGAAAGCAGTATCAGATCTTTCCTATCAGTGCCTCACTTATCTGCAAGTGAAGGCGGACCATCAGGTACCACTAAGCGTATTTTAGACTTTAGTGGTCCCAGAGTGGAAGTGGTATGGGATATCAATGGAAATATTGATAAGAATCCCATGTAAATAGAGGGGCCATGATTCTATTTGGGTGATAGTCGACCAACTAACCATGTCGGCCCACTTCCTACCGATTAGATATCAGGGTTAAGTATAGAGCCCGTGATGCCTTTATGTGCAAGAGGTTGTGCGGTTTCATGGAGTACCCTCGATGACTCTCTCGGATCATGATACATTTTTTACTTATCATCTTTAGAATGGGTTGCAGTGTCTTTTGAGACATAGCTTCGTTTGAGCACCGCCTTCCATCCTCAGATGGATGGCCAGACTAAGCAGACGATTCAGGCCCTCAAGGACATGTTGCATGCTTGCCTCCTTGACTTCGATTGCATCTAGGAAAATATATTTCCCTTGGTGGATTTTTCATAGAACAACAACTATTACTCCACCATTGGGATGACACCTTTTGATGATCTATACGAACGACCTTGCAGATTGTCTTGGGGCTAGACTGAACTAGGGGAGTCAACACTCATGGGACTAGATATGTTACGGGCCACCATGGAAAAGGTGCAGATTATGCAGGAGTGGCAGAATACTACACCGAGTAAGAAGATGTCTTATTCCGACAAAAGATGAAGACCTCTTGATTTTGAGTATGGTGACCACGTCTTTCTACAGGTCTCACACTGTCATGGTTTGTGGATATTTGGCTAGGGAGGAAAGTTATATATGAGGTTCATTGGACCCTATCAGGTCCCCAGTAGAGTTTTCCATGTGGCTTACCACCTAAAACTTCCTCCTCAGTTGCACCGGGTGCATGATTGTTTTCACGTATCCCAACTGAGGAGATTTTTACACGATCCTTCACACATCATTGAATGGGGAGAGCTATACATCGATGATGGGGAAACATTTTAGGATGTTGCAGTGGATAATGAGGATCGACATGAGAGATTTATTCATTGGTGATCGATACCTGTGGTGTGTTTGTGTTGGCAGTACGAGAACCTATAAGGGAGAACATGGGAGCGGGAGACTCAGATTCATGCACAGTAACCACACATTTGATTTCTAGTTTTTGTGATGCAGATTTTGGGGAAACAATGCCCTGAGGTGGGGATAATGTAAAAACCTTGAAATTTAATGTAATTTTTTTATTATATTAGAATATTATAAGTCTTAAAAAATTGATGACGTGTGAATCCAAGGACAAATGTTCCTGGAAAGAATATCTGAACTTTATTGGGTATGTTTAGTAAACGTGTGAGCAGGTTTCTGAAACATCTAAACCAGTGCTCAGAATTGAAATCTGAGGACACAGTTGAGCTCGTAGTACCGGTATTCACTTAAGGATACCTTTACCTTGACATCATTACGTCGAGGGTGAATGTTCTTTTTTGTTCTTTTCATGGGATAAAATAAAATAAATTAGCATTATTTTATTTTTCAAATTCATTCCTCCCAAATTGAATTTGGTGGTGGGGACAACCTGAGTCTTGAACTCCCTCTATAATGAGGGAGGTGAATCATGGGTTCTTTCTACATTAATTATGCCAACATCAAATTAATTAATGAGCCAAAATTAATTGTATTAATTAACATAACTACATTTATTTGGCATTTCAATTCTTGGATGGGGTAATTGTGGGAAAATGATTTGTTGTGACAATTGACATGAAACAGTCTCTCCAACGAAGAAAACTTTCTCCAATGAAGAACTCTGTTGAAGGATCCCTAATGAGGAATGTCTTCAACGATGATGAACTGAAATAATTCATTTCCTTGCCTTCATTAGAATCATCTTGTGACACCTCCAATGATAAATCGAGGTAGGGAATGTTGTTTTGGATACCCCTTACCATGTTCTTGTAAATCTTCATGATTTAAGAACAATTATGACATTTGCTACCGTTCATATGTAGTGGGTGAGGGACAAACAAACAATGCCCGACCCCTCTGAAACCGTTGTGGTTTATTATGGTATTGAATTGATAGAGATGTTTCGAGTCGAGTGCAGGAGTTTTTGGAATGAAGAACAGCCCATCGGGCCGCGCCCGGTGACCCGTGGAACGTTGCCAACAAACTGTGTCGGTGATAGGCACTGGTGGGGCTCGGGAATGGTGGAGGATCTCCGGCCTTCCATGATGATGTCAGTGGTGTGACCACACCACTGAAGAAGGGTCATAGTGCTTTGTCCGCAATGGAGCTAGGGTGGCGGCTGGTGCATGACCAGCCATGCGAAGGGGTCAACGGTGCGCGATTGCGCTGCCGGGCGAGCAAGATCCGCGACATGAGGCCACGATGGGGAAGGAGGGTGGCTGGATCACTACCGACTGCTGGTGGAGGGAGGGTGTGCGACCGTGCCACGAGGGTGTGCTGGCTGTCCGGCCCACCGGGGAGTCGAGCGGGATCCCGGGTCCCACGTGCCAGCGTCCGAAGCGACGTGGCACCGGTCAGTCGGCTACCCAACCCGATTGGCCCTCCCTTTCGGGGTACAAAATGGGTGCCTCCCCTTTGGTGGTGGATAGAGAGGACACCACCATGGGGCCATCAAACTACGGGCCATCGCAGGCTAGTGGGCCACCTAGAGTTGGTCGCCAAGTGGGCCACCCATCGTGGCCCACACCATTGGCTTCCCAGCAGGCTGGGCAGCATCGACGTGCCAGGCAAGACCCAGTGAGCTAGTTAAGAACTAGAGGTTCATGCGGGACCCATCGGGTCGGGTCAGACCTAGGGCCGAACCCAAGTCAGCCCCAGCCAGTTTGGTACGGGTCGGACCGGACCCAGACCAGCTTCGTCCCTTTTCCAATATTTCGGTCATAACATGAAGTACAAGTGTCCTTTTGACGAACCATCTATAGCACCAGGAACCTTTGATCAAGACATTCATTTTAGTACACACCATTTGAGTTTTGGATAAAGTTGGGTTAAGGATGGGATGGATCGAACATGAATACAGTCGGGCCCTCGAGACTAAAAGGTTCATAACTTACAGATCGGGAATCCGATTGACGCACCGTCTATTGTGTTTAGAACTCTATTATGTAGAAGTTTAATGGGATACTTATTAGTGGGACTTTTTGGAAGTTGGATTATAGATATGTGGCTTGAGGATTGGACCCTACCGGAATGAAGCGAGCTTAGTGCAAGAACCCTGTAGATGGATGTAAGATGAGAAAGGGATCATATGTGGGTCTTTGCCTTAGTATACTATGTTGGTCTGTGCTTTAGGATCCTATGTGGGTCTGTGTTCCAATATCCCACATGGATCCTCTCTATGAATCCTTGTGGGATTACTCTAGGATAATATATGGGTATGCTGTACTAAAATCCTACACGGGTCTGATGATTTAGGATCCTATGTGGGACTGCCTCTTAACAGAGTATAATGATTCAGTAGTTACATATAATCATCTTTATGTCCGTACCTATGTTATACCTAATTTGAGTTGAGTCATTACATGTGTGGTAATCATCTTTGTGGTGAACCTTTATGATGCATACCTTTGTGGTGAAACCATTGTGGTATTCTTCTATGTGGTGTTACCATTGTGGTACTTACCTTCATGGTGGTACCATTGTGAGATTCTTCGATTTGGCGTTACGTTTGTGGTACTTACCTTTGTGGTGTTACCTTTTTGGTACTCATTCCTTCATCGGTAAGTTGAGCTTTGGGATTTTCAGTTGGGCCTTGTGTTTCCTCATAATTGAGATGGGTTTACTCAACAACATAGGTATATGTAAGGGAATATATCTAAGATGGGTTGTTATTTGTTTTAATGATTTTTAGTTTATACTTTGTGGATTTGGTATGAACTTAGAGGGTCTCGGGGTCCCTACTGAATATCATTATACTCACCCCAGCACGGGCTACGCCTGTACCTTGTTGTGTTTGGTGTTGAAAACAAACCACATTAATCAAGGCTGAGGGTACCAGGACTGGAGATAGCTTAGAGGTGGAAAGTAGACGAGGCGTACCACAGTGACAACCGTTCGGGAGATGTACCTACCCTTCAGGTAGGATCCTTGGAGGGTGTTCACATGATCTATTCCGGTTTTCTTGTACTTCCAAATTTTCTTGTACTTACCAGTTGGGCTTGTATTCTGGCCCGCTTTTCTTTTTGTACACACCCTCTTTACAATATAGTTTTACATTGGTCTTGTATCCTTCTTTGTGCTTAGTTGTGTGAGTTTACAGGATATAAAGGCAATGCCTTCCTATTTTTTTGGAAAAATGCATTTTGGTGCTAGTCGCCAAGCCTTGGCCTATAGAAGGCGGACATGGGGTAGTCACGACACGTGCCTTGGGGGATGGGTCTCGAAATATACTATATGGAGGTTGAGGGTTTTTATTACAATTTTAAATAATATAAATCTTTTAAATTCGTTATCCATATTATGTGCTCTCTTAAATTTCATACACATGTTTTTAGGGACATTCCATCCGCTAATAAGATCTACGACGGTTCATTAGGATAATTTTCAAAGTGATATTACCATCTCACTTTTTCATGGTTTCCTATGTGTTCCAAAGAAGACACCATGTTCTCAATTTTTTTAGTGGACTACACAACTCCCACATTTTATTATGGATTATGTGGATGGTGTAGCTTGAATATCCCATTTCATGGAATGTTTTGGTTGTAATTTATGTAATATTATATGAATAATATTTAATAGTTTTCAATGATTGCGTGGCCCCCTCTACTTTTTAGGTTGAGACCCATACCATTATCAAGACATTGAATCATAACCGATATTTTAATTTTTTTAACATATGGATTGATATTGATTCCATTTTTGTGGTCATATGTATCTTCTTTAAGAAGTGAAATTATACATTGATTTTTCTCATCATGGGATAGTTTTCTAGATCTGATTGTAGGGATAGAGATTAGTAAAATACAAAAATATTTAGAATAAGACATAATTATTATTGAAATTTCTAATATGGTGGATAATGATCATGTATCAATTTGGTCTTATGAACCATATGATATCTTTATGTGTTTTAAATTATAGTATTTTTTATTGATAGTAATATTTACTTGTATCCCCTTGTACCCTATTTAATATTATTTGGAGAAAATGGTTCTTGTTGAACCATATCCCAATTTTTTGGAGATTTTTAACAAAGTTATTATTATTAATATTGTTATTAATATGAATTATGATAATTCTATAATTACACTATTAATTAGAGAAATGTAATATTGAATAATTCCATGTCCTCTATTCGATCCAACCCCACATAAAAGAAGGGAGTAAGTAGTTCTCTCCTCACTGTTTCTATAGACACATAATATTATTAACAATATGTTTCAATGTATACGGCCTTATATCATCTTAAGTTTTATAGTCATCCTCTCCTCTTATTCATTCAATATTATTCTCCATAATGAATGGTTCAACATAGAATTGTTGGCTTTACATTTAATGTTAAATCAGACTAATTTCCTCAGTTTTTTATTGTCAAAAGTTGTAAAAAAATTTATATTATCTTATCTATAGTCATTTTTTAATGGAATCAATGTTTTCTCAATTTGGGGAATGTAGTTATATAATATTAAATTTATTTATTTATATAAATTATTCATATGTTTTATAAGTTATATTTAAAAATATAAAATATTTCTATTTTTTGTTCATTAATCATTTATAAATTTTATATATGTATTTTTTTAATTTGTTATTATATAAAATAAATTTTCAATAAAAACATATGTAAATTTTTTTACATATGTGTATCACACAAATTATACTTGATGATAATGTAATGAGGTTTTATTAATTTGTAATAATATATATATATATATTAACATGATATTTATTCTAAAATGATATACCATATTTATTTAGAATAATACATATACATATATATATAAATGAGATGCATTATTATTTTAAAAAATTAGTTTGTTTAGTATAATGTTCAACAATTGGTTTGTTTTCTAAATATAATGTTTTAGTTCTATGTAAAATAATTGAATTTATTTTGATGGGAGGATATGTTATGAATTATAATGTAATAATCAAATGAATTTTTGTAACATTCAATGCGGTAATGTTTTACTGGTATATTCCATGTATTTTATTATATACCATACCTATTTTTGTAATTTCACATATTTGATCGAAAACACAATTATAGTATTTTTTAATTGAGAGTATAATAATTAGACATGGTTTTTATGAATATTTTTATGTTTTGTTCATTTTTCTTCTCCTGGGCATAATTTCATCATATTGATGTAGTTATCTATTAAAACATCATGTTATTAAATTGTAAAATTTCAATTGTTTATAAGAAATGTATACCCATTTGTATAGGTTATTTGAAACCAGTATTCACAAATTTGTAGAGATTTCATATTTCATATGATTTAAATGTTATGGATGATGGTCTAGCTAGATAAAAAATTTCCATTTTTGTAGTTTATATTCCTCACTATCTAGAAACTTATTTTGTCTTTTATGATGACTTTTATATTAATGGAACGGATGTAGATAAATTTCATAATTAATACAATGATAATAGTGTTACTAGTATTTTTACTAATTATAATTATCCAAAAATTAATTGAAAAAATATTATTTTAATGTTTCATTCCATTAAAATAGTATTTATTCCAATGTATATTTTTTACAAAATTGGATTATATGTTTCTACAAAAAATGAATTATGTGGAATATTTTTTCAAGTAAAATCCTATTAATTTATGTCTAGAATGTTAATTTTATATACATAGATTACAGAAAATATTTTTAATGAAATATATCATATAAAATAATTGATATTTCTAACTACTATTTTATCCCACTCCCTACTTGTATAAATTTAAGGGTACATATATACTTTGTAAATCATATTTTCTGAATGATTTTATCAATGTCAGTATTGTTTTTAGGTGGCATAAGGGACTATTTTTGAACTATGTAGGTGTTACCATTAAATTATATAGGGTAACATATTGGAGATATTATCTGTTGAATTTTATTAAGAATTTTATATTTTTAAACAATTATGATTTCATAAAAATATTTTACAATGAATTGATGCGAATTTTTTATTAGTTAATTAGTTCATATTTTTACCAATTTATTATTTATAATAGTAAAAAATTTCATGTTTTTACATTTCATTATCTGGAAACTTGTGTTAGCCACTACAAATCACGAATGCCCCTTATCTTTTTTTTAATTTCGTTGTGTATTATAGCTACACATTTTACCAATTGAATTTAAGATCACATGGAATTTTTAATTAAATATTAAATATTTATATCATATCTTATTGATAATCAAATAATATGGATAGATATTAGAAATTTCACAATAATGACCTCATTACTTAATGGAATATTAAACACATCATTTAAGCTAAATTGTAAACGGATGTGACATATCCACATTATTTAACTATACACTATACATAGTTTAATTATATTTATATATTATAGATAACACAATATACCTTATGAAGCAGCATTTTATTTTTAGAAATAATTTATATTTAACTCATTATTTTTAATAAAAATTGATAACAATTATCACAAGCCTTTAATACATAACACGAGTAGATATAGAACATAAATTATTAGAAATAATTAATTAAACATTACACACTTTATGTCACAAATTTTTTTGTATAATATAATTTTATCATTATGTTGAAAATATTAATGAAAATTTATTGAATTCAATAATAAAAATTTAATTCAATGGGATATATTTTCGTGGAAATTTAATGTAATCAACCACACCAAATATGATAGTTAATCCCGAATTTTTTATTATAACCAAACACATACTATATAATTCAAAAAATAATTTAAACCTTATTAAAAACTAGTGTAAAACATTATAATTTATTCCTCAATATATAAAAATTATAATCATGTTGCAAATATTGTTTAATACATTTAATTTAATCTTAATCATGTATTTATTATAATATCCTAAAAACAATATTTATGTTTTCATCATTTATTTTTGTATAAATTTAATCATTGTTGAATTGTTAAAATATTACATCTCTTATTTCATTTAATATATACATGAATGAATTCTATATTTAATTTTGTTTATATTCTAGAATCTTGTAATTACCATTTATGTTACCCCTAACCTGTTATCATTCATTGATGAATAAAACCCACTAACATCTTATTAATACTTGGATATTATTAGGGGTCACATAGTTATGTTGATTCATTGGTGATTTTCCAATGAAAATTTTAAATATAGTGACTTTCATACAAGGAAATAAATAAATATATATATATATATATATATATAATTTTCCAATAAAAAATCATTAATAGTTTTTTTTAAAATTTTTGATACTTTTTTTCATTTGGAAAGTTGAAATTTAACTAATTAAATTAAAATTTAAACATGTTATTGATGTTAAAGTAATAAAAGTGAAGTATAGTAGACTAGTAAATAAAAATATGAGGCATTTACATTATTCTATAAATAATTTGGTGAGGAAATATATGTTTGTAATAGTTTTAGTGAAAATTAATAAATGACATAATTTTGAAAAAAAATATAGGGACACAACCAATGATTGTGAATCCACTCATTAAAGGCATATTATCCTCTAAACTCATATTGATTTTGTTTGAATTCTTTTTTATGTATGTAATGGATATATAAAAATATTTCTTTTTAAAAATATGGTAATAACATTACAAATATTTTTATTTGGACATATTTCTTACCTCAATAAAAAACACAAAATTTCATTAAAAATTTCTACACCAAAAAACCACATTATAATATTTTAAATTTGAACAATTAGAAACATTATAATAACATCAGTTTAAATTATTAATCAAACACATATAAGGTTTGTATCTACTAAATTTATTGTCCAACTCAAAAATCCAAATTGTTAATATTATAATAATAGGGTTGGTGTTAGGGAATTGTTATTTTGGCAATGAAATGGTGTTTAGTAATAATGAAATTTGATGAAATTTGGAAAATTATCATGAAAATAAATTAATCTATTACAATATTTAAAATAAAATATATAAGGGTTTATTAATGATCATTTCAAAGTAAATGTGTCAAAAGAATTCTCAACTAATGGATTATATGTTGTAATTTTTATTATAAAGGTAATAATTGTTTTTCATTTATAATATATAAAATGTTTTAATTGAAAATAAAATCAATCATTAAGTAAAGGGGTTTAATTTAGAATATTATTTTATCCCCATTTCAAAACATGAGATTGCTCATAATCATGTTGAATCACTCTCATTTAGTTTTCTTCACTATTTAATATGTGGGAGGTACATGTATATCATTGATGTCGACGAAGGTCTAAATAAATCATTATGTGATTCTGTTTTTCAACTGAAACCAAACACAAGGATATATATATATATCATTTATAATGACTAATTGGTACCCATAACAATTACCTTTCATAAAAGTGTTATTATAAAGAGTGTGGTATTTTTTGACTTGTTTTTATGGTGTCCTATTTTGGTTGATCATTTTGACAAGGTTTTTTCTAAAACATTACAATTTTTATTTTGAGATCATATACTATTTTCCTTATATATAAATGTTTGTATTTTAAATTTATTATTAAGATGAAAATTTTAAAATGAATGTAAGAATATTTTTTCTATATCAACAACATTATATATATAAATATCATTATATAAATTCCTTTTTCATTAATTTTATTATGAATATATGAATTATTTTAATATAAAAATGTAATTATTAAATAATTTTGACAATGTACATGATCATAACTAAAAATGGTCATGTTTCATGGGAATTTTCATTCTATTAAAATTCTATTACATTGACAAAGTGAACTCTTTTATATTGTATGGTATGTCCAATGGTAAAATCATTATCTAAAATATATTCTACAATGAAAATATATTATGGTAACTCGTGTCAATTTATATATATATATATATCATATTATTATATGGTAAAATATATTTTGTAAATTTTTATACAAAATTTGAAATATTGGATATCTTCCTTCTACTGTACAATTATTGCATGATTCACAGGAAACATTGAAGTTTCCTAGGAAACCAATGCGACGATTAAAGTTATACCGAATATTCTTTTTAATTATTAGTATATTGTTTAGAAAATTATGAATTCCTTTTGGATAACTATTTAGATAACTTATGTGTCTTGGGGTAAGACATAAGTATAGAATAAGGATAGAAAAAATTATGTTCCCAAACTATTAATGGATTGGGATTCCATTTATTATATCATGCTCGATTGGAAAATTGTTTTTTTAATCATGTATGAAACCCATGTGGCATTCTAATTTCATTTAAATACAATCTCTCATGATTTCATATATATATATATATATATTAAATGTTTACCCCATTTTCTCCTAACTCTTACATTGGTTGACCTAATGTGCTTGAATGTGTAGATCTCTCCCATCCCTTTCTTAATTTTGATCATATATATCATGGATTTCCAGAATACATTCTTGTAAATACCATATACAATTTTTATTAATTTAATATCTCAATTCATTCTATTGCTTCCCTTTGGATTATGAAAACTCCATAAATCCTAATTAATGAATGGATCATATTTAGGTTTTTGGGTGGTCGAAACCATGAACATTTGTTATATAAGTGTAGATTATGATGTTAAACTATATTTATTATTATTATTATTGAATTGATAGCATATTGAAACGTTATTTCTCTTTTATTGACTTATATGTTTTGTTGTTTTAAATTAATCAGATTATCATTTTGTGAATTCAGTTTTTTATTATCTTCCTTATTTAAATTAATCATTTATGTTAAAACCATTATAGAATTTTTAATGATTCATGATATATTAAATATAATATAATTTGTTAATAACGATCCTAATAATATAAAGTTAAATTCATATCACATGTTTCTTTAAAATAATTTACATTTTTTGTGAAAAATAGATATGTAAAGGAATTTAATCTTTTTTAGGTTATGAACGGTGTAATGCAAGGTTTTAAAAATTAGGGGTTTTGTGGAAATTTATAATTTCTATTTTAAACAATGAGTTGGTTATATATTTTATTTTAATAGTGTTTTTACATGAATTTTATCAAATGGGGTGTTTCAAAATGGATTTCAAATAATTGAATAGATATGGAATCATTGGCATGTTTTAAAAAATGCTGATTTGGAACCTTAGAAAAACGTTTTCATGATACATGTAGTATAATGTGATTATCACAAATTTAAATTTAATTATTATAGTGGATTGGAACCCCAAATAAAAATTATATATATTTTTATGATATAGAATTTTTTAAATAGGAATTTCTCATAACAGGTATGGCAGGTGAGGTGATATTGATGTTTTTGAATTGAATATCTATTGATTGATTTTTTATTATACACATCGAGTTTATTGGTTATATGGGAAACCACTTCAATCCTAGAAAGGTTTAGATTTATAATACACTATAATAGTTCACTCAATATTCAGAATAATCTTGTGTTATATTTTAACATGTCTTGGGGAGAGCCCCGTAGGAGAATTTTGTATGAATAAAGTGGCTTGTTATTTCCTTTGGAAGTAAATTAGTCTGATTTTTTTACCATGGTATTGTGCTATCATGGACCGTCTCACATTGGGACATTTGGAGATTCTAATGATTTTTAATCAACATAGTAATTTTTCATAGGGGATTGTAAAATATTATCTCTAATTTTCCTTTGATTGACATGTGTGATACGAGTCTTTGATGGGGATTATTTGATTACATTCATCATGTTGAGTATATGGTGCATTATTTTAATTTACCTTTTTTCCAAATTCACTTAATTTATTCCTGAAAAAAGGAATTTAAATTCATGAACAAAATGTATAATTAATGGGAAATAAAATATATTAATAATTTTAATGAAAATTGTAATGGATTTGATTTATATTGGATAACCTTATAGATTTTATTATTGGTTTAAAATAATTTTTTTTTCAAATTCATTATTCATGAATATTATTAATCAAAGTTGGTGGTATAATTAAATTTAACAATGTTTAATACATTTTTATACACATTATTGTGAAATTATTTTATTAAAAATTAAATTTAAAACAAGTCTAATTAAATAATATTTTAAATTGAACAATATAAAATCCAGAGTTGTATGAAACTATTCTTGGATTCCCTCACTCAATATGTAAATCATTAGCTACACACATCAAATTTATCATTATTTAAGTGTTTATGAATTTCCATATCTATTGATCATGTTTGTTCAATTGGATATGGTTTATGATGTGGTGGGTTTTTAGAGGGGATATGTTGGTGATCAGAGTTATTTCGGATTGTATTAATTTTTTTCCGTATATAAGAATGTATATTAATTTTTAATATAAATCATTTCATTTATTATTGTTGTTTCGTAAATGTTTTATACATATTTATGGTTAGTTTAATAGGCGTAGTTTATGATTTATTCAAATTCACTCTATTGTATTGAACCATTTTACATATTTTTATTTCATAGAATCTATTTATTTGTGTTCTTGGGTTATTGATATATGGATTGGTCATTTCAGAATGATGCGAAGATGTCATTATGTGTTTATTTGTATCAAATTGATATATCATTCCAAAATTGATTAAATTTTTATTCCAGGGTTCATGTCTCTATCCTCTGGTGAATAAGAATAGGCTCTAAGCCATGTGGTGAGTCAGGTTGAGTTGCATGTTGGGTTAACCATGGATTGTTTATCACACATGTAATTGTTTTATAGTGTTGTTTCTTTAAGACCCTAAAAATTATTCCCAAAAATATTATTTTTTATTGTTCTATATTTATTATACAAAAAACACATGATTATAGTATATATATATTTGTACAATTAATCCTTATAAATTTTTTTAATATTAAATATTAAATAAAAAAATTGATGCTTTATTTATTGAACATATAAATAAAATATTTATGTTATGAATATTGTTATGGTTTATTTTATAATATGTAAATTGATTCTTATAATTTTAATAACATTCCTATAAATTGTTATATTTTTTTTATTATTTAATATCTAATTTAATTAAACATATAATGTCATTTATTATTCAGTTATAAGAATTCTTATAAATGATTTTTATTTTAGTAAATGTCCGTATAGTGGATTACACAAAAATATTGGGATGAATCAGTCAATAAATGTTTAAAACAATGCTTCCATAAATGAGAATATTGTCCTCTCGCATTGAGGAACACTTGGATTTCACTATATCATTCCTCTCTATGATTTATGAATACTGTAAATTAATAATGGGATTTATCATGGTTAAACTAAAAAGTGATATATCAAAGGACAATGCATGGAAATATTTCTATGATACATACTTACTAAATACTCAATTATTTACAAGTAAATATTTGTAAGATTCTCATTTTCCATTCTAGTTGACTACCATGAAGTTCTGGAGAACTCATTATCCTACATCAATAAGTAACTTACAATTATTCTTGTTTACATTTTTCATCACCTCCATACAGAGATAATATAATCATATAATAAAAATGGTGGATCTCATAGACTGATAAAATATTAACTTATAGACATAGATTGAAAATACTTAAGTATATTCTTCATATAAATTCATCCTTCCAAATTATAATTATAAACATAACATATTAATCATTAATTTTTAATCATAAATAATATATTATTTTTATCTATGTATACCCAAATCACATCATACCAGTTGTTTATCCAACACATGGTGACTATGTGTCCATCATCACTTGAATATGATAATTGAATTCATTCAAAAATAAATTTATAATAGTCTATTTTTTAACGTTACAACGTAAATATAATTAAATAGTGATTGAAACTCATATATCCGGATCTAGAAATTAGAATAAAAACACATGATACAATATTATAAATTAAACCACATTTTGATGTTCTAAATTATCATTACTATCACTATTATTGTTTCCTCATATTGAGATGCCTCACATGTGTGACATTTTTATGAGTCACATCCTCCTATTTTCCATAAAGATGATTCCACATGGCTCAGAGGTACACACCAAGATATCTACACCTTATGAAACTATGTTTCCCTCTCACGTTTCCATTTCCATAATAGGTACTAATTTTTTACCATTACTAGCACCCAAATTGGTGTATTTGATATCATTCTCCATTTTAGAGAGCCTCAAAATGAATCCCCCATGTTGACCACTAATGTTTTGGTCCATTATTATATTCAAATTTCAAGAATTAATACATTACAAATTCTAATGGGAATGGGAGTAGTCCTAATTAGAATACCTCACATTCACCACACCTACTGACTAGGGAAATGTCATTATAATGTTGATTCTTATAATCAATAAACAAGTCAACCTCCTTCATCATACTTCTCATCTAGCATCCTTCAAAAAACACAAAACCCAGAATTAATGATAAGGGGTTTTTATAAAAATAATCTTTATTGGTAAATAGAAAGTATTACAAACAATCCAAGGACTATCATATTCTAGGTAAGTACAAATTATATACTAATAACTAATTTCATTCACACATAAGACGTTATTTTTGTGAGAAACATGGATTTAGAAATAAAACTACATGAAATACAAAAATAATACAAGAAATGATGACAAATATCCACATTATGTTTCATTTAAATATTATCCCTCTTTCATATATTCACCCTCATATAAATACACACCAACATTCTTGGCCATTATCAATCAATTGGAAGAAATTATATTACTAAAAATTTAGTCAGTGTGGGTTATAAATCTATGAAATAGACATTAGAGTAATTAACATTGGGATGGGAGAAACCATATTGGTGGGGTTTTCATTAGGTTCCATCTAGTAATATGGACTTAGATAAACTCAAATATAAAATATATTCTTCAAAAAAAACATGTTTGTTTATAACTTCTGTTAATGTATATAACATAATCATGGGTTGAAAAATACTGCTATATCAAAATTACTTACTTCACATACTCAATAATAAAATGACATTTTAACTTAATAAGTTTAGTTAATTATTTTGGGGTATGATTTTTTCTATGATAAATCTCCATCCAATTTCTAGAATATATTATTAAAGGATATATCACTTCAATACCCGCATTTATTTGTATTGAATTAATCCATTGAAATTGGATTCATGATTGTGTTTAAAAAATGTATGTGGATTCTGTTACAATAAATGATCAAGAATCCAATATATCACTTTTCAATGATATCAGTAAGATATTTTTTGAATTAAATCACTTCATAATTCTTATTTTAATAATTCTATCAATCAACCCCAATCCACATCAAAATATACCAATAATCACATAATCTATCTTTTTTTGTAGAATAACTGATATTATGTTGTATTATTGACATAAAAAAGTATCATATACATAGAATTAATTTCAATTTATTTAGGAAAAGTTAGAGATTTTTTAGATAGAAATGTGGAAAAGTAAAGTTCAAATAATTTGTAATCAAATAGAGTAAACATATATTAATTGTTCAATAATTTTACATAGTTAACTATATACAATTTCTATCTTATTATAACTTTTTATAGGTCTTAGTCAGATTAGCATTAGTTTGTGACCTAAATCCCCATTTTAAATCAACATCATCTACTAAATAATTTAATTTTCAATATATAGGTTGTGACCTGAATCCCCATTGGAAATCCATTATTTTCACATATTTGAAAATCATTGAGTACCAATAAATTAGTGATTTATTTATCCCATAAAATGTGATTATAATACTGATTACATTATATTTATCATTATAATAGATATATTCATCTAATTTATAAATGTATTATTTATCATCATGAAGCACAGTGACAAATTAGTATTTTATTTCTATTTAGAATAGTTTTTACTTGTTGGTCATTGCTAAGGCCAAGAATAATTTTATTATTTCATGTGATTCCATTGGTGACAATGTATCATAAATAATTATTCCATTAATTAGGGAATGAATCTTTCATATGAGTCATTCATTGTTTCAAATAAAATTTCTCTCTTTATATAGATTATTTTGTGTGTCTCACATTGTCTTGAAAACATTCTTATCGTATGGACATAGAAAAACATCATAAGTTTCATATTTATCAATTTTTCCAGACCATAATTCATATTGGTGACCCACCATCCATCAAAAGTAGCTCAAATAAATTAGGATTGCTCGACCAAAAAAAATAATATGAATGATGTTGATCCCTCATTCATCTCATCTGAGAATGGTCATTCCTATCCAAATAAATGTTTCCTTTTGTGATTTAATCCATATTTATTCTACATATTATACCATTTTAATTTAAATTACATAATCACAATTAGAGACATCATTATAGTGAAATTATGTCTTCTCATTCACCTAGAACTATATTACTCTTCTTCATTTTCATATTTAAAAATTGGTTTCATTCCATACTGAATGTTCTCAAATGATTCTTCAATTTTTCCCATTTTTAACATCCACAATACCAGTGTTGTCCATGATCATTTTATGTATCCTTTTGGAGAATATTCCAGCCATAATATGTGATGATTTTTCAAGAATTATTCCATCAATGATTCAATATTTATAAATTATACTATTCTCACTGATTAGATTAAAATATTTAAAATGAAATTCCTATATGTAATTGAGTGTATGTTTCTATTCATACAATAATTAATATAAAATTTTCTCACAATATTCATAATGAAATATCAAATTCGATATCTATAACTCATGTAAAATAGATTCATTCTAAAAACACTATCTAATAACATTCAATATAACAATTGTCCTTCTGATGTTATTGATTATGTTTTCACATCAAAATAATACCGTAATTTTATAAGCTTCTAAGATAGAAAAAGATGAATTTAATTCCATTAGACCCAAAAAATTCTTATATATTCTGATCTTTTAATTCAATACCATTTTTTGGAATTGTTAATTTGTCTACCTTATTGTCTCTTAATATCTCATTTGATATTGGTAGAGATACATATAATCATAAAAATTTAATTTTATATTCATTATACATTCCATGCAACTGAAATGATCCACAAAGAACACAAAATAACATTTTTATATAAATTTTTTGGTGTAATCGACCCAAAAGAAATGTGCACAATATAATGAAACATTTATGAATCCAAAATTTTGTATTGTGGGTCAATTGAATGGTATTACATTTGTTATATGAATCAATGATGTGTGTGTAATCATACAAGAGATTATGAAAATCACAAGTCGCACAACTCTTCATCAATTTATCCAATAATTTTGGGATGAAAGGATATTCCACTTAATTTATAATATGTTCTCTTCCTCTTAAAAATAAAATGATATTTTATATTTTCGTACAATATATATACGACCCATGGTTCCTCTACCCTATATGATATGTGAACCTTCAAAATATTTTCTCGTAAATACCTTTTTGTTGAAATTATCGACATTTATACAGTTTCACAATTTGTTAAATCTAAGAGGATAATGAATTGGTCATCCATCCAATAGAATATATGTTTACTTGACATTAATCAGCCATTTTTTGCCTTTTCATCAGCGGAAAATCTAAAGACCCTCATTGATTCAGAATAAAAAATATTATTTTTTCCTTATTTTTCAAAATGTGGGCTTTAATTCAATTCATGTGGGATGTGAATCCAATACCCAATATATATTTACTTGAATTTTTCATTTCCCTAAATATAGTTTCATAAACCTTATAACTCTATATATATCATTTCCTCACCCACATAGGTGATGAATAATCATCCTCATGATCATGTACCATAAACACTTCCTCTTCTTTTAGTACATAAACTAAGTTTTTAGTTTATATGATTTTTTATTAGTATTATTGTTTTTTATTCGCACTACATTGAATAATTTTGAAAGGAATTATTTTTTATGCATGATGCATATATTAGTCCATTTTCCCTAAATTCATTAAAATAAATTTTGCATCCAATAAATTAAAATAAATATACTGAAATATTTCTTTCTTATTTGTAATAGTGCCTCTCCTGGGAAGACATATTATTAATAGGGTACTTTTAGTATTTCATCAATGAAATTTCATAGTAAAAATATCTATCTATGGATGTAATTGAAATTACCATGTCCTTAAGAATTTATTCCCTTTATTTGTTGGGATGATCATCCATTATTAAGGGTGTTAGTGATTTTGGATTTGAACAAACCAAAAAATCCCTTCATGACATCACCATGGTTCACCCAATATAAACATGAGGAATAAGTATATTCTCATCCCTAATTTTTTTGGATGGACATGATAATAATATCCATTAAACTCACTGTCATTATGTCATATGTCATAAAAAATTTAATCTTCGCATATTTAAAACTGATTCATACATTCTTCTTGGAGATCCTAAAAAATATTAACATTTACATTGATTTTATATCCAACCCATAAAAAATCATGTTTTTATTAAATATTATTTATTGGTTAAACATACATTCTTATGTTTCTAAACTAAATTTTTTTACATTTTCATTATCATACAACAACTCGTACTTATATTTTTCATGTTTGTATATGTGGATTATTGAATCATGAACTACATAGTTGGTCCTCTATTCTTTTCTCTATGAATAACACATTTTTAGGGGATTATTTATTTAAATCCAAAATATATACAAATCTAATAACATAAAAAATTTCATCACCACATTCTTTTATAGTCTAATTACAACCCAGAATTGAATTATATTGGCAATACATCACTTTTTAGGATTACATAATACATAATAGAAAAAGACACCAAAAGCCCATACTAATCTACTACCGTTGAAAACGTGGAATCAAAAACATAGGTACATAAGTGAGATAAATTATTTCACACTGGTTTCTCCATGAAAAGAAACCTTCTTAGAAAAATCAAACACAATACATATCATCATAACCTGGGGAACCAAACATAAAAATGGGTGATCACAAATTCTTATTAAGGGAATAATAAGAGAGACAAGTATGAGTAAACATGATTATAGGGGTTTGGGAAGGTGAAAAAAAATTTATTATCATACCCATCATATCAAAGATCATAAACATGTATTGTGCCATAAAGCATGATTGTTTATAAGGCATGTATCACAAGGAAATAATGAACACATAAGATGAAATTAATACACAGGAATAACAAATTTAATTATAGAAAACACATAATTATATAATTTAATTTATATAGTAGTCATGACATTTCTTCCACTTCCATATTTGTTGAAATAGTCCTTTACTCAAAAGGATTTACCCCATATTCCCACCTTGTATTACTAAACTGATTTCACTCCCCATTCTGCACTTGTAATACTTAACAGAGTTCGTTTCCCGTTCCAACCCTTTAATAATGAACTTATTTAATTTCCCATTAGAGCCATGTATGTATAATGAGATATAAATCATTACCCAATGCATTAGAGGGATATATAGATTCTTCCATAACATAATGAAATCGTGCAATCATTTTAAAAAACACTAACAATCATATGATAACCCATGAAATGAAATTTGTTTCAAAAATATGTAATTATATCATTGAATGTTATAAAAGATACAATTTTCATAACATTTTCATGAAAAATATAACCCATGAAATGAAAATGGATTTCATAAAAATATAAACCATAAAACATAAATGAGTTTCATAAACACATTAAAATCATGATAAAAAAATTCAAAGAAAAAATATTAATATAACAATAAGATCATTTAGAATAAATTCATGATTAACCTCAATTATGTCATCCTAGATGTAAAATTATTTTTAAATTTATTTTAAATTAATATCATGATGAAATTATCCAACCTTGCATAAAAATGGAATTTTTTAAAGAAAGTCACTTTGAATGAAATTTTATTTGGAATAAAAATTATAAATAATGAATAACATCATTTTTTCAAGCATTTTACTAGGAATATTATAAAATAAGCCTGAATGTATTTTCAAAAACATTTTTCTTGAAAACATCTAATAACCATGATTAAATTTTTGGAAACTCATTTCATTGAAAATAAATTGGAATAATTAATTTCCATATTATTAGGAATACATATTATAAAAAAAATAATCATTTCAATCAGTTTAATGTAGAATCGTGGGAATTTCATTTATGAAGGAAAATAACCCAAACACATAGAACATTCCTTTTACATTGTAAAAACATTTGAAAGGTTCCTCGACCCTAAAATGACAACATGATAAATTATTAAAAACCCATTTATTATAATTTAAAACATGGGTAATTTTTTTAATGATCAGAGGATAATAATATAAAATTTTTCAATAATTTTACATGACATCATTTTGAATAAACACATATTATCGACATAAGAGACATGGAATGTCTCAATTTATTAAAAAACATTATTAACTTGCTTATATACTGAAGTGTGGAAACATTGAACTGATACAAGAGTATATAATCAATTATTAAAGGTGAATAAAATTAATGAGTTTTTTTGGATATATAGATCCTTACATCTCATCAATGATAGAAAAATCATAAACAATCTCAAAAAGTGATGATATTATTTCAATATACTCTTTTAACATGGTAACATGGAACCATACTCCCAATGTTAGAAAATGAAATTTAATAATGATTAAAATTTCCTGAAATAATGAATATTCGTGACATAAAATTTAAATTCTAATATACACAACTCATATAAAATATAGGTTCATATTATGGAATGTGTTTCAATGAATAAAAATGAGGAAAAAATTACATTATAGATTTGATAAATTTTCAAACATTAACCCCATGTTATAAAGGTCATAAAATGGTTATGTAAATACCCATATGTTTCATTATGATTCTCCTTGAATACATTAATGTGTAGTATAAACACATCACAATATATGTGATCAGTTAATAAGGCATGTCTTTCATGGAAATAATGAGTCAGACGAAATTCCCTTACCATTTGTCTTGACTCTCTTCGAACTCGTACAACCATCATGTATAAAAAGTATAAATTTATTATTCATATATTACATAACCATATTTTTATATCTCATACCATATATGGTTTTATAATGAAATTATATTACCCACTCGTTAAAAAATTCATGTTAATGTGTCACTTTGGTTAATATCTGCTATGTTCTTCACTTGTGTCTTAATTTGTCACATCATTGGTCATTATAACGATATCATGACAAAAAATTGTATAACATGATGTAAATATAAAATAAATTATTTTTATTTTTATTTTTATAATTCTTTTAATATATAAATATAAAATGGATTACACTGTTAATGGAGACAATAAGACGTACGTACGCCTGAACACTATTTTTATGTAATTATCATGTTGAAATAATGAAATTAGTAGACATGTACATATATATGTATTTATTTAATTGTTAAATTCGCATGATTATATAACATATATCATAAATATTCACAAAATAAATCCTTATTAAATTTTTGGTAGTATTTGACTGAACCATATCGCTTTGAGCGGGAGGTAGTCCAAACATCCTCAAATGAAATATTCATATTAACATAAAATTTAATGTATAAAGTTATGTGATATAAAATAAATAGATAATCCTAAATATATAATTAATATAATATATAACTTATATAAATTAGGTTTCCATTATAATTTCCACCATGGGAGGTGTTAAAGGAAAAAATGAACAATCATCATTTAGTGAGATGGTAGTTTGTTATACTCGTAAACAATAAGTTCAATACACATTAGATAGAAGATCATGTATTCTTTGGATGAATAATTATAATATAAAAAGTATAGTATGTTGATTATAATGAGTTTTTATATAATAAAGTGATGAGAATAGTTTTTTTAGTGTATAATTAAAATTAAAATAATGGTGTTTTAGGGAGGGTGTTACCACTTAATCGAGTTTCAACTTTTGGTCTTTACAAAACGGATTCATTTTAAGGATTCCGGAATAAATAAAGATTCAATTAGGAAGTGAGGAATGTTGGTTTGAAATTTGGACTGATTTTACCCAATTTTAATTTTCTGGAGATATGTGATAAAGTAGGTGTAGAGGAGGACTTTTATAATGGAGGGAGAGTGGCACTCTCATAATAATATAGAATAGAGTGACCCTCTCACTCATTTTCGAATGGAAGTTGATCCAATAATTATCCAAAGTGGATATAATGGATGATAGGGTCGAAATTTGAATATAGAATTTCTTTATTAAAAGTTTATAAGTTTTGTTCAGACTTAAGGTTAAAATTTAGTAACATAAAACTTTTAATAGAACTTTATCAGATTTAATTAATTTTTATTATTTCAATAATATTTTTGTCCAAATACTACGTTCACTATATGAGACATTTTGAATTATTATGATTTTAGATGTTGAATATATTTTTCTAAATTCAAAACAAAAAAGTGACATGAATAAATTTAAATTTAATCCCATAGTTGGGTAGACAATGTATGTTTTTAAACTAAAAACATTCAATAGTTTCTATCTTTAAATATTCAATTTGAAAGGGAAACTAATTATAATGAACTAATTTGGATTAGTTGTTTAAAATATTATCTTATTATATATTGAAGTAAATTTCAAACAAACTTTAACCATATTAAAAAATTAAATGAAAAAAATATGTTTTTATTAAAATTCAGTAGTGTGAACTATTCATTTAAAATTGAAACCTTATAAAAAACTGAAAATATATCCAAACCTATTTTTTATGTTTTTATTAAAAATCCGATGATTAAATTGACATATTAAATCTTTTATCTTTTGAATATTTTTATTTAAAATTCCTTTTCCAATTAAAGGCGGTACAACAACCTTTATAAAAATATAGGATTTTATTTAGAAATTTGGGATGGGTTGTTTCATTTGCCTATTGAATCTATTGGATGAATATTAATATTATTTTATTAAATATATATTGTTTATATTATATTAATATCACTCAATAATTGTAATTATTTTAATTTTTTAGGATAAAAAATCTTTGTGACAAAAATAATAACACTGAGGTATGATGAAGTTCCACAGAAGACTGGATTTCCTCATTGTATTGTGCAACATATAAGATCGAGTGCTAATGAACAATAAAAGAATATTTATAAATATATATATATATATGATACCATATCCATTAAATGTTATTTTATGAATATTCCACCTTAACATACGTAAACATATGGTTTTCATAAAACATAACATAAATTAATTTCTTACAAATTACATGGAAATGAATATAAAAACCAATTTAATATAACTCACAAATTTTAAAAAATTTAATTAATAATGAAAAAATATCATTGTGAGAATAATAGTTTTTTTGTAGAAAAATATTTTTTTATATTCAATAGGTTCTTATATTCATTTATAAATAATTTCTATGTAATTATTTATTTTTAAACATTGTAAAAACCATATATTTATATAATATATTTTATTATATTCATTAAATCAAATTTAACAGCTTGGTTATATTATATATATATATATTGAAATAATATAATATTTTTTTGGTAATATTCTATCTTGCATATTACATAAGCCATTGAAGAAATTTATTCTTGTAGGTAACATAATTTTAACTCGATATTCTATAAAGAGGAATATAGCCATTATATTACATGTAGTGCATGATTGTAATTGAATTTCAACTAACATAAGAAAACGTGATGCATTAATATATATAAAATATCTAATTTCAATTTTTTGTGAAATGAAATATATCAAAAAGATTAATATTATTTTGAAAAAATATTTCAAAAAAACTGGGTGTGTTAAATTATACCCCTCTGAAAAATGAATTTATCCCTAACAATCATTTAGGTTATGAGAGTTTTAATACTTGAGATTTCATTTCACCAAAAGCCACATCTAAAAATGAACACAAAAACTTCATTTACAATTTTTTTTAAAACATGATGGTTACTAAATGTAAAATATATATAAATTTCTAGATAGGACAACATTTGTGGGAACTGAAAACATGGACATGTAACTGGAATAAAACCATCAGTTTCTGATTTAGAGTGATATAGAACAATGTTAAGTGAAATATAACAATTAGAAAGACATAAGTAAGTAATGATCTAAGAGACTATATAATTTATCAGAAACAGGTTACGTGGATAAAAAACATTTTTAATGTTCATTTTTCTTAATTTTAAGGAATTTTCCTGAAATTATATATTTTCATGATTTCATGACAACCTCACCCGTCATTATTCCATGATCTAATTTTTGTCTTTCTCCAAAAAAGTGCTTTTTTAATTCATAAATAACTAATAGAACAATATATCCATGATATTTTATCCCATCTGTCATTATTTTAGATTAGCACCATGTTTTTATAACATGTTATCCAATACACATAAATAATTATGTGGTGATAAAATATTGTATTATAACAAAGATCATTCAATGTATAGCATAATCATTCCATAAATGGTTAACCTTAAAAATCTTATGACTGAAAATTAGTTTTTTATTCAAAATCTCTTTCGAGGAAAAAGTGGGAGACTCACTACATGGAAATACCAATAAAAAGACTACATGAAACATTCCCTCGCTAGAAATTACATCATTATGTTAGGCCTCCACCTCAATTGACCACTTAGAAATCTATCCCATGCAGAGTTTCATGGGTCAGGTACCAATGACAAAGCCATATCCTCTCATTCATCCAAATTTAAATTGCCATTCTTTGATGTAAGCTTCCTTCTCTGAAACCTCATCTGGCACTACTCTTGATAGAGTTCTTGTTCCATCCACTATCAAAATTCAGAATAAAACCAAATACAATTAATTCATCAAATCCCTCCCAGTTTAGAATTCAAAAACTGCCATAGAGTAGAAACAAAAACCCAAAATTCACAGAGTCACCAAAAAGCAAATGAACTGATCATCACCGATGATTTTGACATCGAACTCAGATCCTAAAGGACCAATAAGACAAATGTACTACTCTGCCTTGGAGAGATTGGATGAATTATAGAACCGAAGTTGTAAACAAGCAAACAAAGGAAGAATAAAACACTGATGATGATATGACCCAAATTCCAATCAACAGCAAGAAGCCAACCATCACATTCAAATAGATATAAACATCACAAGTTGATTTAGAATGATCAAAAAACAATGTCGGTAATTTCAATAAGGCAAACTAACTCATAAAAAACAAGAATGTTAACTTATAAAATCTAAAATATGAAAGAAACACCACCGCTAATTACTGGAACAATGGATAAACACAATTCAATCGTTGTTTCCTCAATGAACCAAACCCTCTCAGTAGAAAAAGCCTCAAACCAGATTCACAGAAACATAAACCAGATCAATTAAGACCGACCAACCAACTATAAGGCTGAAGAGGATATGGTGTTATGGAGATGAATCAATCCAAAATTTTGATGAAATGAAGCTGTAGGAGGCAACACCCATGCTGCTGTTAATAGACGGAAACCAAGATGCCGCTGCTGTGAAAGCCAGAATCTGAGGCACAGCTGCTAAAATCCAAACTGAGATGTAGCTGTTGAAGCCAAAATCCATGACGAAAAACCAAAGCTACATACAAAAAAACACCAAAGTATCATAGAACCGAAAACTAAGACGTCATCGCTGCTAAAATGTGGTATGAGATGCCGAATGCTAGAAACCATGCCGAGAGAAACCATTCCAGCCACTGAGGGAGGACGTCGCCCAAAATCCTATGAGAGAGCAAAGACGCAGAGTGAGACGCGACCGAAGAACAAGCTGACATCCTGAAGACATTGTTGCCTTTGACCTTCCACCTCACTGAGACCCTACGCCGACCCCATCCATGCCTCTAGATGCTCTAATCGCAAAAAGAGAAACCCTAGTGTGCTCCTGAGTGCAGATCTCCCGAGAGAGCCCCCATTTTTATTCTCTCGAACATGGGGTTAATTTTCCTCCAATAACCATTGTGAATGATGGAAATCCCAAATAATTGAAATATATTCACTGATCTACCACATAACACGATGTCCCATGTGGTTTTCACATACCAAACATTGTAATACCCTCACAATATATGTCTTTAATTACAATTAATCCTTTTGAGAAACATGAATGATTACTTATTCCAATGATTACTGTCTATATTATTGAAATATAATATGTTATACACTTCATCCAAGATGACATATACCACTTTGTCAATAACTAGTTCCAAGCAAATCCCTAACCACTAATTGACTTATTGATATCCATCATATCATTATCAAAACTTCAATATCTCTATTATAGACATTAATTAAGGGTTACATACCCTTAATCAAAATATCACATTGTCATTAGATCACTTTACCATTCCAATAGATCCATTCCCACTAAACTTGGAAATACTGAGTGAAGGCATAAATAGATAAATTTGTGTATATTTCATCATTCACACAAGATTATTTTTTAATCAAAATAGATAAAAAATTGATGATTCCACTTTATTCATAACCCATAAGAGGGATACCTCATCCTATTACATAATAAATCATTCCCTTCACATTCCATCTATATTCCCAAAATCATCATTAGTAATATAACAATTGATCATAACATCTTGTTGATTATCTTCATGACATTTCCTATTGGGACATTGAGATTCATAATGACCAATTATTCCATGATTAGAACACATATCCTTCGATGATGTTATATAGAGGTCTATATAATGTTCCATTTCATTAACCAGACCCTTCAATTTCCCCACATAGACAATTGATTTGTGTCAATCTTTTACATAGTAAAAACACCTTCATTTTTATCAAACACATTCACATCGGTGATTATTTCCACATACATTACAAAAAGGAAACTGAAACATTTTTCTTATATACTCTCAATTAACCGATCATTCAGAGAACATCTTCATTCTATTCCTTGGTGAGTCTGTGAGTTGGTTAAGGTACATTTTATTGATAATTTTCCTTGAAAACTGATTAGTCGGGATCAAAAAATACTTCACTCTAGTGATCATACCATTTGATTTCTCAAGAACATATTGTCCATCATATTCATAGTTAACACGGTTTTTTTGGTTCACTCAATTAGCTAAATATAATAGTAATTGAGTAGTAAATGATTATCAATGTAAGGAGTCATATAATCATGAAAACAGAATATATTATTTTTAAATTACGACATATTTTTTAAAATATGAATTATCGGGATTATCCTAGTTTATTTATATTCATATTTTATTAAAATACACAATATCGGATCATGCAGAGTTTTGAATATCCAATAAAAATCCCCCTAAGAGTGTCAAACATAGTGGGCAGTAGGACCCGTTGTCAAGTAACAAATTTCCATAGTCATTCCCGAATCATATTTTCAGATTTATCACTCCTAGGTACCTCTACACAAAAGGCACATGCACATGTAATATCCAGATACATATGTATTTCCATGAAACCGCTCTCTTTATAATTTACCAGTATTCTAGGATATTTTCCCATGATATTCTATAGCCTTAATCTTATCCTTAGACATGTTCTTGGGTTTCTCACTGTAATTTTGTCTTCCTCGTTTCAAAATGATAACTAAACCTTTTTTCGTTACCAAATATATAAAAACAATCATGGAATATATAGATATTTCATCAATTTTGTGGAATACCAAAATCATAATTCAAATAGATACCCATAGACAGTACTAGTCTAGTGCCTTTGGAATCATGGAATCATAAACACTGGTACCTATGTGATATAAATTATCTCCCACAAGTTTTTTCATGTCTATAACCCTTCTTCGAAACATCAAATATAATACATATAGTCATAACTTGGGGATGGAATCATAGAAAAGGGTGAGAACATATGCTCCATAAAGGTTAACCAGGGACACATGTAAGTATAAACATGTTAATTAGGGATATGAGAACGTGACTAAAACACTTTAAGATCATACATGGTATATCTAATATTATATACATGTATCATGGGATAATGATTTTTAGTTTACAAGGACGGTATCATAAGGAAATAATGAACCTAATCCATGATAGCATAAAATAGGAATAAAACATGGAATTTTGGAAACACAAAAGCATATAATATAAAATTTCTAGTAGTGAAGGAATTATTTTCAAATCAATATTAGTGGAAAAAATCCTTTACTAAACCTGGAACTGAACCAGTTCCAGTCTGTAATTACTGAATTAAGTTCACTCCACATTCCCCCTCTATAATACTGAACTCATATCATTTTTCATTTTATTCCAATAATAATAAATTTGGTTCATTTTGGGTACCATCCATATCTATCTTTGGAGAAACAAATCATTACTTAATGAATTATAGATAGAGATAGTTACCAACCATCTCAAAGTGAAATCAGAAATACATGTGCCTTAAATTCATAAAAAATATTATCATAACACATGTATCTAAATGGGTATAATAAAAATGTAATCATATAATAAATTTTCAAAAATGATACAACATTCATAATCATGTCATGAAAAACATATCCAATGAAAGGTAAAAGTAGTTCATAGACATATATCCCATGAAAGGGAAATGGGTTTCATAAAAACCTAAAATCAATCAAAAACCATTCACAGAAACAATATGAATAGAACCATTAGATCATTACCATGGAAGGGATTATTAATATCAATTGATTTCATCTAATATGAGAATATTTTTAAAATATATTTCAAAAACATTTATTGAGGAAAATATATATTTTTCATTAAAAAGGGTTTATTTAAAACAGAAAACATTTTGAAACTATTGTTTTTGGGAATAAAATATATAATGAAATAATTTAATCATTTTGAAAATAATTTTACATGAAATCATAAATTAATATCATGACCATATTTTCAAACCCAATTTCCTTGAAAATATATAAAATATATTGAATGTGTTTTGGAAATATTTTTCTTGGAAAATACATTGAAAAAATAAATTTCCAAAATATTGGAAATTATTAAAAATTAATTTAACATTTTAATCATGTAATGTAACCATTATTGTAAAGTCTTTTGTGATATAGGATAACCCAAACATGCATAAATTTCATTTCTCATCGCAAGAAGTTTATAAAGGTGAATTGACTCGAAAACAATACAAAGATTCCTGATTAAAAATAAATTTGTTTTAAAAATTAAAAACAAGTGTAAAAAATTATTTTAATGAACCTTGAAAAATATTATAACATTTTTGAAACCCTTTTAGAATAATTTTTTTTGAAATGAACATTGAATTTCAACTAAAGATCGAGTTAATGTAGGACATTATTAAATACACTTTCTTAACTGTCTTATGTACCGAAGAGTGAAAGAATAGTAAAAGTATGTGAATATATCATTAATAAACACATGAGAATAAAATTCATGACAGTTCTTAATATATTTATCATTATATTTCATAAAATAAAGAAAAATCATAAAAAATCTAGAAAATCATTGATAATATTTCAATAAAACCAGATAAATTGGTAAAATTGAACCATAATCCCAATGTAAAAAAAATATAAATTTAATGAATCACAAAACATTACTAATGTAATTAGGCTCATGATATAACATTTAAATGGTTGTATATACACCTCAAAAAATAATATAGGTGCATAACATAACTTGTGTTTCAAATAAGGAAAACTGACACAAAAATTACATTATCAATTTGCAAACTCTTGAAATAAAAACACCTTGAAAGAGTCATTATAAAATGGTTTTGTAAATAATCTTATATTTTAGTATAAATGGTATAGAATACATTAATTTTTAGTATATACAGAACAATAAATAATTTAGTGGTTAATAAGGTATATATGTCTTCGAAATAATGAATGAGGTGAAATTCATATACCTTATGTATTGACTCTATTCATACTCGTACAAACATACTATATAATACAAATAAATTTATTATAAATATATCACATAACCATATTCTTATATCTAATAACATATATGGATTTATTATAACATTATATTATCTAATCGTTCACAATTTTATGTTCAGGTTTCAGTTCAGGTAATATCAGCTTTGCTCTTCTTATATGTCCTAATTCTTCACATCTTTTGTCCTTATAAATTATATCCTTAGATTTATAATGTAAAATACTATATAAATATCAATTAAATTAATTAATTATTATTATAATATATAGAATATATATTTATGAAATTTAATACACCATTAATGGAGATGATAAGCCATACGTATGAATGAATAATAATTCTGTTTAATTATCATGTTTAAATACACAATGTAAACCCCCCCCACACATATATATGGATATATATATATATATATCATTATTTCAGTAGATTTATTATATCATATATTTCATATATTTTCACTAAATCAATCCTCAATAAATTCCATGAATTGTATTAATGAATCACGTCACTTTTAGAAGGCTATAGTCCACAGTTTCTCAAATGAAATTATCATAAGAACACAGAACATAATGTATAATTATTTGTGTTTTAAAATAATTAAATAATAGTTAATGCATAATACATAATATATATCATATATAAATATAGTTTCCATCATAATTATCTCTATGTGAGGTAGTAATGAAAATAATGAATAATCATTGTTTAGTGATGTGGTATTTCTCCATACACATAAATAGTTTGTTCATTACTCAGTAGATTGAATTGTATGTTTTTTATTGTTTAATTATTAGCATAATAGAATCATATTACATTTAGATTAATGTTTTTGTTGTAAAGTCATTTAATAAGATGATTTTAGACCATGGATAACGAAATGAATTTGAGGGAGGGTGTTACTTCTAAAATGAGAAACACTTATTGGTTTCGACCAAAGGATTTCTTTGAAGGAATTATAACCAAAGGAGGTATAAATAAATAATTTAGGGATGTTTGGGAGATATTTTAACAATGTTTTTAGGATCTTATTTGTTTGAGCTGTGAGGATGTCGGAGGAGAGGGTTCCTTTTAAAACAGAGGGGGAATGACTGTCTTGTAATATTTTAGAAAAGGGAACCCCTCCAATGTTCTTTGTTGAAATTTGATCAAATAAGAGCCCGGATAATAGTAAAGGGAGTATATCATGTATATATTACACGTAAATGGATTTAAAACATATTTATTGGTAATTTGGGGCATTGAGGTTATGTTTCAGTTCTTTATTAAGCATAATTTAGCCTTAATCGTTGTAATTAATTTTAATTAATTCACTAATATTTTTGGTCAAAAAATTATTTGAAAAAATTATATATTACAGAATATTCTGATTTCAAATATGGATTTTTTTTAAAAAAATTTAAACATAGTAGTGGTAGAAATTAATTTTAATTTAATCCCGTATTCGTGTCGACAATGCTGGTTTTAAAGTAAAAAAACTTTCAAATGTTTGCTAGGTTTTTATATTAAATTTCAATGTAAAAATGATTATAATAACCTAAATTGTATTAATTCGTAAAAATATTAGATATCTAGTCCATTAAGATAATTAAAAATATAATTTAGCCTTATAAAAATTATAGGTGACAAATAATTTGTAATTAAAATCCTCTATTTTTAACTATACCTTACAAAATAAAACCATACAGAATAATACCAAAAAATTCTGTTAACCTATTTTTTATGTTTCAATTACAAATAATAAGTTTATTTTTATATATTAATTCTTTAAAAGTTCAAAAAAATGAAATTATAATGGGGTTGACATTAAATGGTGGTAAAACTACCTTTATAAAAATAAAATGGTTTTAAGCATAAAATAGGGTTTGTTCATATGTAATTCCTATCAAATATGTGGGATGAATAAAAAATATATTGAATATATATTTTATATATTATTTTAGTATCCCTCACTAATTATATTTATATTAATTCATTAGGATAAATACCTTTTTTAAAATAATAATTGTTTTATATTAAAGTACTCCCCTTATATTCAATTGGTTATATATTAATATCAAAATAATTTTTATGTAAGTAATAAATATTATTTTTTATGAAAACCATAATTTTACAAAAGTTATTATATAATATTAATAAAATCTAATTTAATACATACATTACGAATTATTATTACGTATATATTAAAATAATATATTATTGTTCATTAACACTCGATCATGCATGTTAAACAATACAATGCAGATATCTAGTCTTCGGTGAAACTTAAGCTTACCTAAGTTTTCTATCTACATGATTATAACCATTATATTTCAAGTAGTTCACTATTAACATTGTATTTTATATAACGAGAGACAACATTCATCTTTAATATATACAAATTATCAATTTTAGCGTTCATTGAAATATTAAATATCAAAAAGAATAAATTACATCCAAAAGATATATTTATAATGATCATCGAGTGTTACAATAATTATTTTGAGTGTCCATAAATACACATTCATAACTTACATACATATTATCTTATGCTTCACCATCGTTGGAACCATATTCTTCCTTGTGTAAATTTTTTATAAATGGACACCATTGAGAATTAAATATTACACTAACATAATTTTACATCAACTTAGGCTTCGAGTATATATCATAATCTACATGATATAGATAGTTCTTCTGACATTTAACCTCTAGGTTCCCACATTTTTACTTTTAATAAATTCAATAGGTAGTTTTACTTTAAACTTTTCACTTTATCTAATAATATTAGTGTAATGGAATTACCAAACCTCATAATAATTATTGTCTTCTAAATTATTTTTGATTTATAGATTCTTCATGAAATTAAAGGCCCCCTATTGATGACTCTTTAACCTTATTAACACATTATCTTCATTTATTATCATATAATCAAATAAACTAATATGAAAATTTCATATGAAACCTATTTTGTTTCATTTCCATCTATAATCAAAACATATAAATTTTAATAAATAAGGAGTATTTTCAAAATACAATTCATGAACTTTTCAACATTGATATCTTCCCCCAAGGACTTGTATATCATTAATAACAACATTTAGATAATCTAAAATTGAATAAATAATATTATTACAATTTATTATAAAATTCTTATATTTTACCCTATTTAAGAACAACATATCCACTTGTACATTAAAATATGCATGATAAATATTCATATAGTTTTACCACATAACCTCAAATTGTTTTCTTGAAATTAAATTTCAGAAAAATATATTTCCTAGAGAACATATTAAGTAACTTATATAATTATAATGTACATAAAATCAATTATGATATCCCACCACAATGGATCCACTATTTATATTATTAGTTACACAATAGATGGTTGAAATATCGGCATATAATTATATTTGATGATATTCACTATGATTCCAAGAGATAAAATTAATATACACCTCCCTTGATAGAACTTATTATATCCTGATAAAGGATTACAAAATGGGATGGGTGAATCAGGGTATCGATGGTTAAATAATTTATTTCCTTATAAGAGGAAATTATTCAATATCCTTGTGTAAAAAATATTTCATATTGTCCATTCCATTAAATTAGTAATGAAATATGTAAATAACATGAGATATTTTATATTGATCACATAAAATGGTATACATCCCAAGAGAATGAATGGCAATTTTCTTTTCAAAAAAAATCACTTGAATATTACTAATTAATAGTCCATGTTTCAAGCAGTCTCACTGATCCGTCTCTTTCACTACTCGTAACTATTTGGGAACTCACTATACTCCTTAAATAAAGAACCCATTATTTTTATTTTTTACACTCTTTTACTTCCCCACATGATGTTAATATAAATATAAAACTACAATGTTGTTTATATGTTCTACATTCAATGTCATCATCCGATAAAAGAAATGAGCTCATGTATTGAAATATTTTTCAAACTTCTTCCTCCCAGTTTTTATCTAGAATAAAAACCTATTATTATTAACCTCTTAATATTAAAACATGTGAATCATATATATTTTTATACCATTAGAAATGTTTTTCCCTTTTTAAAACCCTCACTTTATGTAAATATTTTCTTTATCCCATTAATATATAGATAAATTTACAACAATGACCAATTTACTACCATCTATTTTATGTTTTTAAAAATTCCCAGAAATCCAATTAAAAAAGACATGATTCCATATAGATCAAAATTTATTAAATTTAAAATGGTGTACAACATGCCATATTTTACCAAAATTTTATATATTTATGCAACATGCCATGCTCCATAGTCTTATCCACTTATTGAATGTTTTTACATATGTACCCTTTTTATAATCTATAACCTCTTAAATAGACATAGACAATATTTTTCATGGATCACATGTACAATAAAAACTCTCCATGCCTTATTAAATTATTAGGTATTAACATATTATATTTTTACACTAATGGTACACATTTCAACCACGAACACCTCTAAGAGGGTAATGTTCACATACATTTTTCATATTTGATAAGAGTACTGATATTCCACCTGTGGATTTATCCCTTCCCTATTTCACATTTTGGCCTCATTCTAATTATCAATCCAAATGATATGTGCTTGGTCCTATTGGACGGACCTCTTCCTTCATAACACCCACTAACCAGGGCATGACCCTCACTTTTTTAATGTCTTCATTCACAAAACATGGTATCCTCTATCATTTGAGTTCAATGAAATAATTCATCACATTATTGTGAAAATACATTCCATAAAAAATCATTCTGTGATATTTTTGAAACACAAATTAAATATATATGATAATATGATTATAATGTACATAAAAGTAGTCCATTGTTTTAATTTCTGGATAGTGATACATTATGTCATCCATAAGCCAATTTTGAGAACAAACAACAATTATTTGAATTTATTTTATGGATCCTGATTTAGCAATTAATTCATTCCGGATAAATTATATTTCTTATACCCCATTATAATAATTGATAATTATTGATTAAAATTATAATAGGGATTTAAATTTTCACCCATTAATACTGGGTATAAATACAAAATTGTGGGGAGAATTTATTATCCTAGTATCATCATAATATAAATGAATTTGTTTATCACATATTCTAAATAAAAAATAATATTTCTACTAAATCTCACTTATAGTGAATACATGTATACAGAAATCAACCTATAATAAGTTCAAAACACTCACAATATGATGTGATTATCAACTCATTCTTTAATTGGGTATTTATATTACATAAACTATTTTATCACATTTCATCAACACCCATCAAAAAAAATTTTCATAATGATATATGGCATTAAAATCTATTATCTCATATTGAAACATCCCTGTTATAGTTATCATTGATCTAAATATTCCAATTACTAGTATATATACTAATAGAAAATATAACAAATTTTCTTCGATGAAAAAATGTATCCCTGAAAGAAAATATATCATCTCATTCATTATAAATTAATTGAAATAGATAAACAAATAATTTAATGTTATTATATATATATATAATTCTAATAAAAAATATATTTATACCATGTGTATTTCTCTAATATTTTGTATTGAAATATTTTAGTTATGATATCAATTTCTTTTATCATTGTTCATATTTATTTATCCTGAATATTATTTTCGAAAGAGGCTAATTATCTAAATTATAGCTACATTAATAAAAAGGCATTTTTATAATCATTTGACTATTCATGATCTCCATAGTTATTTAAATGATTAAGTACTAAAATTAATTCATAGTAGTTATGTAGAATTGAAATGACAATTTATATTGTTAAATAAAAAAAATATATTATTATTAATTATTTTATTTAGTGTTATATAATTCATAAAATATATAAATCAATGAAATATGATACCTAAGAAAATATTTTTTAAATACAAACAATTTGTTACATTAGTCAACCATTATATAGAATCAAATTAACTCTTTTTAATCCTTTCTATTTATGGTTTCAAACATATAAGATATCAATATCACTTATCAATATTTATAGAAAACCTATTTAAAACATCAGTACTATAAATCCAAAGATTCATGGCCTTTTAGAAAAATAATTTATGCGTATATTAATAAATAACCATTATGGGGATTTTTTTTCCTAAAATTACACTTATGTAAAATATCCTCCTATATTTCATTGACATCCATCAATTGTATAATGTCATAAAAAATTAAAAACTATGAAAATAAAGTTATTGAATTATTTCCCAAATATTCATCCTCAAAATAAATTATATTACTGAAAATATATATTAATTAGTATTGACAATAAAATAAAACAATTGGGGACACCATGTTACTTTATTCCTTCTCATTAACCTAATTTAAAAATGACCATATCAATTTCAATACCGGGAACACATCATGAATATTACATATAGAAGAAATTATGCACAATTATATTTTTATAATTTCATAATTAATTAATTTAAATTTAAATGACAAGAAAAATTCATTATGTGATTACGAAAATAGCCACCAAATATTAAAATAATTGAATAATATAACCTATATATTGCATAAAATTGTAATAAACCTATTATTATATGATATATAGATCCTTTAAATTTTTATCTAATTATATTTTTTTGATCTAATATGGATGAATCATGAGGTTATGCGGGACACATGGGTTTCATGGGATTTTTGATAGATCATAACCATGAATTTTGGATGGAATCTCCGGGATGCATGGTTATTGTAAATCATGGTACTCATAACACATGGTTTATGTTAATCATGATGGGGCATTTTATCAGGAAGAGAATTGAACAATATTTTCTCTAACCATGCGCCTAGGGCCACATGCCTATACAAAATGAATAATTTGATAGCAATGGGAAATTAAACGATTGGTGAATAGTTTTTTAGATCTTGAGGCCAAACCATTTTATTTTATTCCCTATACATTAATATATGAATGGTAGAATTCATGTCTTATAGAACATGCTGGAAGTCATTTTGACCCAATAATTTTGGGAAGAATTATGATTTTCCCTTAAATTATATTTACTCATACCCCTACCTATATTTTCATCATTCTAATCTTAGGAGACCCTACATTCTCTATTTTGAAGGAATTCCACCCTCATCCATGGTTCATAGATAAAACACTCTTCTAGACTTTTATTTGACCTATGTTCATCCCATTTTATGTGTCCCAGTAAGATCTTATTCCACATTGGACCATTTTTCATTTTTAATTCTCTCTAGGGAGTTATTTATGGGTAGTCTCATATGACATAATTTCATGGAGTTATTCTATTTTAACATGATATATTTATCTAGGCCAAACAATAGGATGATACTAGAAGACCTATCTTATAATATTTGAAAGTAAGTGGTCTAGTATATATTCCTTTAAGTTGATATCTTTTATAATATAATATCTGTGTCGTACACTATTATAACTGTATGTTTCCCCTGAAATGAACAATTCTTAATTTGGTTTCCCTATTTTTAAACCTTATGAAAATAATATATAATATGAGGGGTCAAAGTTAGTCAACCTTAACATGATCCACCCATTTGTTTTCTCCCATTTTGATGATTAATTCATCTTCATGGTTTTAAAACCAAAAAACTTGTTGTGGTGTTAGATGTGACTTCAAATTTTAAAAACATAACTGAAATGGGAAATTTTTGTGTAATGTAATTTCTAAAAATATTGCCAATATATAGTGAATTGAAGTGAGGGGAGTGGTATTACCACAAATCCGAATTAAAATGGACAATGGTTACACCATTTTTATTGTTAATTGTTAATGTTTTTAGGAACAATTTAATTGGATCTACTTAAATCCATGACTGATTGTTACTATCTACGACATATAGGCATGAAATCCCTTCTTAATTGTGAAAAATGGTCATGGTGTCCCTTTATAATTATGATATAAGCACAACATCATGTTTACTATGGTTATGATCAAGGTATGTAGTCCTCATTCTTTGTTATTGTCATGGATTCTATATATAATTACCCTTACTATGATATGCAAAAAAGTGTGCCCTTACTATTATATACAGGAATAGAGACCCAACTACTAAAAAGATGGTAATTGAAGAACTATTATTATGTCATTGGGTAAGGAATCCCAAATTCACATGATTCATGGAATTGCATCCCATGATACCCTTGACCCCCATTATATTGTTTATAGATTATAGATCTACACTTTGGTTCAATGTTTTTAGTAGTATCCATATATATAATATAGATGTAACTATGTGTACATTCTATTTTTGTGTATACACATGGAACTATTTTCATATTTCCTGAATTATTCTTAGGTAGGTACTGTCAACTGGAATGTTTTCTAGAACCACAACAAACCACATTTTCATTTTTATTTACAGTATACCATTTTCACATGGAGAACGACATATTCTAAACACTGACTGGATATTTATAAACACAATTGGAGGAGGCCAACTATATTTATCTCACAAAATATATAGGCCACCAATGGTACCTGGTAAAATTATGTGCATGCTAGTAAGGATAAGGGAATGATCATAGTTATTGATTTGTGATTCGATCATCAGATGGGAAAGGGGAGGCACAAGACCGAGCAGTAGATCATGATGCTATTAGAGATAATCTTTTTGGCCTTTATTCAATTTTTAGAATTGTATTATAAAGCATGATTTTTAATCTTTTTTGTTAGACATACAAAAATACATCATTTAGTATACTATGATGTATATTGGTTATTTGTTACTATTAGATACCATACCTTCCTCTATCATTTAATAATCATATACATTCTATTCATCTATCTAATTCACCATTGTTCTTGTAGGATAATTAGTGTATTTTATTCCCACTATATGGTCGTGGACCCCTACTACCCATCAGAAGCCTTTTTGGTACAAGGAGGTGTAATTGATGTAATGTCGCCCATAGTCAAGGGGAACCACTAAGTGGAAACTAGGTTGGGATTTCAAAATGTGTTAGTAGAGAAAATTCAATTTATTTTCAATGTTTATTTTCAAATATTAGATATGAGATTTGGAAGGTATTAAAATTTGCACTGATCTACTCTTATGTGTAGGTAACTCACAACTAGTAAAAGGAAAAAATTATCTATGATAGTATGATTTTTTCTAAATTCTTCTTATTATAGTTTATCTGATTCCACCATTGGGTGACACAAATTATTTGTAATATTTATTTTGATTATTGCGGCTTATATTTTATACATGGATTAATATGGAATGAATGAATGATAATGAATTATTTTGGTCACCTTATAGGTGTTATATGTCAATAATTATGCCATGTGACATTTAAATAATTTTTTTCATTTCAAGAAACATGATTGGGTGATTATTAACATTTCTATGGACTATGTAACATTTCATGAAGGATCCTTCTAAATAAATGGATACAATTGAATGCATCCCACACATCAATATTTAAGGTGCATGGGACCCTATAAAAAGGATGTAATGATCTATATAGTTCATCATTTTTACACAAAATTCAATATATATTACATTTAAATTAAATGAAATTGAAATATAAAATGAATGGAAATCGATAAATGGGGTTGGAAATTACCATTTAAAGGGTTTCTTACTCTAAAATTTATGATGGAAAATCTATATACAATTACCCAGGTAGAAAACAAAGACCCTGAACCTGAACAAAAAATAGTAGTTGGAAGTATTTATTGTCTCTTGAGTTTTATATTAATATTCATATCAACCATACCCAGCCCATTGAGCATGCATATGGGTGTTATTATTACATAGGAATTATTATACCAATAAAACCATGTTTCTTTGATTTTGTCATTGTTAAATATTATATGAGTTTTGAATTTTGAAATTTTAAAATTATTTCTCCATGAAGTCCTCATATCGTGTGCTTGGATGTTGGTGATGACCATACTATGGGGGGTGGGCATTTAGCCATCTATAAAACCTATAATAGTTCCACATGTGCAACTAACTATTATCCCTAGTTTAGGCCACGATACCTAGATTTTAGGGTGTGTATATATATATTATGGATATGATATTGGGAGCATTGAGACCTTCCCTTATTATGGGATAGAGTACAAAAGCTTTCCAATATAAACATACATTGAATTTTACAGTGTATAGAGGCCCTCAAGATGAAATTTTTTGGTAGGAGATAGTCTTATCAACATTCGAAAACCTGAATACACCTCCTAAGAGGATAATGAATCATTCTACCAATTTGATTAATTGATCCACCATAGGTTGGTGGAATATTCTGAACCAGATAGGTTTTTATTAGGAAGTGAATTCAAGGGATTTATACTAGAGAATCTATATCCTTTTTTCACTCATGAATTGAGTGTTAATTATGCTAGGGAGTTCATAAAATGCGTGAGGTATCGATGATATTAAAGACTAGTAATAAAATTTTATAAATCATTGTTTATTTAAACATATTTATACTATTGTTGATCCATAAAAAGTAAGATTCTTTGAGGTTGGACATAGGTGGTATATTCATTCTCATGTAAATGTTTTTTTTATGTTTATCCTATCATATGAAGTAATCTGGTATATCATAGGCAATCATAAGAAAATTGAAGCAGATGATGTTATCTAGGGATTTTCATAACCATGATAGATTATGGGTTTTGAATATGGTAGAAAGAAACACTTTGAGACTACACACATGGGATGTGTAATCCATGTGACACAGAAAAATAATTATTTAGTTTTTCGCCAGTGTAGGAGGCCTAGAATAAAAACACTCAATATAACAAATCACGAGATGAATACAAAGGATATGAAAGATTTATGAATCATCATCATTTTTTCCTAATCTTCCCATATTTAATAAATAGGATAGTATACATATCATTTCCACATTAAAGAGAATGATAATTAGCACATAGATTAGTGGGTAGTAGAATAAGTATTGTACATGTAGGCAGAGGAGTATGTTATGACCAAGGTAACCTTGATTTCGATACAAAACACCAGCAGATTAGACCTGTATCAGGTTGTCTGTTTGTAGCACATGGATATGGACAAAGAAATATTTATTCAGTGAATCCTATACCAAAGGAGCAATAAATTGACCTATCAACTATTCTGGGTACTATTTTAGTTTCCATTACTACTGCTTCAATCTTATTTCACATTGTTTTATCATATTTATTCATCTTTTTGGAAATTTATTAATACCTTGGGCTTCATTTTGAGTGTTTTTGTGGTTATATTATGCTTAAATATCCATTAAGAATATATTCAAATATTATACAAAGTTGTAAGGAATTACACCATGATGTAAGAATCCATCATTATCATATTGTACCTCTTTTTCCTTTAGAATATGATACCCAATTTCATTCTAAATATGGAATTATTTGTCTCCTGTTATGGCTATGTGGATTATAATTACTGAAGGGTGCCATTCACTAGGTGTTCTACATGTATGAGAGTTAAGGTGGAACATGATTAAGCAAATGGATTGTTACATTTGTTACCATTCCAAAAATTGAAATCGGAAGGTATTTTGATTTATTTTATAATCATCATACCTTGTTCTGCTCGTGGTATATACATGGTTTCTATTGTCATGGATTTACTATAAAGGTATCCCATATCAAAAATATCTGGGAAAGGATATGAGTTGATGCACTGGGAAGACCACATGTCTATCAGATTATATGTATATAATGGGTCCCTTATATAGTAGTTTCAGATAGGGGTTATCATTTTACATTAAGGTTATGACAAGGGATACAGATAGGTATTGGTAAACAGGTGATTCTAATAATGTATTTTCAACCTCATACTAATGGAAAACCAGATCATATGATACAATTGATAGACTATAATCATCGAGCATGGGTTATTGATATTAGTGGTTCGCGAGAGAATCATATCCCTCTCATCGATATCACTTATAATAAAATCTATCAGGAAATGATTCAGATGGACCCCTATGATGTATTATACGGTGGGTCATGTTGTTCACCCCCATTCTAGTAGGAGGTAAGAGAGATATTGCTACTAAGTTATCATTCCATTCAAGATATAATAGAGTATGTTCAGATATTTTGGGAGAAGATATCTAACACATAGTATTGAAAAAATTATTGTATTTGTCATCATTGATGAATTACAGTGTTTGTGGTTGGGGATCATGGTTTCTTTCATATCAATGAGACATGGGAATACACCGAAACATAGGCAAGGGAAGTAGTCATATTGTAATGTTGGGCTATTTGAGACCTTGGATACAGTATATAAGGTAGACTATCAGTTCCCATTACCACATATGTATTATTCCCTTAACGATGTATTCCACATTTCATCGCTTCCCAAATATCATACCGATCTTTCTCATATTTTTCATAATGATGGGGTTGAGTTAGTAAACTTTTCATATTTTGATGAGTATATGATAAAAATTATTATTCAGAGAATGAAAGATATATGGTTACATTATATACATTTAGAATGGGTGTTATGTAAGCATATTTGTGTACAATATACAGTTTGGGAGTGGGAGGTCGATGTATGTGCTCTATAGAGGGAGCTACTCTCATATTTCATTTCTCCACTGTATCAAGTGTAAGGTCGGGAAAAGTTCTATTATAGGGGATGGGTCTTATAACATGGTTTTTATATTTTTAGGAATCATTTAATTATTTTATATTATTATTTTTTTGACCAATTGTTAATGATTAGTGAGGATATGGAGGAATCAATGGTTTTTGGGTCTTGTTTAGATTCCAAACCTAGATATTTATTAAATAAACACTTGGACACATTTTTTGTAAAAATAATTCCACCTATACATCATGTTTTATCTTATCATTGTAGGAAATTCTTGAGGTAGGTTAGGGGATTTTTCTCATCCCTAACCATGCACGAAGGACTACATGTCTATCCAAAATATCAGTAATTTTTAGTCTAGGAATACAACCTGGTTGGTCTATAGTTTCTCAGACAATGAATCCAAACCATGTGGGGTCCCTCCTTAGAGATAGGTCAATGTAGGGTTAGTGCACATTTTTCTCCATCCATGTGGCCCAATCATTTAACATAGTAGTTTTGGTAAAAGTTACAAATTTTCATCAATGTCAATTATATCACACCCCTAACATATTTTCAAAAATTCATGTTATAGGAGACCCTATATTCATTATTCGGAGCACCCTATTACATTAATCGTGATTCATGGATAAATATATCATCCATATATTGATTTGATATCCATTCCTCCTATTGGATATGCATCAGTATGACCTTATTTCAACTTGAACCTTTCATCCTATTTCATTCTCTATGAGGAGTTACTTATGTGTAAGATCCTAAGCCTAATTTTTATGGATTTTTTTAATTTTCTACCATTCTATACCAAAAAAATGGTTGATACTGGATGAGTGGTCATCTTCAAGAGCATAGAAGGTGGCATAGTATTTATCACATGAATATGAGATGTTTTATAACATGTGATATTTTCCACACATTGGTTTAACAATTATTGTTACAAAAAATGAATATTATTTAAATGGTTTCACTATTTTGGAACCTAATGATAATAATAGATCCTAATATTCATTGGAGGTAATCAACCTCAATTTTATCCACCCCTTTGGGTGTATCCATTTATAAATTAATTTCATTTTATGGGTTTATTAACAAAACAAATGTTGGCATGTTTGATGTGACATATAATTTTATATGATAAAATTAATGTATAATTATTTGGGTATAGCATGGATAAAACACATATCAATCTTTAATGGATTTAATGGAGTTGAGTGGTATGAAAAATTCTCTAAATTAAATAGTATAATGTTTACACTCTTTTTATTATTTGATGATAATGATTTTATGAAAAATCTAACAATCAATTCTTAATTCGATGATTTGTTATTTTATATTATTAAATAAGGCAATGAAGAAACATTTAAATTGTGAAAAATTAGAATTAATTCAGATAAGTGTTATGTTATAGGCATGGTTCCCTTTAAATAAAATTTTGATTCGGAAATGGTGTCCCTATATGGGAATTGAGTCCCTATATAATAAAACATCGTTATAGAGACTATTGAATAAAAATCGGTTGGAATCGTGACCGTTATTAGATGCAATGTGATGGAAGGATGAACCTTTTATGAATTGGGAATGTTGACCATATTATGAATTCGGTAGTATTTTACCTTACTATGAGATACATCAATTAATATATGTACTTTTATGTATAGGCATGTATACCATTTGGAATTGATATAATTAATGGAGAACCAACTACTATGACCCTTAGTATCAGGTCCCATACTTATGTGATATTTGGAATTTCATCCCGTTATACACATGAGAATCATACTATAGTCTGTGGATGTTAAAGTTATGCCTCATGTAAAATAATGTAGTGGTATCAATATATATGGTTGTAGATGTCACTATTTTCATATTCCATGTTGACGTCACCTGTTTTGATAATCCCAATTATGATTTAATATAATTTGATATTCTCTATCTAATGTTTTCCTATATATTAATTCAATAAATCTGTGATCAAGATGATAATAATATTAAAATAGTCTTTGAAATATGATAATCAATGTCTGTTTTTGTTTATATATATTCTGAAGTTATCTTAACCCATTCAGATATGTTTGGCATAAAATAGACAAGTATTAAGTCACTGGTCTGCGTATAGCTACTCATATAGAGCTACCGGTACTCAGTCTACCGATAGACTTAGTCTACCGATAGACAGAGTCACTAATAAGCTATGGTTACCGATATCTACAGAGCTACCGACAGAAACCGAGATACCGTTAGAACAGGTCTACCGATATGAAAAAGTCCACAGGTAAGCATGTCTACCGATAATTTCAGTCTACCGATACAGAACACTAAGAGCTACCGATACGAGGTACCGACCGGCCTACTAATACACTGACTGGTGATTGATATGAACCAACTGACATAGTCTACCGATACAAGTATAGAGCTACTGATAGAACCAGTCTACCATGTTACCGATAGATTAATACTACCGATAGTAGTTTCAGATACATAGAGCTACCGATACCAACATGCAACTGATGGATGTTCAAAGAGATCTTGATGGAACGATTGCTACACAAAGACCACCATACACATTTACCAACATGAGATACTAATGATTGACCATCCAGTCAAACTATATACTCCGAATACTATTTATTTATTTAGCTAATGGTAACATTTATTGGTTTTAATGCAGTTAATGTTATTTAGTTATCTCTATTTCCATGTCAGGGAACCGTACCTAGTACCCATGCAAAATGTAATCATTCCCATTTTCCATAGATGAAAGCTATAAAAGGTAATATAAAGACCTAGCTAAAAAAGGAAATAAGTAGAGAACATTGGTTGTGCATACGACAAGCATCAAGGAACAAAGAAGGCACACGGTTGAAAAAGAAAAGATATGAACATCATTCAAACGTAGTGCATTTGTGAAAGGCCAAATCCATACTCCAAGAACATTGGACATACATGAAGCTACACATTTTCAAGGAGAACACAAGCTTCACCTTGAGTGAAGAACTACAACAAACAGTTCGTGCACTCATGATGCTAAGCTGGAGCAAGAACCAAAGAAGAAAACGACTCTCTGTTTTCTATGCAGAAACCGGAGGACTCAGATGTTTTTCTGACTAACCAAACAAGTCTAGAGCTACACTTCCAATAATTAAAGCTCTTCTAAACTCTTTCTCACTGTCTTTAGTGATTATATCTTTACATTTCGAGCAGTGTGTGTACCCTGTTTATTTTACACACACCCTGTCTCCTGAGCTAAACTAGAGGATTCTTAAATCCTCTCTCAAACTCCATTACTCTTTTTTTCCCACTGTGGAGAGTGGTAGAGGTCGAGTAAGACCTGGACATCTGTGAGCTGTTTCTTGTTTTCTTACGTAGAACTATGGTAGAGGTATTTGTACCTGAATAGTGTGTTCACTGTTGTTTTCCCCGATATAGGGTGTGGATCAATTTATATAAATTATTGAGAGGACTAAGTCTCTTCTTGTGACTGAACCTCTTGGTTACATCTGCTGTGCATTTTAATTTAAGTCATAAGATTACTATATATATGTTTCATATTCTGCTGCTATTACATTGAAATACAAAACTATTTTAAAGCTACTTTGATAGATAAATTAGCAAGTTTTTATACTTATTATAAACCAGTAAGTTAATTTCAAAAGTTAATTTAATCTTCAGAATAAGTCAAATGAGACCTAATCAATCTTTGGGAAACTCATTGAACATTTACACCCTATATAGATTCACTACAGTTTAACTTTGTTTTTAATTTAGGGAATTTTAAGAGAAATATTTTTAACAGAAGGATTTATTAGAACTCAATTCACCCCCCTCTTTGGTATCTACTCTCACTAATAGTCCATCTATGTGTATACCTAGAGATATTATTCATAGATTATCTAGGATAGGTTGGAGGAGGCACAGTCAACCTGGTGTCTGTCAGCTACAATACTCAACACCCTTTACTATTTTATATACCCCATAGCACTTTTACGTACATAATTCCATATTATATGCATTGAAATAATATTTATAGATACCATTAGTAGTGGCATACTAACTTTATATCACACCATATCCTGGATAGCAATGGTACTAGAGAAGATTATGTAGATTCATGTTGAGGAAGGGGAATGTCCATAGTTATTAGTTCCTAATTTGATTATTCATTTAGAGATGGGAGACACAAGACCATGTGGTATATCATGATGTCATTGTAAATATACGTATTTTTTCATTTTCCCTTTTTAATACATGTAATGTGTATCATTCATGAAATTTTTTTATGGTAGACATTTGAAATTAGAAAATTTCATATACAATGCTAGAAATTAGATATATATTGTTTTTTGTTGTATTAACTTACACAGTCGTTTAATAATATTTCCTCATCTATTCATCAATCTATTTATCTTTTTCTCAACTTTGATCATGGTGATATAGACTCCCCAATTCACCACCTTGGACCCTTGCTACTAATCGCATGGCTCATGCTTACGGGGAGGTGAACATGAGACCATGTGGCCCACTGACTCGAATAATTTTTAAGTGGAATCCATGTGTTGATGTCCCAAACCTCATATAAAATATTTAGAGGATATCACATTTCATTTAGAAATAATCTATGGACTAAATTTATATATCAACATACTCCAAAATAATAAAATGTCTTTAATCATTTACTCAAATTTTCTCCAAAATATTTTATAACTCCCTATCTCTCAATTTTATAGTTTTTATCTCTTATGATATCATATTATCAAACATCAAATTATCAAGGCTTCCTAAATAAGATAGAAATATTAAAAAATTTCTATATCTAAAACAAGTTTTCATAATGCTTAAAAATCATTATTTCAACCAATGAAATAAAAAAATTTAATTATGATCAAATATATTTATTAATATAAAAAGTTGAAATCTTTATTATCATTTAAATAAATACCATAAATAATTATATTCATATTTAAATACAAAATTATTGTTCCCCATAATTTTTTCACTTGTATTTTTAATCATCTATGATAAATAGTATTTTATTACATCATTTGTTTCATTAACACATGATTTTTGAACCCATTTTTTACCAACATATTATATTCCCATTTTTGAATACTCTCCTTAAAAAACCTCAATCGTAGAAAAAAATTATTTATCTTCCCTTAAAAAATTTATTTATAGACAAAATTAGGTTAGAGATAAACATTTCTTATTCTACATTAGGTGTGGGTTGAATGACAATCAATATCCCTAGTTTGTCAATTATATATTTTAATAGTAATTTTATCATGATATTTATTATATATTAGATCATTTAGATTTTTTTCATTATAAATTGCAGCAAAAAATATGTTTAATGAATTGAAACTTAAGGTTGACCTAAATTAATCATTATTATTGTTCAATCTTCATAATTTATTTATTTAAAAAAAGTAATTATCTTATCAAAAATTATTTATCGACATAAAAAAATAATATCATAAAATAAAATTATCATTTAATTCTTTTTTATGGTGTCTTTATAATTTAAAATTTTTTATTCCAATATTAAACTCACTATTATTGAATATTAATTATTTTTATTTCAAGGAAATATTATTTTTACAAAAAATAACTCTCATCATGAAATAATGTTACCGTCTCTATTATCACCTACCCATTATTCATCATTTCATTAAAACAATTTTAGTTTCCATAAATACTCATTTATGGTTACATTGACTCTTACAAACATTATATATTGTATTATTATATTTTCTTTCATAAGGTAATATTTTCTGTGATTTGTTTTGAATAAGAACAAATTGTCACACTATAGACACTATAAGGACCTGAGATTATTAGATAATATTGTATTGAAATTTATTTTTTCTTATCAATTAAATTTCTATACTTTCACTAATCATATTGTGTTAATATTTTTCCCATAAAAATAGGTGGTTTCAAATTCATCTATATTTTCGTGTCCTTCCATTATGAACTCAAATGAATCATTTTTAATTGTTATAAAAATATCTTCACTAACATGTGTAACAAGTAAACCCTAGAAAAAGTTATTCCCCCATGTATAACATCTAAAACACATGTTCAATTATTTTAACAAAGTCACATAATAATCATTTTCCAACTCCATTAAAACAATTATAAATTATTTTGAATTTTTCTTAAAATAATTTATTATTAACATTCACTTGAATGATTTACATATTTATTGGGAATAATTTGTAATTATATATCAGTATTTAGGATGTTTTTTAAATGATTACTTTTTTTTATTCCCAAATATTATTTTGAAGAATTTCATCCAAAATCCATTTTGTTTTCTCAATATACACCTACTCATCAAGAACTCTATTAACAAATGATAAAAAAACAATTTAAAATATATTTTCCATTTTTATGGATATAACTACAAGAATAATTCTTATAAATTTAAGCCATAAACTAGGATAATATTACTCAAAAAATCTTATAACATTTAATTTTAAATATAACATATATTTATTATTAGAATATTTTAAAAATAAACGTTAAATTATTCATAATACTGAATATAATGACCCATTTGAAACTATTTTATTTCTCCTTTAGTCATAGATAATGAACCCAAGTATTGTTTGTCTTATTAGGATTCAACTACATTTTTATTATATTCATTGATCCATTTTGCAGAAAACACTCATCAATAATTAATGGTTTAATATGTGAAAACAACTTATTTATATTTAAATAATTATTTACCTTATGGATTATATTACTATATTCTTATATCTAATGATAGTTTTATTATCCGTATTATAGATTAATATATATTTACTGATATTTTTCTAATCATTTGTATCATTTTAGGATAGATAATCTAAATATCATTCTATTTTTTTAATCATTTTAAAATTATCAAGTAAATATGGAAACTAAATATGTTGTGTAATAATATTTATAATTCATTTTTGGATGACCCTATACATTATCCATTACCATAAAAATAGATCTATTTACTATAATGATCAATATATCATTATTATAAAGAACATAAATTGTCATTGAAGTATGGAAGTTAAATATTCCATTATCTTATCTAGATTAAGTCTTTTCAAGATTCATTCATTTAAATATTCTATTATATTGGATATATTTATAAAAAATTATTATGTTCCACATATTTTGATACCATGTTTACTTGGGCTTCATGTATAATTCTATTCTTCATGTAGAAATAATTTATCCCATTTGAAATATTTGAAACTAATTTCTTAAAAAAATAGCATGATCATTTATTCAAATCATATTATGTTAAAAATAAAATTACATTTTGTTAATTCATTTGTATAACACATTAACCTTAGTTTTTATGATAACCATTTTTTAGATATATAATATGAAAATCATGATACATTGAAAAAATATAATTATATGTAGTGACATTTTCACCATAGGATCTCATTAAAACATTTCTTTTACATTTATACATTTATTAAATAATAGTAATTTTTAAAAATTACATAAAACATAACCAGGACATTAATCCATCAATAAACATAATGATATATTTTTATATTCTTTTTATTCATACAAATTAAATAGAAAAATCAATATGAATTAGTTTTAATGGATTCTAATTTTTAATATCAATAAATTTGTAGAACCAAAACTACATTTAATCTATTTTAAATTTATCAAAATATGTTTTCATATACACCTTAAGGATCAAATAATTTTAAATTGAATTTTAATGAATTAATTTTCCTAATTTATTTCGGCAATGAAGAATATATTTTTTTATTCTTGATTGTACACCCATAAATCATAATAAATTATCATGACTAATTAAAATTTAAAACATAAAACATGTTAACATTAATTATATTATATATTTATAAAATACCTATAATTTTTTATATAAAAATGAAATTATTTTATTTCTAAAAGATTCCACTCATTTACACCACCACCTAAATTAAGATCATTAAATATATTTGGATTTATACCATAAAAATTATAAAATTATAAAATCAAAATTTTATCTTTTCAATATTATCTCCACTAGAACCTTTACACAATAATTCACTATCATTTTTAAATTCCATAACTACTTTATCATATGGCATGATCCACATGGAAATATTTTTTATCTATTATGTGTGATGTGAGTCCTATATAAATAATAAATAATGATTTATTTTATTAATTTTATTTGATAAAATAACTGTGAATTAAATTTTATTGCCAATTTTAATTTTTTCAAGATTAAATTTTATATATGATGAACAATAAGAATGGTGTGAGAGTTATCATTTTTTTTCTGGTTTAAATCATTTATATTTCTTTATATGATGATTACTACTATTCTAAAAATTAATATTCCTCAACAAGTATCATGGTTTATCCTTTATATAAATTTATTAATGTCTCTCCAATGAAAACAATTCATATTATATATCTTGTTAACGATATTTTTTCTATCCTTCATATGTTTGGTGCCCATATATTCATAACAATAGTATTTTTATCCAAAAAAATCAAACAGAAAACATTTTTAGTTATCAATATTTTAGTTTTTATATTCATCATTTGTAAGATCAATTGTTGTCTAATATTTCAGAATTTTTTTTACTATGTTTCACTTATCTATGTTTTTATGTGAAAAAAGTATTTTAATTTTTATTCTGTAAAATAAAAAAACTATGAAATTTTATTCTTATACTTATTAAATGTAATACCATATTCAACCTAACTATTATTTACTCAAATTTCATATTAGTGTTATTTTTTATCTTTAATTATTATTCTTTAATATAAAAAATAGATTATATGACCATATAACATCACATTTATTAGTGTTCATACTTACCATACTAATGAGTGCCGCTAAATTTCTTTTACTATTTCATTAAACACACTTTATCATATCATACTACAATTTTGTAATAATTTTTTAGAAATTAATTATTTAAATTTAATTACATTATTACTAGTTAATATATATCTATATAATCAAATTACATAATAAAAATCTTGAAATCAAAATATAATATTATTTTTCAAATAAAGTGATTTCTTATTTAAATATATTTGATATGCTCAATTTCCCCTAGAACAAACATCACCTTAAGAATTTTTGTTTCAATATATTTCTTATGAACTAATTTTTATATTAAAAAAAGTTATCTCGCAATGTAAAATTTTCATTTCCATTAAAATAAAATGAATATTTTTAGTCGTACATATTTTTTTAAATAACCACATTTTTCTTATAAAATTATTAATCACCTCAATAAATATAAAATTTTCATAAATTTTCTAATGAGAATATAAACATTTGTTTCCATCATATGAATTATCATCATATTTTTTATTGAATTCACTGTCAGAGATACAACCATTCTTTGATATGATGTTACGCCAGTTTATTTAAAATCGTTAATAATCATTATCATTGGATAACAAAATTTTCAACTAAAATAATTATAAATTTATACGTTTTAATATATATTCCGCTATTTATCCATATCCTTATCTATATAATAATCCTTTATAGAAATTTTTGGATAATATTTTATCATTTTACTAATATTAACATAATAGATAATTATTATTCCTATATACATCATATTAAAATTATTGGTTGTTTTTAGAAAAAATTTGAAACATTATTCCAATAAAAATTAAGGATAAATACTATAAAATATAGAATTTAATCTAAATATAAATTTCACAATATCATACATCTATATTTTAGGTGAACAATTTAGAAAAAGTTTGTGATATCATATTGGAATTTCATCCCTTTTAAGAGACATTTAAAAAAAATCACCCAATAACAACCAAAAGAACAAAAAACATCATATCATTAGTAGGCCCAAATATATTGGATGCATCTATAGGAATTCATGATATTATAAGCTGAAAACTAAATACCTTATAAAATTGAATAATATTCTTTAGACATAGTATAACATGAAATCAAATCATTTTCAAATCCCAACAGACAAATTTTTTCATGACATTATTTATAAAAACAGAAAACCAATATAGAAAAAATAGATTTTCTAATATCTTCAACAAACTAATGGAACCATAGTCTAATTAAATTGACACAACAATAAAATTTTACCTTGAGAGATCCTATATTTTTGACATATTCATTAATTTATTTACAAATCCATATCTTCAATATAAACTATTGAAAAATGATCCATAGTGAAATATAAAATGAATTTAAAATCATCATATAGATTAGATTCTTTGAAAAAACACATTACTATGTATAATAATGTCAAAAATGATACACATGAATAACATTACAAAAAAATGATTAATTTATATGCAAAACATCCCAAAAAAAGTGATGAACAATATTACCTTCAAACTAAATACTACCACACCCAAATCAGTCACGAAATATTATCCACCACCATAATACATTAATATATCAAGGTACCTTCCGTACAAATAGAAAAGTTTATATTTTGGAAATAACAGTATTTATGAATGATATAGACAAAAAAACCTCATAATTTAAAATATAACTATAAACAATCCAAAATGAAGATAAACTTGTCCAACCCTTTTCAAAATACATCAAATGGAGTGCGGTGTATGATTAAAATTGTATTGAGATTTAGTTCAATCATTCAATTATTTATATTGTATTACCACACTTTAAAACATAATAAATAGATATAAACTATGGTAAAACATACCAAATAAAATCTTAAACACCCAAATATTATTTCCATTAAGAATATATATAAAAAAATCCCAATAAAATAATATCCATCCAAATAACTAATTGTATTAAACTTAATGGAGAAGTCACATATATATCAATAATGTTTTGATTGAACTCATAAATTAATAATGAATCATTAAATAGGAAGTCTCAAATAAAAAAATTCAGGAGAAATACACAGAGGTTATATATATAAAGTATTAAAATAGTTACACATTTTATGAAGACAAAAAATAAATATTACACTACCGTTCTATATGGAGATATGAAAAAATAAATACTATTTATAAAATGTAAAATTCCTCAAAATAATTCATCTCCCATTAAAATAAATGTGTGAATAAAAAATATAATTTCACATTATCGTGAAATATCATCATCATCCACATATGTAGAAAGAAAAGATCTCCTAATTTAATTTATTAGATTTTATTTTGACTAATTTAGGGGTATCCCATTAGAACTCATCGATTTCCTACAATTTTTAATGTCATAGATTTCATTCAATATATATTTTGATATGACACATAAAATTATATTTTTAGTCTCATTCCCAGAAAAAGAGGATATCATTGATTTTGACAATACATCAATATTACATAACATTGTTCCTGTAAAAATTATATAACATAGTTGAATATACTATAAAATTAAAGATACATTATATTAATTAGTGTCTTCCCCATTATAAATATCATCGGAACAAAATTTAATGAAATTGGGAAGATATATAATTTCATTACAATTTAATACATTGAAGATATATATACAAGTAAATTAGAACATTATATAATATATTTTACCAATAAAATTAGAGGAAAAGTATATAATGGATCATATCCTAAATTAATATTTTAAAATTTTTATTACCAAATATTTTCATATCACTCATATAGATAGAATTATAATGCTCAACTTTTCAGAACCAAAAAAAAATTATGAGAAAAATGAGGATCTAATAACATTTCTTGGCTCTCAATTGGTACAAAATGAGGATACCTATGAGAGATTTGAATATGATATTATTAAATGATATTATAATTAATAATAGTCCTTTATCATCCTTTTTAGTCTCAAATTCCAATTATATTATAACAAATATTATGATAATACATGTTATTTTAAAACAAAATATGATATTTTTATAAGTTTAATTAATCATTGTGACCATCTTTTCCTTCATCGGTATTGGATTTTATTACAACATCAAATAGACGATAATTTTTAACATATCGTGACGATGTGACTATAATATAGTCACATAACATTATAATTTATCCTTAAATTGATGATGTTTTACCACCTTGACAAATAAGATAATAATAAATGTTCATAATTATAACACCACGATTTGGTATAAGGAAGAAAATTAATAGAAGTTATGACTTGATAATAAAATATATAATTTTTCCTTCATTAATCTTTTATAACTAAATGACTGACTCACTTCATTAGTATTTATAATCCTTCCATATTCTAATATAATATAATAATGTATGCATATTTCCCTCAGATCAATAATAATAATATCATATTTTAATAATTTCGTTATTTTTTAAGTCTTATTCCACAATTATATCAATAAATATTTCAAAAAAAGTTAATTTTTCGTAATTGAACTACAAAAAAATTTCATTATCATATCCATATTTGATCCTCTACGATATTATTTTAAAATTTGAATTTTTTTAATAATTAAATTAATTTCCAATTTTTATATATAATTAATAGTATAAATTTTGAAATTAAATTAATCTAAATCCTATATATTATAAATATTCTTCTTAACATCTATTTAACATATATTAATAACATAAGAGATATCATACAATTCTCGGAAATATATTGTACACATGATGCCATGATTGGCTACACCAATCTACTTGAACATAAAATATTGAAAACAATTCTAAAATATTCAACTATTGTTATATATTTATCAACCAATAAAATGTGTATATGAAAATCATATAATGTTTTATTATATGATTATAAATATATATACAAATCAATTTTATTGTTTGAAACCTAAAAACTAATTTTCTAGGACTTCACTTATATCAAATTTTCCTTTTGGAAGTCCACAATTATATAACACAATAAATAATCTCAAATCTTATAAAATTAATATCAAAAACAAATGAATAGGGAAATATCATATGTATAAAAAATTATATATAAACATGTTAAATAATTTCATAAGAATATTCACTATATATAATAGTAATTAACTGTAAGGTCCCATTAATTATCATTTTCATTAGAGTACAACGAGTAATTACATAGCCTCAAGTGACATCCCCAATATACTAAAAGCCTGAAATAAATTCGGAAGTGTTTCAAATCAAAGTGGGTTATGATTTACCCTTTAATAAATAAACCATTAAAAATATAATCCATAATCAATCCATTCATTAAATGATGCATAAACCAATTCAAGACAACGAAACTAATTTATTTATATCAGAAACACACAAAAGAATGAAACAATAGAAGTCCCAACAATTAACAATGTATATAGAGGATTAAAAACTAAACACTCCCAAAATAACACAAGAATAAGTTCTCCAAATTCTCCAATATTCATAATCACCAAAAAATCCAAGTATCATGAGCTGGTGCTAAAAACATGTGATATTTTACATTTTCCCATGTCCTGAAAGATATCATCTGCAAAAGCACTAAAGTGCCATAGCTGGGGTGAGTATAACACTCAATATTTTTTATCAATGACTTACATACAAATGATACTATGATATAATAGTTATTAATATTTACATAAAATATTTTAAATGGAACAATATCTTAAAATAGTTTTTATATAAATATAAACAAGTTTCCAAAACAATTTATGACCAAAATAATACTAGTGAAATTGATTTTTTTCCAACATGTTATTTTTCTAGTAAATAAATACAAAATGATTTATAAAAATTTATCTATATTCCTTTGGCATACCAAATCCATTCCACACATCCATACAACAAATCATGCATGATACGTGATGATAGTTCAATACTTGTGACTGGTTTCTTGTTGATCTACCAGTACTCATAAAGTAATTGTATCCCATGTTCCATTAACCCTATGAAAATGAGCACAATTTCATATTTAACATTACCTCATATATGCAACTTAAACACACACTCCAAATATTCCCAAAGATCATACCAAATCAATCCTTTCATTTAAATCACCTTTTAAGGAAAATTTATTTTCATTAAAACCATTACAATGGATACTAATTTCAAAAAAGCACATTTTTTTTAAAACCCCCTAACCAATAAAACAATTTTGATTTTACAGAAAATACACCATTTTAATTCATTAATCTAAAACAATATTCTCAACAGGTGATTATGATTTTCAAATTCTACCAGCAACGATAAATCACCACTAAAGATATGTATTACAGGTATGAAACCAATTTTTCATAGTCAATATTATAAAATTTTCACAATTTTAAACTAGTTAAATTAATTCTAGCAATATTACATGAATGTAAAGCCCCCAACATTGACGGTTTGGACAAAAAGGGACAATGGATGAAGAACAATCAAGAAAAACATGTAGATTCTTCATAGAACATCGTTAGAACTCTTATCCTAGAAAACTCAAGACAATATATCAACTTATTTGGAATACACACTCATATATATTTCCATAATGGGCGTATATCTATGAAACCAATATGTGAGACGATGTAGATCAAAGTATATCTGTGAAACCAAGCATGAATGATGAAGAACGATCACATACCTCAAGAATCTAAATTCGAATAACCAAGGGATGATTTTTGAATGACTCCCAAACTCTTGGAAGAGGTTCTTCTTTAATTATGGAAAATAAATCCAGATTTAGGGCCGCTTACTATAAATAATGAGTGACTTAGTAGAAAATAAATGTGACCTACACTTTTTTAGGATGTAAATTTAACCAAGCGCATGGTTAGTTCGCACAGTTAGAGAAACTTTGTGGTAACCATTAATTAGGTTCTATCTACAAATATCCTTTCATGGCCTCTTCACTGTGTCTCCTTAATAGTGCACACATCGTGCCAATTATCCACAACTCGTACATGCTGTTGTTCATGGTTTCACCTAATATTTTCACATAGATTTGATAAACCATGCACATCCCATGTGCCTCTCCTTTATCCCACAAAAAATATTGATACATAAAAAAACTCTCCCAATATTGCCTCTTATACTTTATAACCATAAAAAACTATAAATGGGTTATGTAGTAGAATCCTAGGGTACTACATTCATCCCAACATCTGCCTTTCCATCCCCAGAAATTAGATAACCATCACTGCCCTAAAACTGTTTAGGCCATTGGTCGTTTATTTCTTTATAACATTCCCATGTGTCTTAGTTAATATGGCCATGTTTCCATAAAACCATCACCAGACTGATGTTTTTTCAATGAAAAACTTTTTATTATCTATCCAAATTCCACAATGGGATATGTACCAATAAAGCATCCAACTCTAGTTCAACGTTATCTCATCTAATCACATGGTCATGATCAGGCTGGTACTTTTCCAACTGAGATATGTGGAACATTTTATGCAACAAACTGAACCATGGTGGTAGTTCCAAATGGTATTACACATTTACAACTTATTCGGGTATCTCAAAGGGGAAAATGAATCCTGGAGATAACAATAATTGATTCCCAAAACGATTATAGACAAGATTTGGAGAGATCGTCACGAACACATGATCACTCACAGAAAATGAAAATGGTCATCGACAATTTTACACAGAAGATTTCAAAAAAATATGCGCAGTCTCCATTCTTTTTCTAATAAAATAAATATTCATTATTGCTTCTTAAACAAGGCTGAACCCAACTTGTGATGTTTCAGCTATTTCCACCCATCATAGTGGTGAACGATAAGGACGACCGTACAGTGATTTAAAAAAGAAATTTGTATCAAGGATTGAAAGCTATTATTATATGAGAACTCTAATATGTGTATATGCTCCTCCCACGAGCTATAAAAATCCATTACACAAGCCAGAATATGTATTCTATCATTTTTATCATCCATTTAGATTTCCCATCTGTCTGTGAATGATATGTTGTGGTCATATTCAACTGAGTGCTAAGGGATTTCTATAAGTATTTCCATAAATGAGACTGGAAATTAGAATCTCTAATTGAGACTATGGACATTGGTATGACATATCTATTTACCACTTATTGGAAGTAGATTTTGGACAAATCACAAACTGTATGAGCCTCTAGAATTAGAATAAAATGAGCGGACTTTGTAAGTCAATCCACTACCACCCATATGTTATCAATTTTCAAATCGTTTGTGGTAGATCTGTGATAAAATCCATCACTATCTTCTATTATTTACACACTGGGATAGGTAAATCCTAAAAAATACCAAATGGTCTCATATGCTTTCCTTTAACTTTATTACATGTTATGCAACACGAGACCAACTTGGCCACCATTCCTTCCATGCCTTTCCACCAAAACTATGTCATCAATGACTTGGACATATTCTATGTTCTTGGATGTAAAACCCATATCAAAATTTTTAATTCATGAAGTATTTGGTCATCATAAGACATTGGTTCAACCATTCAATTTATTAAACCCAAAAATGAACTCTCATTCTAATTCCAACCCTCGATGGTCTTCCCACATTCGAGTTTTGAACTCATAACTATACATTCTACATAAAATTATTTTTCCTCTTTAACCATCATTAAAAAATATGGATCAAGCATAGCTGAAATGAAAACCACAACATCACCTTGGTCTTCACACTCCACATGCATGTTTTCTAGGTCCTAAATCAACAATAATTCATCAGAAAATTATTTCTCCAACTGATTATATGGATTTTTACTCAATGAATTTGTCACTAAATTCAATTTTTCCCTTATATAAATCAAGTCAACATTAAATTTTTAGAGATACTCCATCCATTTTCTATTCCTCAAATTCAATTATCACTATGAAAAATGTGTTGTATTCTTTTGGGGTCCATGAAAATAACAAATTTCTCCCAAAGGAGATAATGATGCCAAGTCATCAAGGCATAAACAAATACTGTTAATTCCAATTCATGTGTTGGGTAATTCTTCTCGCGGACTCTCAGATTCCATGAACCATAATAAATATCATGGTCTCCATGCATATGAACACTTCCCACCTCTAATTTGGAAGCATCACAGTACACCACATATCCTAGTACTGATTTTGGAATGATCATGAAAAGTACCGAAGTATGTCATCATTCAACTCATGGAAAGACTTTTGGTATTCCACTCTCCATTGGAATGAAGCATTCTACTTTTTCAATGTAGTCATTGGTGAGGTGATCCATGGAAATTAATGAAAAAAGCATCATTAATAACTAGCTAGACCAAGAAAACATCATATCTCAAATACATTCTTCTGTGGTTTCGAAAAAACCAGATCTTCTATCTTTTAAGCATCCGCCGAAATACCTTTATATAGAAAGAACATGTCCAATAAAGATTTATTGCTATATCCAAAAATCAAATTTATATAGTATGGAATAAAAATGGGGAACTCTCAATATTTTTAACACTGTCTCATGGTGTTATTCATGCTCAGTTCATGTCTTGGAATACACTATGATTTTTTTCTAAAAACACCACAAAAAAGAGTAATGATATTTATAAAATATCTGATTCATCAAATCCATGAAGACTACTGAAGCATTCCTTAGACCTATAATCATGACTACATATTTTTAGTGGAAATATCTACTTTTGAAAGAGGTATTTAGAATATCATCCTTAAGAACTCTCAATTGATAATATCTTGTACCAAATCAGTTTGAGAGAACCACTGAGCTCCCCTCAATTTTCAAACAGGTCATTAATTTGTGGAAATGGAAACCAATTCAGTATTGTAACTCAGTTAAGATTATGATAACCAATGCATAGGAAAAGAGTTATGTTTCCTTTAATCTCAAAAAATAGGAGCTTCCCCTGGAGATGTACATGGTCGAATAAAACCATAGAATTCTAACTCCTCCAGCAAAACATTCAATTCCTGAAACTCTATTGGTTTCATCCTATACGACAGAATGAAAATAATACCGGTCTATAGAAGAAGATAAATTGAAAACTCAACTTCCCTTATAGGTGGAAACCTTGATAAGTTCATGGGAATGTTATATTTAATTGATCCACCACTACTAGAAAATACACAAACTAGATCTCTTATATTGATTCCAAAGATAACATCGACAACTGGCAAGAGATCATTCCCACCACAGGAGTGAACAATAATGTTGCACCCTTCGTTACGACCTTCATTCTTATGAAGGGAAGTTCAATGTCATCCACAATCATGAAACTAAATGTCCTTCATTAAGAATCAATGTGAGACATGAACATTATTTTCCAATCAATACCCCAGATTACATAATACAAATCTATCTCCAAAATTGATAAGTAAAATTTTCACAGTGCTCCATCAACCATTATAGCACATGATCTACACAAAAAGGCATGACATTATATTTAACTAATGGAAGTTTTAAGTTTATCACATAGGGTAAAATTTAATGTTTTAAACATAGTAGGTCAATATCATGAAAAGAAATTAAGGAATGAGATGCACTGGTATCACAAAGTACATTCACAAAGGTAGAATTCAAAAGAATCATACATCTCGCCATAGATTTTCCATCTATATCATCCACATTCATCTACTCATCTCCACAATTTTACATCTTCAATACACATTACTCTTTTTTTCCTTGCAGATATTTCCCTTGATAAGGATTCATGTTATTCCAAGAATCACCATGGCTAGCTTTTCTCTTGTGGTGAGACATATTATGTTGGCCTCATCCTGTCAAAGCATACTGTGCTTGCGACATCTGAGATGTTTCTTGAGCACCAGACCTCATAACACTACAATAAATGTTCTTACGTTGTCCCATATTGTGGAAATTATGGAATCCTCTTCGTGGTGTTGTACACTCCAAATTTATGTAGTCAAAGGAACTCCATTTGTAGCATCCCACATGGCTCTTTGGTAGTATAGGATGATTAACTGATCCATCTATTGGATTCTGATACCTGGTCCCACCATGGAAATAGGTATCTATATATTTCCTTCTCCCAGCATTAGAGTTTCCACTATTTCCATTAAGTATCATCACACATCATAATTATGAATCACTTAATATGTCTTGTTAGACCAAATGTCCTATTTTCACCATCTCTGTATATTCAATAATATAGAAGACTGAAATCATTAATCGAATTTCCTTCTATATACCTGATTGAAATATGTGTGCCTTTAGGGATTCACTCCAGTAGACATATGGTGTAAACCATACTAAATTCATAAAATTTAGCTTCATACTCTCTGAAATAGAGATTCTCCAACTTCAGGCTAAAGAAGTTTGTCCTGTTATGGATCATGAACATGAGAAGATGGAATTTTTTGTCAAAAAATTCATCAAAATCCTAACATATCAGACCTTGATCTTATTTTTCATGATCATATTTTTTTACCACTATTTTTCAAGAACCTCAATAATATACGTCACTGACAATGCTTTTGGCTCCACTAGTGTGCTGATGAATTTGATTAAAAGATTCATTCTATTGAGCCACACCCCTGCCTTCTTATATTAATAATTTCCTTCGAAAATGGGTGGATTATACTTCAAGAACTAGATGGAATGGTCTATATTCCTTGTCTCATCACTCTGGTTCCCTATTTCCATAGCTTGAAATCCCTAGAAGATGAATTGGAAATGCTCTTGGTTCACATGTTTCTTTGGTGAAACCATGTAATCTGTATCTTTATTCAGTTGGTTTCTACGACACCTATGAGGTCCCATTTTCTAAAAAAACAACAAACATTGTTAGTCTCACCCTCCAGCAACTAATGGCTTTGAATTTCAAATTATATCACATCAACAATCACAACATTGTTTTCCATCAACCACCATTTCGCGTTTAACCATTTCATGCAATATTCATTCTTTCTTTTTGAAATCAAACCATTTTCAAAAATCCCAATGTATCCAATATTGAAAATGCATCATTTTAAAAAATGATATTTTTCAGAATTTACACATTTTCAGAAGATCATATATCATCACTAAAAATGAATTATGCAATTCTAGTAGATTTTCTATCATCTAATTCATGACATGATCACCCATTGCCTAAACCTATGACAATCATATTTGAATATCATATAAGTGTATCCAAAATAATTATGTACTTAACACCTTAGTAACTTGAAGTTTAGAAAAAATCAAGTAGCTGCATCCTTTTATGCTATAGATTTCAAGTACCGAAAATACTACTCTTTTATAATATCAAAACTTATGGAATAGACAAGTATAAATCAACTCCAAGAGAAGGAAACTGAAAATTCCTCATTAGGAAAGGGAGAAACAAGATGATACCATTTTTAATGACCTGGTAATTCTCGTATTCATGAGAGTACAAAGAGTCATTACATGGCCTCAAGAAACATCCCCAAAATATTGAAGGCTGGCCATTAAATCCAAAGGGTTTCAATTAAAATTGAGGTAATATCTACCCTTTAATAAATAAAACATTGAAAAACAAATCATAACAAAACTGTTCAATCAATTATGCATGAACTAAAGAAATACAACACAACTTCTTTATTCATATTAAAACAACCCAAGGTATAAAATAGTGGAATTTCTAATAATTATCAACGTATATAGAAGATGAACTACTAAATTCACCCCAAATACCACAATACTCTAGTATCCACAATCTCCATGCTCCATAATCACCAAACAACCCATGTAATATGAGTTTGTGCTAAAAACAGTTGATACGTTACCATTTCCCATTTCCTAGAAGATAAAACTAGAAAAAGCACGAAAGAGATAAAGAAGGTGAGAGTATAACACTAAGTAGGTTTTCCCCAAGGAAATACCTACTCATTCCACTAGAATAAAAGAGTTAGAAACACTTACCGAAAACACTTTATATGAAACATTTTCTCAAAACAGTTTATAATTAAATATAATGAATTTTCAAAACCATTTACAAACAAAAGCATAAAAGTGAAATTAAACCCAATTTTCCAGCAAGTTATTTTTCCAAAAAATAACTAAATAATAATTTTTTTCAAAATTCCAATGGCATACCCAATCCATTCCTCACATACACACAACTATCCAATCATGTTATGTGATGACAAGTCCATACACATGAAAGGATTCTCATTGATCAACCAAGTCATCCCACAGTAACTGAATCTTGGGTGCCATTAAACCTTTGAAACTGAGAAAAAGGTTATATTTCAACCAATACCTATATATGAAACATGAACACACACACACCACATATTCCCAAAGGTATTTCCAAAACAATCATTTCACATACATCAACATTTTATTATGAAATATATTTCTTTAAATAAATTACCATGCCATATCATTTCAATAATACTTAATTTTATTGAAATTTCCTGCCCAGTCAAACCATCTTAATTATTTATAAAATAAGCCACTTTAAATCACCATTTTAAATTCCAAAATGTAATACATTTTTCATAACAATTCAAGAAGATTTGACAGATCTACCAAAAATGATAAATCATCACTAAATGAATTTATTACATATATTAAACCACGATCTCACATTAAATATAATCCAATTTACTAAATTTCAAACTAATAAAATCAATTTTAGCAAGAGGATATGATAGTGAATCAACCTCCATTTATGGTTTTGACGAAACATTAAAATGGACAAAGAACATTTAAGATATCCTGGTCGATTCTTCACGGAACCTCCATAGATATCTTCTCATTGAATGATCAAACTCAAATCACAACATATTTGGCTTACACACACATCTATATACCCATAATATGTGTATATAAGAGAATCCCTGAAGAGAGGATATGTAGATCTACGTAGGTCCATAAAACTGATAATGAATGATGAAGAATAATCACGTACCTCAAGAATCCACCTTCAAATTACAATTCAAAGACAACATATTGACTCCAAAATTATTGAGTGAGGTTATCCTATATTTAAGGATGAGAAATGATGAGTTACGACCACATAGGATCAAAACATCCAACATAGTGTCAAAAATCATTTCAGATATACTTTTTTTGGACGTCAATTTTACCACACACATGGTTAGATCACACTGTTAGAAAAAATATGTGATAACCATGCATTAGATACTTTATCGACAGACCCTTTCATGACATCCTCGCATGTCCTCCTTAATTGTGAACACATAGTGCCTTAGAACTCTTCCTCAATCTTTCTCTTGTGCACAGTTTCTCTTAATATTTCTGCACGGTTAGGATAAACCCTGCACATCCCGTGTGCCTCTCACTTATCCCACAAAAATATTGAAAGATAAATAAAATCTCGCAAATTTCAATCTAATAATTTATAATAACAAAATCATAAATAAATGGCTATGTTCCAGAATCATGGGGTTCTACATTAACACTCTAGGACCTATAGGTTTTTTTTATAGAGTTCATACAGAGCTATATTATTATTCAATAATTCATCAACATATACTGTAAAAAATATTCAAAAATGATATATTTCATATCATAATACAAAAAATACACCTCCTCAAATATATATCAATGGAACCATAATAAAAGTCTGAGAATAGTTGCTCCGTGAGGGTAATCAAATGAGATAGATATCATAAATCATAAGTGAGCACAAGATTAATATATGGGTGTAATAAAAAAAATCATGGTATATAAATATATCATTAGGAACCCATAACTAAAAAAATTGGGATATGAAATCATGATATTATATATATATATATATTATTTATTATAATAATAAATACATTATTACATAGTGAAAATGTGATTTAATTATCTTGATCCATGGAAAACTAATATAAAAATATTATATATAATTGATACAAGGAATTAGAATTTGAAGCATAAATAAATATATAAAATCATTTCATATGTCACTAATCATTTCCAAGGTGGCCATTACATAGAGTACATAATCCCACAATGGACTCATGTCTCTCTCAATTTATAAAAACATATTATACAACATTATATAGTGGATTGGGTCTAATAAAAATTCCAATTAACAAAATCCATGAAACCCCATTTTAAATTTTTTTAACTCCCTAATCACATAAATTTTATATAATTAATTTTAAATATTTACCCAGATCACTGCAGTACTATAATTTTTGGCTTACCCCAAGGAATATTAAAACATATATTTTTTATCTCCCAATAACATGAAATCATTAATAATTCTATCATATATTACTTATATTGTGGGAATGAAATAGGATTCATGAAAATTTACAGTTGGCATGATCATAACACATCCAAATCAACATGTTTTTTGTTTTTTGTAAGATAATATCTCTTGAAAATAATCAATATCACTAAATAAAAATTTAATACATAAAGAATGTTTTTTAGAGATTTATATAATTTCCTTGAAAATTGAGCAGAAATATGATTTATTTTTTGAAATATATATACTTAAATAAATGTAAATTATAAATCAAAAGAATTAAAAAAAAAATAAAAATTTTAATTAATTTTTATTCTGTAACCATGGAAACTTGTAAATGGGTTAATATAAGGAAAATTAAAATGTGTTATAAATATAAATTTTAGTAATTTTTTTTAAAAAATATACATCTCACACTACTATAATATATTATAAATGTTAACCAAAATAAATACTTATTTTAAAATGGGATAATTTATAAGAAAACTCATTAAATAAGATAAAACATTATTACTCGAGAAGATATATTCCTTATTCAAAAATGAGGGATAATATTACTCTAAATTAACAATATCATTTTAGAAGAATTATAATTAAATGGGTTTGGAAACAGAAATAATACATAGAAACAAAAAAATATTATGGTTGAAATAAAATGTTTTTTTAGACAGAAAAAAATTCCAATGATAGTAATTTAAATATTAACATTCTTGATAAAAATGTGAGATTGGAAAACAATACCAAACTATAAGAATAAAGTGAATTGGACTTGATGTACCTCTATTATAAGATACCTTAATTGTTTTAGTGATTTAATTTATTTCCATTTGATCAGCGGTTTTTTACAGCCTCAAATATAAATAATAATTATCATTTAAATTTAATTTATTTATTGACTTCAAGGGTAACTTTGTGGTATTAATCGTGACTATTTTCATGGATTGTATAGGAAAAACAATTATTTCATTATCACATTATATGAAAAATATATGTTACTATTTCATTTAATTTATCATATTACTATTATATAAATAACAAAAAATATTAAAAAAGAATAAAATAAAGTAATAATATTTATATATTCAAAGTCATTCATTATGTAAGCATAATAAAAATGTTAATTCTTGGGGTGAAACCATCCCAAACAAAATAATTATAATGATTAGTTGAGAATTATCATTTTTTTTCAAATATAAAAATATAAATATAAAAGAATTATATTCTTTAAGTGTATATCTTATTATAATTTTAAATTATATTTATGAAGAGGTGGATGAATGATCATAAGAATTGTGGTTAAGGGGAGGATATGGACATTGTTGAATCCATGAATCTTTTAAAAGCGATGATAAAATAAATTATGGATTTGAGAGTCCACTTTATTCGAATGGGATTCCAAATATGTGGATGGAATGGTAGGATGAGACAATTATATGGTATTTAATTAAAAACCAATGTTTTATTTGGTTGAAGTTGAAAGGGGTTATGTCAATTAATAGTTTCAAGATTGTGTCATTTTTATAAATATCTATTATATATTGTGGGGAATTTATTTATAATGTACAATTTTAATCCAAAGTGAAAAAATAAAATAAAAGCGACCGGGGGACAATAAAATTTATCTAACCCATTCATTTTTATATTTGGTTTGATATTTTTAGGATTTACAACTTTATTTATGCATTTTAAATCATATTTACCAATTATTTTGGAAGGAAAATAAGAAATTTATCTTCTTTGTAAATTAGTGAATAATGACTCCAAATTTTAATTCCATTTAATCTAATTATTTCTCTAAATAATAGAAATTTATCTTTTAAATTAAAATATTAAATATATAGAAATAATATTATGGTGATATATGTTATTAATTATTGACTTCTATTAATAAATATTCTTATCAATCAGTAATTAAATAACTATTAATCAATTTTTATATAGATAAATTTTTTATTTTTTATCATTCTTTATATAATTTGAATTTAATTTATTAATAAATAAATACAAAAAGTGTGAATTAAATTACTTAAAAAATATATTTTTTAACATTATATGGTATTACTCACGTCCGATTAAAATTACTTATTTATATTTTAAACAAATAATTTTGTTTGAATATTTACATTATTTTCATAAAAACATAAAGTAAATATTTAATAATAATATTATTAATATATGATAAATATAGTATATATTTATTTCCAAATAATGATTAGTGAAAAAAATTATATTTTCATTTAATTCTAGATTTATTTGATTAATATGAATCATATCATTATTATTTTTTTACAAATAATTTAAAAAAATTAATTTACCAATTGGATTTGATTTTTCAATTGATAATATATCTAATGGTAATGTATCCAATAACCACATACACATCGGTCATATGCCTAACTAACATATATCTATGAACCCTGTATAAAACTATTACTATATTATAACATATAGAATTAAAATAACATAAAAAATCATTCAAAATTGTATGTAAAAAACAAAAATGTTTTATTTTATATTTCTATTAAAATAAATTTGAAATTTTTAGTAGAACAGTGAAAAAAAAATATCAATCCTTATGAGAACTATCATATATAATATATATATTAATATCAAAATATGATTTCTATTAAATTTATTTTAAAAATGATGGTATGAATAAGAGAAAAACATTATGAAAAAGAATTCTAGTGGTTTTTTGTAATTCATATATATTTTTTAATTATTACGAAGTTAGTAATAAACTTTTAGTAATGTAATTATATTCATAGAAGAATTATATTATCAATATAAACTGATTTTATTCTACTTTTATGGAATATATTTTAGGTACTTTATACCACATTTACAAATTTTAATTGAAAAATGGTTAACATTTTTAGATTCATCATTAAAAATTTACCTTTGGGTCATTTTTTCTAATTTTAATGAATATAATATATATATTATTTTGATATTTTATTTAGTTGTAAGTGTTCATTTTATCCTTATATTGAAACAGATCCTTCTATTAATTATTATCCAAAAAATATGAGCAATCAAGCTCTGGAAATCCCCACACTAATATATTCATATAATCCTTATCAAAATCTTATAAATTGTTTTGTTTCCGAAATAAAACAATTTCGATTTTCTACATATAATCAAATTGAGTTTTTTAACCAAAGAGGTATAATACTCAACCAAATACATTCAATTTTATATTAATAATTAAAACGGAAAACACATTCTATCAAATAAAAAATAATGGATTTACTATAGGTGTCACAACCTGTCCCTTGGGGCCCATGTTGGGACTACCCCAAGCCCACCTCCGGAAGGCTAGGGGCTGGAATCTAGCACCGGGGGTGTAAACATGCAGGTAGGAGTTATTTTCCTAGATACCTGTACGCACACGCAACCCCAACCATGTACCAACTCACAAGAAAAGGGATAATATACCACTGAGAGGAAACTAAGAATAGTCACAACTGAATATAAATGTGCCAAAATAAAAACTCCAAAAGAATGTACTGAAAATAGTAAAGTAAAATAGTTCTCTAATGTCCATCCGTATAAATACCTATATGATTGTAGAAATAATGTTTCTACTAGAAGCCGATGGAGTATGTCTCGTCTGTCTGATCTCACTGTAGTCTGCCTAGTCCAACGACACCATGTCAGTTGTTGAAGCATCGATCATCTGCATAGGAAAAGACACACATGTGGTCAGGGCCCATGTAGGGGGTGAGTAACAATAAACTCATTAGAGTCCACCCAAAAATAAGGCGAGACTACAAAATAAACTGGAAGTTTATCACAAAGAAAAAGTACACAACACAAGTTACCTCACACATAGTATCACATTAGGTCAAGGATAAAAAGATCCTAAAATCATAGAACTCCTTATCTATTTGATGAAAATAATTCTATCAAGTACAATGAGCATACCGGGTTACACAGAGCCACTTCCCACTATCCTTGAACTACTGTAGTACATATCCCTGATAAGTAATATTAGTATGTTGGGTTACATAGATCCACTCCCCACCATGGGATAGCCGAGTCACATAGAGACACTTCTCACCTTGGCCGAACTGAGTTACTACTCCTATCCAGTACCATGGGTCTACTAGGTCACACAAAGCCGCTCCACACCATGGGCCTGTTGGGTCACACAGAGATGCTTCCCACTGGGCCATCGTCATGCAGTCTTCAGGTCTCAGCCAACCAAAAGGTTTTGTAAGTATTCTTCTTAGTAGAACCACTCCTCAAGCCACACACTGCATTTTTATATCTATTTATGTCACAAAAAAGTATTTCAAAAGATCCTTCACCTCAAAAGAGTCCCAAAGGTGAAAGCAACTCATCAATCAGAAGCATGGTTTCAAGATACATGAATTTTAGTACCAAGGGCCCAGTTGGATTCTTTTTAGATCCAAACCGGCTATATACCAACATTATACAAAATAGTACAGTAGTATCTCAAAATAACTACTTTTTCTAAGGCTCTTGAAATCATAGATGGTTCTTCAATAATACATCTACTATAGAAGTTAGGGAACGATTTACATTACTTGTCATAACTGGGTTCGGGTCTGATCCTGACCCGGCTCCGCATGGGCCGACCCGGATCGATCTGGGTCAATCCGAACCACTGGGCCAGACACAACCTGGCTGGTCTGTGAGTCGGTGGTCCGGGTTGCGGGCCGAGCTAGTGATGCGACCTTCCTAGTGGTGCGGGCCGCCAGGGACACCAAGAAAAGACACTTTGGGGTAGGGCTGGCGTGGTGTAGAGCCACATGAGAGGATCAATATGCAAGGGATGACCCAAAACATCCCCACATGGAACTACCAGTCCTCCATGCCTAGGATGATGGTCCACTACATTTCCACCGGGAGTTCTACTGGCCCCGACCCCATCCACCAACCGCCGATTGAACAAGCAGCCCCGACTCCTACTGCTGCCTTCAGAGGCTGTAACCCTGCTGCTGTGTGGGAGCACCACCGGGGGCGCGCCACACCCTGCCTCTGGCGCTGCTAGAGGTTGTGGTCTTTTATTCCATTGGGATCATGGTTAACACCATCGCATTTCACTTCAATGCCACTATGTGTGGCCCTCGGCACCTGTGCCAGTGAGAGGATGCTCTCTGAGTCTCCAGTTGTGCACTGGTGGACCATTTTCTGCACCATCTGTGCATGTTCCCTCATAGTATTGCATTCTAATTTTCTATAGGCACTAATTAATCTTGTTGCCTACTTCAAATTGGGCAATCACAATCAACTCACAAGAGGAGTGGGATCAGGCCTTGTTCATGTCGGCCCACACCCTCCATGTTAGTGATAAATCCATTGGTTTCTTGGAAAAGTTATTCATCCAGATTTCATTCATTAATTTCAATCATGATCCCAAAAATAAAACACACCCTCCCTCATGTATAGAAAAATAATGGATCAACTTTTTTATGAGTTGAACTGTTCTAATTATTTTAGAATAAAATGGTGGGAAACAAAATCAGTCAACACAACCCTTGCCTCAAAACATTGGAGTGTGCTCGCGGTTGAGGAAGTTTCATTGTTCTTCATCCCTGCAACATGCCTCCCCTATCACATCTCGAAATTCAAATTCATTTGTGTGGTTTCGGTGTCACATGTCACCTCCCGTTGGGATCATCTTTTTCATCTAATGGTATGTAGTTATGGTACTCCTTCCACACTTCATTGCATGGACAATCTTGTGTTTATACACCACACCAAGATCCATATTTATATGAAAGGGGGAGGGTAAATAACGGTGTTGGGATTTAATGGGGGATCTTAAATTAGGGACCTTCCAAATTTCCCTAATGAAATCGTTTCTTTGGATTGGATTGTCAAGCCATTTATTAGCTTGACGCATCGCATGTCCCACATTACACTTTTCCATTGGTGGAGAAGAAAGACAAATAAAATAATAAAATTATTTCATTTCATTTCATTTAAAATTACCAAAAGATAAAAAAATTGCCAGACCAACTATGGTCAATATAAAGTCTCCCTAAAGAAAATTCCATCACTGGAGATTCAATGGTTCCCACAATGTTGTAATCTGAGAACCGGTTCAAAGGATAGAAGATTCCAATTATGTTTTTACTGGACATACCTTCAAAAAGTTCAGAAATTAATTTCAGGAACACCAAACCTCAGAATCACGCACTGTAAAATTTCACAGACATGTAATAATTCCATATATATATATATATATATAATTACATGGAAAATCAGGGTCTCTACATTATCCCCACATTAGGGATTTTTTCCCCGAAATCCACAACTTAGACTTGGAAAACGAATGGAGGTATTGAACAAAAATATGAAACTCACTCTCCTATGTGCTCTCTTGGAGGATCTCATGCTACCAGCGAATGCACACTAGAGGTATCAACTGCCCACGAAGGACCCACTCTTGTCGATCCTCAATCTCTACTAGAACCTCCATAAATGTAACCCCATCATCGATGTCTAGCTCATCATGGTCGATTATGTGAGATGGGTTATGCACATATCTCCTCATTTGGGATACGTGGAAGACGTCGTGCACCCTCTCCCATTGTGGTGAAAAATCCAAGCAGTATTCCACCTCTCCAATCCTTCAATGTATCAAAAAAGGTCCAAAAAACCTCATTGATAACTTATAGCCTCTACCAAATATTCATAGTCCCCATCAAGGGGAGACTCGCAAGAATATGTGACAACCCCCCTGGTACACTAAAGGTCTATGTCTCCTCTCGGCATACAACTTATGCCTACTCTTTGCAGTCTTCATCCACTCCTGGATGATCTTCACTTTCTTAGTGGTAGCCCATACCAACTTTGGAGCCATAAGTGATGAATCCCCAAGTTATGTCCATTATTGAGGTGATCTGCATGGCCGACCATAAATTTCCTCAAATGGTTCCATACCGATGGTGGAGTGATAACTTTTGTTGAATTCAAACTCCGCCAAGGGAATGTGATCATCCCAACGGTGGCCAAAATCTAGTACGCATGCACGAAGCACGTCCTCGAGCATCTATAAGTTCTGCTCTACCTTACCATCCATCAGAGGGTGAAAGGCGGTGCTTAGATATATCTATGTCCTGAATTACTCCTGCAACCACTTCCATAAGCAGGATATGAAACGTGTGTCACAGTCAGAGATGAACGTCGATGGAACCCCAAGTAGTCCCACAATATCATGTATGTAGAGGTGTCCCATTTCCTCAATTGATCCCTACTCTTTGATGGGTACAAAGTTGAACAACTTGGTATGTCAGTCAGTGATCACCTAGATGGAATAATGTCCCTTAGATGTATGTGAATGTCTCGTCATAATGTCCATAGATATCTCACCCACTTCCACTCCACCACCTCTAGTGGCTGTGTTAAGCCTGCTGGAACATAATACATTACCTTAAATTGATGACAAGTGAGGAATCGTGAAACAAACTCCACTATATCCTTCTACATACCTGGACACCAGTGAAAACGATGGTGGTCCTTGTTCATATTTTCCACACCAGGATGTATCTCTAGAGGAGGCATATGGAACTCCCTCAAAACATCCTCCCAGAGCACCACCAGTATCATTGTATGTCCTCTGAAGAGGATGGAGTTCTCCCCACCATCCTGAAATCTATCAGGTGCCTATCCTAAGGATATCTGAGCACATCGAGCCTCGTAGTCAATGTCCCTATGTTGCACCTCCCTGACTCACCAAAGAAGCTGGGATGTGACAGTCATAAACTAGATGTAAGTTTCTCCTTCTCTATCCACAAAGGATATCTGCAATGTGGATAATAATTATATCACCTCACTCAACAACAACTGACAAGTCCTCCTGCTGAGTGCATCTAATACAATGATCCCCATACCAGGTGTATAGACAATCTCAATGACATATTCCTAGAGTAACTCTAACATCATCGATGTATCAATTTCATGTCCATCTGGGAGAATATATACATGAGACTCTTGTGATCTGAGAAGGCTAGAAAATGTTCTCCTATCAAGTAATGTCACCATGCATCAAGGTGAAGAGCATTGATTCTAACTCCAAGTCATGGGTATAGTAGTTCTACTCATGTTGTCTAAGATTTTGTGACCCATAGGTGTTCACTACTTTCTCATGCATCAGGACACACTCAAATCTGGTCCCTGATGCATCGCAATAGACTACGTACCCAACACCCTCTTCAGGTTGCCTCAAGATGGGAGCACTCTTCAATCTCCACCTCAACTTATAGAATCACTATTGGCATCTCTCCATCCATACGAAGATCTTACCATTCTTCATCAATGCTGACATGGGTTCCAAAACTCTGGAAAAGTCAGGCACCAATCTTTGGTAGTATCTAGCCAACCCTAGGAAACTCCTCACCTCGGTCACACTTTTGAGTGGCTCCCAAGCAAGTATAACCTTTATTTTTACTAGATCCACCAAAAATTTAGCCTCCGAGATAACATTTCATAGAATGTGGACCTCTTGAATCCATAACTGGCACAACAAGTGCTTACCAAAAATCGGGTGGTCTTCGAGTGTATCATAAACTCTATTCCAATGATTGGCAGGCTACCACTTCATCACTGAGAATACTATGATTTCATCAATGAATACCATCACAATGCGATCGAGGGATGGTTGGAAGATCCAGTTCATGAGTCTCATTAACACTAGAGGGGTGTTGGTCACACCAAAAGGAATATCGAAATACACATAGTGGCCTTATTTACATCTTATGGTCATCTTCTGCACATCCTCACCTCGAACCCTGAACTGATGATAGCGTTATCTAAGTCCTATCTTTGAAAACCAACGATCTCCCTTGATTTGGTGGCAAATATCACCAATTCTCATAATTGGATACATGTTAATCACATTCAATAGGTTCATTCACCGAGAGTCCATACATATTCTCAAACTCACATCCGCCTTCATGGAAAACAAAATTAGGGCGGCCAAGGAGAGACATCGGGCCTTATGAACCCCATCCCCTATAAGTCCTCCAACTATACCCATAACTCAAGAAGCTCCAAGGGATCAATCTGATATGGTAGGGTAGATATCAGTACTGTCCCGGTGTACTAGTCAATGAAAATGTCTACCTCTCTACTTGGAGGTATTCCTGGGACATCATTAGGCAAAAACATCGGCATACTAGTCCACCACTAATGGATAGATTAGAATATCAACTTTATCTTCCCTGAGGGTAAGGCTAGCCAACTAATGCGTGATCGACTATACCCTCCTCTGGGTATGTCCATCTTGTGCTGCAAAGGTTCCCTTATCGACAGTGATGGAAAGCCTGGTCTCATCTACACAGACACACCACACATTACGCCTAATATAGTCTAGATGAGCATAGAATATGGATAACCAGTCCATACCCATGACGACATCATAAGGCCTCGACACTACTACTATGAGATCCCAGCCAAAGCTCATACCTCATATAGTAAGCTCACAATGTGGGTACTAGTGTCTAATCATTGAATCTTCTATCATAGGTGGCTATATCCATAATGATCGAGCCAACGACTCCACTAGAATATCTTATCTCCGAACAAGGGCCGTGGAAATAAAAGAGTGACCTAATCCTTTGTTTATAAGTACTAAAACTAACGTAGAGTAGACATAGATCATACCTCTAATAATATTTGTAGCATTGTGGTCGTAGGCCTCGACTACCTGGAGCTGATCACATCCATGTTCACCTGCTCCTTGTGGTCGGGGTGGACCTCCTGGAGGTGGTGGCGGTAGAACTTCGAACTGATGCCCACCGCTTGCTACAAGGATAACTCCTCTGCCCCATACGCCTACTTCCTGCAGACCTCCCTGGTCGAATCTCTATCTCTATCTCAGTTGTCCCTCGACCATCTGATGGTCGTCTGTACGATGGTTCGGGCAGTCACGTGCGATGTGGCCTAGCCCGCCACATGTGTAACACAATTTGCTCCATGCTAACTCCATCTATACTGGGAGCTTCATACTACCAACCTGGAGTCTAGGGGTCAACCTCTGAAAGACCTGTCTTACTTGGGCCCATGTGCCTGATTCCTATTACCTACCGAAGACTCCACTGTTTAGGGTTTACTGGCAGCTCTAGCTATCAATGCCTTCTCCATCACAAAAATCTACACAAGAAGGGCCCAGTCAAGCCCCCCAGCCTATGGGGGGATGTTGAGGGCCACTACTATATACCTAATCTCCCACATGATCCCCTGCTAGAATGCCCAAGCCCTGAAGAAAGGTTCTCGAACTATATCCATGCAGTAGAGGAAAAGCTTTGTGAACCTTGAAAAGTACTCATCCACTATCATTCTGCCCTACAAATGGTGAAGCAGCTTCTAAATGTGTACAGAGAACAACGTTTTCGGAAAAAATCCTCTTCAAGTCAACCCATGCGAGGGTCGCCTAATCGTGATCATGGATGGTCAAACTTCACCATCTCCTAGCAGATCCTTATAGAATTATGGCCACCAACATTGCCATCTTGTTGGGTGGGGTACTCAATAAGTAGAATACCTGCGCCATGACCTCTAGCCAGTCATTAGTGACTCATGGATATGTCTCTCCCCTGATCTTGGGAGGACTCTGCCTCTGAAACTCTTTTAGGGCACCAATCCTAAGAATGTAATCAACCAGAAATGCCAGTAGTAGGGGCTGACTATCAGGTGGAGCTAGCACTAGGGCACCACCCAGTGGGGCCATCTCAAACACCGATCCCTGGATGAACACATTGTTGCTGGGTGGGTTGTCCTCAAGTATCTGGATCCTAGCTAGTCTTCCTTGTGGAGGAATCCTGAGAAAAATGAAGATTTTCCATAGTTAGAACATTATACCTAGTGATATGACTTTCATTTGAAATCCTTCAAATATACCACCATTATTGTCGTTCATTAATCCAAAAAGTCGTACTTAAGGTTCCAATGTATGGATACGTCGACCGCCACACCAACCCTGCACTGAACAAACCTAAATGTCGGACTCACAACAATTAAAACTATTTCTTTAAAACCAAAACATAGACTCCTGGTCTCTGATGTAGAACCAATCGCCTATGATACCACTTTGTCATGACCCGTCCCCAGGGGCCCATGCCATGACTACACCATACCCACCTCTTTAATGCTACGGTCTGGAGACTAGCGCCGAGGGTGTAATCCTACAAGTGGGATGCTATTTCTCAGATACCTATATGCACAGGAAAATCCAACCATGTAACAAATCCCAAGAAAAGAGATAGTATACCACTGAGAGGAAACTATGAATGGTCACATCTGAAAGTATATGGTCGTGAATACAATCCCCAAAATAAAGTACTAATAATAGTAAAGTACAAGAGTTCTCTAATGGCCATCCACCAAAATCCCCAACTGATCATAGGAGTAGTGTAGGTATTAGATGTCAAGGGAGTATGTCTCCTCTGTTGGATCTCATCGTGGTCCACCTAGTCTAACCCCACCAAGCCGATCGTTGAAGCATCGATCATCTTCATGGGACACGGAACACACATGGGTTGGGCCCTTGCAGGTGCTGAGTAAAACTAGAGTTATTAAGGACCCCCATAAAAACAATGAGAGACCATACAAAAAACTAGAAGTATAGAACAAATGAAAAGTACACAACACATGCTGACTCACACCAAGTATCTCTTTAAGTCAATGATAGAAGGATCATCAAATCGTTGAACTCCTCAGTTGCGGGTGAACTCCTCCATTATCGAGTATAGTGGGCATGTCGGTTCACACCAATCCACTTCCCTCCAACCTTGGACTACTGCAGTACTTATCCCTGATATGAATAGTGGGTATGCTTGGTCACAAAGAGCCGCTCCCCACTGTGGGCATGCCGGGTCACACAGAGCTGCTTCCCACCAAAGAAAAAATGAGGTATGCCTCCTGTCGAGTACTGTGGGTCTACTAGGTCACACAAATCCACTCCCCACTGTGGGCCTACTGGGTCACCCAGAGCCGTTTCCCATTGTGCCATTGTCAAGAAATCTCCAAGTCTCATCCAGCCCCAGGGTTCCGTACATTGTATTCTAGGGAGAAATTCCTCTCTAGAAACTCACCACATTATGATATACATGGAAGTCACCAAAAAGTATGTCAAAACATATTTCTCCTCAATGGAGTCCCAATTCCCCAAACAACTGATCAACTAGATGCACGGTTTGCAAGATACAGGTGCTTTAGTGTTGAGGGCCCAGTTGGATTCTTGTTTGATATAATACAGCTACACCCAAACAATATCCAAATCCCATGTTAATTATCTCAAAAGAGCCTCCATTTCCTTAGGATATTGATACCATAGATGGTTAGTCAATTATATGTTTGGTTTAGAAGATAGGGATTGTTTAGCGTAACTGGTCACCGCTTTGTTCGGGTCTGGTCTACCCTGGTCGGACCGGCCCGACCATTGTCGGTAAGGACTGACTCGGATCGATCAGGGTCGACCTAGCCTGACTCAGTTGGGCTGCTGATCAGCCATGTGGTGCCACCCACCTAGCAGCGCGGGCCGCCAGGGACACCCAGACATGGCCTGCTCGGGTAGGGTTAACGTGGCGTGTATCCACATCAGTAGATGAACTTGCAGGGGTCTACCCAACGTGGTGACACATGGAACCACAGTTCCTTAGTGTCATGGTCGATGGGTCATGAATTTTCCACCGGGTGCACCACTAGCGTGCGCCCCTACACTGTCCTCCAATCGAACTGACGATTATGGCTCCTGTCGCGGTCATCACAGGATGCGAACCTGTTGCAGCATGGGCGCGCCGCTGGAGGCACACCCAACCTTGGGATAATGTTCTTCACTGTGTTAGGCCCATATTCATCTTGTTTCCAACTTAAAATTAGGTGATCAGAGTCAACGCACAAGGGGAGAGGGATCATGCTTTGTTCGTTTCGGCCTACGCCCTCCGCGTTAGAGATAAGGTTTTGGGGAAAATTTGTTCAACAGAATGTCATGCCATAATTTTAGTCCCAATCCCAAAAATAAATAAAACCCTATAACACGTGTAAATAGAATAATGAATTAAATTGATTATGAGTTGATATTTTCATATCATTTTAGAATGAAATGTGGGGAAAACAAAATCAATAAACACAACCCCTACATCAAAACGTTAGAGTGCTCTTTCGGTTGAAGAAGTTTTTTTGTTCATCATCCCTACAACAAGCCACCCTCGTCACCACTAAAACATCAAACTCTGTTTTGGGGTTTCAGCATCGCACGTCACCACCCGCTAGGATTGGCTCCGTCCACTAAGGGTTCGACATTACAGTACTCTTTCAGCACTTCATTTCATGGAAAGTCATTTGCCGATACCCCTCCCCATTCTCCATATATATAGGACAGGGGGAGGGTATGTAACGATTTGGCGAATTAATGGGGGATCATAAATTAGGAACCATTCTAATTTCCCCAATGTCGTCGTCACTTAGGATTGTCAAGTCAATCTATTTATTGGCATGATGAATCGTGGTTCCCACACTCCACTTGTCAATTGGTGGATAAGAAAGTAAAATAAAATAATAAAATTATTTCATTTAATTTTTTAATAGCCACAAAACATAACTTCATAACAAGACCTACTACGGTCAATATAAAGTCTCTATTAAGCGAATCTCATCACTACGGATTCAATGGTGCCGTCATATTTTTAATCCAATCACTGGTTCAAATGCTTGAAATTGTTGGTAATGCATTTACTAAACGTACCTTAAAAAATGTTGACAAATTAATTCCTGGCACAGCAGATCCCAGAATCACGAGTTGTCAAATATTGAAGACTCGTAAAAATTCTATATAAAAAATTATACATGGAAACCTAGGTCTTTACAATAAGATATATAATATATTTCTATTATCATGATGGAAAAACAATTATCTAAATCTATTATATTATATTAAGTAATGATATGTCTCTCTTTCAAATGTGTTTACTACCACCTTCATGAAGTGATGCATCAAATTATTAATTATTGATCCATATTTATGGTTGAAATAATTAATTTATTGTATATATGTTCTATTTCTTATGTTATTTAATATTTTTTATGAATTATTTATTAATTTTTTTTTTCATCCATCGAAAATGGGAAACATCAATAATGCATAAGTACATAATATCATCTTAATGATATGATGCATTACATTTTTCATAATCATTTTATATGAATACTTATAATGATGTATATAGTTATTATATATTGAAATTATCCAATCATTCAAATTATTTATTGGATGGATCAATGAACAATGTACAAAGATCAGTAGTTGTAAAAATTATAATATATGAACAATGTAATAGTTATCACACTAATATCTAGTTTTAATAAAAAATTATTATTAAATGGGTGAAAATATATTATAATATAATAATCCATATAATTATTTTTTATTTACTTTTATGGGATTAATTTATAATAAATGTACAGTTATTATATTATAGGTTAAAATGTGTATGATGTAATATAAGACATGAGGTATGGTATTTATATTACAATATAATTTCTTTTTTGTATTTCCAATAATAAATATCCATTTAATGAAACAATATATTAATTATCCATCAAAACTGATATAATTTCTTCTACCCTAGTTAATCTAAAATTTCTATGAAATATATATGTCCCTATATTTAATCATTAAATAATCATGAGTTAATTCAATAATTTACAATCATTCATAGTGATTCTTTTTTAAGTTTATAGTTTTCTAGAATTACGCCATAATTATAAAAAAATAACTCTAAAATTACAAAGTAAAAAATCATACTCACTATCAATTTTATCATAATCTATAACATTTTAAAATAAAACATGAATTATATTCTTGTTAAAAATATTCATAAAATTCAAATAGAAACAGTCATTTCTCTTACCAGTGTTATAATGATTGAAAAAACATTTTATTACTTGGGATGAGAATAGAACGCTCTGTATGGGGTATAAGATTTGGAATGAAACCAATTTTCCATGAATATATGAAACTTATGAATACATTTCTACAAAATCATACTTTTCACCCATAAAACATAAACACATTATCATACCTCATGAAATAATAAGATTCCAAAGAAACACTATATTATTAATAAATCATTAACGTATCTTTTAGAATCCATATCATTATTATATTATAGGTTTCACGGAAATATATTGAGTAACATTCGTGGTTATATTTGGAATACCCATCATGTTATATTCACTAAATCTCATAGGAGAAAACCTATCATTTACCTCCATCTCATTACATAATTAATTGTAATGATATCATGGGCTCACCCCCTATTTGTTTATAAAAACCCACCTATATTCATATACAATTAAAAATACCATTAACATAATCATAACAAATAAATCAACCGTTACAGAAAAGTAATATTTCTTCTTTGAAATCAAATTTTATCTTTACATGCCACACACTATTAAATGAAAACATATTATTCTAAAATATAAGGATAAAATTTTAATTAATCATTAAAAATTTAAATATAAAAAAATTGTTAAATTAGTTACATTATGTATGGGTTAAAAAACATTCCCTGTTGAGGAAATAATCAATTAATTTTTGAAACACTATTAAAATATTTTAAAAAGGATATTTAAAAAAATGTGTCTCATACCACATTGAAAATTATGAATGGAATTAACATTTTAGAAAATTCATTTAAATATAAATAAATCCTTAAAACTGTAATAAAAACTGGAACTTAATGAGGAATATTTATAAGAATAAAGCATAAAATCATTTAAAAAGATGTTTCAGTTAAAGAGTCCCTTACCACTTGAGAAACCCATGAATAATAATAATTAAAATATTAAATTTAATAAAAAAATCATAATAATATACAGATTCGTGTTATGAAATTTTAACTATGGTTGTATATACACCTAATAGGATAATAAAGGATCATAACATTATGATATTCTTCAATGAACATAGATTGAGTAGAAATCCCTTACCTGGAGTCTGATTCATGAACTATGTTCATTAAATTAATGAATAAAAAATTATGATAATCATTTATTTGATGAGAAATATTCTCATGTTTATTATTAATTTAATATAACTTATAACCATCTTATAACAATTACAATTTTATTTATGATCAAGTCAAACAATTAGTCGATATATGGTTCTTGAGTGGACAACGAACTTGATATGATGTCAATAGTCCATATGTACATCATTTATAGAATTATATTCATGAAATATTATTCACATTTATATATAAATCATACCTTTAGATACATTCATTAAATAGGGATATGAAAAATAAACAACGTTACAATCATACATACGGTAAGTCATATATATGCATCAGTAACATTTCCATCTTTCTTTGATATCATTGAAATAAATTTTTTTTTTCTAGATTAATCATAATATTATTAAAATAATATCAATTATTTAAATGTACTTAAATAAATCATAATAGCTAGGTAGTGAATAAAAAATCAAATTAATTTGTGGAGGTGATAGTTCATACATATGCACGAACAACATTATCATATTTGTGTACATAAAATTAACTAACATAATTTATATATTATTTTAATATTATGATATATATTTAATAATTATGATATAAAATAATTGATTCCATCATTATTACCATTCTCTAGGGATGACAATATAAAACAAACTATATCAGTTTGCGATATTGTAGTAGACCATACACACGAATTAAAAGTTCATTTCACATCTAATGAAATTGGTGATGGATTTAGGTGATGATATTATCTTAAAAACATATCAATATATTTTGGATACTATTTTCAATATTTCATCATATTTGGAGAATATTTTAAGGACGTGGAAGAAGAAATAAAATAGAAACACATAAATTAAATTGTTAGCTTTCCTTTGGACAATCACATTTTCATAAAACCATATCACCTCTAAGGAGGGTGTTGTGAATAAAAAAATAACACTAGAATATGTGTAGGTATAATGGGAAGAGTATTATGAAGATTATGGCCAATCTAAATTGGTTTTAATGTTTATTTAAAAAATATTCACGGGTTCCCTTTTATTGGAGAGAGGAGGGGTAATCTTGGAATTATAATAGATATTAAATTAAAATAAATCCATTTTCTAATGGAAAACGTGTCAAAATTGATTTATTTAGAATATATAATGTTAATTGTATAAATATAATTATACAAGGAAAATTAGACATATTTTTAATAATTTTTAAAACTTATTTTTTTATCACATCTTAACTGTTACGATTTTGTCATGTAATTTATATATTGAGGGTAAAATAAATAACAAATCATGAAAAATGACCAATAGATAAGTCATTCATAAAAAAAATGGACATTTAAAAAAAACTGAATAATTTATTTTTAAAAGTTTTATATAATTTAATAAAACATTTATTATTTTAAAACACCAAGATAGTAAAATTTGACACTATTCATTTGTTGACATTATAAAAATATCATAACAGAAATATAATTTAGTACCAAGACCATTAAATCAATAGTAAAATGAAAATATAATAGATAATATTAGTTTATGGAAATAATTGTGTCAAAATTTATTTATTATAATATTTATAATATCAGTTATTTAGTTTTTTAATTAATTAAGATATAAGTGCATAATCATTGTGTCATAATTAAATACAATTATTTATTTACTAAAATCAATAAAAATATTAACATGATATAGATAACGTATTATGATATATATGGAATATATATTTGGTAATATATCATGTATACAACATATATTAAAATTTATATTGTTATGAAAAACATGAATATGGAATCCTTCTCTTCACATTAAATAAAATTTTTTAAGTGTCATAATCACACCCATGTAGCCTCCAAAGGTAAAACATATCTGTCCAATTATTTACATGGTATAAAATTACTCATTGATTAAGATTCTGAAAATATATTTTTTAGTTTTTTTAATATTTATATTATTATTTTGACATTTGATTACCTGATTTATCATTAACCATGGTAATAAAATTAATTACTAAAAATTAAATTCATAACATCCAAAAATAAAAGGAAACAATTTACATAATTTGAACCTTCTAAATCCAAATATGGAATCCATTTTTTAAAATTCATAATTAATAATTAGAATAAATTAATGAAAAATTAATAATGTTAATAGAATGAGAAAATGAGGTTTCTAAGTAAATCTATTAAATGGTCACATATTTTTTATATCCAATATCAATGTGAACATTATTACAATGTACTTAATTGGATTATAAAATTTGTTTTAATTATGTCATAAAATAATGTAATATTATAATCTACAAATTAAAATAAATTAGATGAAAAAATATATTTGAATAAAAATGTAGTATATTTTACTATTTCAAAAAATATCAATATTATAAAAAATATACTAATAATTTTTCAAAAGTACACAAATTTATATCTCCATGATAATTATGAAGTTTATTTTTTCAAATAAAATTTATAAATTGAATAAGAAACATTATTTAAAGTGTGATGGCTATCAAAAAGTGTTAAAAATTATTTTCATAACTAGTCCTTTTTTGTGTAATGTTGAATTTTTCATATATATGTTTTAGCAAACATATAAGACGGATTTTAGACATTATATTGAATTTAATAATTCATTAATATAATCTTAAATTTTAGATTTTATTAATTTATAACCAAAATTATTCTCATTTAAATAGTTTTCTTAAAAACAAATCCTTTATATTCAACTAGTTTTTATTTCCATTTCTAAATAATTTGGTTAGTAATGAACCATTATATATAAATGTTTAAAACATATTTTCATAATATTGTTAATAATTTTAAATCACACTATTCTAATTTCATTGTTAAAATAGAAACATTTAAATAATAATATCCAGTTTTTAACATCTAGCCGATGTGTTCTATCATGTATTCTATTAAACAAATTGTTTTCATTAAAAAACTCTGGGTGTTACATTTTTCCTTCATTTTTGATATTTCATCCTTATAATTTGAAATTTATTTTGGTAAATAAGGAATAAATTTTCAAAAATAAAATATTTCAATCCCACATCGGAAAAACGGATTTATAGAGCTACCACTTTAAAAGAATGAAAAGGAAGGAAAAATGTCTCCCAATATAATACATAGTGGGGTTAGATATTGAAAAAAATGTATATGGAAGGGAAAAATAACGATAATGTTCTGATGAAGAGTAATAGAAAAATTATGCGAAATTTAAATATCACAAAACCATATGTTATTAATGGGGAAAACAGTCATTGGTTTCTTAGTAAGAAAAGTAAAGAGAAAACATTTTCATTTTAATATCAATTTTATATAGTGCTAGAATTATTTTAATAACTAAACAAATATAAAAATGAAATATACATTCTTGAAATTTATAGTATCATACATTAATATAATGTCACCATAACCTCATCTTTTTCTCTAAATGATGTTTGTTTAAGATACAATTTTCATGCATAAAGCACTATATTCAACAGATATATTATGAAATAATACACAAAAGATAAAATATATATTTATCCTATATTGAAACATTAACCAAAACCAATATCGTTAGTACAAGATAAATCAATTCTCCAAAAATAATAAACCATTGGATGATGAAATAGTACTTTTAATATCCAAATTTCTAATGTAATACCAAAATCTCAACATATACCATTCAACTAATAGTTGTCATTAAAATCCCAAAAAATAATCCAAAATATATTTGAAACAAAAAACACATAAAAATATTATTACATTTTCCTATAAAATAAATATTAACATTTATCTAAAAATAATATACGTCAATAATAATTTATCAAAAAATAATATAATTTAAAAATCACATATTCTATAAGATAGTGTAATCATTTCTATAAATAACATGAATTTCACTATATCCATAATAAAATAATATATTAGTCAAATATAATATTGAATCATTACTCCTCAAATAAAATTCAACATTTTTTTATTTACCTTAGTCATATACGGTGCTAAAAAATAGTGAACATATTATAATAATAATTTACATCCTAATCACCAAATCATTCTGAAATTCCAAAAATATTCACTTGATAAAACATAATTTCAAAAAAAACCACTTATTTATATTCCATAAACAAGTTAGTCTAAAATTAAAAATTCATACTAACTTGGGACTTCACAGAGAAGTGGTAGGATATGAACCCTTTTCACCATTCATTTTTGGGTTCAATTCGTTCAGACTTCCAATATGCAACGGGATTTCGACTATCTTGTGCTTTTTCCATTTTTATAAACTATATAATTCTTATAACATTTTAAATTTTATATAAATAAATAAATAAAAAAACCTCAAAAATAACCATAACATGTTTTAACCATAGTGGCTATCTTGGACCTCTCATTTTCATCCCAACAAAAAATTACCTCAACCTCTTAATTCATGATGTTTTATATATATTGACATTTTTTATTTCACATCTATAGGTTTTAAAAAACTATTCCCACATGAAATACCATTGTACCTTGACAAGGGTGACCACATGTTTTCATCATAATTTTTTCATATAGATAGATGGTCCCTGCATTGCAACAATTATTTAAGGATTTATCAAAATCACTTCTTTAATTTATCCAAATACACCATGCAAAAATTGGGTTTTATAGGTATTTACACATAAATAGATTTGGAAAATAATCATGTAAAAAATATAATTTTAAGAAATCTGAGAAAATATGATTTTTATAAACCATTTATATTGAGATTGACTTGAAATATTCAATTAGATGTATTTCTAAATACCATACATATGTCTTGAAATATAATGTTTTAAAACTATATATAAATATGTTCTACAAGAGTCTCATTCATTAGATGGTTTATTAAAATCATAATATACTTCAAAATCTTATGATAATATAAAATATCTAAAAATACCATCATAATATTTTACTTGTTTTTTAAATATGAGAATATTGAGAATATATGATGTGATTAAAAACAATCCATGATCCATGATCATGTAAGATATCGAGGATGTGTTTGATATCTCATTTAATTGTTTGAAAGAGATTTGTTTGTTAGAATTTTTTTTATCATCTAGATATGAATTTGTAAAAATTATTTCAAGATAATCATCAGGAAGATATATGAATGTTATTTGAGATAATCCCCCATCCATTTATAACTGTCATTCCTTGATCTAAAAAATATATATAACATGGTTTTATCTAAAATAATAAATGTATAAACTTTCCATATGTTTCAACAAAACTCCAAATGCCTAAATTTTCCTCAAACATGCCATGGTTAACAAAAAGTAATTCCCTAGCATTAATATTACATAATCATTAGTTAAGTCAAGATTTTACATTCATTGATATTGATGAGATTTTCTAGTTTATAATTTATATAATTAAGCCATAACTATTACATAATGACTGAAATATTACAAACTAGACACATATTCTCACTATTTATATAATATATGAACTCTTTTTCACCATGAAAATATACGTTACATTCATCTTGACATCATCCACTCTCTTTCATATCGTAAAACCTATGAAAATCATTTTATAAAAATGGATGAGAAAAAAAATCTCAGTAAGGGGAAAATGGTATGAAATAAACAATTATTCCATGAATATTTTATACTCGTGAATACATTTTTACAAAATAATTCTTTTCCCCCATAAAAAACTCTTTATCTAACTTCGTGAAATCATAATATTCTTATAAAACTGTATAAAACTGATAAATAAAAATTGCAACTTATTGAATCCATATCATTCATAAAATCTAACATTCATAGCCATATAGGGAGTATCCTTTGTGGTTACATTTGGTTTAACCATTAAATCACATTCCCAAAATATCGTTGGAGAAAACCATTCATTTAAATTTGTCACATTACCTACTAAATTGTAGATATATCATGGGATCACCCTCCAACGATTTATCACAGAACCACTCGTATTCATATACAATTCCAAATATCCTTAACATAATCATAAAATATATCATAATCATAATAGAAAAATTACATTTTTACTTGGAAATAAAATCTCATATTACCATATCACACAGTCATAAATTAAAAACATATTTTTAAAACAAAATGGAAAAAAATTTAAATTAAAAATCAAAAAAATTAATGATACATAAATGTGATAAATTATGTTGATGATGTATATGTTTAAAAACATTCAATGTTATTGAAATAATCAATAAATTTTTAAAAAACAATTAAAATCTTAAAAAAGATTATTTTTGAATCAAAGTGTCTCAGACCACATTAAATATTTTCAATGCAATTTTAATTTTAAAAAATTATTTTCATTATAAATAAATCTTTAAAATGTTTTTCTAAACATGGAAATTAATTATAATAAATTATAAAAACTAATCATTAAAACATTTAAAATAATATTTTTTTCAAAGAGTTTCTTAACACATGAGAAACAGATAAATAAAAATCATTAAAGTTAACATTACAATAACATTAAATATCATGATAATATTTTAATTATAGATATAACATGTTAAAAGGGTTTTATATACACCATATTGGATAATAAATTTTCATAAAATCCGTATATGCCTTAATGAAAGGATATTGAGATGAAATCTCATACCTTATGTCTGATGTGTAACATATATTCTTTTCATCCTAAATAATAAACATAAGATACATATTTAGTTTCATGATAACAGTTTTCATGTTTATTTTTCTTTTATATAACTTATAACCATTTTATAACTATAACTTAATTATTTATTTTCAAATCAAAGATTTTGTTGATATTTGGATCTTGAGTAGAAAATGAATGTGGTATGATGTCAATTTTCTATTTGGTCATAATTCCATATTATCTAGAATAATATTCATTACATATTAATATATTTTGCATATCAATTATACATTTAAACCAATTCCTTAAATATGGATATGTAAAATCAACAACATTATAATCATATAGATAACCAGATGTACATACACATGAGTAACATTTCTAGTTTTCATTGACCACTATAGGAATAAGGTAATTATTATATTATATTTAAATAAGGATCATAATATTATTAAGATAATATTATTCATTAAAAGATACTTATATAAATCATACAAGTTATTTGCTGAAAAAAAATAATCACAGTGCTTCCTGGAGGTGATATTTCACTGGTACACATTAACGACACTATTATTTTTATGTGTCTGGAATGTAAGAGCGTAATTGATAAATTATTTTCATATAATGATAAATATTTCAGGATTTTCATATATAAATTTTTTTTTCATCATTATATCCAATATTATGATATGGTAATGAAAAAAATTCGATTTGTGATGCAGTTATCTGATAAACACACAAATGAAAAGTTCATTTACCATTTAATGAGACTAGAGATGTATTTAAGTGGGGATATAAATATAATAAATTCTATCTATATTGAGAATTTTGGAATTTTTCTTTCTTCATGGATGATGAATATTTGAGTGAAGTGGAAGAAGAAAAAAAATGAAACACAAAAATAAAAATTCCACAATTCCTTTGGATGATATACATTATTTATCATGTTAATATATATATATTGGGTGTTGTACCTAATATATGTAAAATACAATGTGGGTAGTTATTATATGAATATTTTTTATTTTTTATTTTTTGAATCATTTATTTATGTCTATGTAATAGAGATGAATGTGTCCCCTTTTATATGAGAGGAGAGGGGCACTCTTGGAGTTATAAAAAGTATTAAATAATCATAAATTAATGTTGTAATAATTTTTGTTCAAAATTTAATTATTTGGATAATAGAATGTGTATGTGGTCATAACACATATGCACGTAGGGGTTATAACATTGAAGCGAAGGTTAATATAATAACTCGATCACCACTAGTTTATAATAAGGGGGCGAAACATTTCAAACATGGCTAGACATAATAGTGGATATACTAGTGATAAATATTATTTCCATTATGATTCATTATGAAGGACTTGAAAAGATTATGGTCAAATATGACGTAGGTTGATCCTATAGTATCACAAATTGAAAGTAATATGTTATAATTTAAGAAATTTCAAGAATAATTTTAATATTATTCTTACTATATCTGTAATTTATTAATACTTAGATTATTTATTTGTGGTTTTTACAGTGTATAAAAATAAATGAAATTATAATAATAATAAATTAGATGGGTAATATAATAACTAACCTAAAGAAAACGAAAAAGAATTTGGAGCTTTAATTAAATATCATGTGTATATGATCACTCAACTCTCTTAGGCTATGAGAAGTAACATAGATCGCATTGGGATTCCAAAAAGGGAAAAGAGATGAAGCATTCCATTGAATCTTTTATATGAAAATGTACACTATACTTCTGTAGGTCTTTTGAAAAACTAGTTTTATGAGAAAATTATTTTTTTGGGGACATATGTTTTCTATTCATAATAGTTTCATATATGAGAATTATTATAGAGAATTTTACAATGGGGAAGGTTAAACCTATCACAGGCGGTCTCTTATAAATATCTATAGGAAATATATAGAAGTGAACTCCATGGAATGGGAGAAGTTTTAGAGGGATGTTCTAAATATATATATTTCTCAGAATATTAATAATAATATTGAAAGGAATATTCTATAAATATAAAACATGGTCAAAAATAAATTAGTACTTGTAAACCAAATATTAGATGATATTAACAGTACACTTCTATCATTGAAATCGATATAATATACAAATTTTTTTGATTTATTGGAATCAATAAACCAACCCTTCGAGTGAAATTATCTAAAAGGGTTTTTTAAATTTAAAATATATCATTTATTTTTTTAATGATATACGTTAATAGTGGTACCTCCAATAATTATTCTTGTTTTAGTGTCATGAATTGAATATTATATCTTTATGTGAACTCATTTTGATAAAAATGGATTAAAAAACATATTAAAATATACATTATAAAAATGGCTGGGAAACACTATAAAAAATTTCTATAAAGAACTAAGAATTTTTCCAATTGTGGAAATAATTTACATCGAGCATATTATTGTTTAGAATAGAAAAAAATTTTAGAAAACTAAATCGAGTATAAAAAAATTCACCCAAGGATGATAAATTATTAAGATACTAGGATATTATCAATTATTCGAATCAATTCCATAATCAAAGTGCTAATTGGAATTGTAATCCTCTACACCACAATAAGAATACGGATAAATTTAATTCCTTTTCTATCCCCAATGAAATGAGTATAGAGAATAATTGGGTGAAATGTACACCTACCAAACACTCAATAACATCAAATTCATTTTTTAGTTCTCAGCTTACCTAAACTATTATATCAGATGAATTTTCTTAATAGTAACACATCAAGAAAAATATTATTATTTATTTAGATTGAAGTAATTGTCACTATTGGCTTGATATTACATATGATGTCAAAATATCAACAATGATAAATGATTATTGGGATGTTTTTCTTCAAAATACTATGATTTTTCTTCTACTTGAATTCATTTTGATATTAGGAATGGTTTTTTATCTATACAACTAACATAGGAATTTATATAGAAGGTTGGTCATATATTTATACCATTTTGACTCACCAATTACACTACAATATTTATTAATCAAATGAAATGTGTATTTATCTTTTACCATGACCTGTTTTTTGTAGTCCTAATATTTGATATTATTATATATTCAATGTGAATGCATGTTCATAAATAACATTTGAATGTCATGCTGAAGGCCCTAATAAAGGAGTTCTTATATTTTATGTCTTCCTTCTATGAATTGAGACTAAATATGGATTTATTCTGGGATCATATAATATTATTTGAGGGTCAATCGTTAAATCCATCAAATAAAATAGTTTTTTACCTATAAAACAAAAAACACATGATAAATTGCATCAATAGTTTTCATTGGGTAGCTACATAAAATATAATATAATAATAATTCAACCCAAATATTTAACCGAATAGCCATGTTGACATAAGAACCATTAATGATTCAATAAATAAATACATATGAGGTAAATTTCATGGTGTAAAAGGAATTAATGGTTAGTGAACTTTATCTTGCACTACAATAGAGTGGATTATGGTATATAGTTAATAGTGATCCATTAAATAAAGTACATAGATTATTCCCCATTCATAATAACCTGGAGGAAGATTGTTCCTCCAGTGAATTGAAAATACAATAGTAATATATGTTGACTCCTGATTTGGACAAGAAAATAGTAACTTTTCGAAAAATATATCGATGTATTGTATTTTCAATGAATTTTGTGGAGTATATATGGATAATAATGTATTGGTGTGACTATGCACTTAGAATAAGTAAAATAGTTTAGAGATATTATTATTGGTGTTGAATAAATATTACGACTTCTAAATACATTTTCACCCTATTAATGGGAACAAGGTGGTAAATACTCTTAATAGGAAGTACCATGATAGTGTTTCTCATATGAGGATTTAATTATTTCTAGTATTTATGGAAAAAATAATATCATGAAATAATGTGAATTTGATATTAATTAAAAATTTCATTGAAAAATTTTCATCTCACCATTCATAAGGGGAATAAAAAGGATCACATCTAGGATGATGAAATTTTGAAAAAGTGGAGAAATATTACTCAGTAAATCAATGATTGTGATGTAATAATGAAGTTCAATATTAGGATATGATTCCCATCAATATCACACATGATATAATTTTGGGATGACACTAAATGAAAATAATTATATATTTATCATAGATGTATGAGGAAATTTTATATGTGAATAAAAATTTATTTTAATGACCCATCTTAAAACATTACTTATTCTAGTTTTTTATCTAAAATTAAATTCCCTAAAATTCAAGAATTTTTTAATGTTTTATTTTTAGCGAATTAGTTAAAAATATTACAATTCAAACATATATGTTATTATTTGACACTTATAATGAGTATCCATTTCTTCAAATAAACAAAAATTTTAATAATAAAACATAATTTTTTCCTATGAAATACTGACATCATTCATCTTTCCAACATCCTTATCTCTAATAATGCATAAAGAATGGTATTTTAAAAAAATGTGGGATCAACAGAAAAAAATCATTAGGGGGGATAAAAATAATGGAAATCATTAGTACAGTAAAAACATGAAACCCATTGAATGAAAGTATTATTTAAAAAAACATTTTTATAAAGAGACACATTATTCCTTAGAAAATTTATTCATTTATACTTAAGAAAATAAATAATTTCCATAAAAACACAATAGTAATCATAGAAACATTCGGTAGTTATCTTGATACATCATCACATTAAACCCATATATAATCCATATTGAACCATTATTGATTCAAATATCCATACAACCAATGTCTAATATAAATATCTAGAGAATAAAATTATTTACTAATGTATTAGATCACTATTTGGGAACAACCAAAGAAAATAATGGATCACATATGAGCTATAAATATTTTCTACCCTTTTTAAATAATTTACGGGGACCAAATGATCAATATAAACCTTTAAAAATATTTTAAACACAATTGTAAAACACTTTCAGATATCAAATATCAATTCTCTCATAAAAAAGATTTAAATCCAAAAACAACTCAAATAACAAAGAAGAAATTGTATTTTAAAATAACTATGAAAACAAATAAAGGCAACATTAATGAATTAAAGAATTATTAAAGAGTTCAATTACATTAATGTCATATATGTTGAAAAACATTTCCTTTAACCTTTCAAAAATGTTATCATAGTAGATTTTTAAAGAGTATTATTAAACATGTCTATTTCATACAAAATTTAATATATTACATGATGAAAAAATATGAGAGAAATTATAAAGTAATAATTATTAAATATTATTTTCCATTTAAATACATTCATAAAAAACATTTTAAAAATTTGGACAAGAAAGATAAATATATATAAGATTAAAAATATAAAACAATTAAAATGATGTTTTAGTAAAGGGTACTATTCAAATATCATATAATTATATTGAGAATTAATTAAATGATTTGATTATGTGTACCTGCAATATCATCAAATTAAAAAATTGAAATAAAACATGTTATATTACATATCCAGTTCAGTAATAATATTATATTCACAAAATAAATAAGTATATAATCAACCCAAATAATGGATATTGGGTTAGGAATTCCCTCACCATGTTATTAATTATTAGAATCATATGGAAAATTAATGATTATGATTTGAATAGATTTAAAATTACTAAAGTATTAATATGAAATTTTTTATGGACTGTTATATAAACCTCATAAACTAATATTTTATCATTATATCAAAATATGTGGCAATGATGTAAAATTTAGATGAAGTCCGTTACATGGTGTCTGAATTTTCAAATTCAATTATTATATTCTTGAATAATAAAAATATGTTATTTATTTATTTATTAAGAAAAATTTTATAATTTATTATTTCATTTTTTTATTATAAAAATTTTATAAAAATTATTATTTATTTATTCTTACGTTTGATGTTTTGATGATATTTGGTACATAAGTCTAAAACAGTTTCAGTTTGATGTCTATAGTCAATTAGATATTTAACATCATACCTATAATAATAATTAAAAAATATGTATAATTTTTTTACTTCATTTTTAGAGACCCAAGATTAACATACATGGAAATTACAATACATTTGAGAAAAACATAATAAATGACACAAACACACTCCCAATGACCATATTAGTTTAGTGTCTTTGGAAACGTGGAACATAATATTCTAATAATGGTGAACGAACTTCAAAATCTCCTAGAAATATCCTTCCCTTTTATTTTATTACCAAAAACCTTTATTTATATCCTAGGGATTCGAAAACATAAAAAGGGTGAGGTGAATTACTCAGTAAGGTTAAGCACAGATAGAATAAAACAAACCATATACATTTGAACTTAAAAACATGAACATGAAGTATAAACATCAAAATAATGAGTTGTGAAATTAATCATGGTAGTACCTAAGGAATAGATCATAAAGGAACATTAATCATGATAGAATATCATGGGAATAAAACATGTAATTGTGTAAAAAAATTAAGCACATGATATGATTTTCATAGTTGCCAAGGAATTACTTCCAAGACCCTCATAGTGGAAAATGTCCATTGTTGAACCGGGTTTACTAGCCATTCCAACCATGTATTACTGAACCATATTTACTTTCCATTCCATCCATGTCTATCTCATTAGATATAGATCATTACCAAATTCATTGAAGAGAGATATAGGTCCCACACATCTCATAATGTAATCATTCTTTCGTCTTCCACAAAAAAATATAAATCATTCATCATAACCCAATCAATAAAATGGGTTTCATAAGCATCATCCCATCATAACATAATCCATATAAAACAATGGATATATTTTCATTATAAACAATATCAAACTATGTAAATAATATATATATTAAACTTGAAGCATAACCATATTAATGAATGTCATCTTAGATGGAAAATAGTTTTAATAATACACTTCAAATGAATTCTTGAGGAAAATATTCTTTCTTCTTCAAAAACATTTTCTTTTCTCAAAATGTCTTTCAATTATAATGGAAATAAATTTTGTTGAAAATAATCATTAAATATTGTAGATTAATCTTCATGGAAATAAGGCGTTATTAAATAGAAAAAATTCATTCATGTCGTGTAAATTAAAAAACGTTCTCCTAGAACTTTTGCTAGAAAAGTTAAAAAGTACCTCGTATGGTAAAAAAAAGAATGATTCCTTCCATACCATGTGGTAAAAGTCAACAAAGGGTAAAAATGACTTTAAAAATACATTTAATAAATTTATCATTTAATGGAAATAGTTTTAGAAGACATAGACATGGACGATATATATAACCCCTGTAAATTCATAAGAATAAACAATCTCGGATAAGAACGAGATTGGAATAATTATCCATTACCATAGGTCTAATATCTTCTGTATGTGTCTGAAACTCCTGTATAAATATTTAAATAATATCATCGACTTATTCCAGAATCATAGTCATTTTTATGATATCAAATATGGTCATATTCTTATCTTTTTAATTGTAACATTCTATTGTTACTCGTTATTCGGGTGTTAACATCTTTCTGTTCTTATGCATGTTTTGTCAAATAAATTATTATTACACTTATTAGGTCATATTTATATCATTTATAGAAATAAATTTTTATTATGTATATCATAATTATTCATTCAATTCATTTATATAATCATTCTTCAATGATGATCATGTATAAAAAATCGGATCACATCGTAGAGATGGTAGGCCGTATGTACGCACGAGCGATGATATCATTCCCTTGATTCTGGAATTGTATTAAAGTGTGTGGTGTATAATATTTAATAATAAATATAACTTTAAAATAACCATATAAGGTTATTTATTCCATCACTATACCCATCCATGTATGTTGGTGATGAAAAAAAGATTACACCACAGCATGGAGACGGTAGGCCGTACGTACACACGCGTGGTGATTTCATTTTTCATAGGATGAATAGATGATATAATATGGTGGTATAATATTCATAATAAAATATAAGAATAAAAGTGTTACTGGAGTTATTACTTAATAATGAAACAACTCATATAGAGGAATTACAAGAAAAAACAAGTTTGAAAGAATCAGTAAAGGATATTACCTCTTCTTCGATGTGCCTCTTCCGAACCTCCTATTAGGGAAATAATGTTGGACTTTGATGAGGACCAAGACCTATAGTTTTTTCTAGGGAAGTTTATAAGGGAAATGTTATGGGTTTGGCAGAGTTTGAAAGCTCAAAATTTAGTGAAGAGAAGAGGGAGGAGGTGCCTTTTTATAAGAGAGTAGATGGACACTTTTGGAAACCTCCAAAATATTAAATTATAATAAATTCAAACCCCAAATAAAAACATAAAAAGTTACTCAAATTAGAATATAAGAAATGATAAGGTTTTAATCTCATCATCCAATCAAATTTAGACATGTTTTGAGTTTATTTTAAACCTTATAATTTTTATTTATCCTTATTTAATCTATTTAATTTTATTTGTCATAATAATATTCAAAATTTTAAATGGTTATAAATACTTACTTATGTGTGGTGAATTTTCCATAATTAGATAATTTAGGCCATTTTAGACCATGTAAATTTTAGTTTTTAATTTCTAAATATTTTTGTGATTTTTACGAAATTTAATAATATGTTATTTTTAAAAAGTATTTATAGTGTCATTTTTGACACTATTCATTTATTTGAATTTATATAAAATCAAAATAGATGATAGAGACGAACCAAAATATTTCATAGATTATTAAAATGTCATATTAATATATAAAATTAGTGGAGTGCATTAATTAGTTCATATAATATTTATTTTAATATTTTTAAAACATTTTATTTGATATTTCTCTTAATAAAATATTTACTACATCAATTTTGTATAATTATTTAATATAATTATTAGATTCATGAAAATTAAAAATAAAATACTATGATAAATATAAATCTAATAAATTTTATAAGAATTATTTTAGTCATATTTAGCTTCTAAAACACCTATCTTTTAAAATGATATGTTCATTAAATTATGACGGTGACAACATTGACGTCATTTAAAATAAAATAATATAAATGTCATAATCTATTTTATAAGGTTCCAAATGAACCCCAAGTAGTAACTTGGATTATTATGATGTTGATATATTCTACCAATATGTTTTGGTCAAGTATTTGGGCTTTTTGATAGGTATTATTATTTTAATAAAAATGATATTATCAATTTTTACTAAATAAATAATTTCTGCACCATTTATGCATAAGCCATTAAGGTAATTATATACTTTATAAAAATTAAAAATAAATTACCATTATAAATAAAAAAATTCTAGCTTTGAAATTAGTATTTATAATCGAAATTATATTCCATTAAACCTTATAAGAAAAATAATTTAATTATTAATGTTTGAGTGAGCTATATTTCTCTTTCCTTTAAATAAAATAAATTAAATGTCTTAATCTCATCCAACTGGGTTACAATAGATAACATTTCAACCCAAGTATAATTTAAGACGAAAAATAATAATCCAATTATAATAAGTCAAGTGTTAGGGTAATTTTATATTATTAATTTTACCCTTAATTACCTGATTTACATTTATCTACGGTAAATAAAATTTACCGTAGTTACTATTCATAATGCCTAAAAATAAAAGTTACCTATTTAAAAAATTTGAACCTCCTGATTCCAAATATGGAATAAATTTTTAAAAATTTAAAATGAAGAAGACGCATTAATTAATTTGAAATTAATCACATGGTAAAAAAAATGGGATTTTATTTAAAAAATTTCAAAAGATTGAAATGTTTTTACCTAAGAATTATATGTAAATTTAATCATAATGACTTAAATTATATTAAATGGTAAAATTATATTATATTAATACATTAAAACCATTCGATATTATAAATTAATAATATAAAATATCTTGAAGATAAAATTTGTTTTTAATTAAAATTCAGCATATTTTTAATATTTATAAAAATATGAAAGTTATGAGAAAAAATTAAAAAATTATCTCAAGTAAATGTTTATATATTTATTTCAATGAATAATTTTATTTTGTCAAATTTAACTTATAAACATGTTGAAATCAATATTTAATGTGGGTGTGCCATCAAAATGCGGCTACACTGCATTTTTTTAAAAAATAATTATTTTAGCCGAATAATTTATTTTGTTCTCATACCATATACTAAAATATGTGTAAGATGAATGATGATGTTATAAAATTAAAAATGTGGTTATACAATTTATAATGGCTAGTTCATAATAATATTATAACAATATATCATTGTTTAGTGAAACTCGGTATTACGTACCACACATGCTATTGGGGAAGGTTGCTCTTACATGCAACAGAAGCCAAGAATAGTGTGGCATATAATAAAAGCTAATATAGTGTTTTGTTTAGTACAAACTAATCTTGGTGTATCATAAAACATAAGGAATCAAAAAAATTAAAAATAATATTTCTCATAAAATTTTGGGGTGTTACATTCTACCCCCTTTAAATGAATTTCTCCCTTCAAATTCGTCGTGGTTTTAAATCATTTACTAATTAAAAATTTCATTCATAGAAACCCACAACATAAAAAGTAATACTTAAACTTAATTTTAAAAATGAAAGAATGGAATGTAATAGTTACCCAAATTAACTCATCATCGGGTTTCCACATAGGAGAACATAGGTGAATACATGAATATGGAAGAGAAATCTATCCATCATGTTCTCATAGAGAGTGGTAGAGAACATGGCTAAGAAAAAGAAAACAATAACGAAGCCATAAATTTGTGATTATCTAAGGTGCCATCAGATTAATCAATTATGAGGGTACTAGGAAAGCATTTTTGGTTTTCAAGATCATTTCCCTAAAGTTGATGAATTTTCCCCGAAGGAGAAATACTTACATGATTTCAATGTAATATCATCGTTGATCATTCCATGAGCAATATACACTTCATCTATTATTTAATGAAATGATGTTGAATTTTTCATTCTTGAAGAGTTATTATATCTTACGATAGAATTTTGGTCATTCCACCTATATCTGTCATAAAAAGGAATGCATAAGATATTAAATATACACAAGTCCGTCTATGGTGAGGTTAATCATATATTGTTCCAAAAATGGACTTATTATTCATCTATCATACCTCTCAACAAAATAAAACTAATTTTAATAACTATGGAATTCATGTAGGCCAGTGGTAGGCGATACAGGCATGTCGCACTTTAGCTATGGGTTCGATTCTCACATCATTGTCTTACGCGATGGGTTGTCGCGCATCCTACGAGTTTTCCTTTTTCTATTACTATACTGTTATAACATTACATAAATTAAAAAAAGTATAGCCTAAAATAATACAATATTATGTCCAACTTAATCCATTATAACCATTAGTCTTATCCAAAATACTTCTGTCTAATATCATAGTAGAAGAAAAACAATTACCAGAAAAGTTATATAAAAATAATGTGAATACCATCATTTATCACCCATATATCATAAGATATATATTGTTATTCACATTCCAAAAAATTTAATACATTAATCATGAATTCTCTTGAATCATGAATTACCATAGAGACTTAGTGAAAAAATTAATGCTTTCAAAAGCTAACTCTTTCCACATACCAAAATTCCAAAATTTCTATATACTCAAACCTTGATATCACTCTGTCCATATATGAGTAATAAGATCATTAATATTTTCAAACATATTTTTTTCTCCTTATCCATTCATTATGTGACATTATGAGCATATCAACTTGTTTCAAATGACAATTCAATCACTTTTCATGGTTACCGGTACCATACAATTATTTATAACCCATACATAGATATTCTAATAATATTTGATACTATAAATGAGATTCCACAACAGTATTTTGGTATCCCATTACATAAACACTTAATCATTCCACCACTTTGTTGGAATATTCAACATCACCAATAGTAATTGCATGTGACTTCCCTATATCCTTATCCTTCAAGGGTTTTGATGTTGAACATCATTAACCCTTGGATTAAGGAATTGGTTAGCATAATTCCCCATTTCCTTGCACTTGTATCATTGAAGTGTTGGTGGTCCGTTCAGTATAGTCTTTTCTCAATTCACATTATTATCTACATTTTTCCCATTACATCGAAACTTAGGTACTCAATGACCTTCTTTTCCACACATAAAAACATTTTCTAATCCCTTTAAGACAATCCCCACTATAATTATTTCCACACATTGAGCATAACGAAACATTCATCTTCATTTCACCATTTTTTTTTGAGATTTTTCCTTGAACTCCATCTTTCATTTTTTTTCAAAACCATGAGATGGATATGTAACAACAACTTCCAATTCTACCTTAATAGCACAACCCAAACTTTCTTCACAACTACTGATGTTTCTTGTAGATAATTCCATTCGAACACTTTGTTTTAAGACACAGATGAATCGATCAACATAACTTTCATGTTGGATGGTAAATCCAGTTGCGTACTTAGCCAGACATATAAAATTCGACTCGTATATACCAATAGATTCATCAACCATCTTCTTAATCTCAAGGAACTACATTTACATATTTGTTCAAATAATATGATGGAATTACATATTGAAAAATTAGTTCTGGAACTCTTCCCATTCCATGGATTAAATTTCATCTTGGGGACTTGTATTTTTAATTATAGTCCACCACTAGTCTGCTTCAACTTCTAAATGGTAAAAATAAAAAACGAATTTTTCATGTTCTGAACATCAATATATGGAAAATATATTTTCAATGGTAATGATCCATTGTTTAGAAATACGTGGATCCGAAGCCTCATTGAAAGAATGTGGGCATTGCCTCCTAAAGGACACAATATAATATTGTTCCCTTCTCTTCTCATTTGGATGTATAGAATGATTCATAGCGTGTGTAAGTATAGAAATAATATTTTTCACTCCATCACCCATAAAATTGTTTTGTTCAGGAGGACAATTATTGCATTGTCCATTACATTGATCATCACGGTTCCTTCGGGTTCCGTCCATCGTCTAAAACCAAAAAAAAATTGTGTGAGAGGAAAAAATCATGCTAAGAAAACAACATAATAAAGGGGGAGTACAATCAATATCTAACATCTTAGTTTTAATTCCAAGATTGTTACCAAAATTCTAGGACTATAACCTATAATTATACTTAACCTTAAGGACATCCCTAGGAATACCTTATAAATATCTCTTGGGATCCCACAAAATTTTTGACATCATAGTTTCCAACGGGTAACTAAAACAGTGCTCTTATACCAACTGTAGAGATCCAAGCTTTAAATACATGGACATTATATTAATTTTTTTGGAAAAATTAGTACATTACACAAACAGACACCCAATGACAGTATTAGTTTAGTGTCATTGGAAACTCAGAACAAAATCTTCTAAACATGGTAAATGATCGTCAATATCTCCCATAAATTTCTTCCCCTTTTTTTATTATGTAAAATTTTTATTTATATCCTAGGGAAAAGAAAACATAAAAAGGGTGATCTCAATTTCTCAGTAAGGGTATGCATGGAGAAAATAAAACAAACCATATACATTTGAACATAAAAACATGAATATAATGTTTAAACATCAAAATCTTGGGTTGTGAAATAAATCATGGTAGTACATAAGGAATAGGTCATAAAATAACATTAATAATGATAAAATAGCATGAGAATAAAACATGTAATTGTAGAAATCTATGAATCACCTGATATGATTTTCATAGTACCAAATGAATTACTTCCAAGACTATCATAGTGGACAATGTCCATTTCTGAACCGGGTTTACCTGATGTTCCAGCCATGTATTACTGAACCATATTTACCTGTCATTCTAGTGATGTATATCTTAGGAGATATAAATCATTACCCAATTAATTGGTGGGATATATAGGTACAACCCATCTCATAATGAAATCATTCATTCTTATGCCACAAAATAAACATAAATCATTAATCATAACCCAAAAAATAAAATGGGTTTCATAATTATCATCCCATAATAACATAATCCATATAAAACAATTGATATAATTTCATCCTAAAAAACCATGTAAATAATAGAGAAATTATACTTGAAAAATAACCATATTATATATTGTCATCCTAGATGGAAAATAGTTTTGATGAAACACATGAAATGAATTATTGAAGCAAATTCCCTTTCTTCTTCAAAATCATTTTATTTTATCAAAATGTCGTGAAATTTTAAAAGAAAAGAATTTCATTGAAAATAATAATGATATATTGTAGAGTAAGATTCATGGAAATAAGGCATTATGAAACTACAAAAATCCATTCATGCTGTATAAGTTTAAAAAACGTTCCTCTCGTACTTTTTCTAAAAAAGTCAAAAAGTATCTGTCATGGTAAATAAAAGAAAGATTCATTCCATACCAGGGGGTAAAAGTCAAAAATGGGTAAAATAAATTTAAACATACATGGAATAATAATAAAATTTTATGAAAATAGTTTTATATTTCAAGGAAATGGATGATAAATAAAACCCCAGTAAATACTTATGAATAAACAATCTTGGATTAGAACGAGATTAGAATAATTATCCCTTAACTTAAGTGAAATTTCTTCTTGTACACGTACAAAACTCTGATATAATGATTTAAATAATTTCATTGACTTATTCCAGAATCATATTCATATTTATGATATCATATATGGTCATATTCTTATATTTTTATTGGTAACATTTCATTGTTACTCATTATTCAGGTGTTTACAGCTTTATGTTCTTATGCATGTTTGGTAGAATAAATTATTATTCATTTTATTAGGTTATAGTTATATAATTTACATAATGGTATTAGTATTATATATATCATATTAATTAATTAAATTCATTTATATAATCATTCTTTAATGATGATCATGTAGAAAAAATCATATCACATCGTGGAGACGGTAGGCCGTACGTACACACGAGCGATGATATCATTCCCATGATTATGTAATTGTATTAAAGTGTATGGTGTATAATATTTCAGAATAAATATAACTTTAAAATAATCATATGTAGTTATTTATTCCATCATTATACCCATCCAATTATGTTGATGATGAAAAAATGATTACACCACGGCGTGGATACGGTAGGTCGTACGTACGCATGCGTGGTGATTAATTTTTTCATAGGATTAATAGAAGATAGAATATGGTGGTTTCATATTCATAATATCATATAATTATACTAGTGATACTGGATTTATTACTTAATAATTAAACAACTCATATAGAGGAATTAAAAGAAGAAATAATTTTGAAATAATCAGTAAAGGATATTACCTCTTCTTCAACGTGCCTCTTCTAAACCTCCACATAGGGCACTAAAGATGGTATTTGAAGAGAACCAGGACCTCTAGTTTGTTTCTAGGCAAGTTGATAAGAGAAAACAGAAGGTTTTGGATGAGTTTGAAATCTCCAAATGGAGTTAAGAGAAGTGGGAGGAGGTTCCCTTTTATAAGAGAGTAGAGGGGAACTATTGGAAACCTCCAAAATATTAATTTATAATTAACTAAAAAAGAACATAAAAACTTCCAATGTGACTCAAATTAGAATATTAGACAATATAGTGTTGTAATATCATCATCAAATCAAATTTAGACATTTTTTGAGTTTATTTTAGTCCTTATCATTTTGATTTATCCTTATTTAATCTATTTAATTTTATTTGTGGTAATAATAATATAAATTTTAAATGGTTATAAATACTTACATATGTGTCGTTAATTGTCCATAATTGGATACTTTATGAAATTTTAGACCATATTAATTTCAATTTTGAATTTTTAAAAATATTTGTGATTTTTAGACAATTTAATATTATGTCATTTTTATAAAATATCAATACTGTCAATTTTGACACTATTAATTTCTTTGAATTTATATAAAATCTAGACAGATGATAGAGTCAATCCAAAACATTTAATAGATTACTAAAATGTCATATTCATCTAGAAAATACTTGGAGTACATTAATTCGTTCATATAATATATATTTTAATATTTTTAAAACCATTTGTATGATATTTCTCTTAATAAAATAATTACTACATCATTTTTCTATAATTAGTTTATATAGTTATTTATTTCATAAAAATAATAAATAAATTTCAATTATGGAGATAAATATAATATATTTCATACTAATACTTTTATTCAAATTATTTTCTAAAACACCAAACTTTTAAAAGGATATGTTTATTAAATTATGAAGGTGACAACATTGACATCATTTAAAATAAAATAATATAAATGTCTTAAACTATTTTATAAGGCTCCAAATGGTCTCCAAGTCACACTTGGATGATTATGGTGTATATATACCTGACCAATATGTGTTGGTAAATTTTGGGGGCCTTTTTATGGGTATAAGTATTTTAATAATAACCATATTATTGAGTTTTCACTAAATAAAAAATTTCTACATCATTAATGTATATGTTATTAGTGTAATTATATATTTCTTGAAAAATAAAAATAAATTACCATGATAAAGAAATAAATAAATTTCAAATTAGTATTTATAATCTAATTTATATTCCATTTAACATTGTATTAAAAATATATTTTTTATTAATGTTTGAGTGAGACCTATTTCAATTTCTTTTAAATGAAATAAATTAATGGTCTTTATCTCATCAAAGTGGGTTCCAATAGATAAAATATCAACCCATGTTATTTTAGGTTGAAATATAATCATCCAATTATATTATGACAAGTGTTATGGTAATTCTAGAATATGTGTTAGATGAATGATAGTGTTATAAAATTCAAAATTTACTTAATACTATTTATAACAGCTAGTTCATAAAAATATGATAACAATATATCGTTGTTTAGGGAAACTCGGTATTGCATACAACAGACTCTATTGAGGAAGCTCAATCTTGCGTGCAACACAAGACAAGAATAGTGTTGCGTATACTACAAGCTAATACGGTATTGCGTATAGCACAAGCTAATCTTTTTGTAGCATACAACACAAGACATAAAATAATTTAAAAATAATATTTCTCATAAAATAATGGGGTGTTACATAATATATAATATTAAATCCATCTATTAAATTTGGATACGAAAAATTGATTACATTACAACCATGGATATGTTTTGTTGTACATTCCCATGAGTAACATTTACAATTTTCAATGATCACTATAGAAACATGTATAATATATTATAATCTTTAAAAAATAATAATAATATCATAAATATCCTATTAAAAATTTAAATATTCTTTTATTTAAATCATATATGTTATTTTTTGTTGTAAAATGAAACACATCGCTTCATGGAGTTGATAAATCACCCATATTCAAGAGAGATGATATAATTTTATATTCAAAGAAATTCTAGAACATAAATGATAAATTATATTTTAATAATGATTGACGTGTCACCTATATATTATATAAAATTAAAATCCATCATTATAAATATTCATGATAGATGATGATGGAAAACGAACTATATCTATTTTTGAGGTTCTAGAATGTCGTACACATGGATAATTAATTCTATTCAAATTTTTTGGAATTAGATATGGATATGGGTAATGAAAAAATCATAATAAAATATAATTATATAGTGGAAAATTTATTTATTATTTTATCTTTGTTGAATACAATTTGAGGGATTTTTAAAAATAAAACAAATATAAATATTTGTATAAAATGATAAATTTTCATTAAATATCCTCTCTTTCTTAACATACTAATATCAATAAGGGTGGTGTTCAGACTAACATAACAGATCTATAATGTTGATATGGATTGAACGATATTTACTATGAAGATACGGTCTGAAAAATATTTTTTAATTGTGAATAAAAATGAAATAGTTGTTCCATTTATTAGTGAGGAGAAGAGCTCCCTTTGAATTTCTCACAATATTTTATTTATATAAATTAATTTTCAAATAAAATTGGCTCAAATGATATTTAGATTGAATATTGGATGATGAGGATCCCAAAAATTATCATAATCTATATTTTTTGGCTTGTTTAAGTAACATTATCACCCTTGTCATTTAATTTTTATCTTTATTTGACCATTTAATTGTTACCATGAAAGCATTTATGTTTACACTTTGTGGGATAATATAATTTATATAAAAGGAACCATTAACAATAAATGAATCAGTAATGAAATGTAAAACCTTATACCAATCCTTATGCCAAATGTGTGACTTTTATAAATTTTATTTAATTCCATAATATATTTATTATTTAAAAATATCATTAATGTCAATTTTGGGACATTTAATTACATTGACTTCAAAAAAATCAAGATAAATTCAATTCAAGTATTCAATGAAATAACTATGATGTCAATTTAAAATATATATTTTAGTAATGACATTAAGAAATCCCATATATATTTATTTTAATATTTTTAATTTCTATTTTTTTTGATATTTATATTAATTAAACAATTACTACATTATAGTTGTGAAATCCATTAAGTTAATTAATTCCCCCCTAACCATTGAAAAAAATTACCAAGATTAAGGAAAAAAATTAATTTCTAAAAATAATATTTTATGTCGATGATATCATTTGTAAGACCACATATATAAAATTTTATACATATTTAAAATATTATTGTGAAATAATTACTTTTCTTAATATAAAATACTATAACGGGATTAAAGTCATCTAAATGGATAAAAGTGGAAAAAGACATCCAAGAATTATTTTGATCGACATTAATCATTGAATTAAATCTTGAGAAGCTATAGGGTAAAATTTTAATATTTATTTTATTTATTTAACTCTTAGTTTTCTAATATACCCTTAACCATAGTAATAAAATTTACATGATTACTATTCTTATTGTTACAAAATTAACCAATATAATATATTTGAGACTTATGATATCAAATAATAATCCATGATTCATAATTTGAAACACATAAGTGGATAAAATTAATATAAAATTAATCTCATAGGTGAGATGAGAATGCAATTTTTTTAATTGAAAATTTTCAGAATATTTATATTTATTTATAACCAAATTCAATATGAAAATTATTCGAATGAACAAATTCGATTAATATATGTATAAATGATATAATTTTTCATTATATCCATCTTAATATAAATTTTTTTGTTATAAATTATTAAGAGGAAAAATCAATTTCAAATTATGATCTAGTATTTTTTAATATTCAACTAAAATAAAATTTATAATATGAATACTAAAAATTAATTCTAAAAAAAATTTATATACAATATGAAAACATAAAATATTATTTTTTCATAAAAAATTTATAAAAATTTCATAAAAAATTTAACATATGTGCGTAATAAAAATTAGGAACACCATCCTTTTATTGAAATATAGCTTTTTTGATTAAAATTGGATTTATTTTTTTTTATGTCCAAAACAAAAATTGGATAAATGTTAAAAAAAAATACTGAATTTATAATATATATATGTATATATTATAGTATAATAATATTTATTTGATTTTTTCTTTGTATAGAATGGAAATGGAAGCGTTTAAAAATATTTTTTAGTAAAATAATTAATTTTCTATTTAAAATGATTTATTTATAGTTACAATTAATTTTTCTCCATATAATTTATTATGTGTAAATGAGTAAAAAAATATTTTCATAATTAATTAATAATGTTCATACATACCTCTATAACTCTTTGTTCTAATGAAACCTATAGTAACCTAGGATTAACATACATGGATATTACATCATTTTTATGAATACTTAGCACAGTAAAAAAATACATACCTGATGACTATAATAGTTTAGTGTATTTGGAAATATTGGAACAAAATCATATATCCTAGTGAATGATCTTAATCATATACCATTAATATCTACACCTATAGTACATCTACCTAAAACCATTCTTCATAACCTGGAAAATGAATCTTAAGAAAGGGGTGACCTCTGATGCTCAGTAAGGGTAAATAAAGGAAATTTGTAAGGATAACATTATACAAAGATTATGAAACTTGGGAATAACATATGAAGATAATACCCTGGTATTAGAGATCATATTATTAATGAATATTCATAAGAAATAGATCATAATAATATTAATAGCACAAGCAATGAAAATATAACATAGAAATAAGACATGGAATTTATGAAATGCAAAGTAGTTCACAATGTTTGGAACATGTATAAGTAGATATAGGTTCTCTCATTATGTTAATGAAATGAAATCAAGCCCCCTCATAAACTTATGTTCAGGAAACCTGGTCCATGAAAAACATTGAGATTTTTTAATTTGGTTCACACATAAAAATGTCATCATGAAAACAGGTCCATGGATAAAATTGTTGAATATGTAATAAAGATCATGAAAATCATTGTGAACATGTAATTAGGATCATGTATAAACTTATGGACATGAAACCAGGTCTATGTATAATGTTCTAAAAAAGTAATAATTTTATATCATTTTATTGTGAACATGTAATCAGGTTCATGCATAAATGTATGGACAAGAAAATGCATTCATGAATAACATTGTGACCACATAATATGGTTCACTCATTGAATTATGATCATATAATCAGTTTCATGCATAAACTTATAGAAATGTGACCAGGTCCGTGAATAAATTTATGGACACGTAATAAGGTTCACTAATAACATTGTGAACATGTTATCTAGTTCACACATAAATATATTGACATGAAACCATGTCCATGTGTGACGTTATGAACATGAATCAAGTTAACACATAACATTTATACTCATGATTCATCAATTATTACTAAATTCATTTTAGGTTGTTATAGGTCCCACCTATATCATAATAAAACCATTCATACATGTGCCAAAAGATAAAATAATATTCACTATATCATGACCGATAAAATGATAAGAGTTCTATAAATATATAATCATAACCCATGGGATGAAATTGGTATCATTAACATCTCATCACATCATAACCTATAGAAAATATATATGTTTCATAATCATTTCATCAAATAATAACCCTTGTATAGAAGAAGTATTCAAAATAATACAACATGGGACTTGGAAACATGTGTCATAAGCATTATTACATTAAATATAAGACATTTGTGATTGATTATGAATGAAAAATTTCGATTATTTCCCATAATGGTATAACTAAAATCAAAAGATATCAAATTTTAATGAATATAATAGAGTAGGATATTTTGAAAAACCATCTGGAGTAAAATATGCATTCATATTAGAAAATTTCTCTTATAAACACAAAAAATATTAGATACCATTTCCTTTTAAAAAAATTTAAAACATGTAAATAAGGCCTGAACACATTTTTAAATCCAGTTTCTAGGAAAACATTAAAAATAATCATTAAAAAATTTTAAATACAATTTCCCATGAATCTTATAAAATAATCATGAAATCATTTTGAAATCCAATTTCATTGAAAATTTATTAAATTATCTTGAAAACATTATGAAATTCATTTACTCCAAAATATAATTTTATGAATATTCGTTAATATAAACCGTTATAAATGAAAATAATTCTTTATAAGATAGATAGTGGATAAATCCATACATGTAGTATATAATAAAAAATTACATTTCTTTTTCATGGTGAAAAGGTTACCAAATTCCTCGTTGAGAATAAGATAAGAGGAATCTTAAAAAAGTGGTAAAAGACAAAAAGGGTAAAAAATTCATGTAATTATCATATGTGATTATTAGAAAATTATTTTAAACACTTTTTAGAAAACATGGTTATGAATGAACTTAGATTTTTGACCACTGAGTGGGTAATATTGAGCATCCATAAAAAAATAATTTACATATTTTATGAACCAATGATTGAAAAAATGGTACCAATATCTGTGCATGTCATGAATCAATAGAGGAGGAGAAAATTAAAGAATTTTATTGAGAGGTGAATTTGAATATTTTCTCAAGGAAATCATAAACATAAGAAATCAATAAGTACGCTGAGATAGTCTCATTAACATCCTTTAACATAGTATCTTGGGATCATACTATCCATTTAAGAAAATGAATTTACATAGAATATAAAATATATTCCATGAAAAGAAATATATTATAATAAATTATAAATTGATGTATATACCCCCCCCCCTTGATAAAACATGAGTTTCAAAGAAGGAATCATGATACAAAACTATTTACAGATTTGGTAACTTTTAAAACTCACTCACCACAAATAAATGATCATAGAATAGATATGTGCATAACAATAAAATTAATAATGATATTAATATAATAAAAATATGTGTATTACATAAACCACACTAAATAATGTTTGGCTAACATAGCATGTATCTCACAGAAATAAAATGTGATATGAAATCCTCTTACCTTATGTCTAAACTCTCATCATACTCAATAAAACAAAATGTATAAAAAATATATGTTTATAATAAATATTTTATAGAACCATATTATTATATCAAATAACATATATGTCATGATTATGTATGTCTATATACCCACTTGTAAAAAATCAAATGTTGAGGTTTCACTTCGTGTAATATTCTCTTTATTATTCGCATGTCACCTATTATGTTATGTATATGGTATTCAAACTTATATAAGAATTTAATGAATGTAAAAAATGATATAAATATTATTTATATACCTTTTATTTTTATTATAATTATATACATAATATATAATCATGAAATCGAACATGTCGTTCATGGAGATGTTATGTCTAATGTACACATGACTGATATTTCTTTTTATTTTTCATGTTAAAATAAAAGTGATCTAAATGATATATATATATAAATTCTTAAAAATTTAATTTATTATATAATATATGTTATATTAATTCAATAAAAACATCCTTAATACAATACATGTAGGGTATTATCAAATCAAATCACTTTGAGGTGGTTGTTGTGCACAGATTCTCAAATGAAATTATCGTATTTAGACAAGATTGAGAAAATAAATTTATGTTATAAATAAAAAAGGTTATTAAATTCATTATGAATATAATATATATAATATAAAATATATTTTCCATCATAATTTCCACCATGATAGGTGGTGAGTAAAAAATAAACAATCATCTCTTTGTGGGGTAGTAGTTTGTCGGGCACAGAAACAATATGTTCATTACCCATTAGATGGTGGGGTCTGTAAGTGTGGTTGAAAACCCATTAACATAAAAACACCCAAGTATATTTAGTATGCTTATTTATTATATACGAATACAATAATGATATTTTATCGTGTGTTGAATTGAAAATAAATTATAGGAGCTCAAGAGAAGGAGTTACCTATTAATCTATAAACTCTTTTTGGTTTGTCCCAAAAGGATTAGTTGGATAGCCTTCTAGAAAATATAAGTCTACATTGACTATGGTAGGATTTATAGGTTGTTTATTGGTCTTATCTTGGCCTATACAAATATTTTATAGTGGTGTGAGTATGTGTGAGAGGTGGTGGCCTTTTAGAGGGAAGGAAAAGGAATCACTTGAAATTTTTACAAACAAGTTTGTTGTACACATGTTATTTCCTAACTAAAGTAAAAAAACCAACCTAAATCATTAATATAAGGTTTATTAAAAAATTAACTTCCACTTAATTATATTTTTATATTTTTCTAGGCTATTTTTCCCCTATTATTATGGTTTATTCCAAAATTATGCTTAATTTTATCATCATTGCCCTATTTTATTTTAATAAATTTTTATAATCTTTTAGATAAAAAATAAACATGATATTATTTGACTCTAAGTATTATTATATTTAAAATTGTTTGAGTTTATTAAAAAATCCACTCACATAAGTGGAAAATTTAACATTATTACTAATCCCACTAAAGGGAAGAAATTACATTTTTCTAAAATAGGAAAATGATCAAAATACTGTTAGGTTTTTATATTCAATTTCAAAGTAAAAATTTATTATAATGATCTAAATTGAAGTAATATATTTATAATTGATATAATTTTACTATAAAAAATATTAAATAATAATTTAACATTAATAATTATTTAAATAAAAGTCACTTATTAACTAAAACGCAGTATCTATCACTATTCAAAAAAACATATGTTTCTTAGAAAATTTAAAAAACACTCCCTAAAAAAATTGAGGTATTCTAAATTAAAAAATTAATTTTATATTATCTCATTATATTTATAAATTCTTCTTAAATTAATTAATTATTAAAAGAGTTTCATTCAAGAAATCATTATTTTCAAATATAAAGGACAATACGAAATATCATGTCATTCAATATCATCATTTTTTATCTATATAAAACAATTATAAATAATATTTAATTTTTTTATTATTATTCATATAAAATTATTAAAATTCTATGTTATGATAGTATTATTTAAATAATTATAACAACAAAATTATGTTTCGTAAAATCTTATTATGTTGTGTGTAACGTATGCGAACTCGGTGTTTCAAGTAGTGCATGCCAAGTCAGTATTGAATATGGCACAAGACATGATTGTATTTTTTATAGCATAATCCTAGTCTATGAATTTTGAATATAATGTTTTAATTAGTTAATATATATATATATATATATATATATATTTTTAAATACATATTTCCAATGTGATGTGAAATTAAAAATATCAAAAAAAATTAAATAATTTTAAAAAAAATAATTTACAACTTCTTAGGTTGTTACATTCTACCCATATAAATTGAATTTCGGCATAGAAATATTTTAGGTTAATAATGGATTAATAATTCAAATATTCATTCATAAAAACCCACATCATAAATATTTATACTAATTCCCACATCATAAATATTAATACTAATACATTCCTTAAAAATTGAATATTATGACCATAATTGTTACACAATGTATCATATAATTGAGATTTCACATATGATAACATTGGTTGGGAGTGAATATTGGACATGGAATAAAAGCATAAGTATTAATAGGGAGTGATTGAGGTCAACATTAAAAAAAATTGGTTGACAAAATAATTGTTGAGATCCTCAAAATTATAAATCATTGATGATTTAAAAAGAAATAATTTCATAAAAATTAAAGTATTAGAATAACACATTTTCCATTCCTTATTCCAATGTTGAGTAATAATTTATTGACCAATAACATCAGGAAATATACTCACTAAATAAATTTCTATAAAAAATTATCAATTATTAGTTATCCTTTTATCAGTTTCTAATTCGTCCATTACGTTCTATAATTGACGTCCAGAAATTAACTTTTTTGTGTGTCTTTATAAAATACACTTTTAGCAGTTCTTATCAATCCTAAAATGATGAAATTTATTACTATTTATCTATATTAATTCCTAAAAATAAATATGGATAATACACTAATATTAAACATAAATAAGAACACTACAGTTTAATAATAAATAATTATTCTTCTAAAATAATTATACAATAATGAGGACATTGAGTTGACCAGTTTTAGGCATGAGGCCCTTATCATCATTCAGTAATTGTTTCAAGACCCCCAACCATTCAAAAAATGATTGGTTTCTACATGAAATAAATATTTTCTATTTATAAATCCATACCAATATAATTTCAATAATATTTGGGACATCCTTGTAAAAGGTTTAATCAATATATATCCTTTTCAATAAAATCTCCATATGTTAATACTTCCTCTAATTTTTAACATAAACTTTTCATCAATTGATAACATTATGACACTTTTGAATGTTTTAAATCCAAAACCATATAAATAAATTCATAAAACCATCTTAACATTGACTCACCATATTTCAGAATGTATGCAACATCAAAATCCCACCATGGCCATGGCATGATGAAATTGGACAAATTTCATTTAATTGGACAATGGTTCCAATTGGTTGTGTTATTGTATTCATATTAGTATGTAGGGAAATTCCATTACATTATAATTAATTCTTAATTAAATATGTGGTATGGATCAAATTACTTCTTGAGTTGAAGAAGGTGTGGATAGTTCTGGTGTCCTTGAGAACCTTGTGGTGTATATAATGATAAATAAAGAGTAAATGAAGAATTTGAATTACTCACCATATTGTTTTTATTTATTATTTAATCCACTATATACATTTTTAAGAGTGGATATTATTTTGAACACTAATGGTGGTAGCCTATTGAGTAGTACTCACATCCTACTCAGGCTGGAAGATTGGTACTTGAATATAATTCATGGTTGTAGGATAGGTTAAAAGAAAGTTCCATATGTTCGATGTAACTATTGGGGATGGATCATGGATGAGGGAATTGGACATTGTTTGAGAACACATTGTTATTTTTAGTGTATTTACCTTTTGGTTGTAATTTTGACTCTGGTAATATACATTATCATGGAATATCTATTGGTTAGTCATTATAATGTATTTATAGTTTTGGTCATAATATGATAAAGGATTATTCAGGTTGTGGTTATGTGTAATTTGTTTAATTATTTCATATTTTCTACTAGTTTATTACTCTAATAAAGGAGGTTATAGTCTATCAATTTTTAATATTAGACCCTTTCTACTAATCAAAAGCCTTCAGAATATGGGGATCCAAATCTGTGGTCATATGACTAACCGAATTAGGTCACTGGTATGTGGCTCCTAGGATATAACTTTACATACTTATTGAGAAATATTTTCATGAGGAATTCCAACTCCATTATCTAATTTAATCATCCATCTTGGTGTTCATAATCATATACCACCATTTATTGGATTCTCCAAAAAACCTAATGGATAGAGTCACGTTCACAATTTTATAATAGTGGATCATATAAAATATGTTCTCTATTGATTTGACTCTCCCCTTTGTTACATTTTGAACATAAATTATTCTAAACATCAGATCTCTTTACTTAATTAAGAACTCAATTCATGTTATATAATGTTTGGGGAAATGTGAACATTCCATGTAGTTTAGATTATTATTCTTATAAAGATACTACTTGGTAATCATCACCATAAGGTTTTTAACTTCACCTTCTATATAATTGGTGATGCAGTTAACAAATATTTTCATTTTATATCCCATGGGTTGTTTTTCTAGTTTCTATAAGATTCCAGCATTATTTAAAATATAAATTAATTGAACAAAACATGAATCTAAAAATTATTAATAAATTAGTATTATTTGAAAATCATGTCTAAATATTCTTCTTATGTGAAATAATTATGGAATTGGAATATAGAATGAAAATTAAATATATATCAATGTAAATTTAATCTTCAACCATATTAATATCATTGTGGCATTGGAATATAAACCCTCATAATTACTCTCAACTCCCACGGAAGTGCATTAAACATCTATTTTAAATGTGTAACCTTATTAGCAATTATCTTAGAAACATAATAACAGTAATCATGTATAATAGTATTTAATTGTGACCATAAATGTAATATATATATATATATTACTATTTTATTAATCATTCATGTTGCTAATATTTGTTTATATTAGTTTCAAAATAGCAACCATGTTCACCATTTTTGTGATTCAACAATCATACATTCTAGATTAGTGAAGGTAGATATCACTATTTTTCATTTATTTATTCAATACCATTTGTATATGAAGTAATGAATCATTATGGATTGTGATAATGGAATCTATGATTATCTTATTTCGAGTAATGTACATATAATAATAGGGTACTTTACAATGATCATTCAATTTTTTCACAATTGTATAATAATAATTATTACATAAATTAATTCTCGAAATGTAATTTAATCATTATTTATGTCTTGTATTACAACCCTTCCACTGGTACAAATATCATGACTACCCCAAGCTCGCCTTCTATAGGCCAGGGGCTGGGGATTAGTACCAAATATGAAATTCCCTAAAACTGGGAAGGAATTTCATTTATAAATGGTAAACACACACAACCAGAGTACAAGCGGAAGAAAACACTAAGTAATAGCTATATAACAAGTGTACTAAAATTAAAGGTGGGGGGGAAAAATAAAAGCCCAAATGTAAAGTATAAATACATCTGAAAGAAAGTTCAACTGAAAAGGGACAACCAGGTGAAAGGTGAAAGCAGCATCTGGATCATCCTCCGGGGTTCCAAATGGAAGGGTAAGTACAGATGGACTCCACAGCACTCCATGCCCGTCAGACTCCATCGTGCACTGATATGTCGTAAGGTCCTCCTCTGGGTACCGTCCAGTCCTGGCGCTCTCGGCCATCGTCAACACTGTCTGTCATCTGCATCCAACACAACAATGTGCGCACATAGCCCGTTTATGGGTGAGTATAACGATACTCATTAGGTACCCTGAGACCCTCAAAGTCTCACAAAATCCAACAAGGATAAATCAAAGAGTATGAAATCAATGGATAACCATTACTTAGTTATATGACCATACATATACATAAGTTATCTGGTAACCCATCTCAATCATGAGGAAAACACAAAGGCCATGGACTTAGATCGACCCAGGATTTTTATTATCGAAACCACGGATGCGGGAAAACAAAACCCGTATTGAGAACAGTGGACCAGTCGTGACACTGAGGCGATTCTCACTAACCTTGGACTACTGAGGTACTCCTCCTGTCGAGTATAGCAGGTCTGATGCAAAATACCAGGCGCTCCGTCCGTTGTGGGTTTGCCATCAATTACCGGGCGCTTCCTCTAATAGCCTACAGATGTACTCTTCATGTCGAGTACCACAGGGCTGCCTCCAAATACCGAGACCTCCTCTTCCATGGGTCTGTCGCCAAATACCAGGTGCTCCCCACTAGGCTAGTTGAATCACTCCGAGTCGAATCGGTCAAGCAGTCGTCAGGTCTGTCAGCTACTAGGTCTGCACTCTATAGGATCGTCTTCGGGATGATCCACTCCCCAAACTACTGGTTGATACTCCAAGTGTCATGAGTTATTATGATGAATTATCTCAAAGGACCTCTACATCATAGGGGTCTCAATGCAATAGACGGTGTGTCAATCAGACGCCCAGTCTGTGGGTTATTAGAATTTTAGTTCTGGGGTCCCGGTTGGATTCGTGTACAAACAAACCTGACCCCAACTCAACAATACACCGAACTCCAGTGGGGTATACTCAAAGAGAATATTATGCTCCAACAATACCGGTCCTACGGACGGTTCATCAAACAAACATCCGGTGCCAATGATATGCCCCATGAAGGTAATGGTCCAGTAATGGGCTCGGGTCCGGCCCGACCCGGCCCATTCGGTGGGTCTGTTCGCTATGTTTTGACCCAGTTTGCTGGGCCCGGTTGAGCGGACCGCGAGGGCGGTTTAGCCCGGTAGTCTCCACATTGGCAGCTCGGTGACTCGGCCCAGGAGACCAGGTTAGTTCGGCCAGAGACACCGCGGGGGTCGTCGCGGGTCGGCTCAGGAGGCTGGGGTCCGGGAGGTCAGCATGGATGTCGTTCGAGGTGTGGGCAAGGTGAATGGTCACCAGGCAGGCCGCAGGTGCACCGGGCAGGGCTCGGCAGGCCGCGAGGCACCAGGGAGGCTGCGGTGGGGCGTGGGGGCATCGAGCAGGGCGTCGGCAGGGCGCGGGGCACCGGACATGGCACCAGGGTGCCGGGCAGTGCGCTAGGGCACGGGCTGGGCACCGGCGGTGCCGAGCAGTGCACCAAGGGGCAAGCAGCGTTCCGGTAAGGCCGGGTGGCGCACCGGGGGCACAGGCAGCATGCCGGGGGTGCAGGAATTGTGTCGGCGGGGCGCGGGCAGTGCGCCGGGGCTGCCGCATGTTGGCGGGTTAGGCGTTTCTTGGCCGACAATGTTTTTCTAGGAGTAACAGTGCACCACGGGGGAGGTGTGGTTTATGAAGGCCACAAGTAGTGCGGACTCATTGTTTCCGCCTTCGTCACCTTTCCGTAGAATGCCACAAGAGAGAAGAAAATCAATGAAGGATTCCGGACCATGTTAGGTCATCCCGAATCCTCCGCGTTTAAGGTGATAACAAACTGCTCGCTAGTATGAAGCACAACAACCTCCGTTCTTCATTTTGAGAGAAAGGATGAACATGGGGAAAAGTTCATTCTTCAAATAAAATCAAACCTTTACATTTGATTCACCGGTAGTTATTCGTTGATGTCACATAATTATGGTCGTCTATCCGTGGTAGACGATCACGTCCCACGTCGAAGGGGTCCGAGGAAGAAGTTCAGAGAAGAAGAGCATCACCAGCGTTCTTCGCTTTCTTTGCGTTATTCATTGGGAGCCATTCTCCCTAGGTTTCCTCTCAAATCATCCACCAAAAAGAAGATTATTCCATAGAAAATAATATGAGGGTTTGTCTATTATTATGTTGGAAAGTAATTCTAATTTGGCGAATTAAATGTGTGGGGTCCACCTAATTAAATTCTTGAGAGGTGTCAAATTTAATTAGGTGGATGGAAAGAGGCTCCCACTCATTAAAGAGGGAGTGGTGGGAGGTTTTATCCTCCATCATCAATAGGGGTCGGGTGGTCCCCACATCCATCATTTAATAAATAGGTTATGGGTCTTGGGTGGCCCCCACGTCGTATCCTCTCGTGGGAGGTTATTCTCGGTTGGGCCCCACCACCACAACCTCTAATGAGAGGTTGGGGGTGTGGATGTCCCACTATAAACTCCCAAGTGGAGGTTCCAACTACCCGCACTTACATGGCGGCTCAAAAATAAAATAAAGTGTCAAACATTATTTTATTATTTTTTATGAAAACAGAAAAACTTAATTTTATCCTCAACTCACTACCATCAAAGTGAAAGTATTCTTATGTAAAAACTGGCACTGTGAGTTCAATGGTTCCCTCAGATTTCCATTCCGATCATCGGTTTAAATTTTATAAAAACCAGCTCATTCGTTTACTGAATGAACCTGAAAAAAACATAAAAAATTGATTCCAGACACATCGGGCCTCAGAATCAAGAATTGTCAAAAACTGGGGACTCGTAAAATTCACATGCATATAAAAGAAAAATCCATGATATTTTTGGGTCCTTTCATTCTTCCCAAATCAGGGCTTCATGTACCCAGAATCTAAAACTCGAACTAAGGGAGAAAAAGGCGATAGTGAGCAAGCATCTGAGCCTCCCTCTCTCAGGTGCTCTCCTGAAGGTTCCCGTGAAACAAACGAACGCACACCAGAGGTATTGACTGTCCACATTGGGCCAGCTTCTATCGATCCTCAATCTCTACTGGAACCTCCGTGAAAGTCTCCCCGTCATCAATGTCAAGATCACCATGTTCGATGATGTGGGATGGGTCATGCACGTATCTCCTCAGTTGAGATACGTGGAAGACTTCATGCACCAGGTGCAACTGATGTTGAAGAGCTAAGCGATAAGCCACCTTGTCTACTCTGGTGAGGACCTGGAAAGGTCCGATGAATCCCAGAGATAACATTTCGCCTCTTCCAAATCTGTGTAGACCTCGTTGAGGCGAGTCCCGTAGGAAGATGTGGCCACCATCCTCAAACTCTAGAGGTATCTATCTCCTATTAGCATATGCCTTCTTCTTACTATGTGCAGTCTTCATCCACTCTTGGATGATCTGCACCTTCTCCATGGTAGCCTATACCATCTCTGGTCCCACTAGTGCTAACTCCCCTGGGTCTGTCTAGTATAGTGGAGATCTTCATGGTTGCCCATACAAGTCCTCAAAAGGTGGCATACCGATGGTGGAGTGATAGTTGTGGTTGTAGAAAAGCTCCACCAAAGGTAGGTGATCCTCCCAGCTGTGACCGAAATCGAGGACACAAGCACAAGGCATGTCCTTGTGGGTCTGAATGGTTCTCTCAGGCTGACCATATGTCTGAGGATGGAATGCAGTTCTCAAGCGAAGCTGTGTCCCAAAAGCTTTGTGCAACCACTTCCATAGCCAGGAAGTAAATCATACATCACGATCAGAGAAAATAGAAAAAGGTACACCAAGCAAACACACAATCTCCCGCACATAGGGGCCTCCCAATCTCTCTACTAAGCCCTTCTCTCAGATCTATAGGAAGTGGGACGACATGGTGGTTTAGTCAAAATTCACCCAAATGGAGTCCTGACCCCTGGATGTACGTGGAAGACCAGTCACAAAGTCCATGGATATCCCATCCCACATCCACTCTGGGACCTCTAAGGGCTGAACCAAGACTGCGAATACCTTCTTCTACGCCTTCACTTTCTGACAAGTGAGGCATCATGAGACAAACCCTGCTACCATCTTCTTTATACCTTTCCACCACTGCTATCATCGAAGGTCCTGGTACATATTCACCACTCATGTATGTACTGATAGAGGTAAAGTGTGGAACTCCCTCAATACTTCCTCTTGAAGTGAAAATGGTACCATGGTACATCCTATGAGGAGGATGACGTGATCCCCACCTTCAAAAAATCCATCAGGTTCCTGCCCTATGGATAATTGAGAAAATCGGGTCTCGCAGTCATCATCCCCATGATATGCCTCCATGACTTGCTGAAAAAGTGGGGGAGTCACAGTAATAGACATTAGATAGGCTGCTCCATCTCTATCCTCAAAGGATATCTGTTAGGTAGCTAGCTTCTCTGTCACCTCTACTAGCAGTTGTTTACCAGTCATCCTGCTATGCACATTTGCAACAATGTTCCCCTTCACAGGAGTATAGACTATCTCGATGTCATAGTCCTGTAGAAACTCAAGCCATCACCGCTATCTCAGGTTCAGGTCGTTCTGTGAGAAGATATATCAGAGACTCCTGGGATCAGAGTACATGTTAAAACGTTCACCCATCAGATTGTGATGCCACATCTTCAAGGTGAAGACCATTGCTGCTCACTCCAGGTCATGGGTAGAGTAGTTATACTCATGTTGTATCAACTACCGATAATCATAATCGATCACTACTCGCTCCTACATTAGGACACTCCCGAGTCCGGTCCGAGATGCATCTTAGTAGACTATGTACCCTACACCTTCCTCCAGAAGCCTCGCGATGGTAGAACTAGTCAGCCTCTTCCTTAGCTCCTAAAAGCTCTTCTGGCATCTCTCTGACCATACGAAGAGTTTCCCCTTCTTCGTCAAGGCTGACAGTGGCGCTGCAACCCTGGAGTAGTCTGGCATGAATCTCTGATAATACCCAACTGAGCCAAGGGAACTCCGAACCTCCATCATAGTCATTTGTGGCTCCCAAGAAAGCACTACCTCAATCATCACTAGATTGACTGCAACTCCAGCCTCTGAGATGACGTTTCCCAAGAAGGGAACCTCTGAAATCCAAAACTGGCACTTCGAGAGCTTACCATAAAGATGATTATCTCAGAGTTTGTCTAGTACTACCCAAAAATGGTAGGCATTCTCCTCCTCAGTATTCGAGTAGATCAGAATGTCATCGACGTAGACTATGACAAAGCGATCAAGGTATGGATGGAAGATCATATTCATGATACTCATGAACACTGCAGGAGCATTGGTTATGCCGGAGGGAATAACCAATAACTCATAGTGGCCGTAACGACATCAGAAGGCCATCTTCTGAACATCCTCAACTCGAACTCTGATATGGTGATAACCTGATCTGAGGTCTATCTTCGAGAACCGCCCTGCTCTCTTAAGATGATCAAAGAGGTCATCAATCCTCGAATGTGGGTACTTATTATTCACGGTCACCTGGTTCAGGTGACGATATTCGACATAGATCCCCAAGCTCCCATCCACATATATGGAGAACAGAATCGGGGCTTCCAATGGAGAAACACTGGTCCGAATGAATCCCTTTACCTACATGTCCTATAGATATACCTGCAGCTCACGAAGCTCCATGGGATCCATAAAATACGCTGGAGTATATATCGGTGATGTCCCGGGGTACATGTCAATGTAGAAGTCTGCCTATCTGTGAGGAGGTAGTCCTGGAACATCGTCAGGGAAAACAACCAAGTACTGGTCCACCACTATAGGATAGGTTGGACTCTCCCCATCAACTGCTCTGAGGGTAAGGGAAACCAAGTATTGAGTGATCGACTGCACCCTCCTCCGAGTAAATCGGTCATGTGCTGCAAAGGTTCCCTTCTCACTAGTGAAGGTGAACCTGGTCCCATCCCTATGGACACACCACAATTTTGGCCTAATACAGTCGATCTGAGCATGGACTATAGATAACCAGTCCATACCCAAGATGACGTCGTAAGGCCTCGACGTCGCTACTAAGAGATCCCAGGTGAAGCTCTCGCCTCCTAGAGTAAGATAGAACTACCGGCAGCAGTGCATAATCATAAAATCAGCTCCCATAGGAGTCTCTATCCGTAAGGATCGAACCAACGAATCATTCAGAATATTTAAGCTCTGAATGGGGAAAGTTTCTATGAGAGAGTGACTAGAACCCGTGTCTATAAGAACTGCAACTAAGGTGTAATAGACATTGATCGTACCACTAACCATCTCTGGAGAACCATGATTGTTGGAATAAGCTGCCTAAAGCTGTGCTCTTCCATATCCACCCGCTCCGTACGGTCAGGGTGGACCTGCTGGTTGTGGTGGTGGTAGCACCATGTAACATCATCCACCACCTACTACATGACCAGCTCATCTGCCACATCCGACTACGCCCTGCGGACCATGTCAATCAACCATATGCCTCTGCATGGTAGGTCCATCAACTTTCCGCTGATCATTAGAATGGTGGGTCGGACATTCACAAGCCATGTGACCAAGCCCACCTCAGGAGTAACACAATCAGCTCCTCGCATGACTGGCTATGTCTCCACTCTTGGTGCCCCACACAACTGATCTAGAGTGGTTCGGTTGACCACCTATAGGTCTGGTCCTCTTGGTCCTCTACGCATCAGTCTACTGCGCGCTGTATAAGACTCCACTGCATGTCGGCAAGTGGTGGGTCTCGCTGCAGGAGACTGCTCTGCAAGAAAACTCTCCACTAGGAGGGATCGGTCGAACACCCCCCTCTTCGTCGGGATGTTGTGGGAGATAACTAAAGATATAATCTATTTCCCGAGTCTCTGCTCAAAGGTTCGGGCCCTGAAGAACGGGTGTAGTACCATATCATTGGAGTAACGCGAGAGGTCGGTGAACCTCATTGATTAATGCGCCACCGTCATGCTACCCTGCTGTAGATGCAGTAGCACCTGTATCTACACCACTCATAGGGTCACTGGAACAAAATCTTCCTGGAACAGGCTCTCGAAGCCTTCCCATAGAAGTGACGCCTCATCATGCATCTGGAGCATCAGGCTCCACAATCTGCCTGCTGCTTCTTGAAGGAGGCTGTCAGTAAGGATCACCATAAATTCGGCTGGTGTTGTTACCAGTCAGAATACTATCACCACATCTTCCATCCAATCCTCAGCCTCATGTGGGTCCATATCTCCCCTGAACCTAGGTGGCCTCTAGCACTGGAACTCATGAAGCATGATCAAGCGGTGTAAACTCTCTGCTGCTAGGGCTGGTGGCATCAGTGGCCCAACGAGGAGTAGTACCACTGGTGTCTCAACTAGAAGAGGGCCATAAACTAAGGCCTTGTCACTCTATGGGTTGTCAGTATGTACAAATCTCGAGGCTCTAGCTGGTCGTCCACGGGGAGGCATCCTAAAAGAAAAAGATGTGCCACAGTCAAAAGACTATACCTGGTGAGATGACCTGGTTGAGCTGATTTAATGAAAAACTATTGAAACCACACATGAAATCAGTGTTTTCAAGCATTAAGTCAGAATCCAGAAGTCAGGGTCCTGTTGTAAGGATTAATCGGCCGCCCGTACCTACCCTGGACTCCCTGAACTGAAAAAAACACTTAGTACCCTTAACAATATTGCCCCATAGAGAGAATTATCAGAGTCCTACTTTCTGCAGTAGAATCGACTCCTCTGATACCAATTTGTCACAACCCATCATTCAAGGCCCATATCGTGACTACCCCATGCCCGCCTTCCATAGGCCAGGGGCTACGGACTAGCACCAAAGGCGTAATTCCTAAAACTGGGAACACATTGCCTTTATAAATCATATACACACACAACCAGAGTAAAAGAGGAATAAAACACTAAGTAAAATCTTTATAAAAAGTGTACTAAAAGTAAGGGGTTCCAGAATACTAGCCCAACTATAAATTACAAATACAATTAAAACCAAGTACAACTGAAAAGGGAAAAATAGATGAAAGTTGAAAGCAGCTTTTGGATCATCCTCTGGGGTTCCTACATGATGTGTAGGTACAGATGGCCTCCAAAAAACTCCACGTCTGTCAAACTCCACCGTTTACCAATACATTATAAGGTCCTCCTCTCGGTACCATCCAGTCTTGGAGATATCAGCCTCCATCAACACTTTCTATCGTCTTCATCCAACACAACGAGGTGCGGGTATAGCCCGTGATGGGGTGACTATAATGATACTTAGTAGGGACCCCAAGACCCACAAGGTCTCAAATAATCCAATAAGGATTAACCAAAAAGTATGAAATAAACAGACAACAATTAATTAGGTATATTTCCATACATATACCTATGTTATCAAGTAACCAATCTCAATAATGAAGAAAACACAAAGGTCATTGACTCAGCTCAAACCAGGATTTTTATTATCGAAACCAAGGCTGTTTCAGAACTCATCCTCTTTCGAGAACAGTGAGCATGTCGCGACATCGAGGTGCTTCTCAATAACCATGGAAAACATAGGTACTTCTCCTGTCGAGTTCTGCATGTGTGCTGCCAACTACCAGGCGCTCTGTTCGCTATTATTCTGCCACCAAATACCGGGTGCTCCCCCTAATTGTCTGCATAGGTACACCTCCTGTCGAGTACCATGTGTTTTCCCCCAAATACCGAGCATTCCTCTACCATGGATATACCTCCAAATATTGGACGCTCCCTATTGGGATATTTAAATCACTCTGAGTTGAATCGGTCAAGCAGTCGTTAGGTCTATCAGATACTAGGTCTCCGCACTCTGTACGCACATCTCCAGGAGGACCCGCTCCATGAGTTACTCTTCGATAATCCAAGTGTGATGAAGTCTCACAAAGAAGTATCTCAAAATACTACCACATCATAGGGTCTCAACGCAACAGATGGCGCGTCAATCAGATGCCCGGTCTGTGAGTAATTATCATTTTAGTCCCGAGGGCCCAACTGTATTCGTGTATGAACCAACTTGACCGTGACTCAACTATACCCCAAACTCTAGTGGGGTATACTCAATGGGACGGTTATGATCCAAGAATACAGGCGCCATTGGCGGTTCTTCAAACGGACGTCTGGTGCCAAATATATGACCCACGAAGGGAATGGGTCAGTAATGGGCCCAGGTTCGGTCCGACCCTGTCAGACCAACGTGACCCAACCCAGTCTAGGCTGACCCGGTCCGGGAGGACCCGGTCAGACTCGCTGGGTCTGAATCGGCCCATTGGGTGGGTCAGCCTGCTATGTTTTTACCCGGTCCGCTGGGCCCAGTCGAGCAGACCACGAGGGAGGTCCGGCCTAGTAGTCGCCACGTAGGCGGCTCGGTTACTTGGACTGGGAGACTGGGGCGGTTCGGCCAGCGACACCGTGGGTCGGCTTGGGAGGACGGTGGTCGGGAGGCCTGCAGGCAGGCCGCGTGGGGCGCAGTCAGGCCGGTAGAGCACCAAGAAGGTTGCGGGAGCACCGGGCTGGGCGCGACAGGCCGCAGGGTAGGCTGTAGGGGTGCCCGGCAGGCCGCGGCAGGGGCGCGGGGGTGCCGAGAAGCATTCTGGGGTGGGGGCAGGGCGCGGGCGGGGTCGAGCAGCGCGCCTAGCCTACATGCAGCATGCCGGTGGGGTCGGGAAGTGTGCCCGGGGCGTGGGTAGTGGGCCGGTGGGGCGCGGGCATTGCGACCGCGGCACGAGAAGCATGCCAGCGGTGCGCAGGTACGGCGCCGGGGGTGCCGTAGGTAGGCGGATCAGGCACTGCTTGGCCGGTTATGTTTGGCTAGAGTACCAGTGCACTGCAGGGGCGGCGCGGTTTGTAGAGGCCGCGAGTAACGGGGCCTCATTGTTTCCACCTTCATCCCCTTGCCATATAACGCCACAAGAGAGAAGAAAGTTAATGATGGATGTCGGGCCACGTTAGGTTTACATGAATCCTCCGCGTTTAAGGTGATAACAAATGACTCGCAAGTATGAAGCACAACAACCTTGGTTCTTCATTTTGAGAGAAAGGAAGAACATGCAGAAAATTTCATACTTCAAATAGATTCAAACCTCTACCTTTGATTCGCCGATAGTCGTTTGTTGACATCATGGAAATATGGTCGTCAATCCATGGTAGCTGATCACGTCCCACGTCAAAGGGGTCTGAGGAATAAGGTCGGAGAAGAAGAGCATCACCTCCATTATTCACACTCTTCGTGTTCTTCACATACTTCATTGGGAGCCTTTCTCCCTAGCTTTTCTCTCTATTCCTCAACCAAAAAAATATTATGCCAATGAAAATAAGAGAAGGGTTTGTCTATTATTACGTTTCCACATTATTCAAATTTCAGTGAATTAAATGAGTGGGACCCACCTAATTTAATTCATGAGAGGCGTCACATTTAATTAGGTGGACTGCAAGAGGTTCCCCCTCATTAAATAGGGAGAAGTGGGAGAATTTATCCTCCATCATCAATAGGGGTCGGGTGGTCCCCACTCCTATAATTTAATAGAGAGGTTATGGGTCCCCGGTTGCCCCCACGTCGTAACCTATCGTGGGAGGTTATGCTCGAGTGGGCCCCAAGACCATAACCTCTCAAGGGAGGTTGGAGTGTGGCGGTCCCACCATCAACTCCCAAGTGGAGGTTCCAACTACCCGCACTTACATGGAGATTCAAAAATAAAATAAATTTTTACAGATTAGTTTATTATTTTTTAAGAAAACCCAAATACTAAATTTTATACTTGAATCACTAACGTCATAGTGAAAGTCTTCTTAAGTGAAAACTGGTGTTGCGAGTTCAACGTTGCCCTCAGATTTCAATTCTGACCACCGGTTCAAAAGTTATAAAAACCTACTTGTACATTTACTGAACGTACTCGAACAAAACTTCAAAAATTGATTCCTGGCACACCGGGCCTTAAAATCAAGCGCCGTCAGAAACTGCGGACTCGTAAAATTTCCATGTAATTAAAAAACAATTTCCATTGGAATTCCAGGTCTTTACATCTTGATACTTATTCATGGTGAATATAATTATATTGGTATAAAATAATTCATATTGGTGGTTGGTTTGACACAACCAATAACATGATATACTACTAAATATTATGAGTATATATTTGTATAAAAATATTTCATTTTATAATTTTTATAATAGTGTTAATATAAATTCATTGAAGTTGATAAATATTCATTATAAAATTTGGATATAATTGGTAAATTCAATTTTTTTTGTCGAACAATATACTTACATTGATTTTATAACTCATTATCATCATGTATTAATTCAAAATGTAGGATTTTATAATCCTTATTTGTTCAATAATCATATAAATTAGAAAGAAGAATCTGGGAGAGTAAGCCTTGTAGATATTCAAGATGACACTAATGAAAAAAATATATTCTTTTGTATGGGTATCAGAGGATCCCCTTTATAGGTGATATATGGGGGTAATTTCAATAAATTATCAATCCATTGTCATTTTAAAATAAAAGAATAAAATACTTGGAAAATTAGTGGATTTGGTATAAAAATTTATTTCATCAAATCTAAACTACACAATGTCATATACATGGGTTTTGGATATTTAGTGTGATTTCCACATTGGTCAAGACCTTTTATTTCATTTTTTATTTAATGTGTGAACTAAATTTTTACCTCAATAACTTATTATAACAAGTAAAAAATAAAAAATTAACATTATATATTTTTTATTTATTGATAAAATATTTAATACTCTTTTAATATAATTAAATTTCGGAATATGATAATTTTATCGATAAAATGAAACATTAATATATATAAAAATCACTTTTTACTGAAAATTGAGTTTTCATACATTATTTGTTATTAATAACATATCATAGAGAAAATTAATTAATATAATCGTAATACATTTAATATTTAGAGAATATCTATCATTTAAATACATGCAATTAAATTTATTAGTATAAAAATCCATTATATGAAAAAAAAACATTGTTGAAAAATTGTATTTTCAAAATTCAATATTTGTTTCCACATCCTATTATGATTATGTAGTAATATTTTGAACCTTTTTTTATCAATTCAATGGTTTTAAAAAATATCACCCCATATAAAAAATGTATAAAATAATTCATTACTTGAATAAGTAATAATAATATTTAGCACAAAAATATTAGTTTTTCAATACAACATATAATTTATTATTTTTTATCATTGATTTATATTGGTGAAATATATTATTTTCAATTTATTGATAAAGATTAGATAACACCAATATAGAAAATGGATACATTCCTACTCAATTACTATATATTCACTGGTCATAACATTGATGACCAATTATCTAATGGCCTTATAACCAGTTACTATTTATACAGTTTTCATATTATATTATTAAGTATAGCATTACAGTCATAACTAAATTAATTCATCATATTTACATTTTCTTTAATATGATTATATTATTTATATTTCACAACGATAATTATAGTTTTATAATATGTCTTATTGTTATCTTATGGATCAGTAAGGATATTTATTTCATGATTATTGTATTTGTATTTACATGTTATATTAATCCTATCTTGGTTTTCTTAATTATGCTTAATATTTTATTCTCATAATATTTTAATGATTATAATTAATTATAATATTTTATCACAAAGAATGTATTTTGGTTCATTTTAGTTTAATGATTCATGTGAACGAAGTCATTTTTCATATAATTTATGTAAATTGATATTTATATAAAATTATTATATTTTCACGTTCGACCACCAATAAAAAATTCAATAATTTTAATTTTAATTATCTATCATAGAAGAAAATACTTTAGATTATCTGTGTTTTGATTAAGAAAAATGTTATAATTATTAATAACATATCTACATAACTATATTAGGTATGATTAGAAAACTCTTATTTTCTATCAAAGGATAAAAAATACAAAAAATGATACTTTCAAAATAATTTGAGATAAATGAAACTCTTGATTGTTATTTAATACACATATATCATAATTTATTATAATATTTTGTTCAATTTTAGTGTTTCATTAATACAATGTCATCAATTTATTTCACACATGAATATATTCTTCTCTGTAATTTATATTAATGTTAAATATATGTTGGGATTCCCTATCTATTCCCATATAAATATTAAAATTTAATATATGTGTGTTAAAACTAATTTGATGAAGGATATTCATAATTACTATTATAAATGAGTTTTTAATGACATGGGATGAAATTGTGATGACATTATGTGTTCTCACTACTAATTAAAAACTAATGATGTAGTGGGTAAATACTAGATCAATTATTGAATTTTATTTTTTATAGTGGATGATTAGTGTTCCTAACATGATGTCATTTTTTGGATACACATTATTAGTTTTTATTTAATGGGGTTTAACTTTTTCCCATCACTTTATATGTATTTTATTCTTATTTCCATCATTAAACAATTAATTGGTGGATTTATAATATTACTACCCAAACTACTTAAACCTGAAGAATTGAATGATGGTACTATATTGGAATGACAATTTTATTAATCAGTCTATTTATATGGATTCATTAAAATCCTACGATTTCATGTTCCTAAACACATTCTCTTCATCATATGATGTATTAACATATTGTTGAGAGATATTTCCACCATGGTGAAAACCATACTGTCACTATGTATGAAGATTAATTTATATTCTAATGTGTGTCTTATAATTTTATTTTCCACAAATACATATTATAAAAATACACAAAATAAAACATTAGAATAATTGGATTACCTAAACATCCAAATAATTTTACTCTATTATTATCATCAAATAATTTTTTTTTCATTGATAGATTTTTATAAACGCAATTTTGTGCTTAAATGCACTGTAATATAGTCCACAAAAATAAATAACCACTAAATTCATTATAATAATAGTCATAAAATAATATTTTTTTAATTTTTTATATAAATAATATATATTAATATATAAATATTTAAATTTTATTATAGAAAATAAATATATCTAAAATATATTTTTCGTTAAAAATGTATTATATTGACTTTTTATGGAAATAATAATATATTAATTTTTTCATAAATTAAAAAATATATCTGAATCATTTAAATTAATTTTTTAAATCAATATCACAAAAATTACAATGGGTTTTTATTAAATTTTATGAATATATTAAATATTAGATCAATATAAAAAAATACGGATTTTCATTGAAAATTTTACTTTCTTAAGAATCTTTGGAATTGTTAATTTTATAGTAAACTATCTTAAAATTTAAATATAATAGTTTATTTAATATCTTAATAAATTTAATTTGAATTTTTTAAAAAAAATAAAAAAAATTATAATTCTGAAAATTTATTTCTATAAAACAATTTTCATAGTGTAATTGGGTTTATTTAAATATTAAATTAACAAAATTAAATGAATTTAATTTCATCAAATGGATTCAATATTGAAAAAATAATTTTAAATTTTTTGAAATTTTTTAACAATCATTTTGGTTCTTAATAAATTATAAAAATATTAAAAATGTGCCACCACAATTAGTGTTAATACTATTATAACAAAAGAGTTCAATGAAGGGAAAATGGTATGTTTGTAAATTGAACATGTATAAATTGTATTATATTTAAATATATGAATCAAATGATATCCTAAATTATATCATTATTCCAATAGGGGTCTTTTTTCTTTAGAAGGAAATTAGAAAATCATAATATTTTATGAAGTATCCAGTGTATCCTCTCCCCTGAAAATAAATAAACAGCCCTCCCCTCCATTCCTTTGAAAATTATAAGCCATTTATATATATATACCCCTATAAAATATACCTTGACCACTGTTATATGTGTTTAGTAGTTCTTTTCTTCCAAAATGACTAACCAATAAGTCATCATGAGGCAATCTAATTATGTTCTTCCAATGAAGATAGAATGGTCTTAACCTATCACTTTCTTTTTTGGTTCATATTGTAAATCATATAAATCAATTTAATTTATCGTGAAATTTTATATTAAGTATAATTAATATAATAAAATGTTTTTATTTTTATGAAATCACTATAATCTATCATTTATTATATAATGTAGAAATCAATATTATCACTCTATTATATATGCCAAATACATTGTCCATATAGAATAAAACTCATTAATCGTTACTACTATGCATGGGTGGTTATTTTAATTGTTTTACATTTTCTATATTTTTAATTACATAATTATTCATTAATAAGTTTAATATCACTGATAATTTATTACATTTCCTTCTGTTTAAAATGGTAATGTCACACGTGCGGACATGAGGACTACAACTTGCACTAAGACATGTGATTCATTTTTCTTTTCCAGTGTACATTGTTGGTAATAAGGATTGATTAAATAATTATATTTATTTTATATTCTATCACAAGTATTAAATAAATATGAATTATTTTTACCTTTATATCATTCAATTAATCAAAAAGTAAAAACAATGTTCATGTATATGCATAACATACAATCTAAATGAACCATGTGATTCATTTACTTTTCTATTCCATTTATGGATGAAAATAAATATTTATAAAATGATTATATTATATATTTATATCATGGGTAAAATAATTTATATTGTGGAAGCATAGTCATGTTATAAGAACAAAAACAAACAACCAAAGATTACATTAAAAATAAACCAATTATCATGTGGAATAATAATTTTATTAAATTATTATTAATAAATGTTTAATAAAAGGATTTTATTAAATATTTTATTTTATAATATATATTTTATGAATATATAATATATGATCAATGAATATATAATTATTATGAAATTTGTTTAGACACATACAAAGGTAGTCAGACCTAGGGTATAGTTTTATTTCACAATCTCATCACTATTTGAGATTTTTTTATGTTGTAGTCTATTATTTTAAAATTAATATATAATTATATCATAAATACAATATATTTTAATGTACTCATGTTATTGAAATAAATTAAATTCCTTCCATTTTTATATCTCAATATACTCATTATACATAAAAAATATTATTAAAGCAACCCAACTTTGTTTTTCTAAATGATTAAGAATATTTTAATGTTATGTCCATATTTTCATGAAAATGTTTTAAGTATTTTTATATATTATATTTATATAATAGATACATTTTTACCCATATTTTTATTGTAATTTTCTATAACATTTAACTTTTTTCCATCTTCTCAATTAGGTACCTCTATGTTTTTTCTATATTGTGAATGTAATCATTGATTTTAAAATATATTGAGTTAAATGAATACCCAAACATCATAACCATCAAATGATTTGAATATTGATTTAATATTTTATATAAAAACTATATATTTATTTTGTTCCTCAAATATTTGAAATTTTTTTAGATTTTAATAATATCATTTCAAAGTGAAAAATTGTTTTCTCAAAAAAAAAATTCATGTTATCATCTTAAAATATTTTAATCAATGTCAAAATAAATTGTCAAATATTATGATTTAATGAGTTTATAATCTAAAAAAACCATACACCATATTTTTTGTATGGTTTTTAATCAGTTTGACAATGGAAATTGTTTACATCCATTATACTAGTTATTCTAATAAGGATAGTTATTGATTTTTATAGCTTGCCTATTAAGATGATTTATTTATCGCAAATATGAATGCATTGGAATAATTATTTGTAATGTTGTACCAACTATTACATACCCCTTAATGCATTGTTTTACCTCACGAGACAACACAACTGGAGTATTTGTTTGAGGCATTACTGATTTTTAAGGTCTTTCCACGTGTCCTTGAAGAATGGTTTGTGATGTCTATCATTATGAATTTCATCATTATAAAAAAAACATAATAATTTCTTTGTAATTATATAAATATTAGTTATATATATGAATATGATTAAATAAAATTTGATTATTTATATGGAATTATTATATCATATTGTATTAGTTGAACATTGTATATTCTTTATTCATTCCATTTTAGCATCAGTTTAATGGATACCCAAATTGGGCATCTAATATGACACCATTAATATGATTACATTCCATATAGTTTCATGAAATTTATTTTGATTTATATATAATGATAAAAAAGTGGGATTAATTATTTTCTCAATGAAAATAATAGGGTTTTTTATATTTCAAATGAAATGTCATAATTAAGTGTGTATAATTTATTCCAAGGATAGTAAAATATTTGGTTTTTAGGGTATGATATCATGTATGTAGAACCAATGTAATAATTAAACCACCAAATTTGGGCTATTACTGTTGAGGACATTACCATTATTATCATATTTTGTTTTATGTAATACATTGAAACTGGGTTTAGGAAAATATATATTAGAAAATATAACTATATAAATGACTTTGATGATAGGTAAAAATATGGGATAACATTCTCATATTTTTTATAGTAGGTATTATATATACCTCCATGATATAAATCACTATATATATATTAAGTGAATTAGGTTTTTTCACAAATGAACCTAGGAGTAATAACACAAAAACGTTAGGTCAGGTATATATATTTCCATCATTGTAGTACATTGTGATTTTTCTATTACAATAGACAAAATTGAAATTCCTAGGGATAATCTTGTGTTAATTTTTATTTTATGTACAAAATAATAAGATTTATTTAAAAATATTAATATATTTTATTAATATTTCTAATCAATAAATGATTATGATTTTGTAATTAATTATGCATAAATTTTATATATCAGTTACTCTATTTACTAGTTTTAAAATTATACATTACGATTATTAATTTTTGCGTCTTCTCTAATATGATATATTATTTAGAGATAGAACCTATTGGAAGGAATATAATACTTATCAATAAACATTTGATCTATTGGTATTTCCCCCTTGGTAATGATATTGTGTCATGATCCAAAGATGTAGTTGGAACTAATCAAATTGTTATTACATTGTGGTAGTTGTGTTAGATTATGAACATTAACATTTCACATATGGATGAGCCTATTACATTTAACATGGTGTAAAACTAATAGATTGGTTCATGATGAAACATCATTTATTATTTAATAATTCCAACAAAACATTTTTTCTAATCATATTATAAAATATTTATAAAATACAATTATTTCATTTAAATTTTATTAAATGATTGATTTTTCCATGCCAGATTATCATGTCATGGGTGTTGTGGATAAATAAGGGTCATTATTTCATATATCTATGGAAATGAATGAAATAACTATCATCAAGTGGATATATTTTAATATACATTTCAAGGATAAATGTATTTCTAGTTATTAGTAAGAATATAGAGAGATACTATTTCTTCACCTAAGATAATAGGATGAGAAATTGTTTCATTGTGTGAATCTGAATTTCCTTGTTTAGAAAGTCATGTTTATTAATTCATACATAATCCAAATATAAATATTTTCATTTATTTGTTCACCTTCCCCCAGTCAGTCCTAGAGAACTAGTCACTGAAAAATTATAGTTATATGAAGATATATTATCATGTTCTACCAAAATATATGATGATTTATCCAGGTCTTATGGCCTTAGGAATGAAAGAGAAGAGGGGGATGGTGGAACAAAAAATGATTATGTGATAAAGGGAAGTGGAATTTAGTATCTTTTCATATCTTTGGAATGAATAACTTAGTACATGTTTTAATAGAAATGGAGTATTTAAAAATCATGGAGAAAAATGTAATCATGATGATGATTTCAATGATAATGGAGAATCCTTAAAATTATATGGTATTAATGGAAATTATTTGGGGTAATAGTTATAGAAACTCCAAAAAATATCAAGAGAGCAAACCAAATAATTTGTGATGTGGAAATTCTATGCTAATTTAATTAATATATCCATATATGATATTCATATCCACTTGGTTGAATGTAAAATTATGATACAGTCTAAGATTAAAAATGATATATTTTATTGTGATTATACCAATTATATTATAGATGAATAATTTTATAGGGTCATTGCATCACCAACTCAATGATATCATGTTATGTTGGAGGTAAAAACCCAAAAAGGATGGATGAAAAAATAACATATTTTGATATCTATTAGATAAAAGAGTGTGTGGATGTGTGGACTGACTCTACCACTATAGATCCCTTATCAATTTTTAAAGGAAGGGAAACTATATTTGATATACTGAATAATCATTAAATCATCAATCAGTGTGAGGATGAACTAAGACATTAAACCAGAACTATATCCATCATATGATTTTATCTACATATTAATGAGAGGTATCTTACTCAAATGGTTTTGGGGAAACAAAATATTTAAAATATGTATATTGGTTAGGAATATGATTATTTATTTCCATAGGTAATGCATTAAATTCAGTACATTCATGAAGTGGAGTGTTAAATTTAACTCATACTAATTGGTATACAAATTTCAAATAATAATTATATGATGGATCCAATTTCTTTACTCAAATTGATAAACAAACTCCTGAATATTATATAAAGGATTAATTTAACATATTTTATCACCATGTGGTAAACAGATTCTTTCTCCCCAGTAATAATGATATATCAATGTGTCTCTATATTGATTATAAAAAAAATTAATAGAATGAAAATCAATATTAGAAATCATATGACCAATATTGAATATTTCTATGATCAATTGAAATGATATCTTTATATTTACGGGATTTAAATTTGAAATTTATATATCATTAGAAAAGGATCAGAATTGATTATATACCTAATAAAACATTTTATATGTGGTATGGTCCTTATTATTATTTTTTATTAATGTTAGAAATTTCAATTATCCACCAATAATAATGTATTTAATGAATGGATAAGTATCATATTATAATGATCATTTTTTGGTTGTCTTAATCAAATAAATCATTATATATTTAAAGAGTAAAGAATAACTTATATAGAACTTCAGTACTCAAATTATTACTTTTTGAAGGATATTATATACTAAATTTTCCATGTTTGATTTTTATCATAAGAAATTTTAATTATTCGGACATATATTATCAAGTGAGTGTATATCGACTGATCATTAAAATATTGATGTTTTTGAGAAATTTACATGACCAAAAATAGAAGGAGAAATACAAATTTTTCAAAAGTTGTCTGGATAATGTCAAAATTTTTGGATTGATTTCCATTTTATTATCTAACAAACTCCCCATGTTGACATGAAACATGGTTATTTTCTACTCGATGGATAAATGGGATGAATGTTTAATTTAATGGAAGAGTAGTTTGGATGGGGAACATATGACTAGACTACCTTATAGTGGGGAAGTGTTTTTGATCAATATTGCTTCATTAAAGTATTTACTTTGATTAATCCTCATAAATAATGACAAAGTGATATAATATTATATTCAGAAGATAAAAAATTAATAAGAAAAACTACAGAAATCATACATTGACATTGCATTTGTAATTGTTCCATTAGAGATATTGATGTAATATATGTATGGTGGATGTTTTGATATATATAATAAAAATAAAATATTAAAAAATATATTTAGCTAAAATTAGTAGAATATAAATTAGAAAATATAGATGGAGTTGAAAAATAATTATCATTTCTCAATACACTACCGCCCATTAAAGGGAAACAAAGTGGATAATTCTCTATGTCAGAATCAAATGATAGTTTTCCCAAGATTTATATTCAATGATCTACAATATATTTGAATTTATAAAATATGATCATGGAATCATGAGGAATGGGGATAATATTATCTTTCATATATGAAAACTAAATAATTCATCAATGATAAGATTCAAAATTTGTATAAGGAATATAGGTAATTATAAAAAAATAATGAATATAATTTAATTAAATAATAATTTTTTTAGTAATTAGAACTATAAAATGAGTATGTGTCCCATTAATTCAATACTTAAAGAATGATCTATTGGATAAAGATCATGGTTCATTATTTTCTATTCATCATGGATGTACACAACTATACATATATACACATCTGAATGTTTTTATATTATGATGACATATAAATAGTTGTTGAAGGTTATTTATCTCAATTTACATGAATTTAAACCATTTATATCAATGAGATTGATATATAATGTTATGTTATATTAATAAACTATATCATAATCAAAATAAGAAGTTATTTCAATGATTGTATTCATCGGACTAAAAAATATATAATGGGATAAATGTTATAATTGTGGTAGTTGATAAAATTTTCAAATTAACTCATTTAATTTCATTTAAACAATATTATAATCTCGATAAACAGCTAAATTATACATTAAGGAATTTTTATATTATATTTTTACCATTATTCATTATATTCGATTGGGAAATGAGGGTTACCTTGACATAATAAATTTGTTATCAGTAAGATATTGATATAGATTTGGGTTTTAGAAAATATTATCATCCATTTAAATATCTTCTATATAATAGGACCATTAAAACATTTTAGAGTGTTTTTGTAGTATTCTGTATGTATTTTAATGTTAGTTGGGGTCAATACCTAACATTAGTGTAATTATCATAAAATAAAAGATTTCACAGTATTATTTAAATTTATCCTAAGGAATACATCTATGTTGGGATGTCTATAAATCTAATAGGCATAAATGAAGTTTTAGGGATATAGAAATTGGGAACTAATATAGCTAATTAAATGTAAAATTATATTAGATCCATTCAACAAAAAATATTTAAATCACAAAATTAATAAAAAAAAGTTATACAGACAATCATTAGAAGGATCTAGAGTCTGAAATTCGTGAGAAAGTGTCCCTATAAAAATCCCCCTAATAGGAGATAATGTGGTTTGGAAATAATTAATGATAATCCCAAGGTTTAAAAGTACATTTTAAATTATCGATCGTGTCAGAAATTTTTTTATCAATCTACGCTTCCACTAAATCTATCTTCATATCACAATTTTTTCCATATTTCCCTACCAATTTATTACTTAATAGATGTGTCACATGTAATGAACTGTGATTTATTAATGTTAAATAATGAATAAACTTATGATGAATAATTGGTTGAAATTAAGGATCATAAAAAGAATGTGATGTTAAATAAGATGACTCTCCATATCAATGTTTATAGAGAAACTATAAATTTGAGGAAGGTACATAGGAATTGATAGAGGTGATAAAATAGGTATATGTAAAAAATTTCATTTAAGTGATGGACGTTCTATGATGATAATCAATTTAATAGTGTAAGAATTTAACAAACTATGAATTTATATTATATTTTTCGTCAAATAATGTAAAATTCATGATAACATCTGATACAGGAAAACTAGAGTCTAAATAACATGTAATATAATATACCATTAAATTGATGCAATTAAATTAAAAAATTAATAATTACAAAATTAATATTTTAAAAAAAGACATATATATGTAAAATAAATTAATAAAAAAAAGTAATCAAATTTATGTGATGTTTTTATAAGTGTGAGAAATTAATATTACCCTAGAAATAATTTTTGTTTCTTTTTCAAAAAAAGTATATAAATAAATTTTCAGAACTATAGATACATTATTTCAAAAAATTAATTTAATTTTTTAAATAATAATTCCGATATTATATTAGGTATAATTATTTCAAAATGTTTTTAAATGATTGAAATTATTATGAATAAAGAAAAATAATGATTTTTTAAAACAATATTTTCTTAAATTAATTTAAAATGATAAATTTCTAATTAAAATGGTACAAAAATTAAATATTTTTCATTTATATTATTAATAATAAAATTAAGGTTATTAAAACAGATTTTATATCGATATGAGTCTAAAAAAATTTATACATAAGAAAACATTGTTATGGAAAATAACTTATACATGTGTATTGTGGTATTAATATGAAATTAAATTTATAAACATCATGGAATTAATTATGTTAAAATATATTCCATATTATTAATCTTATTCTCAATATTTGGTAAGGATAGAAATTTTATTTTTTTTCATAATGGAAAATATATATTTGAAATCATTTACAGCAGTTTAGTTTAAACTAGATTTATATTAGGGGTTAAACCGAGAGATAAAGTTATTTATTCCAATTAAAAATTTATAAATAATTTTGGATAGAAATATATAGACTTAAAACAATATAATATTATATCATCATTCGATTTGAAATAATTTTTTTAGAATTAATTTATAATATTTTAATCATTTATGAAATCTCATGTGTATCCTCTCCCACACTTATAAAAGGACACACCTCCCCATTGTTATATACAATATATTTCACAATTAATCTCACAAAATAGCTACCAAAATATCAACAACACACAATTATCCAATATATATGGGTACTTGTCTCCCCAAAATTCAAACCATGGGTTTATTATGGGGATATCTAAAGAAGTTCCTTCCATAAATAAGTAATTTCATTAGTAGTGTAAATTATTTTTATTTTTTCTTTTAAATCCAATAAATAAATTGTGGTTACAAAAATTTTAAAAATTAGTAACACTAATTTTTATAAAATGTAATCACTATTACTAAACCACCATTATCCACCCTTTTTCAATTCATATTATAGAATGTATCTCTTATGTATATATGTGTACTACTGCCTCGGCATATTGATACAATTCAGTTCCCAAGACCATCATTAATTAATGGTTGTTAGGAAGGTTATAATGTTTATATATAATATTCATTCGAATATTATTCATCATGACTTAAAATATCATATATATCATCTCACCTTTCAATCCATTGAATAGTTATAATGTTAATTATGTGTATGTGTGGAATACCACCTCCAAGAAACTATGATATTCATTTTTTAATTTCATATTTAGATGTATTTTAATATTGATATAAATAATATGTATATATTATATACACAATATTTAATAATTATTTTATATTGGTTATGTATTATTTAAAATTCTTTCATCTAATAAATAAAAATGTCATAACAATATTTATGCATATGTATGACCTAATGTCTTCATTAACAGTTTAATTTATTTTCTATCAGTACTAGTAATGCATGACTAAAAATATTATATATATATATATATCTGTGTGTGCGTGTGTAATGAATATAAATGATATTTATAACATTATTAACATTAAAAATATTTTTAAACCTCATCAATATACAATGAAAAACTACAAAACAAAAACATTCCATAATTTTGAAGCCGTTACAAACTAGAATTGTTCTTTTAATAAATAATTGTTCACTAATAGGTGATAAAATGATATAACTAAATAATGTATGATATGATACATATATATAAATAGAATAATAGTTCTTTAATCTATTTATATAAAATATAAAATTAATCTATATGAGGTTAGAACACATATGAAGGAATTTAGACAAGAGGTTATGGTTTATTTCACATTTTCATCATTATATGAGATTAATTATTTTCAGGTATTCTATTGGGGAATTATTTTATAATAAATCCAAAAAAATTATTAATATTTATTATAAGATATTATTTTTTATTAATTAAAATATTATCTTTTAATTTCATCCCATTTTGTACTCATTATATCGACATAATGTTTGAAAGAAAAACCTTGTTGGTTATTCTACTCAATCGGAAACAATTTTCTTCCAAGACTACATTGTTATAAAATATTTTAAATAATTATTGGATTATTATCCATTATTTTTTAATTAAATTCGTATCCTCATTTTAATTTTTTAATATTTCATATTATGAATATTTTATTCTTATTTTATCAATGACTCGATTTCGAGCATGTACAGAAAATTTGAGAGGAATCATTATTTTAACATACATGGAATGAATAAAATTTTCCAATCTAATGAACAATAAATAAATATATTGATCCATTATTAATTTTTAGGAATAATTTCATATAAAAACCTTCAATGGAGTTTTATTCGATTTTAATATTTTAAATAATCTATTTCAAAATTAAAAATTTATTTTCCACATGAAATTTTATATTAATAATTTTACACTATTTTTTATAATTTCATCATTAATTATTAAAAAAATTGATAAATTATTTCTTTAATACAATGAAACAGTAAACCATATATCTCATGATGGTTTATGAATAGTTTGATGGGGGAATGTATTTATATTTTAATGTTATATCATCCAATACTGATTGTTGAATTTTTACGAAATATTGACTGATATGTATCGATAATTTATAAAATGAAACTATTATTGTTTAAAATTGATTGATGGGTTCTATAATAACATATCATCTTGGTAAATCTTTAATTTAGATCGAAAAAAACATGTTGTTATTTGGATATGGAATTTACTATATATAAATATTCAATTTTAAGAGGACTTAATAATACATTTAAAATGTCCATTATTGTACATTACAACATTATAAAGTCAATTATTTATATCCTCATGATAATTATAATTGTTCTGATATTCCATGATATGTTTTAGTCTTATGTGATTATTTATATGGAATTATTTGATCAACATTTATACCCTCTATTTTACTCTTTCTTTATTTAGTCCATGTTATACTATATAGTATGCATACACTTAATGGGATTATGTTCTCAAACCTTTATTATGATTATATTTATATGATTAAAATATATACATTATAAATTATAATCATTTGATATATTCTTCAGGGTTATATTAGTGTATCATATAAAATAATTTGATATACTTTATGATTTACATTATAATGTTATATTTAATATGTATATAGTTTTCCAAAATAAAATAAAATATATTTTAATTTATTATGAGATAATTTAAATCTAGTTCTAATGTAATACCTTGATATTTTAAAATTGAATACCATGATTGATATCATTAAATACATGCCACCCAAATATTAAATAAAAAACTACATAATATAATTTTTATCCAATCGATTAAATTTTATGATATAAATTGTATTAACTACATTATAAAAAATATATATCTTATTATATATATTTATTGATAAATTATTGGGATGTAATAAATAAATTTTTATTAAATCTGCTACATTTCGAAAATATATATACCAAATTTCTGTATAAATTTATTTCTGGGTTATAAAATATGCTTCAATGAAAAATATTTCAAAGTGCACAATGTTTTTCCATTTTATTTATTTCATAACCCAATGTAAAACTTATTAAAAAGATATTTATAGATTATCTATCGATGTAAATTAAATAAATTTCATAAAAGTATTATTTATAGTAATTGAATTATTAACAAATCATCATATTCTTGAGAAATACATCATATAAAAAAAATCTTTTTCATCACATCTATGGGTTTAATTTTATAGTAAATTATTCAATTTGTTGGAAAAAATATGGTAAAAAATATTCCATAAAATGAATAATTGTAATTTATATTATAAAATATAGTATAATTAATTTTTAATTAGAATAAATAATGAAAACGTTAAAAATAATTCACCATAATAATGTTAAAAATTTGTTTAATACGGGAGGGATACAATAAAATGAAATGGGGTAAAATGATATATAATGAAATATAACATATATTTATTGGATATATTTAATCCTCAACTCATATATGAATCATTAATTTTGAATATTCTTTCTTTTTACATGTGTTAAATATGGGTACACTAATTATTTTTTCAAATAATTCTACTTTGCTACCCACATCGCTTATAAAATACCACCCACTATACAATCCACATCACAAATTCAAATTCCTTTATATCATTCTAGAATAACTCAAATACCTTTCTCACATCATTGCTCATATTGTACATCCCTTTTTATCATGAAATCAAACTACAATGTATTTTTGTGATAAACTATAATTATTTTATGAAGAAGTGATTCATTATTAATTGAGAATTTTTTTTTGTACCTTCAACATCCTTCATATATCATCCAATTGTTTTTATATAAAAATTAAAGTACTATTTGAAATACATATATTTTATTCATCTTATAAAATAACCTAAATCTATATCTTGTTCTGTTTAATGTAAAATTAAACCATAGTTTTTGTGTATGTTGGAATACCGCCTCACAAACCATTGTAATTTTTTTCTCACCCTAGACATGAGATTATTTATATTTAACTCTTTTCACGAATTTAGATATTCTAGTTTATATTCCTTCTAATACCATGTTTAATCTTTTTTTTCAGTGTGGAGAAACTGATTATTTGGGATTGACATCAAGTGGCACATGGTTTGAACTCTATTAAGGGAAACTGCAAGGCCCCTATTAGAAAAGAATGTATCTTGTATGGGTTTCTTAGGATAAGGGACATGTGTTGGACACTGTTTGGGAGAATGTTCACTTATCATGCTATAGTACAAGGAATTTTGGAAGTCACATTTTGGTATGGTTCACACATAGTTTGGGAAATTGTGAGGCTCTATTTTGTAGGGTACACCTCTTATCTAAGAGTGTGAGTAATATTTGAGAATAGTCTTTCAAACCATGCTGCCAAACTATGTGATTTAACCATATATTTAAAAATATAAAATTCCATGTTTTCTATAATGTTGTTATAACCAATATTCTGGATTTCCTCCCCTTTTTTGACCTAAGAACATTAGGTGTCCACCACGACCCGCTTGATCGACCTCCCTCTAATTTTAATCTCCTAGAATGCTCCTTGGAGAGGTTCCTTTAGATTAATTTTTTTTCCAAATATTCTTCCCCTTCACTCTTTGATTCATGGTTTATTCATGGTCGAGTTCCATTTGGGTCAATACTTAATGAATAGGCCTAATGTGTGGGTTGTTTTCCTTGATATTAGAGTGTATGTATTTTCTCTCAGACTTGGTTATTCCTCTTATCCATGTATGGTCATGTTCACATATCATAGAGGGAGGTGTTTACATTGATTTTTTCTAAAACATTTGTTTAGTGCCTGGTATTTCTCTGAATTATGATAATTTATTATAGTCATTCATTTGATGTGATTCAATAACTTTTTGTAGTTATTTTGTGATGGAAAATGGGTGAGAAATGGTTTTCCAAAGGATTTATTTAACTATTCCCTATTTAAATTAATTCATAGTGTTTCTTGAGTGACCTATGATTTTCTAAAAACATAAATTGGGGACGTCTAAGGTTATTTCTATTTGGTAATATATTAATACCTTTTTAAATGATAAAATGTAAATGATGTGAAGTTTGGATGCCTCATATGGACTTCTAATTTTTGGAAAATGTTATGGATACATTTTTTCTATTTTTAAAATATTATTGGTGATATTGACACTATGTCACATGTTTCGTTGGTTAAAAGAATTGTGGTGTTCCTCGAAATTTTATTTTAGGATAATTTTATGGAAATATAAAGTGTTTCATTGTATGATGGAACATCCACGGGTTCCTGGGGTGAACACATTGATGGGAAATCAAATGATGATGTCACGTAAGAGTGATCTCAATTATTCAAAATGTATCCTTGAATTCAAAATGGGTTTTTCTTCTATGTGTGACATTAATAGTAGTTTTAAACATATTTCAAAATTCCTTGTGTATTTTTGAGTTTATAATGTTATCGGATACAGAAATTATGTAAAGGTCCATTTGGATCTTCTCATTGTTTTATAATGTAATTCACAAGGCTTGGATGATATTCTTGATTTAGATCATATATGACCAATTTAATTCATCATTTTATGTGTTGTTTTTTATTTTATTTTTGAAATGGCATGGGAGTGGCTATATAAAAGTATTTGGAATTGGCATTGTACATGTATTTCCTTGTTGGCCCTTAATATAGTTTTGGAGTTTGTTTTTAAAACATGTATAATGTTAATGCAAAGTTATAACATTGTGTTATTAATAACGTTTTGGTTGTATGTGACTAAACAATTGGAATTTTGTTAACATTTTGAAATTAGTTTATATGTTTTTTATTTGTTCCCCCCTGTTTGCATCTTGTATTTTTTGATGAAAATTTTTTGAAACCTCGGGTGGTGTGAGGCCCGACATGTATGTAATAATGATTTTGAAATAAATTTTTTTCATACAAGTCATGATTCTTGGATTATATTTTGAGACCTATTGAATTAATGTAAAAATTTATCTAATTTCTAATTCATTGGAACACTGTTATATAAGTACCATTAGAACATTAGATGAGATCCTACCAAATAGATCATTCATAAAAACATGATTTTCCCTTGTTTTTATACTACGTCTCACCATGTGTTATTGTTATAATTATTAAGGGGTACTATAAATATTCTATAGGGTTGAGTGATCATGACATATTATCCCTAATTAGGCAGGTCGGTACCCTCGTGACATGATAGATTTGGGTGTGATGTGCCACTAGATTGGATAGTTAGAGGGGGTAATTAGTTATTGACTATGAAGCTACACCATATATCAGTAGGTTAGTCTAAAATGATTATATCTAGGGATTAATCATTGGATGTTCATGAAATGATCATGAATCACAATCTATTTGATCTATTTTATTCTTCCTCTTGTTTTTATGTTATCCCTTATAATTTATTCTCCTTGTTCTTGTCTCCTTTACGTTTTTGAATATCCATTTTTGATTACATGGTATGGTTTTGAAAAAGGGTTTTGTCTTTGATGTGGGTTTTGAAATGTGAATATGATTCTGAAAATGAATGTGTATTAGTGGTTTTAAAAATAAATTTGAAAAAAATTAGTGTTTACAAACTAAAAACTATTTCAATGCATATTTTGTAAATGTATTTAAAACTATTTTGAAATAATATTTTTGGAAAGGAAATGTATGGACTCTATAGTGATTGTGTACTATAATATTTAATCACAAACTTTAATTATTCCACTCAGTGTAGATAGAACTGAGATGGTTTAGAGGTTAAGGAATTTTTTTATGTTTCCCTTTATGGGGGGGGGGGGTGGAACTATGGTTAGTGGTGACCAATAGTTCAGGAGGAAAACATTTTGGTGTGGTATGGTTTTTTTAGTTTAGTTATTTATTAAGTAGTTTTATATAAATTTATTTTGTTTATAAATATATATGGTAGTTGGTTTTTCTACTTTTCAGTTTTTGTTCCTTTTATCCTAGTTTATTTGGGAAAACAACATTCCGAATGTGATAAACATGATGGATGGAATTAATATCTATTAAATTGGGATATGTAAAACAAATCGAGCAATGTATTATACTAGGATAGATGTCGGGTTTGATGGAATTACCAGTTGGTTCATAAACAAATGGTATTAGAGGTTGGATCATGTTATTTAGGGGGATAGATAGATAGATATTTGCATTTTCAGGACTCATAAGGTACATATGTGATGTATATCAGGAACCATTTCTCATTCTAATCCTAGATTATCTAGGGGCAGTCATTATTCCAAGTGTTTTGTTTTGGTTTTGGCATGATTCGATAAGGAATGAAAATGGTGGTGAGCTATTGTTATGTTATGTTCTCACATGGAGTATTGATCCATGTGGATTTTTAGTACATGGTTCAAGGGCCTCTTAGTTATTTATTCTTACATGGGGCATGACCCACTAACAATGTCATTTGGTTCGGCATACCACCTAGTTCCACATTCCTATAGTTTTTTTCTATGTTGAGTAATTATTGAGTTCTACCGGCACATGTGAGTTATTAAAATGTAAATGAAAATAGAATTGAAACTAATTTATTTCTACTAGTTTTTGAATATTATGGTGAAATGATGTTTTAAAACTGATAGAGATTGAGATTGGGATTTTTTTTGAGTTTGGGTTGGATGATAAAGTTGTATATGTGACCCATCATATTATTTTTGAGCATTCAAATGTGTATGGGTATGTGTGGAATGTGTGTGATAGAATGTTTTTATGGATGATATAAGAATATGTGGGATAGTTTCATATGTGAAGACTCATGGGATTCCATGGGTGATTTTTATGTCAATGTTTTGCCGTTGTTTTTTTCAAAATGGGTTTAAAACATTTGGTCGGTTTCATGAATTGGTTATGATAAATGAAGTAGTATTTTTTCATGAAAATTGGATTTTGGTATTTAAATGTTGCCTTTAAATAATATGATTTAGAAAATTAATTGAAATTTTGGTTTTTTAAAATATTATTTTTTGTTGTGTGTGTATGAGTATGTCTTGTGAGATTGTTGTTTTTAGATAGAGTTGTTCGATTCGTCTTTGTTTTGGGTTGATGTTGAACACTATTTTGTGATCTCATTATTGTTTAGAGAATTCCAACCATAATGGTCTCAAAAGTTTCTACTGAGTCATGGTTTGTTTTTGGTTCATCTAATATGTTTCCTAAGTTTGGTGGTGATCAATGTTTATTAGAGGTAGTAATTGATTTATGATGTTGTGATTTTTTTCATATAATTCATGACTCGAGAAGATGTATGATTGTGTGTTGTTATATGATTTTTTATGGTCATTAACTTTTTCAATGGAAAGTTATCTCTCCATTATAGATGCGTGATGAGATGTTATGGGAGATTTTTAATACATCTTTTGTTTGGTGGTTAATACCTGAGGATGTATCAACAAAGAACGTGGAATGGAAGTTATGGATTTAGAAAGGCCAAATGTCAGTGATGGTATATGTTGAGAATTTCAATGATATTTCTTTGATCTAATAATTCATAGGGTCAGATAATCTCTTTAATGAAACTACATTCATTAAGGGTTTTTATATTGATATCAAGGAGTTTGTTCTTTCATCAAATGATGATTATTTTGTGAATTTTGTAGAAGAATCAATTTTAACTATGATAGTTCTCATGGTGAAACTGGTTGCGGTTAATAAGCCATATATTATTTTCATCCATGAAGGCTCCCTACCTAGTGAGAGGTGTATGCTTGAGGGACATATTCTTGAGGTGTCTCCAAAATTGGTTTTAGATTCTCATTCATTATTTCATTCACTTGTTTGTTTTTAGTGTCGTTGGTTTGGCCATTAGAAGACATCGTGTCATAATAATCCAAAGTCTGGTCTTGGTTGTTGCATTTTCGAACATCTGTAACAGTTATGTTAGAATTATTTTTGAAGAGGAAATATTAATCATTTTATTTTTGTGCTTCATTATGTTTAATTAGATTCCTCATCCATTAGGTATTCATCCACGAGCCTCATAGTGAAGATTTCACACAGTTAGGGCTTTATTGGGGTGTAAGTAACCTTCTCTTAGTTTTTTTTCTCCGACATTGGGGTGGGAAATTTGATGTTTACCTATTTTTTTAATTTTATATTTCCATTGAAAATATGTGATGGAATTATTATATCATGATTATAGTGGTTACATTTACCTATATTGGCCCTTTAAATTAGTTGTTGTATCTTGTGTATGCTTATCTATTATGTGAGTAGTTCTGTATTTAATGGGTGATCATTTGGACATGGTGAAAATTAATGTATTTATGAACTGTTACATTGTTTTTCTCATTGGTTTGGTTTCCTTCCATGGGTTTCCCATTTTTTGGGTTTTTTTCATCAATTGGGAGTTCTCGGTAATCATTGTTTTGAGTTTTTCATGTTGGTTCCGCTGTGTTTAAGTTTTAATTCTTGTGGTATTGTGGTGACTTCACATTTTGGATCAATTTATAGTTGTTCTAGGATGCTAGTTGAGTTCTTGCGGTAGGAATAACCCACTCGGGTTATCATATTCTTAATTTTTCTATGATTTTCACTATAATTGGTTAGTTGTGACTTATCCATTAAAAGGGTCACCCCCAGTTCCATGGTTTTGATCAGATTTGTTCGGTACTGGGATATATTATTGTTTACAATTAACCAGGGTGACTTTATTTGGGTATAAAATGTTTTCAGAGGAGAGAATGGTCACCCCTAAATCATGGAAATATGTTGATTCTATTCTTTTCTAGGATTTCGATATTCTTGTAGAGGTGTTAATTGATACCCAATATTTATTTTTTATTTTATTTAATAATTTATGTATCATAATTAACAGAAGGTGGTACACTTTTGGTAAAAATTTATAATAAACCATGCACCTTCCCCTAGGTATCCATGTGGTTTGTTTTTAATTGTATACCTATATGGATAAAATGTGGCACAATGTTTGGGAAACTATGTGGAAACCATGTTAGTGGTTCTGAAATTTTAGAGGTATCATTTGACTTGGTCGGCGCTCATTGTTTGAAAACCATGGTTCCGAACATACTGGGTCCCCAAATCATCAATATATTGGACAAGATTATTTTCCAATTATTTAAAAAATATGTGAAAACCATGTGACTTATTCTGATAATTAATAATGTGAAATTCCATGTTTTCCCCTTTGGTATTTTTTCCATGGTTGAATATGTCTTCCCCTTTTTTGACCTCAGCACACAATATGGACCTCGAAAATCCCACCTTTTTAGCTCCATCCATTTTAATGACCCATTATGTTTCTATGGTGACATTCCTTCAGATTCTTGGTCGATTTCATCATCCCCCTCCTCTCATAGTTTTATGAGTGAACCCTATGGATGAGGGTATATTTGTGGGTTGATTTCACTAATTTAATGGTGTGAAAATTTTCTCTTGGTCTTAGTTCTTCCACCTCTCAATGTTTAGACCTGTTCGAACTTCCTTGAGGTTGGTGTTTCTATCAATATCCTTTCCGACACATTCTACTAATGATTTATCTTACCCTGAATGATATTATAATATTATAATCATGTTTGAGATTAGATTTTGTGGATTTAATTTGGGATTCTATGATGGAAAATGGGTGTGAAACGGTTTGCTAAAGTATTTCATTATGTATGACCTATTAAAATGTATTAAAGGTTTTTGATGAAATGCCTATTTTTTTTAAAAGTAGAATTTGTTAGTTTTGGGTTTGTTTGTCTTTTTTTATTTTAATAACTTGTTGAAATAATAAATTGGTAATGATTAGTTCTTTGGATACCTCTAATGGTTTGGTAATTTCTAGAAAATTTATTTGAAAGGTTCTTATGGCTTTTAAATGTTTTTATGATCTTTTCATTGTGTGACAAATTGTGTTGGTTTAAAGTTACATGTTGTTTATTGAAAATATTTTTTAGAAGATTTCATGTACACGTTTAGTGTGACATGGAATGATGGGACATCCATGGGTTCCCATGGTTAACACATGTATGTACATTAAAAATATTGGTACATTTAATTGGGATCCCAATTTTCTTAAAATTTTTCAATTATTTAAAATGGAGTATTTGTTCTTATTTTTACATAGAAAGTGTTTTGAATTATGTTGTGGATGCTTTTCCTATTTGTAATTTTGTAATGTTCTTGTTTCGTAAACTTACATAATTTCTTGTTCTGAACTTATCATGTTATTTCATTTTTTTACATGGCATGGAAATATTTTTTGATTTGAAACATAACTTCCTGATTGGAATTTGGATTGTGAAGCTGTGTTTTATGTTAATTTTTTAAATGGATTATATGTTTCAATGAAAATGTACATGAAATTTGTTTTGGAAACAAGTTTCCTTGTGGTAACTTGAAATATTTTTGTAGTTTGGAGTTAAAACGTGTACTATATGAAAGAATGGTTGGAACATTGTGTAGTTAATAAACTGTTGTTTTTATGTGAATGTTCATTTGGAACATCGTAAATTTTGGAAATTGATTTGTAACTTATCTGATTTGTGTCCCTAGTGGGAATTATGGAATTTTTGGGAAGATGTTATGAAATCATGGATGAAGTGATGCCTAATTGGTATGTAATACTTTGCGGAAAATTTATAGATTTTTATGGGAGTTATAATGATTTTCTTATATTTTGAGACCAATATAATTTTCATAATATTCCCTCTAGTGGATTGGGAATGAGAATACTATTGTATAGACACCATTATATCTTTAGATAAGATACTATAAAAAGGATCATGCATGATAATATTGTTTTTCAATGTTCTTATAGCATGCTTTAGGAACTATTGTAATTGTAATTATTATCATGGTATTCCTATGATACATATAGAGGGATGAGTGATAGTTTCATATCAACCAATATTATTTGTGTCAGTGCCCAATCCCTTTAATTGATATGGCTAGGTGGGATGTGTCACAATAGAGATTCAAAAGAAAATGGCAGGTGAGTCCAAATGGAGTACGTTCAGGGATCACTGAAAGATTGTTCAAGAAATTATCATTAATTATTACTTATTTGATATGTATACTTCTAATTCTTGTTTGGATTTTATCCTTTCTATTTTATTGTAGTTTTCCTTGTTTCCCTTACTTACTACAAAACACTTTTTTGATTACTTGGTATGTAATTTCACTAGTATTTATAATGTGGTGTGTAATATGAATATTTAATTGAAAAGGAATGATGTGTGTGTTTTTTTACCATTTAATTTTTGAAAAGCCATGCTTACATACTAGTAATGATTTAATGGACTATTTTTAAAACGTATTTCAAACAATTGTTGTGGACTATTCGAAGAAATGAAATGTATTGACTCTATAATTACTACATACTAAGATGTTTGAGATCACACCCTACTTGTGCCACTCGTCATTGGTAGAACCAATTTTTTTGCAGGTGTAGGATTATGGTTTGATTTACCTTTGAGTATGTTTTCCTTCTGGTTGGTGGTTACTAAGATGTCATTTTGAGAACTTGTAGGCATAGTCCATTTTTCACCCGATTTCTTGTTCAATAGAATGTATATTTGGATCAATTTTAATTTTATATTTATATTAATGGACACGATTTTCTTTTTTATTAGTTTGGATTCCTTGGATCTTGGTTTATTTGGTAATAAATAATTACCATTGTGATTACCATGTCACATGACACTATTTTCTAGTATGTGGGGATTAGTAATGCCCTTAGGGAAGTGACTTAGACTTGGTGAAATGACGGTTGAATGGCATTTCGGCTTGGTTTGTGACATGTATTTAACCATTTCCTATCATGGTTTTACATAATGATGGATTTATTTATAATATACGATACATGGATGATAATAAAATATTTTTTAATTATGATATCTTATATAAATTCTTAAGTTCAATTGAATATGATATATGATAATGTTGCTCGTGTGTATAGTGGAATGTCCCCTCAGGAAGAGATGTAATTTATTTTCACTAAATCATTACATTTATGGTATGAAGTATAATTTTAATGAATATATATGATATATATGAAATAATTATGATATTTAGGACATATTTATCATCCTCGAATTATAATATATCAATTTATCTCTTACCATTCCACTATCGTAAAGATGATAAAATTGTTTTTTACGTGTGGACTACCACCTCCATTAGGGAAAAATTTTAAATTTTTCACCAAAAGATCACATAAATGACTTATATTGAAAGATTTAAATTAAAAAATAATTAAATTTTAGAATAATTATAATTCTATATTGATAATATAATTCACACCTCCACTCCAAAATTACATTTTATAAATAGAAACACTACACATGACTACATACATCATACATTATTTGTGACTATAAAATTGTTCATTTTTCATAACCATCCTTAATTAATTGTTTTAAAATTTTAAAAAATTTATTTATTAAATAAATATTAAATTATGTTTATTTTAGAGTTTATTTTCCAGCGACCACTCTTACAATGGACAAAAACTAAAATATTTTTTAAAAACATAACTAAATATCATTAAAGAACCTAACAAGGACATGACTAATTATGTATTTTAATATTATATTAAAATGAAAAAATAACTGATTAATTTGTACGAAATGTAATCTGTATAATGTTTTTATGAAATAAATTAATTGATATCATTTAATTAAAAACAGTTCCATGTAATACATAGAATGCCTATACTCGAGTTAAGAGTTACTCATCCACCATTTATTTGTGTGGGACATTTTCTATATTTATAACATATTTATATTTTTGGTGTGTATAATTCCACATAATATCAATTTTAATTATTTTCATAAACATTATTTGGATTTACCAATCCATATTTGGTTGTCTTATTGATGCGGTTGTAATCTAGATATTTCCAATGAAGTAAGGGACTTCATATCATTTTTTTGATAAGTAAAATGTCAATGTAAACAACCAAATTTATTTTTTAATGTGTAAATAATTCCACTACTACATGTATTATCATGAATTATTCATTATTAATTATATTTTTATTTTTTAATCTGTTTTATTGAATCTAATGGGATTTTACAAGAAAGATACCATGTCATAATAATTTAATAATTCAATTTCATTTCATTTGATTTTTTTATTTTTTTATTTTCATTGATATCATAAGAGTATATGTGTGATGACTTTTTACTATCATATTTGTTTCTATTTTTTTGAATATAAATATTATAAACATAACTAATTCATTAGTTAATTGTAAAATCAATTTTATGATCATGGTATGGGTTTCTCTCTTTAGATAGTCTTATTTGGGATATATGTTATATTATATAGCCATCCTAATTGATATAGGTTATCTAATACCCCTTTTTTATTTTATATCATGAATATCATGACATTAATTATATTTATAGTTCTCTATAATGATATAATTCCCTAGGTAGTACAATAAAATTTATACCAAATTAGAAAAGACTTTATGTTATAATATTGTTTCTTTTGGATTTTTTTGTTTTCAATGTTCATATATAGGTAATCATGTGGTTATATTTTATTAAACCACATAACATTATTCTATACTATTTATGAATTACATTACATTTTTTTATATAATTTTCCACCAAAATTAATTAATTAAATATCAAGATGGTCATTTGTATGTTATATTTAACTTTTATTTTATTTTAGATCGGGCATATTTCCCTTTATGTCCATGTTTAATAAAATAATTCGAAAAATATTTTTTATAAAGGTAAAATATTTCCTAAAGATATTTTAAATTAATTTGAAATTATTATTGAATGTTCTCAATTGATATTTTTTAACATTTTACAAGTTTTTTATTTTTTATTATCATTACAAAATGGTTCAAAATAATATTTTTGGAACATTTACATCATGAATAGATTTTCCTTTCTTCATTAGGATCAATTTTTCTAATATTCAATTATAAATATCCAATTTTATTTTGTAATTTAATAATCTCAAATATATATTTTATATATTTAGTTTCATAATGGGGTTTTCAATGTGAAATGATTATATAAGTCAAGCAAGTTTTAAATTATATTTTTACAGTTTTTTCACTCATCCGAATCAAAAACCATTGATATGATATTATAAATATAAAAAAATTCATATTTAGCATATATTTATACATTTATCCAAATAAAATACTCATCCATAATAAATAGAGAGGAAAAATGAATCATGTCACTTTGAGTAATTAATATGTCATACGTAAACCTGATAGATAGTTTTGCATCAGATTTGATGAGAAATATGGTGAAAAATTGTGTTTTAATAATTTCAATTATATTTTAGTATATCAAGGAAACTGATGTTTTTATATTAGAATAAATACTACATATTTTAGGAGGAGAAAGAGGAATTAAAAATAATGAGATTGGTTATGGTGATAAACTCATAATTGAACTCTCCCCTATAGATATCCACATAATGACACTAGGGTTAGAATTTTTAGAGGGCAATCACCTATTGAATATGGATATGTATTTTTATAACATTATTCGTATAGTTTTTTACATTATTTAATGATCAATTTATAGAAAATAATCGAATGGAACTGTTTTTAGTGGTAATTGTGGGGCGGGGTAGTCAGGGAATTCTATAAAATAATAATCTATTAAAAAAACGTTATTTTATAGATAAGGTCTTCAAAAAGGATTAATATTTAGGATAAGGTAGTATGTGGTTAAAATTGAATAAAATTATATAATTTCAATGGGATAATGTATCTTCTAATAACTTATCATTAGGATTCACACCTTATTTAACCTATTTTATTATTAAATCTTGCAATGAAATTTTAAAAAATATAGGGTTGTAATTTCTATTTTATAATGAGAAAAAAGATCCATGATGGCAAAGGGATGAAATATCCAAAAATATCATATCCACTATTTCCTCTTTCAATATTTTTATTATTTATAAAAAAATTTAATTAATTATTATGTTTTCAAAATATCATTAATTTTAATTTTTAGACTATTAACTTAACTTCACACTAAGGAATGAAATATAATGATGTAATTATAATATAACCATCAAACAGAACCCAAATATTTAATATAATCTATAAAATATCTGTTCGAAACTTAATTCACAAAAATTATATTGCATTATATATTTTATGAAACATTTATTTTTTTTATTAGTGGATGAAATACTATATCTGTGATTCTTATTCATTTATGGTAATTATAAAATTAGTAAAAATTATAAATAAATTTAAATAATTAAAATAAATTTATTATTAACAAAATAAAAATTTCTATTCTTTTACAACATTAATTTTCCACATATAAACTCATCAGATATTCTGAATGGTAAGAGAGTGAAAAGTTTTATTTTTATTTTCTTTGTATATAATAATTTATTTCCATAGACATCTAATTATTAAACATTTTAATTTGGATTCTAGGTTTATAAGGATTGAGTTCCTGTAATCAAAATATATTTTTGTTCAAAAAAAATTCATTAAAATTCAGCTTTATCTTATGTTAGACATATCTTCCCATTACTGAGGTGACACATTTTTTAATAGACACCTTAAATAATTTTTTCAAATAAAGGGTAACTATTTTTCAATTTTATTCAACCTCATTTATAATATAGAATCATTTTTTAACAATTAATGTTCTATAAATGGAACAACCTCATTTTAGAATAAGTGTTTAAAATGTGATGAACCATTATTTTATAAATTAAAATATTTATGATTAAATAATGATATATTATTATCCCCAGGCGTAAAAAAATATTTCACAAATTATAAAACACCTCTTTGAATAAATTATATTTATATTTTAATAAAATAAATCAATAATAACATTCAATTTAATTTATCAAAATTATTACATGTTGTGTCATCAAAAAGAGTTCTTTTCAAAGAAACATCTTATTATTTTTAAATGATTTTTATTCAAAATCATTATTAATTTATAACCACTGAATTAATTTGAGAATTATTTAAACAATGAATTTCATTCATAATATAGTTAGTCTTATTGACACACACCAATCAATTGACTATATGTTAACTAGAACCATAAATAATATCATTTTAAATTTATATTACAGATCGTTTAAACTATATGTGTTGGTTAATTTAATCTATCAATAAAATAAAACATATTAAAATAATATATTCCAAAATATTAGTTTGTTATAGTTTTCCATTTTTCTATATTATACCTTTTCCATAAAAATTCAACATTTTCATTGATTACTTATTTTTTGACTAAATATTATTTACCTTCATACATAATTTTCAAATTATGAATTAAAATTTACACTATACATAATATAATTATGTTTATAATTTTTAATAAATTTTTATTTTTTATAAAAAAATATAATATATAGAAAATCAAGTTTTTGCAGAAATTGTGTTCATAAATAGTAGACTTTGTTAATAATATTTCATATGAATGAGTAATTAAAGGATAATACATTTATATATTTATTTATGATTAATTTTATAAGATTCAACATTAAAATATATTTTATTTGGATTTAATAAGAAAAAAATTAATAATATAGAAAATACTATTTATTATTATAACATTTATTACATTATTCAATTTTAACCACATAAAATTAAAATGTATTTTTTATAATATTACATTTCATTTATATAAGTAATTTTTTATTGAAATATTTTTCTCTAATTAACCGATATATAAATTCATTATTTAATAATAATTATTAATTTTTCTATAAAATAAAACACATAAAAAATATAATTTTAATGAAATTTTTTATTAAATATTATACCTCTATAACATTATTATTATTAGTGAATTATAAATTTTTTACTTTCTTATATCAATTGCACATCCTCTACATAAATATTTCATATACTCTTACCTAATACCCATATATCTAGCTCCCACCAATCGATAAAATATATATCCAGTAGTCCTAAAATTTACCATAAACACATCATTAATATCCTTCATCCTATTTACATATTTTCAAAATGTATATAATATTTATGATAGTTTTATTTCATTACATAGTCATAATTTTTTCTATGAACATCTTGATAAACAATGAGGATAATTAATTTATGTTCCTTATCATTTAATTTTTTTTTGACTTCTAGATTTGGTATATTTTGTAATGAAATTTCATTTTTTATTCTCATAACAATTTAATGACTATAAATCATTTAAATATTAAATAAAAATAAAACATATCTCATTATGTTTTTTCAGGGGAAACAATCATTTAATTATAGTATTTATTTTAGGTGAAATTAATAGTAAAATAAAATGGTTTTATAATTGATAATTCTAAATATTGGTTACAATTGATTTCCATTCTACGGTAATATGGGAATGACTAATTCTAATTTTATATAGTGCCCAAATTAAATTCAAAATTTTTGGATAGCCATTAGTTGAGTTACCTAATAGGATTTGGTACATGTAGAAAAATATCAAGGGTAAATAATATATTGTGTTTTGTATGTTTTAATCCACATGAATATCAAAAAATCATGTATAATGTGACATTCATAAAATTAAATGAATTAATGCTGATATAAATTCCAATAAATTAAAATTTAGTAAAATATAGATTCTATCATTTTCAAAGATATAATATATAGGTTCATAGTTATAAAGGTACTATATTCAATAAGTTGTTTGATTAAATTTATATAAATCATTATAATCACAAAAAAAATAATGTTTTTTAGATTTTTTAATTCATCGTCCACATAATTTTTTTGATCATATTGTAATATTTTATGTTTTTATTATAAGTTAGATTAAAATTAGATTTCTCACAATTTTTATGAAATTAGATGTATGAGATAATATTTTTTACATGTTACCTTCATTGGACAATAAAATTATGTCACATGTATCTTTATACATGAGGTAATTTTTATAATTATGTGTGTATCATTATATTTACCCTTATTTATAATTTCTACCAGGATAACTCATATGTTGACCATTAAAAACTAAATCATATCTTACACTATCATTGAGTTTCATGAATCCTATGAGTGTTACTATCTTTTCTGATTATATGGAAGGAAATTATTAACCATGATTATAATTTTAATCGTATATGAGATTTTCGGCATTTTATCCCATTATTTAAATATAATTAAAAATGACAATGATTGTGTCTGGATAATTTGATGTGGTCAATTCTAGGATGACTGGCTCATAATATATTAATTAAAAATTAAAAATATACTACACAAAATTGAGAATTTATGAGCCGAAATAGAGTGGATTAACATATCATTTTTTTATCTAATGCAATCCATATCATGGATAATTTGATAATATAAATTTAAATAGTGTGTATAATGATATATATTATTGTGTAATCGTCCATATAATTAAATAATTCAATTTAAATGATATTGTTGTTGGTCCCCTTGTAGAATGGTTTATAATGAAAAATTTACAAAGGAAATACATTTATTAATATTATATATTATAGATTTAATTTTCATTCTATTTTATGATGTCATATATATATTCCCAAAAAGTAGTCTTTGAAGTAATTTTTAAAAATGAAATAACATTGTCAGATAAATTTAGATATTGTTTTTAAACAAATCATATACATAATATTTTTTATGAAATATGATGATTCATAAAATTTTCCAAAAAATATTGATATTTTTTACACATTCTGAATGTTTTTTTGTTATTGGGTTTTATTTTTTAAAATATATAAAAAAAATTAAAATTTATATTCCATAGAAATTCAAAAAATTTAAGTTTTGCATGGTTCAAATAATTTCTTAACTCTATCAAATATACATTGGAATTCACTAACAAGTGGTGGATTTTTGAATGAATGATAATTATTCAAAAAATTAAGAAATAAATTTGATTGAAAGGAGTTAAAAGAAAATAATGTTTGGGGATTGAGAATTAAGGAAATCACATAATCTGTCAAGTTTAAAAAAATATTTTGAAATTAAAAATTAATTACCCATAGTATATTTTAATAAATACTATAAATATTATTGCATATTTTCTAAATGTTTATCAAAACCAAATCCCAATTTATATATTTTAGATTGGTAATGATGTTAGATTTTCATAATATAGTACATAATAAACAAAATATATTAATTATAAAAATAATCATATTTTTTTAATAATGATTATTTGGAGGAAAATTGGGATCCTCTTCAATTATTTTTTACTCATTGATAAATAAAAATAATTTCTCCAAAAAGATACAAACATAGTGAAATTATATTCATAATTTTCAAAATAGTGTTCATATAAAGGATTTATAGACATATTGTAAGGAACTAGTTATTTTGAATTACATTTCATTTTTCATGGGGTAACTGATAATGAATATTGAGATTTTAATAGGACTATTATGAATTTGTTTCCGTGTTTATATGATTGTTATTAAATGATCATTTAATATAGTTTTAAGTATTTCACTATATGGAAAATTTATTTTTTAATTATAAAAAGAGAGTTGTGGTTTTTCGATGAAAAAAATTAATATGTATATACATGATGAAGGATTTGAAAATGTGAGAAAATTAAAATGTTCTCTAAAACCTTAAGTCAAAAAACAAGAATACAATCAGTTAATGCTGGTGTCTAAATTCAATGGTGTTAGTAAAAGGGTACAAGTATAATTTTCATTAAAATCCCCTCTTAGAACTATTATATATGGTAGTAATGATTCAAGCACTATGATTTAAAGGATAGTGACCTACTATCCATGGTCGGGACTACGTGATTTTTTGGGAGTTTGATAACATGTTATAACTCAAAATTGGATAGTAGTGCCCTAATAAATTTAATGTGGAAATCGTTTATCAAGGGTATGTAAAATTTGTAATGATGTATACATGGGTTTTTTAATAAAAAAATGATGATTCATAATTTACATCCAATCTTATGGTTCAAATATATGTGATGATAAAAAAATTCCGGAATGTTTTCTACTACAGAAAACTTAATTCAATTCTTCTTTCCACATAATTCATGACCCGTGTGCATAGTGATCAATTTAATTAAGGTAATAATGGCGTTCATTCCATGAAATCATGATGATTTTTTTTCACAACTGATATTTTTAATAGATGTTTTTTTGTATGATGGATGTATGTTAAAAAGAATAGATAGTCAGAACAAGTTTATCTTTTAAGAGAATAATTATTTGCACGAATAGTTTTTTTAATACAAAAATCATTATAATATGTTTTGTAAATGAGTATCATAATATATATAATAATATTGTGAGATTAGGATATATCTAATATATAATTGGATAGAATCACAGCGTACCACTAGTGATGATCAAAAGTTAAAGGTAGTGAAATGTTCACAAGGTTCACTACATTATGATCATGTATGGAAATAGAATTTTTATTATACACCGATTTATTCTAACTTATTATTACAGTTTAATGATTGACATGCAAATTATATGTCATAGTCTTTAGTTATTCAATTTAAAACTAAATTTCTAAATAAAAGTATATTTGAAAAAAAGTTAATGATTCTTTTATATAATGTTGAAAAAGCGTGAAAGACTGCTTAAATTTATGGCATGAGGAAAAGATGATTTAATTATTGGATTTATATAAATATAAATATATTTATCACATGAGACACCTAAAAATATTATAAATCCTGGGCCAATATTTTATAATCCACACTACATATTAGACTGTAATATATCCGTTGTGAATGAAAAAGTAATGCTTATATATCTTGAAAAAATAATAGTAGTATTTGGTTTTCTATTTCAATTTCAATTTTGAGAGATAGAGAGTGGTTAGTAGATATATATCAACATTATTTTTTTATGTAAAATGTTTTGGGAGTTTTATAGTGTTCATATTCAAGTGATATCTATGTTATAAGTCTTGGGAATATTTTTACTCTAACACATCTACTATAGCATGAGCAAAAGATCACTAGAAGGAAAGATTTAAAAATATATCAACTACCTCTGGTTGATGGATAATGAGAGATTAACTGGGGTTATTAATTGTCCTTATATTTTTAATCTTCTTGTAGAGTGTAATTAGGGATTCAGTGTATACACATATCCAACACTTATTCAATGTTCTTGAGTCCATATGATTTCAACAACAATAATAATAGAAGCATAGATGATATCCCAATAAATAACTATAGGGATTTATGTGTAAATTGTGATTACTGGCATGTTAATCATGAATATACCCACGTGTCTATAAACAATAATTATTATTTAAATAATTATTGTTTGATGTGAGTAGATGGGAGTAAATAGGGTTTTTAGTGAATCTTTCAAAATCATTATATTAAAAATGTTAGTTATTCTACATTTTATTACCTTTACACCTCATTGTTGTTTGATCCTTTTACTTTTCCATGTTGGTAAACCGTGTAAATGAGTGTTGTTCATAACATAGATAATATTTTCCATATTACATATTCTTGGTTGATAGTTTTTACGATAAATTGTTCCATATGTTGTGGATTTTCTCTTAATGACACTTGAGCAAGATCATATCATCAAAAAATATAAAAGTAGGAAATATTAATATCATAATCCTATAACATCATTATTAACCCTTATTCATATGTTGTATTAGGTCCCAAAAAATGGTGTTAGAAAAAACAATCTCTATGAATATTAAACATGAAATATCTATTTGATGATGATTTTTATAAACATGGATTAATCAATGATGTAAAATTTAATTTAATTAAATTAATACCTAAAAAATAATTAATTTTTTCATACATTGAAAAAAATAGCATCATTGTAGTACTATATGATTGATTAACCACTGAGAGGGGGATATGATTTAGTTCTTTGCTATTTAAAAATCATTATTTTCAATTAAGCGTCTTGAACATCCTATAGTTAATGATTTACCCATTGATATCAGATATACTTAATTCATATGTAGAAATCACAAGATAGAGAGAACACATGATAAATGAAAGGGTCGATACAAATATCAACTCCATGAAATGATGGTTATTCCTCCCTACATGAATTCTCCGATATAATATTTATCATTACAATAATGTATAAGGTAACATATCATTTTACACTATAGAATTCAATCCCCTCTTTGAACATCATTCTACAACCAAGCAACCAACTCTTCTACCATGATGTTTTAGTCACCCCAGTCATCTTCACTTATCCTTATTCTATAATTGTTACATAGAAATACCATATGAATTTTTAGTTACTGGTTAGACTCCACATAACAATATCAATATTCATCGCTATATTTTTTATGAACATATAGAATGATATTTGTTTTCTCTAGGTTTCATATTTGAAACTTTAAATAGGTCATCCTCCACATGAAAATTGGATTAGTCTTACTCAATTACAACTTTGAAATCATCAACATGTTAATGAAATATATTTTTGGTCTTGAAAATCACTCATACGAAATCTAAAAAGTTGAAATTATTCTTATTTTATTTAATGATCATACATGATACCCATATTCTACATGTATATTCTAGAATCCTTCTTTTATACATTGGATCACTATTGAATGCTCATTTCTTCATATGTTAAATGATATGGTTGGAATTAATCATTCTTCTTATGATATCCTAACCTCTATATAATGTGTAAAACTGACTATCAAAATTTCATCAATATAATTTTATACAAGATTATAATTGAACAACACTAAATAATACATCGTTAGTTTCTAATAAAAAATATATCATGAAATCAGGAGTATTTCATGGAATTATAAATAGTGTTCTATGAACTTCCTTTTCATATCAACGATTTATACATCAAATATTGTGCTAAATTGTTCCCATGCTCATAAAATATATAGGGAATATCATCTATAATAATTATCATACAGTTGGACCATAAATATTATTCATATGATATTGATTCTCGCATTGTATTATACTTAAATATTCTATTCATGTTTACATATCTTAAATATTATGAGATTTTTTTATAAACAACATCATATAACTATAATATATATTAATTTAATAATATAATATTGTATGATAAAATTCATAATACTTAATGCACTAAAATTTCAACCACCTGGTTACTTATACATTAGGCTTATGGATATCTCAATACACTATTATAGAAAGTTTTTATTAGTATATAAATTATCATCCAAAAATATTATCCTCTATGAAATTTAAATCTCACTGGGGAACTCGATAGGAGCACAACACAAGATTCATATATCAATAAATTACATATCTGAATGTTGATTTCTTAAATTCGCAATAATTAACAATCTATTTATAGAAATCAATGAATGTGATTAATAGATGATTATACCAGATAATAATATTAAAACATTCTATTGTATGAGTTACTGAAAAATATTTCACTACTACCCCAAATTGGAATGGACTATACAATGTGGATTTTTTGTACATTATTATCAAATGGAATTATATTGAAAGAATATTCTCCAAACTCATTTACATACTCTGTATATATATAACAAATAGAATGCCCACATAAAATTATTAGAGAATACTAATGTAAGAATATTTTACATACGATATGTAGTTTTTTTCATAAAAAAACTACATAGCCACATATTATTTTTCTCATATCACATACCATTTGTCGTATAAAAAACCTATTGAATTGAAAAAACACTTTCATATTCATAGTGTGTTCTTACAGTTTATTCAAATTACTCCTTATCTAAATTCTAATGAATCAACCATCATCATATATACACTATCAATATATCATTCAAATAAAGTTTCAATTTATATATTAAACTCATCATCTTAAAAACATTCATCATTGAATATCATGTTTATCCACAATCTAGACTTCATAGTTAGTAGTTTTTTTAATTATAATAATTATTCAAAACCTTATGTTCATCCTTTATTATGAGATAATGTAATTTCATCTGCATAGATCTCATTAAAATAGAACTAATATTGTTAAGATAAACATTGAATAGAAAATTTATTCCTTTATGTAATTTATATATATAACACATTCAATCTTCTATCAATCTTGGGTTGATCTCATTAGGAGATCGACATTTTAGGTATTCATTGAATCAAAATCCTAATTTCATTGAAGGATTAATATGTTTGTAGAAGAAGAAAATCCAATTGTGTAATGAGATGAATTGGGTTTCATAAATTAAAATAGTGTTTTTTATATATAAAATCATAAATAGTGAATAATATCCACAAATATCATCAACCCACATCGATAATGCATTCGCTTAACTACTTATTATTAAAAAATAACATCCAATGAATGGTTTATTTAAGTAATATGTTTTCCACTACCAACATAAACACTCTAAAAAATGATATGGACCAATAGATTTTTCTGTATTATAATCATGTTATCTCAATCTTTCCCAATCCCATACCCACTATTGCAGTGATGGCTCGTTGTGATTGCTCTCCCCAGATGATAAACCACGAGAGCCTTATGAATTTTTGATGGGTTGGATCATGATTCCATGTAATTATTGGTATAATTTTTTAATGGCCTAAAGATATTGTAATATTATAAAAATTATCACCTCCAATATGATTCCTTAAATTTTCAAGACAATTCTAAAATATGATTCCAAATTACACATTCCTCAAATATTCTTCATGAAATATCTTTTTAATACTCATGAAAAATATGTGAATATATTGTTTAGGTAATTAATCAAATCCTATGTAAATACCATAAATTAAATAGAATATATACAATTATACTTCTTATAAACTCATTATATTGAAAAATGTGTACTCCATACAACATTCATTTTATAATAATGAGATGTCAATAATAACCACAATTATTATAGAAAAATTATCAGGTATTTCATCCAATAAAATGTAATTAATATATAATAATTCTATATAAATTTATACTCTATAAAAAAAATATAACCTCATTTATATGAAAAATAATTTCATAACAAATCTCAAGGAATCACTACTTCATCCAATAACACAAAATACATATTAAAAATTCATTGAGCACAAATGAAACACTTTTCACTATCAATTAATGAATCGTGTATTTTAAAAAATCTCCAACATTATTTTTTTCAATAAAAAAATATCAGAAATATTGATTTGTGGTGATTATATATACATATATAGAATTTAATAGGAAGTAACCTTATTTTCGTCAGGTGTAACATTCAATGTTGGAATTGCCTCTCAACATGGGGCAATAGTTTCTATAATTCATAGTATAGGATGATTTATTTGGACTCATATTATTGTATTGTGTCTTATATGGTTGATTATATTCATTAAATACTTGATATTATAATTTCGTGAATTATATTTTTGAATTATTGTCATATCTTATCATGAAGAATTAGTTTACTTCATTTTACTATTATAAAACTACAACAATATAAGAAGTCATGTCAAATATTTGTTGTCTATAATTATTTATTTCTAATACCTTTTAATCCTGACACAAGATTTATTTATGATTCTAGTTTTTAATATAAATTTATTAGGTTTTATAATATATTCAAGGAAAACATTTTTTTTCAATGACATTATCAATTTTTACCCATTCTTTTAATTGAATACCTAATTTAAATTTTTTTGTAGAATAACAAGTCAATATTTCTTAAAATTAATAGTGATCCCATAATCCTCACATGAAATAATGGTTTTTTAATTTTGATGTATCTTACCATTCAAAAAATAGAGAATATCTCACAAATACCTTTTCATGAATTTATCTTATTTTTTTCCATTTTGATTACATCTAAATCAATCATTTTTATTCCATCATTTATGTTATTACATGGTTTCATAGACTGATTTTGTAGCACTAAATTTTATTTATGAATTTATATTTCCATTCGTTTACTATTAATAAATGATTAACCATTCTTTTTTCTTAAAAATAACTTTTTATAAAATAAAAATTATTATTTTTCGCATATCATTTATATTATTATAAAAAACAACATAATAATGATTTTACTCCATGTTATGTATATATTATAGAAATTATTTTTTGTGGAAATAATACATAATAGCCTATCATTTCCATAAGGTTTGTGATTTTTTGGCTAAATTTTATTTTCCCTTTGATGTAAGATTGGATCTTCTATTAATCTACATGGTGATATTTTTTATAATAGTCTTCTTTTTTTTATATATCAAGGGTATTTTTTTGTATTTACTTTCTTACCTTCCTTTTTTGTCTTATTATTCTCACATATTTATATAATATATCATTGATATGTACATAATAGAACACATCATATTAATTACCAAATCTATTATAGAGATAACAATAATATTCAATAGATTCAAATATGATCCTTGTAGACAGATTTATTTTATGTATATTTTTATTCACAAGTTATGGTCCTCAGTTATCTACATATTATCTCCAACTAAATGTTGGAATTATATTATTTCCATGACTTTTTTTGTTATTCCAAAATTCCAATTCATTCATTAAAATGTTCCAAAAACACCAACAATATCCTGTCAATTTCATTCAATTCATTAATTGAATAATCCATATTGAATTAATGTATTTTGAACATTTTTTTCCATGGAACCACTACTCTTTTGGGAATATTTTGGGAAATTTCTTATCATACATCTTTCTCATCCACACTTGATGTTTTCTTGTTATATGAAAAACTAAAAGATATATTTTTATATAATTTCCATGAACACCAACATCATAACTTAAAACATAATTGGTTTATAAAACCCTTTCATGGTATTTTAATATCATCTTATTTTTTGATGTTTCTATTTGATTATAGGATGGTCTCATAGTGCATCTTGCGGTAATGACTCTCAATGAAAACATTGGTGGAAGCTTGTAATTGATTATAATTGTTTCAAATGATCGCTCCTGGTGATTCTAGATTCATCAATATATCCTCTAACATTAATCAGATCTTGTTTATGAGGTTCTTAAAATTATCAATTTTACTTATATTGACATACCAATCAGCTGTCTTATTATTTTTCCTATTAGTACATGTTACCAGATTCATGGAATGATTTTTCATATTTGTTTAACTATCTTACTTTGTCCTCTTTCTGAATAGACATGTTATATATAAAACATTATTATTTTTTAAAATTCTTGGAAACATCTATAATCTAATTTCAAATAAATATTTATAACATTTTTTTTTAAAATTCCTCAACAACATCAACATAAGTATCATTGAAAATATAAATCATTTGGTCCTTTTCATTTAATTTTTTTTAGAGTGTTGGATATGCCATCTGTTTTGGTTATTGAATATACAATAGTATTACATTATTTTCCTAGAATTGATTCTTCTTCATGAAGACCCTTTAAACCATTGAGATGATAATTTACAACTTATTTGGGAACATTCTTTGGATTATCATTATGTTAAAAAAGTAGATAATTAAATGATACATCATTGTAACCATATCTAGATAAAGAATAATTAAAAAATTAATAATTAGTAGAATTTTTCCCAAATATTCCACTTTGATTACATTCAGTTGGTGGTGTTCTTATTATTACTATAAGATATTTCTTATTTATCTGGGATAGTCATTTCTTTTTCCTATTTTGAGTCCTGAAAAAATATATGTATTGGTAACCTCAAGAGTTACTAAAATTTTTCAAATATATTTTCACTCACTCATTTCATGATATTTGAGTTTAGTAATTATCCCATGGATATTTTCAGGTGACCTACACTCTGATGCCTATTTTAGTGCACCATCACAGATCATCCACTAAGAGGGGGATGAATAAGTTTATTAATTTGTGTTAAATCTCAGTATTGAATAAAATCCTTTCAACATGATAATGTTCTCTATAAACTTATTAATATCTCACTATAAAATTTAATACATAAATAATACATCAGTGAAATGAAAATGGTGTTTACAAGGTTTGAATTAAATACCATCTCTTAACGATGATGATAATTCCACTCAACATAGATTATCTAATATAATATTATCAATGATTACAACAAATGAGAATAAAAATGACAATAAAAAATTTCATTTTCACCTCGATTAGATTTTATTTCTATACACAAATAACCATCTCTTTATTATTCATTGGTTAGGCACCCCAATCATGTTCTATCATCTTTATCCATGAATTGATTGACATGACATACTAAATCTAATTTTGAATATTTTTATATTTATGTATCACAATATCCTATGTATTCTATATATTATAAATCAATGGATAGGATAATCCTTATAAAGGCCTATAATACTATGAAACACATCAATATTTTCCTTCTACACATCCACAGAAGATCTATTTCACTCAAGTAATTCATGATATTTTAAATGAATTCATAAAATATCCTATTGTTCTTGAATCCCATTTGCACTAGATATTGAATGATATTGTTAATATCAGTTTACTGAACCCTTATACACTGTTTTCATATACTCAGAGTATATTGAGGATTTATCCACATTCAAATTCTAATATTTATTGAATGAGAAGACATTCCTCTATAGAATTATCTAGCAGTAATAATATTTTTTTAATGAGGACCAGATAAAAAATATTTGTTGGAAATTGAATATCTAAATTTATTCAATCTTATTTTTTTGGATGATTAATCATTCCAAATAGTAAATAATCTATTATCATATTTGAAACTAAAATTATTCATGCAATCTTGAATATTTCTTAGAATTCTAAACATTTTCATGTGAAAACAATTTATTTAACCACTTTGTATACACCAAATAGTACGATGTGTTATTCCTATGCACATATTAATACCATGTCATATCATCTATGATAATCAATGAACAATTGTAACACTTCATTTATACTTATAAAACTAATTCATTCATCGTATACCGCTTTACATTAATATTTTACTATATATTAATTGAATAATAATTGAAATTTAAAAAGTTCACAACATATGACTATAATATAGAATATATTAATTGTTTTTAATTTTTAGTTCACATTAATTATGCATCACATTCTGATGCATCAAACACACTATTAATTTATTTGAAAATACAATTAAAACTCTTTATATTATTATAGAAACATTTAATTAGTATACTACTTTTGACCACAAAATATTTTGGTTTGTGAAATTCACCACTTAAATTAATGAACATAATATTAAAAAATTGTCTTTATAATCTCAAAGAAATAGTTATTCTAAAAAAGATACGGTAATGGGAATTATACATTTCTAGAGACAACATAAAGCATGTGATTAACAGAAGATATCCCCACAGAATAATCAATATTATCATCATTGTATTCTTCCATATAATTATATTGTAAAATAATTATCATGATTTATGGAAATGGAATTCCCTTCACAATTTGTATTTTCATCATTGTATTATTGCATATAATTATGATGAAAAATCATTAGAATAAATTCATAAAAATTCATTAAAACTGAGGTACTCAATATTACACATTCTCCATAATTTTTTTTATGGCTACAAAATAGATGGTCATATAATATTTTCTCATTTTACATAACATAAATCTCATAAAACACTCCATACATTTTAAAATTACCTTCTCATCTGTAAATTATTTGTACACATTGTAGAAGCTCATCCTTATCATAATTCTAATGAATAATCTAGATATGGATATATTCTCATGGTATCACGTTCAAATGAAATTTACATTCACCTATGGGACTCATTATCCAAATATCATTCGTCATTGTATAGCAAGTGCACCCACAAATAGACCTTCACAGATTGTGGTATTAGTTACATATTATAATTATTCATCACAATATATCATCTACCATTATGAGAAACTGTAATATCATATCAATGTCCCTCATTCACATATAAATCATATCTTTATGCCCGTATTCTTTAATAATTGTTATTATTCTATGAAAATCTTATATATCAAATATTATAATTTCATTCGAGATTGGGATGCTCAAATATTTTCATTTTAATTTTTTGATTTCATTGCATTCCAATAACTCATTCACAAAATGATTCATATATATGAGGGAAAAAATAAATATCTTGTTCTGGTTGGATGGATCTGATTAACTCAATTAGAAAATAGATTTTAAATTTTTTTCTTCTTAAATTGGTTAATATTAATCAAAATGTGCAACATCCCACCTCAAGTGAACAAAAAGTTAGATGATTCTTAAAATATTTATCCATACTATTGAATAACTCTTTGGAGGTAGTGGGGTATCGTCACTTATATACACACTCACATGTGGGTTATGCGGCCAAGTTGTTTTAGATGGCCCACTATAATATGTCCTTTGTTATATCCACTCACATACCCCACTACTTCATGGGTTCCTTTGGTCAGATCTCCCAACAGGATGACCATGAGATCCTTCATGAAATATTTATGGGATGGTTCATATGCACATGTAATGGTTTTCATCATTTTTAAAGGAAATCAAATAATAAATTTTTATACTTCATAATTAAAAATGAAAACATAAAATATGATTCCATAAATTTCTGACACATTAATATAATGTGATTCTACATATAATAGTTTTTTAATATTATTGCTGATATACACTTATAATACTCATGAAAATATGTGAATATGTTTTTCCATTGAATTATTCACATACTCATGTATTAAGTGATAATATAGAGAATTAATCTAATTATAATTCATTGATAATCACTGTACACAATAGTGTGTACTCTTTAACTGAAGACATTACAAATTAAAACAATTTCAATCTTGATCACAATTATTAACAAGTAAATCTTTTCAACAATGATGTGAAATTCGGTTATATGAATAAAAAATAATTATCTAAACATAAAAAATGTATCCACAAACATATATTAATTTCATGACAATAATATTGAATCCAAAACAATTCACTAGGAAAAACTAATTCATCCAATCTTAGTAAACAGATATTGAAACATAATAGAAAAAAATGAAATACATGTCATTTTCAACAAATAAAAAATCTGGAATAATCAATCCTATATCATATTATGTTTGATGTGATCATTTTTCTATGTTGGTATAAAATAGTTTTTGAATTTGATCAATTATATTTTATGGTATATAGTAATAATAATAAATCCCAAATGAGTTCCCTAAAATCAATGATATAAAAAATATATCATATTATATTATTTTTGATGAAAATTTTATGATTACAGTGAATCTATGTCGGAATAAATCCTTGTAAAAATTAAAACAACAAGTTGATTCTAGTGATATGATTTAATTATTATATACTCTATATGTTAATTGTATTGAAGATGTATGTCACTTTGGTAAAGCATAATGGAATATAAAAAGGATAGTGATAAATATTATATTCCAATATTTTTTAAAAATGTTTTTTATGAAAATATTATCATAAAACAATAGAAAATAATCCCTTCAAATATAGTGAAATAAATAATGAATAAGATGAAACCACATAATGTGTAATATGTTATGTATTTTTCATAGTTATAATTGAAAACCGTTATCTTAATCATGGTGTTCAATCATTGAGGGATATGAATTTTTTAGTGTGACCTATCAAAATTGACTAGGATGTTTTAAATATATATGTGATAAATGATATTTATGTTTTTAGAAGAAACTATCTGAAAAAATTCATGATTATGCAAGACGAATATGATATGCATGAAACAAAATTCAATTATAAATGTTTAGTTTATAAAAAGACAAACTTCATGAAGTATCCATCATAATTTAAATGTGATAACATGGATTTTGTGTTCCAATTTCATATTGTAAAAAGGATTACTGAATTGAGAAATTATAATAAAAATCAATTTTCTTTTAATTAAGGATTGAGGATATTATGAATTATTCAAAACAATTATGAATTATTTCAATTATGTATGGTCCTCATGTTGGAGACTATAGATTGGATAATTAATTATATCAATATGGTTTCTATAAAATGGTGGTTTACATTGTATATCATTATTGTTAATGGTTATCAAGGATATATGGAATTAAAATCCTAATTTTTTAGTAAAACTAGTCTCACCATGATAGTGTATATACTTGTTAGAAGGTTTAAAAATTATATAAGACAAATACATATCGTGTCTCAAAAATGATAATAGTTTAAATGGTGTGACTATATTGAAGAAAATTATAACTATTATAACCCTTTAATTGTGGGAAACCACTAAAACTAAAATATAAATGAGGATATCAAGATGATTTCTCCCACTACATGATGAAGATTTAAATTCAAGGGTGTAAATTAATTTTCCCACTAAACCATATTCAATTTGAAGGAATATTTTTTGGTTGAAAATAAAATGATGAATCATTGTGTATATCTACTATATTTATCATAGAAATCATTATGGGAGAAAAAATCAATAATTGGTATATAATGGGGAATAAAAATATAATAAATTTTTTAACAATGAAGAGTTTAATAATTTTATAATATTATAATGAGGAATGAAAATAAAAAAAATGAAGTGTATAGTTAATAACCTACCTAGATGGAGGATAAATAGACATAAAGAGAATAAAATAAATAATTTCTAGATTTTATCTATATAAATGAAGAAGAGAATGAGAAATTATAGAGAGGAATCAATCAAAAAAATATAATTAAAGAACATAACACTAGATGTGTTTACTGTACATTAAAAAAAAATTGTTTAACCCGATGAAAATATTATTCTCCAACATCATTAGAACACACTAGTGGGATAAATCACACTCATAATGGAATAATCATGTCCAATGTGTATGTGGAATCAAATAATTCACTAAAAATACCATTTCTATTTGGATGTCGGTCTCTAAATAGGTATATAATATGATTTAATGGGATACAATTTTGATAATAAAATTTTATGATAATTCAATATGAAAATAGTAGATATAGTGTTGGTTTAATATGGATATACACAGACATCTACATGATTACATTAGAGATACATCGTCTCAACTTTTTAAATTATTGATATATTATACAAATCAATTAATAAAGTATAATTGGGGGATATTCAATCCATGAGGGGTGTTCTCCACCTTTTCATTAAAATTAATTGCTTTATTAAAATAAAATATACATACATAAAAGGGAATTCTTCATTAGAATGATGTACAATATGTATTTTTTATGATCATTCTATGAATAATTAATACAATTATAAATAAAAACTTTTGTAATCTTGGTGATTTAATAAGACAGCTGGATATTCAGTGAAAAATTTATTTTTGATGGATGGAAACTAATTAATGGGTTTCATCATTCCTATTATATAATGATTCATGTTCCAAATAAATGTTCAATTCATGCCAAAAATAATTAAGGAACTTTTAGATGTTTAATAAGTCATTTTAGACCAATATTTATTCATTCCATTCATTCATAATTTATATTGAAATATTTTTAAGTTAGTGTAAGTATTTGTGTTGATATTATTTTATCATTTTATAAAAATACATGATGATATTAGATATTTTCATTAATGGGATTATATATTCATCATGGAGGGATAAAAAATATAAACAGTGTGGTGTGAATATGAGTTCTCCATATTAATAATAATCATATATTGTATTGAAAAGTAGACAATGAAAAAGAGTTTATGATATGCCCACAAAGGCATGTCATTATCATTCGATTGACGGTTGATTATCTTTAAAGAATCATTGGATTTGATAAATTTTTATAAATTATTCAGATTTGAATTATGTTTTGAGTATTAAATGTTTAATGATTTTTTTGATACAACAAGTTATTTATTTTCTCATTCCATATAATTTTTTTGAATATTTTGTGAGTAATATGGTAAAATTTATATTATTATAAAACTATATTCTTATGTACAACAAGTTCCAAAAGAATACGCCAATCAGATTTTTTGAGAAGCCATATATATGGGGTAAAATTAATTTATTCATTTTTATGTAAATAATGACTGTTTGATATGGATATAGTTCCAAAATTAATGTGTATATGTCATTGGAAAGAGGGAAGTTTAATAGAATTGATGTCATTACCATATAGAATGTGATATAATTATTGAGGGAGAACCTACTCTATATAAATTTGGTATTCATATAGATGTGATTATATATTTAATTATCATTAAATAATTATTCCAATATTTTTGTTCATGAAATAGAAGTAAAACATTGGTATTAATGTCCCCAAAATAATGGTGAAATAGTATGTTTTAGTTTGTTGAATAGATATGGGAAGAAAACAACATAAAATCACTGAACATTAATGTGGATGATTTTTTCTATATGTTAAATTTTTTTTGTAGGTTTATATAATTATAATATTATTTGACATTTCATTGAAATATATATTCTAAAGAAATAATTACTAATGTGTCTCATGGAACTTATCAGTTACAAATGATTTTATGTTAACAAAATAATATATTCATAATGTGGTGATTCTTGATGGATTTTTATTGATTCATCATTCAATATAATGTATTCTTATGGGTTCATCATATATTATGATCAATATATTTGGTTACATAAAAGTTTTATGTATTTATTTGGATGTAGTGGTCATTGTTTTTAGAATAATGTATTATAAATTTATGTGTCTCGATAGATATAGACATTGAAAAAAGAACTAGTAAAACCCCTCGCATGGGTTACACATAATCATTATACCTATAATTTTGGTTTTTGAACCCATAAGTTCCAAGAGGATGGCTTGATGTTTAAATTTTAGTAATAGTGTTGGTCGGTACTTCCAGAAATCTTGTTATGTAGTTTAGCACCGTATAGAGAATTATGAAAACCTTTGTTCTAGGGTTGGGAATACGATATTTGAAAAGGAGGATGAAATAATAAAATGAATTATAATAGTGTTTAAATATCATTTTAAATTTTATGTGGCACTCACACATTATGAGTATTATTAATTTTTAACAAGTGTGTGTATATTATTAAAAATAAGGGCATGCTTCTTCAATTATTACTTCGATGCCATGGGTTTATCCATTCATGAAAATCGAAAATTTATCATCTTCAAATGACTATTTATGAACTAAATCCCATCAATACACCACATAATTCATGATCTAATGAGAATAATGATATTCTCATTTTTGTTAACATTTGAATCCATGCCATGAAATCCTAATTTCTACTGTAACGATTTCTTTTGTGAAATGTACAATTTCAAAAAACTGGTTATTTCAACAATAATAAAGTTATATATATCGAAGAATAAATTTTTTACCAATATATTCTTTTATTAGAATAATTATTCTTATAAATTGTTGGTTCATATCAAATATTTCAAAAAATTGGTGGGAAATTAATTTTATAAGGTGCATCATTAAAAATTATGATTTCATTGTCAGGGATCTTTTATTCACTAGTGAGCATAAAAAATTATTCCATCCAATGTTAATTACAAAAGTCCACACCCTATATATCCAATACCAGTAATAATTACCATAAAAATTTGGCTGTCTATTAGGATTTAGATTGTATATGGAAAAAAATGTTCATTCTTTCCATCCTAAAACAATATTTCATTTCCATAAATATAAATAATAGAAAAATATTTTATATAAAAAATATTTAAAAGAAATCTACAAGTAATGTTGAGAATGAAACATAGATCTAGAAAAATAGAGCAAGAAATCATATATATAAATTTATGTATTTTAGAGACCTGGTCTGATACCAATTCTACGATTGAAATATAGGTGTAGATGCTCAATTGCAATTGGGAGGGTGAATTGTATGTTTAAAAAAAATTCTTTTTTAGCATTATGATAATTATTGTTTATCATTGTTAGAAAATTTTAATTCACAAACCCTCCCTAGTTTTTCTTTATGAGAATTTCTTTTATAGGATCTAAATAATGGATCTGATAAGGAAAGATTAGAACATATTTCATAGACAATGATTCACCTATAAAGAAAATAGAATATTATTTATCAGAGTATGAAAGTGTTAGAATGTTTAATAAACAAATACATCCCATCATTAACAAAAATATAGTACAAAATAAACCATGTAACATGAAAAAGTATATATTTATTGAAAATACTTGAACCCAAAGAGAAGGGTATCAAACAACTATTTATAAAGATCCCTTGATTTATACATTCATGAAAGTTGGTCGTAACCACACCAACGTAATCACTCTATATGAATATATGAATCTATCTTTATATCCTCGAAAGCTCTTAAACATTAAGTTAGTCTTCACCTTGGTCTTCTAATCCATAGAAGCCCTCGATTATAAATAATAACAATTAGAGTCATACTAGGCTGAAGAAGTTGTTCACATCTGAACAAGATATTCACAATCCACATAATTAATGATGGTATGTCTATATAAATCACATAAAATCAGCATAGGTCATTTCCACAATATATTTAATTATTAAAATAGATGGGGTATTTATAGGCATAAATCCCGACATACATCTCCTCCTCCAAAGATTTTATTTTTCCATGAATTTCGTAATGAATTATAAACGTGTCACTCATAAAAAAGGTTGGTTAAAAATAAATTCCACGACATCATTTCATTGAATCATAATCATGTGTAATGAGTTATAACATGTAATAAAAACATTCTTATGTTTAGGAAACATAAGAAAACTATGATCTGAAAAACTGAAATGATTCTTTAAGGAAATGAGGTAGCTGTAAGTAAAATTGTTAATCCGATTTTCATGGAATTGAGAATAAATTTCCAAAAATATGAACAATCACATCTTGAAATAATAGACATGCAAATTATAAATTTTGATGAATTCAGAATCTGATTTATGATAATTTTAGTTGCTGGGAAAATGAGAGACTAATGTCTAATTTTCAGATAATTTAATGTCTGATTTTCAAAGATTTCAGAGTATTATTTTTAAATAATTTGGAGTCAAATCCTAAGATAATTAAGAGACTGATTTTTATAGAATTTAGAGTCTTCTTTTTAGAGAATCAGGAGTGTTATTTTCATAGAATTTGGAGCTTGATTTTTAGGGAATTCTTAATATAAAATCAGAATGAAACATAATCTAAAATCATATGAAATCAGTGTCTAAATACAGTGAGACTCAGTATCTATGTAATTTTATGATTTCTAGGTTTATATAAGGATTCAATAATTCTTAATGTAATTTTTTCATAAGAAAAATATGTTTCAGCATAAATAAGTAATATTAGGCATAATATATAAAATGATATCTATGGATTAAGAAAATATATTTCCTTAGAGAAATTCAATTTTACTAATGATTTTTTATAGAAAAATATAATTTTCCATAATAAAATGTGTTTGTGATTTTCAACAAAAAAAAGTGGAAAATTCATAAGGGAACTTGTAGAAATGACAATCATCATAATATATAATACCATTAAAAATTGGTAGGGATCTTTTTTGTATTCTTTAATGATTTTTGGAAAAATAATTGCGTGATATTATTTTTATTTAAGGGTGTTATTATGAAGAAATATTGAATATTTCAAAAGGAATATAAAATTATAACGATCATGTTTTTTAAATATAGATAATTTAAATCTCTGTATGAGAAAAATTAGAAGGAAATAGGTCCTTAAATTTTGTGTTGAAGATCATGGAGTGTTGTTAAATTTTTTATTATAAAATCAATTATCATAAAATATATGTGGACATGTCATGAATTTTATGGAATAATTAGGAAATTTACTCTATTCGTTAGATGGAATAAAGTCGACCATTAATTCATAAATATAAAATGAGGTTATTATTGATAAATTGAAATATATTATTGGTATAATGAAAAGTTATATTTGATAGAAAGAGATAGGTATATCCCCATATGAAAAAAAATTCAATTTATATATATAAATTAGGGGAATATAGTTCTCTAGGGTGTTTATTCAGGAGATATAAAAAGTAAAAGAATTTTATATAAATATATTATTTCACATTTTGTGAATATTAATAAAATTTACTAGGAAAATAGTGAAGATCAAATATCATAGCCCCCCTGTCTGAAAAACATTTTTGTTTCAAAATGAAATTTCCAATAACTTCATATTATCATCATCCAGTTGAGTATTTTTGTAGATGAAGAGTAGTAAAATACCCAATCATTATTTAAGGGTTACTATGTCCATATATATTAAAAAAGAAGATGAAAAATATGTTGGATATCAATTTCAATATATATAGAGGATAGATTTTAAATAGTTTAATCTATATTGTTGACTTGGATGAGACCCTCACATTTATAAATAGAATATATTTGTCATGGAATAAATGCGAATATGAATGAAAATGGAATTACCTTGTATTGGTAGTGAACGATTATGATTCGTTTTTATATATATTCTAGTTTGTTTAATTTTTATAACATTAAAACATCATCATTGTGTAGTCCATGGATTATTTTAGTTTAGTGGACTAATTAATATCCTATTTGACATATCATACACTATGTTCCTATATATTCACAAATTTTTTTGTGAATGTTTTTATATGAATTTTTTTTCCATGGGTTAAATAAGACCCCTTTCTAAACCCATAGAATGATTATAAAATTAAATAATGAAAAATATGAAAATAAAAAATCTTAATATTGAAGCGCCTTAAATCAACAAACCACTTTGGGTGTCTCAGGTACCAAAATATTATTTAAGGAAATATATATATATATATATTATTTATTCATTAATATATTATACTTATTTTTTGGAGGCTAATGGAAACCATGATTAAAAATAACTTGGTCTTCCCTTGATGTGTCAAAGAGAAATATGGTACATAAATAATATATCAATGATTCAATATTCCAATGTTGACACTCAATCATCCTCTATCCTCTTTCTCCTTGATGTTATTTATTCCCTATGTTATGACACTACTCATTACTAGTTTTGCTTCCCCTATTATAATTACTTCCCTTATAAAGAACATTAAATTTCTCTTTAAGGATTTTGTTATATTCAGCTTCATATATATGATAGACTCATAGCAATATTCATAACTATAGTATAAATGATTTTTTCATAAATTTTGAATAATATTATATTTGTTGAATATGGAAGAGGATGGTGTGTTGTGGTGTCTCCCCCCATGAATGTACATATCATTTTATTCCATGTATCCCTTTTTTAGGGAAAAAATCACAATAACAATCCATGGTCATATACATTGTCTAATATGGAAAAAATTATATATTTTACTAGGCTGAAGGATCATTTTGAATCAAAAAAAAAACTGAAAACATAAATTATCATTCTAAAAAATTACTAATTATAATAATGGATAAAATAATTGTTATTTATAATAATGTCTACAACATAATAAATTTGAAATCATATATATATAATTTTCTTACATTTAGACAATTTTAGAGCATGAAAATTGTAATAAAATTTAAATAAAACTCCCACAGAAAAATATACCTAAATTTTATAGATAGAAGTTACATTGGATAGGTTACCATAAAACACTCATGCCTCATTAAAATTATAAACATAAAAATTTAAATCACATTCATTTTCATTCTATAAAAATATATTATATGCACCTATATGTTGTTTTGACACACATCACTATTAAATTAATATTTAATGAAATATGTATATATGTGTTACTCAATAAATATAATAATCAATTTGTATTATATTATTATAATGTATTTTAAATATATAACATGTTAAATTATATGAATTCATTAATAATTTAAACACAACAAGTTATATAATAATTAATATGATATATTAGGATAATGTGTAAAAGATAAAAAGTTATAGGTCAAGAATACGGTATAAAATCATACAAATAACTCTAACAGTTGAATTATTGTACAACATAAAAACATCCGAGGGATACTATTAAAATATCTATTGAAATAAATTAATTATATAAAATTAATTATGAAATAATTATTTGATACCATTCATTCTCTTAATTAATGTATTATTTATTTAATTTTTCTTATAAATTTAGAGTATTTCTGGTACATATTAATATAATTAAATAGCTTTTAATATAAAAATAATTTAAATTTATTAATTAAAAAAGGATTGAAATTGGTAAAAACAGAAATAAAAACATGAATTTAATCAATGATTATTCTTTTAAGTAATATTTTTCATATATCACATAATCCTCCATATATGAAAAAATTATTTATTACAGAAATATAAATAGAGTAAAAAAATGATTTTTAAATGTCGTTTTACCTGTTTAAAATGGATGTTTAAATATGTACTCAAAAAATTACTCATGAATTCTAAAATCGATTCATTTTATTGAATTACATAACAATGTAACAATGAAATAGCTTTACGAGTGATTTGATCATGAATAGTTTTAGAATATAATAATGGAATCACATCGACATCCTCTCATATATAGAATTATATTTTATGAAACACTAAGCAGAATTAATACTAAAAGATGATTCAAATAAACTATCTTCATATGAAATAATTTAATTAGTTATATTATAAATAATTAAAAAAAAGATTTTTTTCCAAATATTTCTGAATAAATGGATAATAAAATTATATTAAAATGGATTGGAGATTATTTCCATAACAAATTACCAATTTAATATTTGTAAAATTCATGTGTGTTCCTATGATGATAAAATGTAATATTGATTTTCATAATTAAAAAATTAAATAGACTAAAAAAAACAAACTATATGTAATATCATTATTATTGATGATTTTCAATTTTCCTTATTGGTAATTCAATGTACTAGTTTCTATAGTGGTGGTCTTCAATGATATTCCCACATGGAATCATATATATATACCAATAACATGTTATGTTATGAAGATATATCTACTATGATATTTACAATAAACTATTACTTTATCACTATTCGAATGAAATATCCTCTCAAATGATAGATGTGATTGTGAAACTTATGTCTCTTTAATTAAATTTGGTCATCTATGAGGGTATATTAGATTATATCTTATAGAAATTAATCAATGTCCACCATTATTGAAAGTATAAATCATTTCTAAAATAATCATGGTTACAATAAACATTGACTCCTGTTTCTCATACATTTATAATACATATTTTTATATAGATATTCATTATGTTATGAAAACATAGACTTGAGGACCATAAGAGTATAGATCATCTAGAAGCATGAAACTCAATATTATAACATGGTAAATGTTTTTAAATATTTATGAAATTTATCTTCTTATATATTTCTCATCATATACATACTCTACTTAAAACCTTTCTTCATAACCAGGGGATATGAAAAATAAAAAAGCTGAATTCATATTCTTAGTAAGGGAGAAATCAAGAGATATATGTCTATGAACATATAAACTCATTTGATATGAATAAGGGTATATGATAATGAACACAAATTATTCCATTCAAACCCAATGAATAGATCATATACATGAGCCATAGAATAAAGATGTGAAATTCATAATACAGGAATCATAATGGAATTAATGAACATGTTATAAGGAAGTATAAAATTTTGGTAATATGTAGATTTATAAAATAAAACTAAGTATAGAAAATTATTTAAATATTAGTTATGTATCATTTTCAAAACCTAAAGTGTATCTCTATTGGAGGATACACCTCAGGTGTGGGACACGACCCCATCCCCGTTGCCTACCCTATCCTCGTAGAAGAATGGGTGTCCTATCAAAACCATAATAGTTTTCAAGGCTCACTAATAATTCCATCATAGAGGATGGTATACTATAGTGAACAATTTTCACTCCCAATTCCATTCCTAACTCACTAAATAAGGTCGACTCCAGAATCTATTTATTTCCTATTGCTCTAGGATGACTCTTTGTTCCAATATTTTCTTTCTCATGACATATAAAAAATTAACCAATTAATTTTATGGATATATAGGTCCCACCAAAATTGTTTATAGCATAACCACTATCCATGGTTATAATATCACCACCACCATTGGTTATAACATAAACGTTATCCATCGTTATAACATAACAACCATCAATGGTTATAATTTGTCAACCATCCTTGGTTATAACTTTACCACCATTATGTAATGAAAATTGTACATATGTATCCCAAAAGATCATAAAACCTTCATAATATCATAAATAATGAAATTAAATGGGTTCCATAATATTTCATCTAAAAATTATTATGTAATATGAAAATGTTTAACAATCATTTCATCACTTCATCAAAGCATAATAGGTTTAAAAAAGTAGGTTTCAAAATAATTTGATCATGCTACAACCTGTAAAAGATAAAAAGGTTTCATAGAAATATTTTCAACATAATCTAAAACCGTGTATAGAAATAATTTGAAATTTATCCATAGGGTACATCCCATGTAAATAATATCTAACCTCTATGGAGTCTTAGTTGTAAAATAAATTAACAACACTACATGGGAAATATCTTAAGAAAAATATATATTCATTGAAATATATTTTTTGAAACAAGAAACAATATAACAATAATTTTCATTGAAAATAACAATTATAAGTATAAATTACGATTTAAAAAAAATCAATTAAATATTTCTTGATTAAATATCATTTCCCCTTTAAAAGGTCATTGTAAAACATAAATCAATTTCAAAATCCATATCAAATAGGAATAATTTATAAATAATACAAAAAAACATAAATATTATGTAAATAAATTTAATTTAATTTTAAATTGCAGAAATTTTAATTTATTATTGAAATCATTGATCATATATGATAATAGTAAATTTTGTTCTTTTCAAACAAGTTAAAAACAATTATTCCTTTCAAATTTTTTATAAGTGAAGTGATTATTGTTTAGATAAATTCTTCAAAATTAAAATAATTTTTTAAAAATATGGAAATAATTGTTATAAATTTCTTCTTAAATTTATCATATTATAATTGAAAATATTTCTAATTTTTTTAAAAAACATGGTTTGGGAATAAAACAATTTCTTGAAACAAATAGATAATTAAATTTATGTTGAATTTAAAACATCTTATCGATTTATCTAAGAATAAAAAATTGAAAAAATTGTAATAATAATTGAAAATAACTTGAATAATAATATTTCATTAAAATTTAATTGTTTCTTAGAGAATGATTATAATATTTTTTCATAGAATTATTCATCATAAAGAATTATGATAAATGATGAAATTGTATAATTAAATCAATACTACTTTGGTAACATTGAATCATATTCTTCATAAAAGAATAACATAAAATGGAATATATAATTACAGGAATATGAAAAAATATTTATAAAAAATTTAATTGGGTATTTATATAAACCATATAAAATAATATAGTTCAATACATCACATACATCCCTTTGTTGGAAAATTGATACTAAAATACCTAATCGTTATAGTAACTCATGAAATGAATAACCCATGAATGAGAAATATTAAAAAAAAATTGTAAATAAAAACAATTTAAACTATAATATTCATAAAATCCATCCACGAAATGTATATTCACCATATAGAAGGAACATGAGTTAAATATATAATTTCGCTTGTAAAATGTAAATATAATATAGAAATCCAAAACATTAAATATTAAAATTCATTCTAACCATTAATACCTGCTATATAATAAATATAAAATTATTATAAATATATTTGATAATAAGATTAATATATATCACATTGTATATTATTTTCATTTTATCTTTTATCACTTGTTAATTAGTAATTTCATGTGAAGGATTGGTTTCAATTAATAACAACTTTTTTCACATATATGTTTTGATTGGATAAATTTTTGGACCAATGAAATAGATCATTGTTATATTATATAAATATTTATATCCAATCTATAAATATCACATATATCAGCTATATATTAATTTATATTAATCCATTAAAAATTGTGATAGAAAATTCAATACATTGTTCAAAAAGATAGTAGTTCGTATGTACGCACAGACATTGTTTCTTTTTTTATTGGATTGAATGATAGAAAAATTTATAAGATAAATTATCTTTAAAGAATAATTTTTATATAATATATATAACATATATTAATTAAAAACATCATTAAAAAGTTCAATAAAAATAGTTAACAAATCATATTGCTTCATAAGGTGGTGGTCTTCCACACAAACGACCGACATTATCATATTTCCCAAAGATTTAAATATGAATGTATGAGTGATGTAAAAAATAAATAATGAAAATTTAATAATATTATATATATATTATAAACAAGATCTCTATTAATATTCTCATTCTTTAAATGTGGTAATAGGAAAACAAATAGCATTGATTCGAGAGGTTGTAGTCCCTCTTGCTCAAGAAAGATGATTTCATAACCTACTTAATGGAAGAAGAGGTGGATGTAGGTCCTGAAATTATCATAAAAACATCTCATTTTAATTGGGACAGTCATGATATTATATTGAAATATTTAATAATAATTGAATTATGTGGAAGAAGAATTCAAAAAATGATCATTGATGAATGTTACATATTCTTCAGGAAACCTCCTTTAGTTTTCAAGAAATCATTCCTAGGGTTACTTGGATCCCAACCAATGTATTCTATGATGTGATGAGGGATTCTAGAAAGTTATTTGGGATAGTATTTACCTACATAAATTTCATTATAAGTGTAAATAAATCATGTTGGGGGTTTGGAGATGTGGAGGAGTGTCATTTTTTTAAATACAAAAAATGATTAACTATTATGAGGCCACTATTAGATAAAGTGGAAAAATTGATTATTAAATGGGTGGAGGGATTATGTTGTAAAACCAGACACCTTAAATATAATAAAAATATTTTTTTTAATCATGTTTTTTTAATATCTATGTTTACTTATGTTTTGGTTTCACTATGGTTACTAGCATTTTAGACCTAGGTAATTTATCCACTAAGAATAAATTAAAAAGAGCCTTATTAGATAAGTTTTACATAGAGATTATAAATAGTTATTCAAATTTCCCAAATAGAAATCATAAATGTGTTTATAAATAATTTTATTACAAGCACGTGTAACGGGTAAAAGCAGAGTTTTACCCTTAACTATGCTTATGGAGTTTTTACTATTTGACAGTCAATATATTCATCATTGAAGAATCTTTTCTCCATTAATTGAACATATATGTTATTTATTACAATTTAAAAATAAATTATATAAATAAATTATTTATATTAATTCTATATCCTTTAAAAATATTAAAATGTTTCATAAAATAACATTAATGTCAATTTTGATATTATTATTTTAAATTTAACTTAATAAAATATCAATACGATGATGGAATTAGAATATATTATGTTCTAAAAATATTACCATGATATATTAATCTATGAAAATAGTGTATCACAGTAATGCATTGAATTTACTTTACATTAAATATTTATACTGTGTTAAATTTTTATTATTATTAAATAAATAATTACTCTATTGGTGTATCTTTAGCATTTAATATAATTATTTTAATTAAACCATTAAATATTAATATCAAGATTAAAAAATAATTTGTCATTAAAAAGATATTTGATACTACAAATTTGTTTATATATTTTAAATTCGAATGATTTATAGATATTAAAAGTTGATAATTTTCATTTTTTATCTTTTTTTATACATAACTTATTATATATGTATATTTCATGAACAATTCCCCCAAAACACCTAAAAACTAATCCTAAGGTAATAATGGTAGAAATAATTTTATTCAATGAATTTTGGACCAATTATTATGTCATTTAAACCCTTACATTCTTTATTTAATGCATTCTAAATCGATTTTCTTCTTAAACATGGTAATTAATTTTTATTTCCTTCACAAATCAATTTTCTCAAAAATTAATATATCTAATTAGATAATATAAATAAATATGATTATTAATAAAAAATACATTTAAAAAATTCCAATTCGAATTTTTTGAAAAAATAAATTTAATATTAATCATGGAGTCTTAAGGAGAAAGAGGTAGTTTAAAGCGAAAATGATCAGAAGATTAAAAAGTTCATATAAATAAGATTCATATATAGTTGATTTTAATAACCTAAATTAGATTAATATATGTATATTTTAACAAATTTTTCATTAAAAATTAAAATTTAATGTACATTTTCTAATTATTTAGGTGAAAATTTGTTTTCAATTATAATTCAATATTTAATTATTCATAAAAAATTGAAAAATTTATGAAAAATCATAAAAATACACTCTAGTAATACTTAGACACACGCAATTAAAAAATTAATTTTATTTATTGAATTTATTTTCTAAAAATGTAGAAGATTAAATTTATTAATTTTTAGAATACAAAATATAAAATAATTTTTTTGAGATAATAGTATTTTCTATACTTATAATATCATTATTGAAAAAATTAACTAAATTTCTATAAATGTATTTCATTTATAGAAAACTATTATTCATAATATTTGGAATGTATTTATTAATAATCAAATGAATGAGAATATTGGGAATAATATTACGATCATGTTTAAATAATATTTAAAATATATCAATGTTTTGTACACAAAACCAGTTTCATGTGTAAGGAACGTTAACCTAGTATCATGTGCAGTGCTTACATAATGTGGTGTTGATTGTATCTAATGCTAACTTGGTGTGTCATATAATGAAATATTAACACATTATTGATTATATCATAAGATAAAAATTTTATTACATGCAACAAATATTAAGGGGAAAAAATAATTTGGAAAAATTATATTTCAAAAAAAATTCGGATGTTGGATTCTACCCCCCCCCCCCCCCCCCCCACACACTCTAGTGAAATAATCCCATGGAATTAAACTCATTAATTAAAATTTTAACATTTAAAAAATAATTTTGTAGACACCCACATCCTAAAATGAATAATAAAACATCGTTTACATATGCAATGCGGGAAACATAATTTTTATCCAATCCAACTCAACAAAAGGCTTCTATATAGGATAACATATGTCCTAAGTGAATAATTAGACATGATATAAAAGTGTGAATAATTATATATATTATTAAATATCAATAATCAAATGAAAAATTATTTTCTACAGGCAATTAAAAATCACAATATGGGGAGAAATATAGGCATGAAACATTTTTTTATATCGTAAAAAATGATGATATTTGGAAAAAAAATTATTATAAATTTATAAATGATTATTTATTTTAACAATAAAATAAACCAACATTATCTCCATCCATTTCTTATGCACAATTAATCCATGGGGATTGCCTTCACTAATTTATACCTTATGTATTACTCCCTGAAGTGATGTTGAATATGTTGTTCCAAAAGCACTAATAGAACATAATATCCACAAATAGAATGATATGTAATTATGTCTATCATTAGTTATCATCAGAACAAAATTTTTTATATAGGTTATCCTTTTTGGAAAAAATTTCATTTTTAGAAATAATATATTAATCTCTTAAACATCATTTTATGTTTAACTTAAAACATTTCAAAAAATTGTTATGCTTGTAACACTTCCATCATAATAAATTTATAAATACGGATAATAAATTTCTCTAAATAAATCTCACATCAATCACCCAAATATAATAAATTAGATCTTGATTTTCATACACAAAACATGTAAGAAACATCATTATTTATTCTTATGAAACATGTTAATAACATTAATTACCAAGAAATGTTATTAAAAACATACATGCATCCTCACTACTTATTTAAAAAATATTTTATTAGATTTATTCCAGAATAATAATATTGTTTTAAAATCCATCAATGATAACATGAACCACATTTTAAATATATAATTTATCATTTTATAGGTCATCAATACTATCCAATTTACTTTATCCAAATCAATTATCTTTTTATCCCAAGTACATTATATCAAAATCAGTATCATTTTAAGGATTGTATTTAAATTAATATTGTATTTACATGAATATAACCTTTCTAATAAATTACATTTAGGTCATTTGAATCATTCATCATATTCATTCAAATACTATACAAAAATCTCATTCTGAACAATACTTATATAATTCACAACTCCTAATTCATGAATCAAATTACTGAAATACATTATTCTATCCACATCAATGATTATTATAGAATATGTCCTTCCTTGGTTTAGATACTAATTCATTTATCATGCCATTGACTAGTGAAATAACCATTTTCATTAAATATAATACATTTATCTCATTTACAATGTGTCACTCTATGACATTATTTTCCACATAGATAACATCTTCACTTCTATTTTAGATTTGAATTTAGGGTTTTCATCCCACCTTATTAACATGTAGTAAGACAAATCATTTTCCCTCTATGTTTAGAACCACATGAACTCTCATAAAATACCATATTCATCTTATTTAATGCTTATATAATCTCACCATAGTTCACATTGTAAATTATATATTGTTATTTATTATTAGAAATAATCATAATAGCTTCCCCAAAAATTATCATCCAATTTTTTTTCTGATAGTACCGAAATGTTTATTATATTCAATGTTAAAATTCCATATGGTTCAATCCAGTTATAAATACTAATATTCCTAGTTAAATAAATAATAATCCTAGTGTGGGACCACAAAGTCATGAAAAAAACAGACTTAAGATCTCTAAATCATTAAAATATATTTATTATATGACACGTTATTTTTATCTGAGGTCATTAAAAGTCATATTCCATTTAAATTATTTACGATGGATTATAAATAGTTTTTTATTTTCTATTTCATTTCCTCCTGTGATTTTCACACTAGGTGTGTATCTAGTTTCATTACCATGCACCCATTCCTGAATGAGTTTATCATAGTATAGTTTGTTGGGGTTTTTACCCCTATGTACATCTATGCTAGATCCATATCCACTTGTAGTATACAATCATGGATTTAATTTCTTATAAACAACTTGATCTATCCTATTCCAAAATTTTAGAAAATTTTTATATACATTGATTCATCCATAAACTTATCCTTACAAATATCCATACTGTTCTTACTAAACTCTTTTCGACAAATATTGAAAATGTTTACTAAAACATTTCATTTGAAACCAACTATAAGTACATAGTATTCACTTACGATGTAGACCATGCCTTAAACATATCTTATTATATTGTTTTTTAACTATAATTCTCATTATATGATATTTTCAAATTACTGTTTTAGATAAATATGTAAAAAAAACTTACTTAGTAAACTCGTACATAACAAGTGGAGACTTATACTGAATATCCATTTTTTCACTAAGGGAAACAATTTTAAAATAAAAAATGATTTCATTTTTCAACACATATAAAATAAATTCATCATGTAATCTTATTTATCCATAACAATCCTATGACCCATCAAAATAATTTTAAAATATGGGATGATTAAAAATGATTAGTAAGAGACATAAATAATGTAAATCATTAAAAAAATGAAAACATGAAACCAAAGTTAATTTTTTTCTTAAAAACGTATTAGCAAGAATATAAAATCATGATGGTGCCTTGGAACATCATTACCAAAACAATCGTACAATCACATTTCCAAATTAAATAAATATATTTTTAAAACACACCTCTGAAAATCCCAATTCAATGGAGATCTATAATGGGGATCCCCATTCATATAAACGATATCATGCTCACCCATCTTTTCAAATCTATACTGGGACTTAATGCTTCGTATTAGAAATATCAAGCTCACCCATGAGTTATAATGAGGATCAACCATTCATAGAGACTATATTGGGATCACCCAAAAAATTTCCAAGTACCAACACATATAAGTTTCTAGCATTTAATATGTCACCCACAATGTTTCATTTACATTCATAAGATAACAAATATATTTTTAAAAACCAATTTAAAACATATGTGGATGTGGTTGTTAAATCAAATATTCCTTTAACACATTGATGCATTTAAATGAAATTAATGAATTAGAATTTTTAAAAAATTTATTCCATATAGATATATGCATAAAATAATTTTGAAAACTTGAACAATATTGTAAAATATATATATGAATAGATCTTTAAAAAACATAAAATACTGTTTTTTTAAAGTGTATGATACCACCTTGAAAATTTAAATTATATTCCACATAAATGTAGTATTTTTTTAAAAACATTATGTAAAATATTTATAGGTAAATTATGGTTATGTAATTTAAATTGGGATCTAGATAGACATTATAAATAATAATGGTTCATATCATAAAAAATGTCTCGTTGAAAGGGGATTGAGAGGAAATCCAATACCTTAATTCTAACTCATCATGTAAAATATTTATATTACTGAATAACAAATATATGTTAATTATTTAATTTCTTAGTTTCCATTATAAATATAATTATTCCTTTTATATCATTATTTTCATGTCTTATAAAATACATAATTATAAATGTTATCGTAAGTAGTTTTTTCGGTATTCAGTACTCGTGTTGAAAATGAACATAATAGGATGTCAGTCGTACATGTGTGCATAAGACCATCATCTCTAGACTAATATTAACTAAATAAAAATAAATTCTCTAAATAAATTATTCTCTATAATCCATTAATTATATTTTATTGTGAAAAATGAACAATGTTACAGTATTTTGACACTTTCTCTAGGGTAAAAATCCGTCATGCGGCGACACGCTGGCTGTTGCACCGTATTCCTGCATTCCAATGGCTGGTGGAATACATATCTTATTTAGAGACGTTTCCTCCTTGATCAGAATTTGATGATGGGTTGTTTTTCTCTCCTTTTTAAGGTTTCTCCTCAGAATTCATCTCCTAGTCTGAGTCTCCCTCATTGATTTGAGTCATTGATCGTAAATCTCTTTCCCAAAGCCACATCTTTGTGGACGCCAATTAATTTATTTTATTCTATTTATAAATTACAAGGGATCATGTAGGGGAAACAACCTTAAATAAGGGGAGTAGTCATGATGGACATAGTTTCCATGTCTCGATGCTAAAACAGTAGTACAGCTGTTATTCTTCCCCTTATGATAGGGCGTCTCGATGGTGTGGAAGACCAAGGAATTAAACATCAAGTGTGGGTAATTATATACCATAGGAATGTGCCTAATTTTTTCTCATATTCCCATGTTTAACATGGGGTACTCTGTGAGTTTAATGTATATTGCATATGGATCAAAATGATTGAAATATAGATAAGAGGGGATCAAATTGGTGGATCAAAATTTCCAATGGAGAAGGATCCTTGGATGCTTGGGTCCCTATATAGGGGGCACTAAGTATTACCATTTGATGGGATTATACCTTGTGGAGGCCTCCTATATACCCTGTATAGAGGTTTGAGATCAAAACTCTTATTATTTGAGAGTGTGAGGAATTAGGGTGTACACAAGTGTCAAAAACCCATAGAAAAGTTGTGGAATTAACATGGTCAGTGACTCATCACAAGAGGGACACTCTTGGTTGGGGGATTATGGATTGTGCGGGGATTACGCAAGGTTCGCTGCCTAGGTGCCACAAGGAGCAGTGATGGGATGGGTGATATGATCTCACCGGGATGTGGCATATCAGGTAAAAATCAGGTTGAATGATAGTTTGTAGAATGAAGTAGATAAGAGAAATGTGGCAGAACCGTCACGATGATGAAGATGATGTTGGGAATGAACCCTATAGATGCTTCGCATATACCCTAAGAGGGGAGGGAAACGGTCAAAGACCATGTAGTTCAGTGGGTGATGGGAATCCTATGGATGTGGCTAGTGAGAATTGATGCATGGATGGTACCTTACAGAAGTGGATCCCCCAGGTTAATGCCTGACCTACCCAAAACAAAAAGGATCACGGGATAGATTATGATTTGAAAATTGTGATGGTATTGAAACCTAAAGTGTCATCCTACAAATCTCTATGGTAGGGAATAAAATTCAACACAGTTCATGATGGGGCATGAAATTTGGGTGTACATAAAGGAAAACAACCCAAAGACATGGTGGGGGTTAAGTGTGATTAATATCCCATCACATGAGGGACTCAATTGGTTGAATGGTTATAGATTAAGGGTGCATCTAATTCATTGTTAGCTACCTAGGAACTGTTCTGACACCACAAAGGGACAAACCAAGGATGCATGTCCCAATAAGTGGAAAAATGATTTTACAAGTGTTTTTTGTTGAACCACAAAGATTATTCCGATGTAAACCTATCTAGAAGATAGCGATAAAAAACTACATAGATTGAAAGAATATAGTTAAACATCATGTAGGATTAATGGTACATATAGTTTAATGTCTTGTGGGGTGAGGGTGAACCCACAGGAATTGGTCGGGATAGATGGGTGATGGTTTTGAACCTCAGGGATACATTCTATGTACCATTCCTGGAATGGAAAAATATCATAGTCCACATAGTTTTTATAAAAGGGGATTAGGTCTTACACATTTAGGAAGACCAAACAGGGGTTTCATGGTCCATGATTACTCTATGCCCACATGATTCGTGCTCGGTGTGAGAAAAAAGAGGCAACGATGACCTGATGATCACATCGCAAAACGATCATCCAAAAGGAATATAATAGTCTTTCTCATGGTTAGAGGCCCATGTAGATGGATATTGGGTGTTACTCTAGGATTGAGGCTCAAGGGAGATAATTCCCAAAGGTATAATGCTATGGTATCGAGATTCCCATGTTCATATATCCTCTATGGTCTTTGTGCTCGAAAGAGGCAAGGATGAGGGAGGGTGCTACATCATGCAAGAAAGGATAAGGGATTAAACCTGGGGGTTTCCTTCCCTACAGACATATGTCATTCCACGCAAGGAGGATCTCATTCCATGTGAGGAAGATCTCACACCTTCAAAGATGAGTGGGTGTGGAAAATTTACATGGAAGGGAACCCCATGTATATTGCATGGGGTGAGGCTACAATTTAATGTAATGTGATAGGGATGTTTATTCTTGTCATTTTAACATCCTACAAACAAAGCAAGGGGGGTTCGCTCCTCATCCTTAGAAATTATATAACATGTTCCCTTTAACCGTTTTTGAAGGGAAGGAACTTGTAATATCATGTAGAGATGGGGTTTTGGAGTGATCTATTGAGGGTCTAACATTAACATGTCTATGTGAAAAAGAAATAGTTGTTAGCATGCTATTGCAAGGAAACATGGAGAAATGAAACTCAACATGTAGATCCTCCCAAAGGACCTATAAATCACTTCATAAAATCCTAGATGGTTGCACTGGAAAAGGTTTTGTGAATCAAGAGGCCTCATAGGAGGGGCCTCACAATGCACAATGGGACGTATAGCACAATGTTTTGTAGAGCTCAGGGCTTTGAATATTTCATGGGCTCTCAAAGCATAAGGTCGTGTAGATTTCTTGACATCATGGAGTACAAGGCTAGGCTGAGTACAATGTCTCACAAATGATATGACTTTTCATAGAGGAGGACTTTCTAATGAATTGAATATCAACCTCAACTTGATGTAAACAAGTTTTTAGAGGGTTCTTCATGATGCAATGGTGCATCATGATTTCATGAGTACCAAAGGGTGTATCATTCCATTAACATGGACCATAGGCTTTGTGAAGGGAATCCCCTTTTAAAGAGGGGGTACTCATGTCTTAAGGGAAAGTGATTTTTCAATGATCAAGTACCTCAGATGATTCATTTTTCTGATGCTTCACAGAAAAAAGGAATCATTGAGATTTGGGAGGTTGGAGGGAAACCGTTTAGGTTTCGATCCCTTTGGAGTGAGGGAAGTATGGTATTTATAGAAACTGGGGGGGTTCTATGTTCTAAATGTGTTCTGGTATTCCTTTTTCACTTCTCCATCAGAGTTGTATTGCGTCAATTGTTTCATAACTTCGAAGTCGAATGTCATCCCCTTCGCGGTGCATAGGCTTACATTATTCCCTTCATGGAGATCATTCAGGATTCTGTCAATTTCAAATAAAATTCAAAGGAGAACATATTACCTATGTGGTATGAAGCCTTATATTAATTTTATAGTAACATCAAGGTCAATAGTATCATTCCACTGTGGTAGGCGTAGTGGAGGCCTTTGCTTCTGTCAGTAGTGGTGGTAATGGGCTTTGTGAGTATTCTTCTCAAATCATCCCCTTTTGGTCATATTTGGTCCTCTGTGTATTTTCCCCATTCAAATAATTTGGCACTAAAAATCCCCCCCCCCCGTCACAATCTGAGTCGTGGAGAAAATGAGGGTTGATTTATGATGGAAGATTATGAATTTTTTTGGCAGATCGTGAAGTGAGATTTAGAAGCTGGGTCCCAATGAGGATAAGTGATGCACGGGTTGAGAAAGCTTCAAACCTCAGTTGGGCTACACAAACATCGGATTTCGTTAGGGGGTGGTTTTCACCTATATATAGCAGAATACAACCCCTCTTTTCTCCATACATACCTCCACCGCATTATGCTTGAGCTCTCTATTTGTGATGATCTATGTGATTTTATATTTTCTTTGAAAATAGGGCTCTCCTTTTCAATATTTTACATAGAAATTTCTTTAACTCAAAGATTTGGAGCTCCGCGATTTGTGTCTATAAGGATTCTAGTTGAACTCTGTGGCTAGTCTCTGTGAATGTGAAATGCGATATAGAATTGAAAAATTATATTTTTTTTGGCCTGAATGTCAAACCTAGAAGCTTCTCATGTGGGTCCTTATGGACATTACCTGAAGGAACGAGATGGAAGATAATATAAGTAGTGGGGATTGTTTGTTAAACCATTCAGACAAAAAATCCCTAGGGAAGATCTTGTATAAAATTGATTTTAACTATACTATATGAAAAATATTTCCTCTATATGGATGTGGTTAAAGTGATTATGTGCTCATCCCTGAAGCAGGTATGGATGAACCAACATATTAGTTCTGGAGTACGTTGTGTCATCACCAGTTGTTCTGGGCTGCTGACGGTCACAAATCGGAGGATCGCACACCCGTCGACACACACATCATGGAAAATCATCTAAACAATGTTGATGGAAAAGAATTGGAGTTAGAGGTATCTCTCCCAATGTTCCACACTATCCTAAAGGAGACATTAGGGAAACCAAGCAGGAGTTGACTGGTTATTGGGACATCCATTAGGGTGGTAATTTTATAGAGGATTGGGCTTGGGATTCTATGGTTTGGGTGTCTTGCAAGGAATTTTAGGTAGATATGAGTTTGTTAAGGTTGTATGAAGAAGTATGGTCTTCCCATTTCTATATTAATCAGCCAAAACATTATATGCCAGAATTTAGTCTAGGTGGTGGTTGAGGGCCAATACTTTTCATCATCACCACTAGGAGTTCGACATCATACTCTAGGACCTTCACAAGATTTCATGGAATATGATCTCAGGGTTGATGTAATACGCGTTCCTCCCTACTGAGAACACAAGGGAGGATCTTGAGCTGATGTCTCCTATGGTAATGTCATTTAAGGATCTAGTTCTGGGTGAGGAAATATTTTCAGTGGGGGATGTATTCTTTAATATGATGTTTAATTTCATTATAGACATCCTATCAAGGCATTCTGTTGAAGGTGAGGAATCACCTAGGTAGCTTCCGTCTATAAATCCTACATGTACAATGGGACACCAGCATAGTAAATTGAATTCTTAATGGGGAACCCTCATGGATTTTCAATGGATGTTTTGGGGGTTCAACGTCAACATCAGGTAGCAACGGATGGTTTGACTGGAGAGGATTATTTTTTCATTGATCTACAGTTATATGGTTCTAGTAGAAGACAAAAACACATGTGTTTTACTGAGAACATTCATCATGGCTTCTATGCTAGTGATGAGGGAGGGGATCAACCTGAGGAACACGGTATTGGCCTATCTGTATAAATTATTGTGGCATAACAGCGAGGCGATGAAGCCACATATGGTTTTTAGGCTGCTCCATCATATGTATGGATAGATTGAGGCGCATATGGGAATTTTTGAATACAGAAATCCCATTTTCCATTATGGGACATACATGTGACCTGCTATTCAAAATGGGGTGGGGATCTTTTTGGCTAAGATGACTCTATCATTGGTGATGAATAGAGCCATGAAGGTAGATGAATTCAACTACCATCAATTTCCACTTCCAACATTTGTATTCGCTGATGAAATACAATTAATGATGGACCATCGGTCCTATATCATGGAATTTTGGAGGGGAGTTCATGTGGAACGGGTTTATCATAAGCATATATGCGAATCTTACACCACAAACCACTTCACGAGAATGTTCAGGTGCATGAAGAGGCTGACCATAAGAGACTAATTGGGAAAAATCCATGAGTACCATCCAACTGTGTTGAGGTAGATGTGTCTTATATTCACATGGGAGGATGGGAAGTTGTAGAATGAGCAATCTCTGCCCACAGTTATCTATGATCTAGTTAAAGAGTGTGACATGAATTCGGAGGTGGCCTACCTGGGTAGATGTTGATGCCGAGGACCATATGTGCGAGTGACGGGGTGCATCCTCAACCATGTGGTCATGACCAAAAATTGGTAATAACATGCTATGATTGGGGGATTGTAGTAGCGATGAGTCAAATAATCTCGGGACCGACACCGATCGAGAGGAACATGATATCAGTTGACCTGGAAGTTCTAGAGGAGAAAAGTCAGGAGGAAGGGAGGAAACCCAAGGGGTTCTATAGGACACCCACCAAGGAATCAAGAATGCGTCTACACCATATAGACATGCTGGACGATGAAGTCTTCCCAAAGGCTTGGAAAACTTGGGAATTTAAGAGGAAACTCCTCAGTCACTCCTAGATTTAGAACCATCTTAACTATCTCATGACTTATTTTTTGGAGATCATCCACGCCAATTCCATCTTTCTGGTTTCTCATGAATAATGGAAGAAGGTAGTCAATGATCATGGTGACTATATACACTTTTGGGATACTATGAATTTGATGACAATCTAGGTGAATTTTCTTCATAGTCAAACTGTCCTTATATAGTTGTCTACTACTAAATTTAGAGAGAGCTTCCCCAAACTAGAAGAATACAAAGTGTTCTCCCATTGAATGAGGCTTGTAGAGGGATCACCTTTTATGGGGGTGAGGTTGAAAACTCAGAGTTTGAAGATATTCATGAGTCTCTTGAGGTAAACCACAATGAATTCCACTATGGTCCCCATTTTGGTAACCTGGGCCTTCTAAACTAGAATTTTCGCTATGTCGGAGAATCTCATAAGTAAATCCCATTCCCAGAAAATAGATGATGTAGTTTCGCGATCATCACCTGTGAAAAAGGAGATTATCGCATCACGAAGGGTTGTGACACCCAGGGTGGTCCTCCTGTAGTCTCTTGATTTTACCAACCATATACGGGGGACCACGTCTCGGGGTTCCCGCAGTGATGGCCTAAGTACAAGACAAAATATTCGATCTCTATATGTTTTCTTCATAGAATCTATTACTATTGTCAATTGAATAGGGCCAACTAACATTGGTGTATTTTTATATGTAGAGTTTTTCAAATGGAATGGGTGACATTATTGAGGATAGTTTGGTCTTCTTACACTGCCTATCCTTGGAGAATGCCAATGGTCATGGAATTTGAAGCTCATGCTGACCAAACCTCATCATTCATCATTAAACATAACAATGTGGACAAGATGGAACATGAGATCATTGAGGTGGAATTCGATGACGAGGACCAATCAGATGAAATGGGACCTATCCTACCAAACCAAACACCATAAGAGGATCCTCATGATGAATTTTATTGGACATTTTCCACATAGGAGTATATGATCCCAATTGTATTGGACAAGAATGCTTTTGATGAAGTGGATAACATGGCCTTCTATAACCAGTCATGGAAACTAATCATGAGATTCATCACATAGAACCTGCATGATGAATTGATAAGCCATATTGGTAGGATTTTTTCCTGGCTGCATGAACTATGCACTGGAGGGGTGGATACCCAATGTCCCCACATGGTCATTCAAGAATACATGGTAAATAAAATATGGGAACATGAATGTGGAATCGGTGTGGGGGTAAATGTAAATGAATTCCATCAACATTAAGATACGTCATGATGCTAGTCAATAGATTTGACACTAGAGGGAACACGCGAATGAACATTCTTCTTTCATCAATTCACAATGGAGACTCATATCGTGACTACAAAAAGTTAACTGAGATAGAGGAATAGATGAGGTGAGAATCCCAGGATATCTCTACTATCTTAACTAATGAGGATCGGGCCTGGGGTCAGGGCTGATTAGTTGTGCCCCATCACAATCGAAGAGGATATAGAGCTTAATAGGAAATAGAAGATGTTGGATGATATAAGCCAAAGTGTGGTGGAGCTAGGATGCTCTATTGAATGGTTAATTCATATCATAGAGGGGTGAATCCTTGGGTGTAGTAATTTGTGTGAACTCAAAAATGTTCATTCATGATTTCTTGTTTTTGGCTTCATGCATGAGTGTCATAATATTTTTTTTATTACTATATTTCCATCATATCTATTAAATATTCATTGATCAATACATAAGCTCACATGGTCAGTGACAGATGTGAGAATAAAGGGATGAATGCATCATTATTCCATTTTAATACAAGAGTTCCAACCAATCATCTGATATCCGAGGATTAAATGACCACATAAAGTTCCTAGAAAAAACATGGGGAGTTCATGATCAAAGGAATATATTCTCAAAACTACAAAATCTCCCTCTCCTAACACGCTCTACCACTTGAGTTGGATGATGCCATGGGTGTTGGAATAAATTTGGACAATGTGAATGAATAATGTGAATTAAAATACACAAAATTTGGAACTCAGTGAGATGTGGAATTATATTAGAGGATAACTATTGACCATATTCAGAAAACATTATATAGATTATGTTAGCTTGGAATGTGGACAAACATATTAAGTCCATCTACTCACTGCATTATAAACTTGTGTCCAAACACAATGTGTCATCCACTATATTTTATAAACTTTTCTGAAGATGGTATGAAATTCATAAGGCCAAGCATCCCATTAATTATTGGATTCCTTCTGACGTTACAGGGAATGTATCCAAATAAGGGGAACCCAAAGTGTTGGGTGGAGTGAAGGGAAGTTCAAATAAAGTCCAACACTATTGAAATTACACCACCATGAAGAATGTGCATTGGGTGAACTTATCATGCTGAATTGTAATTAGACTATCTTCTAGGAGGGACCTCTCTCATGAGGAACACAAATGGCCTATAATTTTACGACATTTGGTATGAATGATAGTGTAATATTTTAAGGTCATATAGAAGGAACCAGGGTTCACAATATCTCATATATGGATACTACCTTACCACAACCCCTAATCTTACATGATCTATGATCGGTATAGGAAACAAGGAGAATTGGTCGGCCTTCCACATCTAATGAGGCCAAGAAATGGTAAAAAAATTTGGGTGGGGAAATCCCAGATGAACTGACATTCTTACTTGACTCGTGCAAACGCGCGGAGTTACAACACCAGTGGTGTCGATGATTCATAAAATGGAAAATTGAATTTCAAAAAATTAAGTATTTGGGATATAGTAGGAGTGATGTTACCATGAAGGACATATTTTTACCATTTTAGAAACAAAATATCCATTATTCATTATATTGTAATGGGAAAAAACAAATGAGATTCGACTACTGACCATATTAGAGACATGTGATTTGCATCAAATTATTGTTCAAAATCAATCAGAGTGTTCTCCCAGGATGGTAAGAGAGAAATGAGGCCTTTCATCCATGCCATTAGGGGGTCCCATTAGATAAAAAGAATTATGAAAACAAAAATGAAGGAATGTGAGAAATGCGAACATTACCCATGAAATTTAAGAATCATGAAGGATGGACGAATGGAGTGGTAATCTCAAAGGAAGTACATGGAGTGATTATTATAAACACAAAATGAATGTTGACAGAAGAATTCCACAACCCACCATGTACATCTGGGAGAACCTTGTCCAAAATGTTCTGGGGAGGAAAATGTGGTTACGCCTGGATCACCGATATCATGTCTAGCCATCACTACATATCCCATAAGAATAGGAATCAAGCCACACATAGTTCATGAAGGCAATATGATAGGCAGACAATACTGAAAAGGGGAGATATAATATTTTAAAGTGAAATATCTTAATTGTTATTTAGTTTGTTGTTTTTTGATCATAGATGGTAAGAATCATAGTTTGATGTCATAGATCTCTGGCAGTAAGGTTCCCAGCTTAATGTCATTTGTGTGGGACATTCCCATGAAGTTTTTTGTAATGTGGTTTGGATAGAGGAATGAGAACTCTAGAGAGAGGTATATGGCATGGATACTGAATATATGTCGTGAATGAGGACATAGTTACACATATTCCATATACAACTAAGGACTCGGACTGAAATTGCACATGTGTGTTCATTATGATGCGGCTGGACCATAGACAAATGTATGGCATCACAACCTATCCCAATAGGATGGGAATTAGGACACACATTTTCATTGAAGGTTGTATGTTTGGAGTCACATACCAAATAGGGGAACGACTTCTCATGTGAATACATAGAATGGATAGGTAATTTATCATTACACAACCTTGGTGCAAAATATGTAGTTTAGCACTACAGGATAAATACGTAAGAGATTATAGTTTATTGTCATAGAACTTGGACCAAATGTTGGAACGTTTCCCGATAGGAAATATTTAATGTGGTACCACAAGGTGACCAGACGTGAATTGGGATTAAATTGATTGTACCAACTCAAAAATTACCATAAGAACATGCACATTTTAATCTCATGATTCCTAGAATAAGGGAGTTAAGCTCCTCCTATTTAAACTGAATGATGTTTAATCCTTTAATTTATTCACAAACCATAAACAAAAACCTAATAACATGTGATCTATACATGATGTGGTAAACAATGGATGATAAAATCAATGGAACACATGGAATACACATCTAGGGGATTGGTGTGGAGTCAAAGATGGACCTCATAACATTAATTCACCCTCTTCAATAAGATTGGGTTCCCAGAGGGAGAACACTAAGGTTTTCAACATTCCACATGAACATTATGGAGTGGAAAGGGATTTGAATCAAGTGAACAATATTTAAGTCTTATAGGGGTGGTGTAACGATAGTTGATATTTGTTAACCATGTTCGAAACACAACATCCATATCGTGTGACCTGAAATGGGAACAACCAAATGAGTGTAATCCAATGACCATATTATCAATTTGTTAATAGTGTTAAATTTTCCTTCAAAATGCTCAGAGATATTGGCCCAAGATGGTAGGTGAACATTAATGCCTATCATGCATGCCGTTTGGGGGTTCTTTCAGTTGTGGAATACAAGGGAAACCTAAATAAATAGAAACATGATGCATGTAATAGGATGAAAACATATCCATGTATAATCCAAAAATCATGGTCCTAAACAATGGTGTATCTGGGCATGTTGGTGTGTCATAATAAAGCTCAAGACTAATAGGTATAATGGGGGGAAATGGTTTGATGAACCAAGGGGAATAGTGGTGGCAAAATTCCTGGGTGATCAAATGTATCCCAAGGGCATGATAATCAAGATATATGTAGTTGTTGATGATATTGTGATATTTATCATCATGTGACTATGATTTAAGATAATAGAAAGAAGATCTTATAAGAAAATTACATTGAATGGATATCTTAAAATTGATTTTAATGAGAAACCTAGTGTTCCACACTGTACCACATGCATCTGAAGATCTTGGTCCAAGGGGATAGAAATAGTGCATGATTTTATGTACCTAGGGCTCAACATGATGAAAACATTTTCCAGCATTCTTACATATCGCTAGAGTATGGGAATCATTCCACAAATAGTTTTACCAAAATACATGGTTGGGTACGAAATCTATGAGAAATACTATCATGCTATCCTGGACCATACACCAAAAGAAGCAGCATTTGATGGATCATGTTTTTTTTATGGTGGATGTTTTTCCTTTATGTGTCACAACAAAACTGTGATGGGGAATCTGGGCATTTCTGTAAGAATAGAGAAATTTGTAGGACTTGAAAATGGGATTAGTGAATGACCGACACCAATCATGTTGCACCCTAGAGTGAGGAAACCACAATGTAGTGCCGTTATTTTTCGTGAAACCAAGCTGATTGTGTCATAGTTTAGGGTCATATGACAGTTCCAAACCATTCATTTTAATGTCTTGTGACAAATAAACAATAGTTTGAAGTCATCTGGGAACATTCTAGATTGTATAACACCCTATGTCTTGGATGCATACAAAAGAATGGGGTTATAAAGGGATTGTGCAATGCGAATGAGGATATTAGTTCCCCCCACTCCACATGAAATCCCTGGGGAAGAAACCTCAGGCCAAGGGGCCATAAAAGGTAAAAGGATCTTTTGATGGACCCAATGATGAAATTTATGGGCATTCATATGTATCCCATGAGGTTGTTAATCAATCTATATGTATTTCTTGAAATTTATTCTATTTAACGTCGTGCGTTATGGACGAGGGGTAGACTAGAAATAAGAGGGAAGTGTGTGGTGAGGAATATATTTACCGAACATGAATGAGGACTTATTTCCTCTTACGCCACACCAAATAATACCACAAGAATCAAGATAATGTCTGAATAGAATAGATTATTTTTGTGGCCTGAGCTGGACCTAAAGTCTAAATTCCTGAGCATTCCTACATACCCCATGTGGAGGGGAATCAAGCCATATGGAGTTCTCAAAATTTATGTAGTTTAACATCATGTAGTAAGGATGAAGGGGGTGTGGTGTCTTAGTTTAAGGATTTAGTGCTCAGAACAAAATCTGGGAGATTCCTCAAAGCGAGAACAAACCTTGACCAAGTCCCTAATCCCACGTGAGCTAAGCTCGCTGTGGGAAACAATAGAGGATAATGTCTTCTTAGCATTGTAAATGCTCTGTAAGGGGAAATTAAAAGGTGTCAATGATGACACCACGACGTCAACTTTTAATTCATTAATGTGCATAGAGGTATAGAACCATGGGTATCCTATTTATATTTGATAATGATCAGGTGGAAATGGCTCTGAATCAAGAGACCAATATTTAGGTTTCAATGAGGGTGGAACAATGATTGAGGATAACCGATGACCGTGTTCGAAACACAATATCCATAACATGTTTATTGAAACAGTAATAATTAATGAGGGTTGATGGTTGACCATATTTTCAATGTGGATCTTGATACATAATTTTGTTCAATATCCTCTAGGATATTGGACCAATAGAGTAGGAGATAAATGAGGCCTACCATCTGTGTCATTTTCCGTTACTTTTAGATGTGAAAGATGATGAAAACCAAAATAAAGGGAAATGAGTAGAATGGAAATGAATGAAAACATGTCCATGTAGAATCGAACACTCTAGGACCTAAATCATAGTGCATATGATCACATAGTGAATTTCCAAAAAGGGTTGGGGGACCCAATTTGATGGATGATGACTCGAGGAGATGAGTGGAGGAGAGGGGGATGTATAGCTCTCAAGGGGTTTCTATGTGGCGTTGCTATTGAAAATCCAATGTGAATGAGTGCATAATACCACACCACACCACAAAGCCCCCAAAGAATTTAGGCCAAGGGGAAAGATGGAAAATATGGTAATGAAAAATCATGGCTGGAGCTGATGGGAAAATATTTGGGCATTCCTATGTATACCATGAGGATAAGAATCAAGAAACACATATTTTTGTAAATGTCGTGTAGTTTAATGTCCTGAAAAATGGATTAGTGGAGAAGTATCTCAAAGATACGTGTGTGGAATGGAAAAAATAAATAGCCAGATGTGAATAAGGATAAAACATCCATACCACATTTCATAATCCTATGTAATAAATTGAACCAGATGGCCGAAAATTTCAAGAGACCTGAGTCTGGGACACAAATGAATGGTATGGGAATTCCAACATATCCTATAAGGATGAGAATCAAGATGAACATTGATCAAGACGTGTCGTGTAGTTTAATGTCATGCGACAAGGAGGAGGGGATATCATAGTTTATGTTTATAGAGCTTAGATCATTTTTTAGTTTGTTGTCCTGAGAGACATGTGATGAGTAGTATTATGTCCTTTAAATTGAACAGATAATGTTGTTAAATGTCATGCGGTGAAGACTCGGACATGTAATTATTAGTGAAATGCATAATGAAGGGTTTAGCATTAGTTGTATGAATAATACTCTAGCCATCCATGTTTACCAAAGATTATACACCATTTGGGTAAACCATATAGATGAAATAATGTCCCTACCATTTGCGTTCCAACGTTGGATGTTTCTTGAGGGGTATTTATGGGGACTTGTGGAACAATAATGTGTCACCTGTAAGAAAATAATGAAGAAAAAATTTCTTGTGGAAATCCCTAGCTATCTTATTCTGATGCCTCTCCAGATTGTGCATGACTTGGAGTTTGTTCTCATCAAGTTCCACAAGTTTAGCTAGAAGGATTACTGAAACTTGTTCTCTTCTATGATGATCGTAGGCGGTTATGAATAATGAGGGTAGCTGAATCTCGATGTGTGGGACTACATCTATTCTGTACTATAGGGAATATTAAGTCACATTTATCTAATTACATACTATCATTCAGCATTCACATAGATCATTGGGGAGTTTTTATGGCCAAATATTAATGTACTGACCAACCATCATTTGCAATATGTTAGATAGGGTTTTTTTTTAATTTCACGGTTTAAACATTAACATGAGTATGATAGTGATCGGGGTGATTATAATTTATTTTGTACATGTCATACAATGTATTCATTTCAGCAACCCTGAGGATTTTGTCGTTGTTGTTAAGGATGGCGTGATGGACTCTGAATTGATGAGTGATATTAGAGCTTACAAACTCAATGATAGAATGAGCCTTGTATTCCCTGAGCAAAATTGCTTCTTCCCTCTTGGAAACAAATCTATAGAGATCACGATGAACCTGCACTGGCGAGTTGTTTCTTGTGGATATTTTCCAACGTTATCGAGTCTGCAAACATTAAAGGGCCAAGAGTACTTGGTAGTGTAGAGAGGATCATGTGGTTTATGGACAAAATTATCATGGATCTAGAATGTATGACACATCAGGGAAAACATGATGCAGTCACACATCATGGTGGGATAAAAATATCCCAATCATCATATCATATGATAAAGTCGTTTCCATAGTTTATGAGCCCTATTGGAATGGGAATCGACTTCTAGCATGACCTAACAAATATCACCCCCTTGAATTCAATGGATGAGAATCCCATCAAACCCTCAGCTATAGAGGATCTGCTCAAGACTAGGACCTCTGTAGCGGGTAAACAGAATTTTTTTCCATTATATCCTCTCACAACCAGCTCAGTCTGACGGGATATTACCATGCCAGAGATACTTGAAAAAGGGGGTCCTCCAGTAAGGAGTCACTTCTCACATCACATCAGGTGGTACTTGAGGTCCCAATGTAGATGCATCAGTGGTAAGGTGGCTCATCTATGAGCTATCATCATCATTCAAAGTGATGGGAGAGATACATCTTTGATGTGCCACATAGATAATAAAATCATCCTGGTCATGGTTTTCAGGAGATGTGGAAACTCTAGCAAAGGCATCAGCTCAACCATTTTAGAATAGAGGGACATGGGTAACATATGGCTTAGAAGGAAACTAGGTCATTATCTAGTGAGTACACTCTAATAGTGGTATGAGCACTAACTTCATAATGACCTAGTCACCATTGATCTACTTGATGACAAGTTTGGAGTCCACATTCACAAGTAGGTGTTGAACATTATTCTATAGGGATGGTTTGAGGCTAGTGATCAGAGCTTGGAACTTTACCTCGTTGTTGGTACAAGCTTCTAAAAATATGAATAAACAGGTAAGGACAACTTGTGTAGGAATGGTGAAGATGATACCTAGGCCCCCTATATTGATTCTGGGATCATTGAGTCTTATGCTTGTATGACTTTGTGAAGTTCCATAAAAGAGAATTTTCCAAAACAGTATTGTCTAATCTACAGAGAGGATTGCCTCATTTAGAAAATTATGATTTATATACTGCCTTGTGGGGGATGGATGGGAAAAAAATCATTAAATTCCTATCACAAGATATCATTTTGGGGAACAATATTGATGTCAAAAAGTTAAAGGATCACTACCCACCGAGATAGATGGACCATCAACATGGGATGGTTCAGAATTCAATTCAGCAGATCCACTCGATTTACTAGATATATCTCATTATGTTGCACGTAATGTTGCAACTTCTTATTGTGAATACCATCGCGAGAATTCTCATATCGAAAGAGGAGTGTTTTGTCTCCTTATTGAGGAGCATGCAACTAAGTTATTACACATTGTTCTATATTTATTTATTGTTCTTCAGGATGAGAAGAGAACTGGAGGTCTATTATAGAATGTTGCATAAAATAATAGAGTCTTTTTGAGAATGGGTTGATTTAGAACCGGAGGTTATATAAGGATATTCTTGATTTCATCGAAAACATTATGGCACTCAGTATCCCACTAATAATAAGCATGTTTCTTCATGAGTTGGAAAAAGGGATTACACTCGACATCTATATTTGTGATGAATTGGTGTATGTAGACTAAGATGCATTGAAATCTGTGGAGCTCCAAAATTTTTCTTAGAGGAAAAATCTAATTGATGGACTTGATCTTTTTCGGATCGATTGCAGTGCCTCTTTAGCTAACAACGATGCCAAGAAACATTATGAGGGTGACCACGAAGGAACACATCAAGGGATTCATCTTTTGATGGCAGAAATGGAGTAAGAAGAACATTTTCTAATGATAAATTAGATAGTCATGTATCTGTAGATAATTGACCACATGATCATACACATATAATTACACCAATTTCCCTAGGATCACATTGAATATGCAGTTCATGGAACATTAATAGGGGGAACCATAATTCTATAGATTGAAAGGCATTACCTAGTAGTAGGAAAAACCATGTGGCTCCCTCAAGGTGTTAGACTCTTCATCATTTGGGGACCATTAGTATTTTATTATATCTATAACACCCATCCATGAAGGAGAAATCCTGGAACCCATTGGTAGAATCAATCAACATTTCTGTTGTAAGAAGGGGAATATAATCTTTCTGACATTGACAGTTCAAATATCGGAAGACAATATAAGCTCTAATTTATATGTTCTTCTTAATAATAAGAACTATTTTATCTATCCATATGTTCTATTTGACCTCTTTGATGAAGTTTGATATGATGATATTATCAACCTTGGCCTTAACCATGGAACCGTGAGAAGGGTGCATCTTTTTGGGATGCTGTTTGAACATACGATTACTTTATAGAAGATGAAGATGTTGGAAGGTGACCAGAAGACAAATCCCTATAATCTCATCATAAATCCAATAAATTACATCAAGATGATACTTCATGAAATCCACATATCATTGTTTCTCTTCAACAATCATAGTGGTGCTGATCAATGTTGGTTTCATATCTATCTTCTCACCGAGGTTCCCCTGTACAAATTCATTGACTAGGGTAGTTTTTCCCTATTCAAATGCAGAAGGGGATTCTCCAAGGTCATATTCTTAATCCATTATGGGAGGGATATTGGTGATAGGAATCTCTTATATGTTTGGAGGACACATTGCGACATTGGTGTTAGCCTGGGTGGTGGTGGACATTGCATCGTTGTACTCTTATACTGCTAAAACCATGGTGGCCAAAGCTGTTGACCCTATCCCATTTATCCTTCAACCCCACGGGCCATGTATGATGAAATCACAACAATATTGGCATGTTAACATTATTTGGATTATCCCTTACATGAGAAATGTAGAGACACGAATCCTGACGTACATAGACATTACATTACTTTTGCGGAATACTTAGTACATAACAAAAACACACACACAAGCACCGTAATAGTTTAGTGTCTTCGGAAACTCGGAATATAATCTTCTAATCATGGTGAATGATCTTCAACATCTTCCATAAAGATCTTCCTTTTTTTTAACTAAAACCTTTATTTATATCCTGGGGAAAAGAAAACATAAAAGGTTGATCTCAAATTCTCAGTAAGGGTAAACAAAAGAAATATCAATCACATCATATACATAAGAACATAACTTTTGTAAATATGAACCTGCAAAAGAAATCATAATTTCACAACATGGGATAAATCATAGTAGTGAAATGTAATCCCAATAATCATAAAATAAAACATGAAACTTTTTGGCATACAAACATAATCATAGAGAATCATTTCTTAGTAGTCAAGACTCATTCCCAAGACTATCTTAGTGGACAAAGCCCCTTTCTGAACCGAGTCCACGCCTCGTTTCAATCCTGTTTAACTGAACTGGTATAACCTACCGTTCCAGCCATGTCTATCTCGTGAGATATAAAATCTTTACTCAATGCATTGGAGGGAGATATAGGTCCCACCCATCTCATAATGATACCATTCTTATGTGTGCCACAAAATCATAAACCATACATCGTAGCATAACCCATGTAATAAAAATGGGATTCTTAAACATCGTGACATCATAAAACAATTCATATAAGATAAAGGAATTCATAAAAATATTTCCATCACAACATAATCAAATCAATGTAATAATAGGGATAGAAACAGAACCCTATATTATCATAGATGGAAAATAATTTTGATAAAACTATTGAACTCCATTCATGAGGAAAATATCCTTTCTACTTCAAAAACATTTTTCCTTTCTTAACATGTCAAACAATTTTAAAATAAAATAAGTTGATTAAAAATATACTTGAAAACTTTTAAGGGATTCTTTTTGGAAATAATGTTTTAAAAATCCATTCATGCCGTATAAGTTAAAAGAAAACATTATTCTCGTACTTTTGTCGGAAAAGTCAAAAAGTACCTCATACGAAAAACGACAAAAGATTCCTTTCATATCATTTAAAAAAAACTCACCGAAGGGTAAAATTGGATATAAACTATTTTAGAAGGATATAAATATTACATATTGAGTAAACATGGATGTGGATGATAAAATACACCCTAGAAAATTCCAAAGTATAAACAATCTCAGAAAAAAATGAGATTGTGATATTTCCCTTACCTTAGGTCTGATTTGCTTCGTATGTGTCCGAACCTCCTGTATAATGATTTAAATAATGTCATTGACTTATTCCAGAATCATACTCATTGTTATGATATCATATATGGTTCACTTATGACTTTATATTACCCGTTCTTTTGTAAATTCCATGTTAAAGAGCGTTTTGGGTAAAATCGTCTCATTTGTGGTTCGTGTTTTAACATGTAATTATTCATATGATTACATAGATCATGGTTAATTAATTCCAGAATATAAAACATGATTTATATATATTCATAATATTAATTTATATAATAGATCGATAAATGGAAAAAAAATACCCCGTTCATGGAGACAGTAGGTCGTACGTACGCATGAACGCTGTTTTCGTTTCCTTATTGAGTTGAATGGAATTAAGTAGATAACATACACATATAAATAAATCCAGTAGCTTTATAATGTCATATATTTCATTATTATTTCTTATATATACTTTATAATCATTCTTAAATGGTTAACATAGAGAATGAATCTCATCACGTCGTGGAGACGGTAGTCCGTACGTACGCATGAGCGATGATATCGTTTCCATAATTATTTAATTGAATTGGAGTGGATGATACAATATATCAGAATCAGTATGATGTTATAATAACTATTTATAGTTATTCTTTACACTATTATACCCATCCATGTAAGGTGTTGGTGGAAAAACAAATTACACCACGGCGTGGAGACGGTATTCCGTACATACGCACGCACGGTGATTTCATTTTCCGTAGGATGGATAGATGGTGAAATAGGATTGTTTGATACTTATAATAACATATCAGTATATTAGTGATACTGATGTTATTACTTCATAATGAAACAACTAATGAAGAAGAAGTTGAAGAAGAAAGAAGTTTGAAAGAATCGGGATAAGAAATTACCTCTTCTTCGATACGCCTCTTTGAAACCTCCACATAGGGCACTAAGATTGGTCTTTGAAGTAGAAAAAAACATCTAGGTTGTTTCTAGGGAAGTGGAGAAGATAATTTTTCAGGGTTTTTCCGAGATTGAAGGCTCAAATTGGTGTGAGGAGGAGAGGGAGGAGGTGCCCTTTTATAAAGGAGGAGAGGGGCTCCTTTGGAAAAAATAAAAATATTATTTTATTATAAAGTCAAGATCGGTTTTTAATAGCTCCAAATTTATTTATTTCGATGATAAGGTGATGATGGGTCGAAATAATCTCATCCAATAGAATTTAGACAAGTTTAGGTTCCTATTTTATCCTTATCATTTAGATTTAACATTAAGTTAAATAATTTTACTTTTACCGTGTCTTCTTGTGTTCTTATATTATAAGGTTAATAAACTTATTAAAAGAAGTCAAAAGAACTCCAAGTTGTTTATTATTAATATATATAACCTTATCTAAGTCATTTTGCCTAACCATATATTTTTAGTAATAAAATAACAATTAATAATATAATACTTGTTTTAAAAACTATTTTATGCCAGTTTTGACACTATTTAGTAATTGATTTTTTTGAAAATCATAACAGAATTATTATTTCGAAAAAAATTAATTAAATCAATACTAACATGCCATATTAACCTATAAAATTATTTTAATTCACAAAAAGTCTTAAATTATATTTATTTGGTTATTTATAACATCAATTATTTCAATATTTCATTAATAAGATAATTACTGCATCATCTTTCTGTCATAATAAATGATAATTATTTATTCCCTAAAAATTCTAAATAAATTCCTATGATGTATATACTTGTATTATATTTCGTGATACTATTCAGGTTCAAATATTCATGAAGTGTATCACTAAATTAAAATTATTATACTTATAAGATTTAAGAAAGTGACACGTTGTCACATTCTTTGGTTTTAATAATAATTAAATTATTTTCAGGGAAAAAAGTCCATTGAATGAATATAATCTGACCCTTTGGTGGTATGGGTCGAGTTTTAGCCATCAAATAGTATTTTTACATGTGTTAGGGTAATTTTATAATATTATATTTACCCTTAATTACCCGATTTACATTTAACTATGGTAAATAAAATTTACTGTAGTTACTATTCATAATTCCCAAAAATAAAAAGTAGCATATTAACATAATTTGGATCCAATGATTCCAAATATTTAATCCATTTTTACACATTAAATACAAAAAATTTGCAGAAATTAAATTAAAATTAATCCCGTTGTCGAATGAAAACGTGGTTTTCTTTAAAATATTGCAAAAGATTGAATTGATTTATCCTACGAATTCAAGGTAGAATCAATACTAATGACATACATTATATTAAATGGTAAAAATATATTATATTTATACATTAAAAACATTAAATATTATAATTTAACCATATAAATTATTGCAATGAAAAAAAGTTGTTTTTAATTAAAATATAGTGTGTTTTTACTATTCATCAAAATATGAAAGTTACCAGAATAATATGAAAAATTTATCCAAAGTAAATTTTTATTTCATGAATACAAATAAGAATTTTATATTGTCAATTTGAACTTATAAACATGTCAAAAACTAGATTTAATGTGGGTGCGCCATCAAAAGGCGGCAAAACTGCATTTTTTTTAAAATACTTATTTTACCCAAAAAAATTATTTTGTTCTTATAACATGTTCTAGAAAATGTGTAAGATGAATAATAATGTTATAAAATTTATATTTTAGTTAATACTATTCATAACGGCCAGTTCATAATAATATTATAATAATATATCGTTGTTTAGTAAAACCCGGTATTGCGTACAACACACACTATCGAGGAAGGTCGTGATTGCGTGTAAGGCAAGCCAAGTCAGGGTTGTGTGTTGTGCAAGAATCCTTCGTTGTTTCGTATAACAGAATCAAACCATATTTCATTTATACATTGAATGTATATATATATATACTCAATGTTGCGTAGAATAACTATTATCAAAATTGTGTGTAACACGATCCAAGAATAGTGTTGCGTATACTGCAAGCTGATAAGGTGTTGTGTATAGCACAAGGTAATCTTGGTGTAGCATACAACACAAGACATAAATGAAATTAAAAAGAATATTTTTCAAAAAACTCAGGGTGTTACATTCTACCCCCCTTAAAATGAATTTCGCCCTCGAAATTCGTTGGGTTATAAATGGTTTACTACTCGAAAGTTTCTTTAATAGAAACCCACATCGTAAAAAGGAATACTAAAACTTTATTTAAAAAAAGAATGTTAGAAACATAACGGATACCCAAATAACTCATCACTGGGTTTCCATATAGGAGAACATAGGTGAAAATATGGATATGGAGGAGAAATCTTACCATCATGTTTTGATGGAGAGTGGTAGCGAACATGGCTATGAAAAAGCCAACAATCACAAAGCTATAGATTTGTGATGATCTAATGTACCATATGAATAATCGGATATAAGATAACTAGGACAACATTTTCGGTTCTCAAGATCATTTCCATAAAGTTGATGAATTAAAAGAAATACTTACATGATTTTGGTACAATCTCACCATTGTTCATGAATTGATCAATTTCCAATTCATCCCTTAAAGAAATGAAGTTGAATTTGTTATTCGTGATGTGTTAGCAGATCATGTGATAGAATGATGGGTCATTCAATCTCTTTAAAACAAAAGGATAACAAAATTTATAAGTCCATATTATGGTTAGATTAATCGTATATTGTTCCAAAAATAAACTTATACTTCATATATCATACCGCTTAATAAAACTAGTTTCTACTAACCAGGGACATCCTGTATGCCAGTGGTAGGCGATAAAGGCCAGTCGCACTTTGGTTGTGCGTTCGATTCCCACAGCCTTGTCCGACGTGATGGGTTGTCGCCTGTCCTGCAGTTTGTCCTTTTTCTAAAACTACATTACTATAACATCCCACCAATAATATAAAAAAACATCTATCCTTAAACAATACTAACTTATGTCCAACATAATCCATTCCAATCTTTAGGATTATCTAAAATACTTCGGTCCAAGCTCATAGTATAAAGAAAATGATCACGTGAATGCCTTCATTTATCCCCCATATATCATAAGATATATCTTTTTGGTCAAATTACAAACATGTGAATACCTTAATCATGTATTCTCTTGAAGATTGAATACCCATTGAACCTAAGTGAAAACATGAATGCAGTTAAAAGTTAACACTTTCCACATACGAAAATCCTCAAAAATCTATATTCTCAAACCATGATATCACTTAGTCCTTATATCAATCATGAGCTCATGAATACTATCAAACATATTAGATTGTCTTTATCCATTCATTATGTGCATATCATCTGGTTTCCAAAAATATTTCAATCACTTTTCATGGTTACTGATGCCATATTCTTATAGAAAACCACAACAGACCAATACATAGATATTCCAATATACCATAAAAGTACCTCAATAACATTATTCTTGAATACCAATACATAAACAATTCAAACCATCATCTTCAATGATTGTCCTGGAATAAGTCCTTTCTTAATTTATAAGTAACTTTTTAGGTTAGGTAATTGAGTTGGGTAATGCCCATGTTCTCCACAAATAAGACATTGAACTCCATAACAGTTTGTCACTCTATGTCACTTTTCTCCACACAGATAACATCTGCCCCTCCATTTGAGGAATTACTCAAGGTTCTTCTTCCATTCTTTAGAAATCTCATTCTTCCTTTCTTTATTCTCATCAACATGCGAACATGCATAAAATTCTATCTTCCTCTTATTTGATGAATTAGACATACCACTAAATTTCACCTTGTCAATCATATATTGCGATGACTAATTTGGCATAATCACAATATCTTTCTCTCTAGGAATTATGAAATTGTGTTGCTCATAGTCACCAATTTGTCCATTGGATTCAATGCTAACCGAATTCTTTCTGGTTCCCTCCATTGACTAAAACAAAAAAAAAATAATTATGTGAGAGGCAAAAATCATACTAAGAAAATAACATAACCAAGGGGGAGTACCTTCAACATCTAACATCATAGGTTAAATTATAAGATTGTTAGCGCAATTCTAGGACTATAACCTATACATATAATTTACCTTAGAGACATCCCTAGACATACCTTAGAAATATCTCTAGGCATCTCAGTAAAGTTCTCGCATCCTAGTTTCCAAAGGTTGACTAAACCTTTCCTCTGATACCAACTGTAAAGACCCGAAGCCCGACGTACATGGACATTACATTACTTTTGCGGAATACTTAGTACATAACAAAAAACACACACACAAGGACTGTAATAGTTTAGTGTCTTTGGAAACTTGGAATATAATCTTCTAATCGTGGTGAATGATCTTCAACATCTGCCATAAAGATCTTCACTTTTTTAACTAAAACAATTCTTAATATCCTGGGGAAAAGAAAACATAAAAGGGTGAGCTCAAATGCTCAGTAAGGGTAAACAAAAGAAATATCAATCACATCATATACATAAGAACATAACTTCTTTAAATATTAACCTGCAAAAGAAATCATAATTTCATAACATGGGATAAATCATAGTAGTGAAATATAATCCCAATAATCATAACATAAAACATGAAACATTTTGGCATACACACATAATCATAGATAATCATTTCTTCGTAGTCAAGACTCATTGCCAAGACTATCTTAGTGGACAAAGTCCCTTTCTGAACCGAGTCCACTCCTCGTTTCAGTCCTATTTCAGTGTACCGGTATAACCTACCGTTCCAGACATGTCTGTCTCATGAGATATAAAATCTTTACCCAATGCATTGGAGGGAGATATAGGACCCACCCATCTCATAATGATACCATTCTTATGTGTGCCACAAAATCATAAACCATACATCATAGCATATCCCATGTAATAAAAATGGGATTCTTAAACATCGTGACATCATAAGAAAATTCATATAAGATAAAGGAATTCATAAAAATATTTCCATCACAACATAATAAAATCAATGTAATAATAGGTATAGAAATAGAACCCTATATTATCTTAGATGGAAAATAATTTTGATAAAACTCTTGAACTCCTATCTTGAGGAAAATATCCTTTCTACTTCAAAAACATTTTTCCTTTCTTAACATGTCAAACAATTTTAAAATAAAATAAGTTCATTAAAAATAAACTTGAAAACATGTAAGGGAAGCTTCTTGAAAATAATGTTTTAAACATCCATTCATGCCATATAAATTAAAAGAAAACATTCTTCTCGTACTTTTGTTGGAAAAGTCAAAAAGTACCTCGTACGAAAAACGACAAAATATTCCTTTCATATCATTTACAAAAAAACTCACTGAAGGGTAAAATTGGATATAAACTATTTTAGAAGGATATAAATATTACATATTGGGGAAACATGGATGTGGATGATAAAATACACCCCAGTAAATTCCAAATTATAAACAATCTCAGCTAAAAATGAGATTGTGATATTTCCCTTACCTTAGGTCCGATTTGATTCGTATGTGTCCGAACCTCCTGTATAATGATTTAAATAATGTCATTGACTTATTCCAGAATCATACTCATTGTTATGATATCATATATGGTTCACTTATGACTTTATATTACCTGTTCTTTTGAAAATTCCATGTTAAAGAGAGTTTTGGGTACAATCGTCTCATTTGTCGTTCGTGTTTTAACTTGTAATTATTCATATGATTACTTAAATCATGATTACTTAATTCTAGAATATAAAACATGATTTATATATATTCAGAATATACATATATATAATAGATCGATAAATGGAAAAAATACACCGTTCATGGAGACGGTAGGCCGTACGTACGCATGAACGCTGTTTTCGTTTCCTTATTGAGTTGAATGGAATTAAGTAGATGAAATAAATATATACATAAATCCATTATCTTTATATTGTCATATATTTCATTATTATTGCTTATATATACTTTATAATCATTCTTAAATGGTTAACATGGATAATGAATCTCATCGCATCGTGGAGACGGTAGTCCATACGTACGCATGAGCGATGATATCGTTTCCATAATTATTTAATTGAATTGGAGTGGATGATACAATACATCAGAATCAGTATGATGTTATAATAACTATGTATAGTTATTATTTACACCATTATACCCATCCATGTAAGGTGTTGGTGGAAAAAAAGATTACACCACGGCGTGGAGACGGTATTCCGTACGTACGCACGCGCTGTGATTTCATTTTCCATAGGATGGATATATGGTTAAATAGGTTTGTTTCATACTTATAATAACATATCAGTATATGAGTGATACTGATTTTATTACTTCATAATGAAACAACTAAAGAAGAAGACGTTGAAGAAGAAAGAAGCTTGAAAGAATCAGGAGAAGAAATTACCTCTTCTTCGATACGCCTCTTTGAAACCTCCTCTTAGGGAACTAAAGTTGATCTTTAAAGTAGACCAGAACCTATAGGATGTTTCTAGGGAAGTGGAGAAGATAATTTTTCTGGGTTTGGCCGAGATTGAAGGCTCAAATTGTTGTGAGGAGGATAGGGAGGAGGTTCCCTTTTATTAGGGAGGAGAGGGGCTCCTTTGGAAAAACTAAAAATATTATTTTATTATAAAGTCAAGATCGGTTTTAAATAGCTATAAATTGAGTTATTTCAAATATAAGGTGTGGATGGGTCGAAATTATCTCATCCAATAGAATTTATACATGTTTAGGTTCCTATTTTAACCTTATCATTTAGATTTAACATTAAGTTAAATAATTTTACTTTTACCGTGTCTTCTTGTGTTCTTATATTATAAGGATAATAAACTCACTATAGGAAGAAAAACGAACCCCATGTTGTTTATTATTAATATATATAACTTTATCTAAGTCATTTTTCCGAACCTTAGATTTTTAAGAATAAAATAAAAATTAATAATATAATATTTGTTTTAAAAACTATTTTATGTCATTTTTGACACTATTTAGAAATTGATTTTTGTGAAAATCATAACATAATTCTTAGTTCGAAATAAATTAATTAAATCAATACTAACATGTAATATTAACCTATAAAATTAGTTGAATTCATAAAAATTATTAAATTACATTTATTTGGGTATTTAAAACATCAATTATGTCAATATTTCATTAATAAGATAATTACTGCATCATCTTTGTGTCATAGTAAATGATAAATATTTAATCCCTAAAAATTATAAATAATTTCCTATGATTTAGATAATTGTATTAGATTTCTTATGACTATTAATTTTTGAAGTTTCATTAAGTTTATCACTAAATTAAAATAATTATACTTAAAAGATTTAAGAAAGTGACATGTTGTCACATTCTTTGGTTTTAATAATAATTAAATTATTTTCATGGACAAAAGTCCATTAAATGAATCTAATCCGACCCTTAGGTGATATGGGTCGACTTTTAGTCATCCAATAGGATTTTTACATGTGTTAGGGTAATTTTATAATATTATATTTACCCTTAATTACCCGATTTACATTTAACTATGGTAAATAAAAATTATCGTAGTTACTATTCATAATTCCCAAAAATAAAAAGTAGATTATTAACATAATTTGGATCCAATGATTCCAAATATTGAATCCATTTTTCCAAATTCAATAAAGAAAAGTTGCAGAAATTAAATTAAAATTAATCCCGTTGTCGAAAGAAAACGGGTTTTTCTTTAAAGCATTGCAAAAGATTGAAATGATTTATCCTACGAATTCATGGTAGAATCAATGCTAATGAAATACATTATATTAAATGGAAAAAATATATTATATTTATACATTAAAACCATTCAATATTATAATTTAACCATATAAATTATTATGATGAAAAAAGTTGTTTTTAATTAAAATATAGCGTGTTTTTACTATTCATCAAAATATGAAAGTTACCAGAATTATATGAAAAATTTATCCAAAGTAAATTTTTTTTTCATGATTCCAAAGAAGAATTTTATTTTGTCAAATTGAATTTATAAACTTGTCAAAAACTATATTTAAAGTGGGTGCGCCATCAAAAGGAGGCAAAACGGCATTTTTTTTAAAAATACTTATTTTACTAGAAAAATTTATTTTGTTCTTATAACATGATCTAGAAAATGTGTAAGATGAATAATAATGTTATAAAATTAAAATTTTAGTTAATACTATTCATAACGGCTAGTTCATAATAATATTATAATAATATATCGTTGATTAGAAAAACCCGGTATTGCGTACAACACACGCTATCGAGGAAGGTCGTGATTGCATGTAATGCAAGCCAAGTCAGCGTTGCGTGTTGTGCAATAATCCTTCGTTGTTTTGTATAATAGAATCCAACCATATTTAATTTATACATTGACTATATATATATATATACTAAATGTTGCGTAGAATAACTATTATCAAAATTGTGTGTAACACGATCCAAGAATAGTGTTGCGTATACTGCAAGCTAATACGGTGTTGCGTATAGCGCAAGGTAATCTTGGTGTAGCATAAAACATAAGACATTAATGAAATTAAAATGAATATTTTTCATAAAATCTCAGGGTGTTACAAGAAAAAAGCATGTATGATGTATTATCGTTGACATTGGGTGTACATATCAATACCTTATAGGAGTACGGGGCACTAGGATAACCTGAACATGATATTTGTAAGAATATGAGGTGATCATCGAGAATTCCTTTCACTTTCCAATAATCCTTCCCTTCATTTCTGAGACAATATAACAATTCCCCATGTACACGGTTGTGTCCTCCAATCAGTTGATCAAGAAAATATAGGAATCATTTAGGTCTTACCATAGGTCGATCACAGCCATTGCGTGTGAAACTGCTTTTTCCTGACTGCATGTACATGATCTTGTAATAGTCAGCATCTAATAAGTGGGATTCCCAAGTTGAAAAGGGAAAAACATAACCTTGGAAATTACAACTTGACCATTAAGGGAGTACATAAGGAATTCTTGGTATGAGGAAGGGACTACCACATACATGGGAAGCAATGGCCTACCCATAAACATCTTATAAGTAGGGTCTTACGAGACAACCATAAATTCAGTGTTGAAAACATGACCTCCGTAATGGGTATTCAGGTGAATTTTTTAACTAGTGTCTACTAAATCCTATCATAACCATGAATTTTGATGTTAGAGGGAATTAGATCTACCTCAGAAAGTTCCATTTTTCACAGTCTCTGGGTTGGGATAATGTTAATCACAAATTGTGTGTCGAACAGATAGTACCAAACCTCCACACCATTGAAATGGAAATGAGGTATAGTAGTAAGATGTTCCCAATTATAGGATAACCACTATCTTCTCTAGAGAAAGAAATGATTTCTGGAAATTTTTGCATCTTTCAATGCCAAAGCGTAGAAGGCTTCTGCAGCTTCTACCTCTATCTCAAACATGAGGGGGCTTCTTAAAGCCTCTGCAAGGGCTTCATTCAAATCAGCTGACAAGAAAATAGCCTCAAGGATAGAGTGATTAATAAAAATTCTTATGAGATGTTTGAGGATATAAATATTCCCTTTCAGACTTACACTTCTATTGATAGGTTGTCACTCTATGACAAGGGGTTTGACCAGTGCTTCTGGATAGACTGGTAAATTTTGGTTGCTGATGGGAATTCCATGTCTCCCACCAATCAAGTTGTATTGTATGACTAATATTTTAATGTTAGATGACTGTTGTCTATCCAAGATAGGACGTGTATTACCATATCATAGCCACGATGTTTCTTCATGATCATGTAGTAAAAATTTTGGTGGAGATAATTTTGGTGTAATGAGATAAGATGGTTGTGCGTGGTGATCTATACACTGGGCCAGCTATATGGTCTCAGTGGAATGCATGTCTTGGATGGAATCACTAAATAGTGAATTCTAGCATCTCACATAACTACGGCTTCGTCATCGTTGTCATTGACGGGGGACATTGGGAGGATTCTTCCGAAACTCTTCATTATCGGGAACCATGTAGGGGTTTACTAGCTTCATGGTGCTAACTGACGTTTACACATGAACCCCACACGAAGAAAACTCCATTATTAGAAAAATTCTGGGGGCAATCCCTATCTCGGAGGGCATGAAATCATAGTGAGTAAGCGATGATGATGAAATTTCTGGGGGACTTTATCCTCGTTTCTTCCCCTTTTAGGAATAAGATGGTTGTGATATTGGTGGAAATGTAGTAACTAGATGTAGCACGATGAATTTTGAAGGATCAGGATGATTCACACAAGCACAGATAATAACATGATCATGGGAGATTTCTTTGAGAACCATCTAATCATCATACTTTTGATACCCACAGTTAGTAACATGCTGACATTCACCCTCGCTATAGCAGTCGAGCGTTATAAACACACATTCCACCTATGTTAGGGCTGGACCCAACATAATTAAGTTATTATCAACCTCTTCTTGAATAATTTCTATAAAAATAGATCACTTCTTGAGGTAATACCCAAGGAGTTGGTGATTGGGGTAGAAATTCGATGGTTCAGTGACATTTTCCTCTTCAGGACTCTTGCATTCGGTCAACAATATGATTCATTGGTCCAAGGCATATTGGAAATATCTGGGGACCTTAGCCTCATTAAATGAGTAAGTCCAATTCCATCTATCCTAAAAGGGTTCTCTAGAATCATAGCCTTAATGAGGGGCTGGGGGATCTAATCAAGTAGGTGGGACCTGATTATCTATAAAAATATGTGGCGGCGCATTACATGGTGTAACATAATGATTATAAGGTGGGTGCTGCTAGGCCAGAGACTACACCTGATGAGGTGGCCCTCGGTGAGGCTATGATGGTGGTTCCACTATTAAAAAGAACATCTTCCCAGGGTCCTCGTTTTGTGTTACTTCTTTGGGATCAGCCATAGAGGATCAACTCTAGGGAACTAAATGAGGCAATAGATGTGCTCTAAAGGCTTCTTCTAGATGCTATTCTTCGTTATAAATATCTTAAAACCCCCCATGGTAGTTCTATGTGATTAGAAAAGGTGCCAATTTAGTATTGACATTCCCCATAGACATTGTTAGTAGCTATCCATGAGTTAGAAGCATATTAACGGAGTATGTGAGGCCGTTCCACATGATAATAGTGTCTGGGACGTTCTTGTTAGGCCACTTCTTTCACTTATAGACATTAGAAATACTCATCTTCTTGGATTTGGGACTAAACTAGAAGATAAACTAACAATGTAGATCCTCCCAATGAGATATTGACCAAATTTGTAGCTGGCTATACCAAAAGAATGTGGGCCGTTCCAGTGTCTGTATGAAAAACCGGATCGAGGTGGCCTCCTATAGTGTTGGAGTTCCCATAATGAGTACACACCTTGAAATAAAGTGGTCTCAATTCTATAGTGCATCACTCGTACCATTAAATGGATAAAATGTATTATTTTTGAAACTTGGGGGAGCTATCACATCATCCTCCCATCCTGGATACTGCTTTCAAATAGGTGTGATCACCACCTATCATGTTACTAGGGCCTCAAGGTAGGAAATGATAGTTGAAATTGGATCATGTTGGTGGGAATTCCTATCTGGATGATGATCTATAACCACGAGTTTATTGGTAGGTTTTTCAACATGATTACTAGGCCAAGTGGCTTGTAGAGTGGCTAGTGGGATAAATTGCATGACTGTTGGGGGTTTGACCCATGGAGATGTAGGGGGAACCTGAGCTGGGTCCCCAGTGGGGTTATCAAAAAACTCGGGTGGATTTGGTGATGTATATCACACCCTCTTACAAAAAACTATAGAATCTACCATGTCTATAGGGAATGGACTATTAAGTTCACATAGTGGAAACTCACTGGAGGGAGGTTGTACCTGCCACTTCGGCCCCGATCGAGGATTACTATTGTCTGGCCATTCTTCCGTAGCACATTCAGTGAGAAGGTCAATGACCATCTTGATATGTTTTGTGATTTTTTGATGAAAATAATCATTTTCAGGGTCATTTTCCATATTCTTCACTGATCCAGATATGTTAAATGGTTTGATGGCCCTAGGGTTCTCTTAACCAATATTGAATTCCCTAACTAAGGAAAATGGAAAGGAAGGCACATGGTGGACCAATGAATTTCATTGCTGGAAAGTAAACCTTCCCAAAGGATTAAAACGGCTAGGCACACTATGAGAGTTAAGTTCTATTCGATTACTCCTTGCTTGGTTTACTTTTCTGATGGGTTATCCATGTTAACTGTTACTCTTCCTTGAGGAATATCCTGAATATCACATGAAAAGTCGGCTTGTGCAATATAGGAATGAAATTAAGGGCATCATACTACCCCCAAACATGGATTTGAACATTGGGGTTTCCACATGAATAAATCTATAGAGAAATACAAATATTTAGATGTATCATTGTTGGATAGTCTGATGACAATTAAATGACTAAGGGTGTTGAGCCTCAGGTAGTGCATCCAAGTCCACAATGCGACATTGTTGGCCGATGTCATCAATGTGTTCTTTCCTCTTGGGGTAAGCCACTCATTGATTATGGAGACTTATTTTTGATACCCATAGGGTTTGGAGGAAGAACATGACCTCCTCATGTGTAATAGTTTCTTTAGTTTCTTATTTTTTTGTTGCAAATGGCAAGAAAATCTATGGGAAATAGTCAAATACTAGAATGTCCCACAAACTCCTCAAATCAGACTAAGGATCCAGCCATTGGATGCCTTATTCATCTATAGTGAGTGTTTTAGGGACCGATAATGGCGTTAAACCATTCCATTTTGAAAGTGTACTGGTTAGTGGAGAGTAATGGATGCGAGCAGACATGCAAACACATCTTGGGAATTCTTCTGATGAATGCACTAGTTTCGCCACCACGTCCCTGTAAGACAAAATAATGACCAATGCTTCCCATACTATTTTTGTTATTATTGTTGGCGGTTCATGATATTGCTCATCCTCTATTGGTTCCCATAATAACAATCAGTGATCTCTGGATGAGGTTGATAATGATCATGTTCATGATCGGGAGGATTGCACGACCATTCCCTAGAAAGAGGCTAACCTTTACTCCCCCTGTATGTATCTTTGTAAGGATGCAGGGATCTAGTGGACCTCAAATTCCCTCAGTATGAGGCTTATACACCTTGTTCTTACTACATCCCCCGACAAAAGGGATTGGGGTGAGGGTTCGATCCTCAAATCAAAGCCTGCCTTAGAATCTGAAATGAATATGGGTTTAATTGTGGTTGGTATATTCCCCAAATTCTTACAATGGTGGTGGTGACCGACCGTACTACCCCAAGATCACTATTCAACACATGGTAGAGTTTTTACAAGGGGAGGTCCTCCATGCATATTGGTGCTAGAGTGGGGAGGACCTCTTCTCACATGGTATAGGATATGAAGAGGGTCTTTAAACCGGCTATAATGGATGTGTAGAGGACATCTGTTCTATTGTGCTGGGGTGTGAGGGGCACTCAAAAAAAAATTCAAAGGGAATACGAAGACTATCTCTATGTTTGACCATTCTAGAGTAGGGAGGGCCTTCGTGTCGGCTGGACCTAATATCATTGGTGCAAATAAGCCCTTCACAATGATTATTTCGACCATGATAAGGACCTACATGTTAATTGTAAATGATGTGGGGGAACATCAATTAGGTGATTACTGGAATGGAATTGACCTCTTTCAGAATCAAAGAGAAAATTTTGAGGGCCTCCATGTTGTTAAGAAACTAATAATGGAACAACCTAACGTTGAAAACCATCTATGTGAGGTAAATTATCATACCATAGGTGAGGACCACAAGGAGGACTATCATACTAAATGTTGATGGAGTCGGGAGTGCCTCCGTTGGAGTTGATGATGTTGGCATGGACAAGACTTCCACATTGTCTGATACTGGTATCAGGAGGACCTATTTACTAGGATCCATCGTTTCGGGTTGGTGTGTGAGAGATGTTTCATTCCCTGGTAACTAGGAGAGCCTATTCATCCTTCTTAATGGGTGAATAGTCCATCAAAATTAGTTTGGCCTAGAAGTGAAACTTCTTTGTAACCGGGTGGTTCCCCCACCCAATGATAAAAGTGGGTGGATAGCTTTGGATGGGGGTTGCACGAGTTGTTTAGGATGAGGACGGTGGGGGCCCCTGGAGGGTGTACTCTTGAGCCTGCACATGATGATGGAATCAAGCCACCTATACTAGATAGGACTATGGAGGGGGTGGATCACCTTATCCTAGGTCTGTAGGACCTACTGGCAATGGTGACTCGGCCGAGAGTGATCCCTCCTTGGCAGCACCCAATCTGATGTCTTGGCCAGGTGGGCTCATATATCCCACACATTTTTGGAATAATGGAGTGAGTCATATGAGCACTCCAGGGATAGGATCCAAAAGGGGTTGGATATCGGAGTGGGGGAGTGGCTCCATGCACGACCCATGGGGGAAGAGGCACTAATGGGGCATAGAGTCTTCCATGGCATGGGGGCCATTTCATTCATTAGTGTGACCCTTTCCTATTCATACAGGATAACAAGAGTCTCAATAACCCTAATATTAATAACTTCAAATGGTGAGAAGGGGTGTCGGTGCCCTGTAGTTGTGGACATGGGATCCAACCCATAGGAGGTGAAGCCATGTGGAATTAAAACATTCATACTTTCACTAACCTTGTGTCCCATAGAGGGAGATGATTGGTTTTATATGGCATGAGCTTTTGTCATGTAAAACAAATAATTCTATCAATTTTACAAACAATAAGGAAGTGATTCACAATTCCCCAACAATATTCATTCTTCCATGGCTCTATAGAAATATCAGCGCTGAAGAAATAGAATACCAAAATTCACAATAGTTATCTACCACCAATATTGGTGAGATTCACACCAGTACCACTATTTTCCTGGTAGAACCTATAACCTGATATCTGGATCCAATTTAATTCTTATCTATTGATTTTTCAAATGCCACTAATTTCCGTATTGAGGGGAAGATTCCACTTTGGGTTCACCAATTCTATTTTTGAACATTTCACTGAGGTGTGGATTTTTCATGCTGTGATGCACTTGATGCTACCCCACATTCTCTCTTTCCAAAGGTTGGAAGCATCTATCATTTATTCTGGGACATTTTCACCTTGATCTAAATGGGATGTTGGGATGTTAGTATCTCTTTATGTGGATTCCTCCGCGAAATTCATCACTTAGTTCTGGTCTTCGTCAGAGATGTGAGTTATTGTTCGTGAATCTCATTCCCAGTGTCGTATCATTGTGTATATTAGTTAACGTTGCTAATTCAATCTACACATTAAAAGGGGTATAGTTGTGGAAGGATCCTTCGGTCAAGGATTTAGTCATGTTGGACATCAATGGCTTGTCAAGACCCTAAAATAGTATTACACCTAGGTTTCTTCACCTTATGATAGGACTTCACGAGGGTGCAGAACCTAATGAATCTGATTTTGATTCGGGGGAATTATATGTCATAGGCATGCCCCTAATATTTTCTTTTTCTTCACATGATTAACACGAGGATTTCCATAAGATTAACTTCCTGGGGAGATGGGATGGAAATCTTAAAAGAAGTATGTGGCACTATTATTATAAAACTGACATGAATGTTGACTAAAGAAGTCCCCAACACACCACATAATTTTGGGATAACCTATTCCAAACAGGTCTGGGAGGAAAATGGGGTTATGAATGGACCAACGATATAAAGTCTAGGTATCACTATGTATCCCATAAGAATGGGAATCAATATACACAAAGTTCATGAAGGTGGTATGATATGCAGACAATTCCGAATGAGGGAGATATCTTCTTTTAATGAGGAATGTCATAATTTATATGTTGTTTAATTTTTTGTGAACATAAATGGTAAGAATCATAGTTTGAGGTCATAATGTTCTGTCCATAAGGTTCCCATTTTAATGTCATGTGTGTGGGACATTCCCATGAAGTTTACTATCATTTAGTAAGGATAAAGTAATGGAGAACACTCAATAGAGGTTAGTGGTGGGCTATTTCAAACCCTACATGAATGAAGAAAATGGTACAAATATGCCACATAATTCCAAGGACTCTGACCAAAATGGCACAAGTGTGTTCATTATGATGCTGATGAACCAAAACAAAATTATGGGTGTCAATTCATATACCATAAAGATGGGAATCAATCCTCACATTTTTATTTATGGTAGTATGATTGGAGGCCAATACCAAAAGGTGGAACGTCAGCTCAAGTGAATACATCAAATGACAAGGTAATTTATCATTACACAACATGGGTGTAAAAGATGTAGTTTTTTACCACATGATAAATACATAAGAGATCATAGTTTATGGTCATAGTGCTTGGACCAAGAGATGGAAATATTTCCTAAGTGGACATATTTGATTTGGTTCCACAAGGTGACTCGACGTGAATTGTGAAAAAAATTCTGTACCAACCCAAAAATTACCATAAGAACGTCGACAATTTAAAGTCATGATTCCTAGAATAAGGGACAAAAGCTCCTCATGTTAAAACCAAAATATGTCTAGTCCTTTCATGTATACCCAAATCATAACCATATCCATAACACCATGTGATTTGTGCATGACTAGGAAAACATGGGATGATAAGATCATTGAAACACATGGAATAAAGAGCTGGGGGAATGGTTTGGAGTCAATGATGGACCTCACAATATTAATTCAACCTATTCAACATTCTTGGGTTGGCAGAGGGAGAACACTAAGGGTGTCAAGATTCCAATAGAACATAATGGAGTGGAATGGAACGTGAATCACATGAACAATATTTAAGGCTTATAAGGGGTGGTGTAAAGATGGAGGATAAATGTTAACCACGTTTGAAACAAGGCATCTAAATCATGTTACCTGAAATGGGAACAACCAAATTGGTGTCTACGAATGAACATATTTTCAATGTGGTAATTGTGTTAAATTTTAATTCAAAATCCTTAGGGATATTGTCCCTAGAAGGTAGTAGAGCACTAATCCCTATCATCGGTGCTATTTTGGGGTTCATTCGGATGTGAAATTAGAGGGAAACCCAACTAAACGGAACCATGAAGCATAGAATTGGATGAAAACATGTCCATGTAGAATCCAAAAATCATGGTTCTAAACCACAATGTATCTGGGCATATTGGTGTGGCATAATAGAGGTCGAGATGTCTAGGTATAAAGTGGGGAAATGGTATGATGAACTGGGAGGCGAGGAAGAGGTGAAATGCATTGGTGATCAAATGTATCCCAAGAGGATGGGAATAAAGCAATATGTAGTTCTTGAAGATATTGAGAATTTCATCATAGTACAACAATGACATAAGAGAATGGAAGGAAGATCCTTGAATGGAAGTACATGGTATGGCTATCATAATACCGATGTTAATGAGAAATATAGTGGTCATCACCACACCACATTGTTCTAAAAGAGTTTGGTCCATGGGGCTAGAAAATGGGAAGGATTCGATGTACCTAGGGATCGAAAAAAAGAAAAAATATTCGGTCATTCCTATATATTTCCAGAGGATGGGAATCAACCCACAGGTGGTTCTATAAAATGTCATGGTAGGTTCCAATTACAGGGAAAATAGTATCATGCAATTCTGGATCATTCACCAAAAGAAGTTTCATTTGAATGATCCTTTTCATTCTTTATGGTGGATCTGTTTTCATTATGTGAAGCAATAAAACTATGTCGTAGAATCCGGGCATCACTATAGGATTAACGACATTTTTAGGCACTAGAAATGGAAATGGTGAATGGATGATCCCAAACATGATGTCCCCTCGAGTGAGGACACCACAATGTAGTGCCATTTTTCATCGTGTGGCCATGATGATAGGGTCACAGTTTAGGGTCGTATGATAAGACGAACACAATCATTTTAAAGTATAATGACAATGCCAAAATAGTTTAAAGTCATCTGAAAACATCATACAATGTTTAACATCATATGGATTGTATGCATACAAAAGTACAAGGTTTTAAAGGGACTGTGCATTGAAAATGAATATATTAGTCCACACCACACCACACACAACCCCTGGGGAAGAAACCTCAGGCTGAGGGGCTTGAAAACGTAAATGGACCTAGTGATGGACCCAAAGACGAATTGGCTGGGAATTCTTATGTATCCAATGTGGATGTGAATCTATCCATATGTAGTTCTTGAAATTTATTCAGCTTAATGTTGTGTGGCATGGATGAGTGGGAGACTAGAAGTAAGGGGAATTATGTGGTGAGGAAATTATTGATCCAACACGAATGAGGAAATAAGTCCTCATATGTCACACCACACAATCGCATAAGAATAAAGGACCAAGACTGAACATAAATGATTAATATTAGATCCTGAGCAGGACCTAAAAAGAATTTTTTTTGTGTTCCTACATATACCATGGGGAGGGGAATCCATCCACATGTACTTCTTGAAATTTATGTTGTTTAACATCGTGTTCTAAGGATGAGGGGGTGGGGGTCTTAGTTTATGGTTGTAGATCTTAGAACGAAATACATGGGATTCCTTGAAGTGAGCACAAACCTTGAGCAAGTCCATAAGCCCACTTGAGTTAAGCACACTTTGGGAAACAATGGAATAGAATGTCCTCTTAGCATTGGGAATGATTGGTAAAGGGAAATGATGAGGAGCCAAGGATGACACCATGACATCGACTCTTGATGCATAAATGTGGAAAGAGGGATAGAACCAAGTTTATAATTATTCCATTTCATCATGATGGAGTGGAAATGAATATGAATCAGGTGATCAATATTTCTGTTTCTATGAGGGTGGAACAATGATGGAGCATAACTTTTGACTATGTTCGAAACACAACATCCATAACATGTGGCCTGAAATGGTAACAATAAATGAGGTCTGATTGTTTACTATAATTTCAATATGGAACTTGATGCATAATGTTGTTAAATATCCTCTAGGATGTTGGACCAATACAGTATGAGAGCACTGAGGCCAAGAATTCATGTCGTTCGGAGGTACATTTGGATTCGAAAGATGATTGAATCCAAATTAAAGGGAATCATGTAGCATAAAAATGGATGAAAACAAGTCCATATAGAATCCAACACTCTAGGTCCTAAACCATAATTCATATGATCACATTTCTGAATTTCCAAAAGGGTTAGGGGACCGAATTTTAGGGAAGATGACTCAAGGAGATGAGTGGAGGAGAGGGTGATGGATAGCTCTCAAAAGATTGGTACATGGCATTGCTATTGTAAAACCAACATGAATGACTACATAATCCCACACCACACCACAACCCCCCCCCCCCGATGAATTTAGGACAAGGGGACAAACATAAAAGATAGTTTTGAAATAACATGGGTGGAGAAGATGAAAAAATGTATGGGAATTCCTATGTACACCATGAAGATTGGAATCCAGAAACACGTAGTTATAAAAATGTAGTGTAGATTGACATCATGAAAAATGGATTAGGGGAGGATTATCTTCAAGATATGTGTGTGGCGTGGTAAAAATAAATAGCCTAATGTGAATGAGGATGAAATATACACACCTCACTGCACAATCCTAATTGATAGCTTGCGCCAGATGGATGAAAATTTCAATAGACCGAAGGTTGGGCCCCAAATAAGTTTTGGGCATTACAACGTATCCCATAAGGATTGGAATTAAGACGAACATTTTTCTATAAGTGATTTTCAGTTTAATGTTATGTGACAAGGATTAGGGGAGATCACAGTATAAATTTATAGAGCTTAGATCATTTTGTAGTTTATTGAATTGAGAGACAAGTGATGAGTAGTTTTACATCCTTCAGACTAGACGGATCACATTGTTTAATGTCATGCATTGAAGTCTGAGACACATAATCTTAGGTGATATATATCTTGAAGAATTTATCATTTGTGGGAGGATTAATACGACCGTCATCCTTGTTTTGTAGAGAGTATTCACCATTATGGTAGACCTAGTGAATTATATATGGTCCATCCCATTTGGGCTCCAACGTTGGGGGTTTCCTGTGGGGTATCATTGGAGAATTTCAGACCAATATCGTATACCCTGTAAGTAAATAATGAAGGCATAAATTCTAGATGAAATCCCTAGCTATCTTGTTCTGATTCCTCTCTAGATTATGCATGACATAGAGTCTATTCTCATCGAGGGCCACCAGTTCATCTATACATATTACAACTACTTTTTTTGTTCCTTGCAGATCGTAGAAAGATATGCGTAATTAGGGTAGCTGAATCTCTATGTGCATGAATTCTTTTGTTCTATACAGTAAGGAATATCAAGTCACCTGATTGGAATTACGTGTTTTCGTTCAATATTCCCATTGAGTTTTGGGGAGTTTGTATTGAAAAATTTTATTTTTCTGACAAACAATCATTTGAAAGATGTTTGAGTGGTTTTTTTTGAATTCCATGATTTACCCATTATCTTGAGCATAATATTGAGAGGTATGATTGTAATAGATTTTGTACTTGCAGTACAATTTATTCAGTTTGGAATCCGGGATATTGGTGTTGTTATTGTTTATTATGAAATGATGGAATCTGAATCGATGGGTGATATTGGAGCTTACGAACTCCATGATAGAACGAGCCTTGACTTCCCACAGTATAATTTCATCATCCATTTTGGGAAAAAAATCTATAGTGGTCATGATGTACCTGCACTAGAAATTTTTTTCTGGTGGGTATGGTCCAATGTCATCGATTTTGTAGACTGCAAATGGCCAAGAGTACATGGTCGTATAGAGTGGTTCTTGTGGTCGATGCACAAAATTAGCATGTATATTGCATGCATGAAACCTATTGGAAAAACTGATGAAGTGATGAATCATGATGGATAAAAAATACCCCAATCATCAGATCAGATTAGAGAGTCTTGGCCATGGTTAATGAGCCCCGTCGAAATAGGCATAGACATCCAGCAAGACCTACCAAATCTCACCCCAAAGAATGAAGCCGATGAGAATCCCATCAAACCCTCATCTCTAGAGGATCTGCTCAATACTAGGACATCTATAGAGGGTAAAATACATCATGTTCCATCATATCTGGTCACACCTAGGTCAGTCTTCCTAGAGATTATCGTGTCAGAGATACTCGATAATGGGGGACCTCCAGTAAGGAGTCACATTGAACATTGCAGCAGGTGGGCCTTGAAGTCCTAATGTGGAGGAATTAGAGGTAAGGTGGCTCATCTAATAACTATCCCCATCATTCGGAGTGATGGGAGATATGAATATTTGATACACCACATGTATAATAAACTCATCCTAGTCATGGTTTTCAAGAGATGAGGAATGGCTAAAAAAGGGATCAGCTTGACCGTTTTAGTAAATTCAGGCTTAGAAGGGAACTCAGTCATCAGCTGGTTAGTACACTCTATCAAGGCTATAGGCTCTAGATTCCTAATTGAATAGTAACCATTAACCTTCTTGTGGACTAGTTTAGGGTACCCTTTCACAATTAGGTGGGGAACATCAATCTTGAGGGATAGCTCTACATTGGTGATCAGAGCATGGTACTCTACATGGTTGTTGGTACAACCGTCTGACAATATAAATGAAAAGGGCAGGATATAATGTGCATACATGGTAAAGATGATACCCAGGCCGACTCTATTGAGTCTGGGATCATTGAGTCTCATGCTGGTATGACTTTGGGAAGTTCCATCAAAGTGAATTTTCCAACATGGAATTGTCTGATCTACTGAGAGGATTTCCTCATCAAGAGAATTATGATCCATAGATTTTCTTATGGGGGTCGGATGGGTAGAAATAAATTCTTTAAATTCATGTCATGTTATAGCCATTCGGGGAAAAATATTGATGTTGAAAAGTTGAAGGATCACTTCCCACCAAGATAGATTTCCCATCAATATGGGGTGGTTCATATTGCACATTAGTAGATCCACTCTAGACAGTAGTTGTATCTCATTGTGCTTCATTTAATGTTGTAAATTCTGCTTTGTGAATACTTTCGTGAGTAATCTCTTCTCGATAGAGGAGTATTTGGTCTCTTTATTGAGGAGATATCATGTGAGAGAATAATAATTGTTCCTTATTGCTTCATAGATCATAAGGATGAGAATGCCAATAAGAGACTATTCTAGATAGGTCCCATAAGAGAATAGTGTATTTCATGGAACATGTGGAATTAGAACTAGAGGTTATAGAATTTACTGGATGATTTCATCGAAAACATTATGGAACTCTTCATCCAACTGATAATCTTATCCTTTCTTCATGATTCGGAAAAAGGGATTACACTTTCCATCTAGATTTTAGATGAATCTGTATATGTATGCTAAGTGGAATTAAAATCTTTCGGGATCCCAAATGTTTCCCATATGAGACATTTAACATAGAGCCTTGATCTTTTTTGGATCAATCACAATGCTTCTGTAGCTGAGAATGATGCCAAGAAACATTCAGGGGGTGACCGCGAAGTCACACATCAAGGGGTTCATCTTTGGATTGTGGGAATGGAAGAAGATGAACACTTTCTAAAGCTATTTTATATAGTATTTAAGATTTAGATATTTAACCACATGGTCATCCACATATAATTCCACCAATTTCCCTAGGATCTCCATGAATATGTAGTTCATGGAACATTGATAGGTTGAACCGGAATTATATAGACTGATGGGAATTACCTTGTAGCAGAAAGAACCTTGTGGTTCCTTGAAAGTTTTAGACTCTTCATCCTTGGAGGGAGGGGGAATTCAGATTTTATTACATCTTTAATACCCATCAACGAAGGAGAGAACCTGGAACGCAGCAGTGACATCGATCAATAGTTCTTTCGTACAAAGGGTGATGTAATCCTTTATACATTGACGGTTCATATACAAGAAGTTGATGTGGGATATGATCTGTCCATTCTTATTACTAATGGGCACAATGTAATATACAAATCTAGGGAATTGGGCCTCCTGGAAGATGTTTGATGTGATGATATTATCAACCTTGGCCTTGACCATTACATCGTTAAAAGGGTGCATCTTTCTAGGAGTCTGTTTGAACACGCGATGATTTCCTAGAATACCATGATCGTGGAAGGAGACTAGTTGAAATAGCCTTGTAATCTCATCGTAAATCCTAGAAAATACATCATGATTATTATTCAATAAATCCACTTGTCGTTGTTTCTCCTCGACATGAATAGTGGTAGTGATCAATGTTGGTTTCATATCAGTCTCGTCAACGAGGTTCACCTATAAATATCCAATGATTGCGGAAGTGAAACCCTCTTAGAATATTATAGGGGATTCTATAAGGTCCTCATCTTCATCCATAACAGGAGGGTCATCAGTGAGAGGAACCACTTCTACATTTATAGGTCTTCTTGAGACACTGGTGTCAGCCAAAGAAGTGGTGGACATTACATTGGTGGACTCATATACTATTGAAACCATGGTGGTGAAAGCAGTTGACCCAACCCTATATGGACTTCAACCTAGGGTGATATGTTTGATTAGATCACAATAATAGTGTCAAATAAGCATGAGACGGTCCAATCCCATTGTGGAGAAACAATCATGTATGATGTATTATCGATTCCATGGGGTGGACGTCTCAATACCATATAGGAGTACGATGTACTGGGATCACCTGAACCTTGTTTTTGTTGGAATTTGATGAAATCTTATAGAATTCCTTGCACTTTTCAATGCTCCACCCCATCATTCCTGGGAAAATTAATCATTTCCCCTTGTACATGGATGCAACCTCTAATGAGTGGATCAAGAAAATATAGTCATCATACAGGTCTTACCACGGGTTGATCAAAACCATAATGTGTTCAACCACATTATCCTAACTACTTGTACATGATCTTGTAATTGCCTGAATCCTAGAAGTGGGATTCATAAATGGAAAAGGGAGACACATCCCCTTGGATAATTTCAAATCAACCATTAAGGGAGTACATAAGGAATTGGTGGTATGAGGAACTGACTTCCACATATAGGGGAATCAGTGGCAACCCATCTACACCTTGTAAGAGGTGTCTTACGAGGCAACCATAAATTCGTGTTGGAACCTTGGCCACCGAACTGAATCTTCAGGTGAATTTTTCCAACTACTGTCTACTCCATCCTATCATAACCTTGAATTTTGAGGTATGAGGTACATTGATCAGACTTGGACAATCCCATTTTTGCTTTGTGTGTGTTGGGATATTTTTAATCTCAAATATGGTTTTCATAAGATAGTAGAAAACATCCACACAATTTGAATTGAAAATGACGTACAGTGGGTGGATGGTACTATGTATTGGAGAACTTATACCTTTTCCAGAAAAATAGATGATTTCATGACATTATGCATACTTGGCTGTCTAAGCGTGGAAGGCCTCGGTAGCTTCTACCTCTATCTCAAACTGGTGGGGGATTCTTAAAGGCTCTGCATAGGCTTCATGCATATCCACTGAGAGGAAAAGATCATCAAGGATGGAGTGATTCTTAGAAATTCTTGTGAGATGTTTTAGGAAATCATTATTTAGTTACATATGTACGCTTATTTTGACAGGATATCGGTCAATGACAGGAGGTTTGATGGGGGATTTTGGCTAGACCGATAAATTTTTCATGGTGATGTGAATACCACATTACTCTATAGTCAAATTGAATTGAATAACTGCCATTTCAATGGTAGATGACTAATGTATATCCATGAAAGGATGTGGATTACCATAGCATGATCATGGTCATTCTTGACGATCAATTATTACAAACTATGGTGCATGCAGTTTTGGTGAAATGATATATGAAGGATGTTCATGAGGATCTATACATAGGACTTTCTACATGGTCTCAATGGAATTCCTGGCTTGGATGAAAGCACTAAACAATGCATTACAACATTTCTCAAAACTACAGATTCGTTGTCACTGGCATCGGTTGGGGACGTTGGGAGGGTTTTTCTAACACTCTTCATCGTTAGGAACCATGTAGGGGTTTATTAGCTCTATGAAGATAAGTTAAGTGTACCCATTATTTCCAATTGAAGAATAATCCATCATTTGTAATGTTTTGGGGGAAATCTATTTCTCTAAGGGCATTAAATCGGTGTGAATACGCGATGATGATGGAATTCCTAGGGGAATTTTTCGTCATTTCGTCCCCATTTAGATAAAAGAAGGTTGTGATTTTGATGAAAAATTAGTGGTTGTAGGTAGCATAGTGAATTATAAAGGATCTTTTTGATTCATATATGCAGATTTAATTCCATGATCAAGGGAGATAGCCGTGGGAGCCATCCGATCATCATAATTTTGAGACCCTCATTTAGAAACATGCGGACAATCCCCCTCTATATTATTGTCGGGAATTATAAACACACATGACTCTTGTTCTAGTGTAGAACCCATCCATACTATGTTAATATAAACCTAGTCATGAATAGTTTATTTAAAAACATAGCACTTTTTGATGGTATTCCCAATGATCTAGTGATAGTTGCTGTACTTGGGTGGTTTAGTGATATCTGCCTCTTTTGGCCTCAAGAATTCAGTCATTTGTAGGATTCCCAGGTCCAAGGAACATTTTAAATAACTGTGGACCAATGACTCATTAAATTAGTAAGTCCAGTTCGTTTTGTCAAGAAGTGGGGCTCTAGGTGTCTATCCCTAATGTGTAGTTGGAGGATCCAATCGAGGAGGTGGAGCATGAATAACTATCATAGGAGGTGGTGGCACGTTACGCAAGGTAACATACTAATTCATAGGTGGGTGTTTTTGGTCCAAAGGCTTAACATGATTTGGTGGCCCTCTGTGAGTCTATAAAGGTGGTTATACTATTAATAACTATAACATTCAGTGTCCTCTATTTGTGATACTCCTTCGGGCTTGGCTATAAAAGATTTGATCTTGGGAACTACATTTTGCAATATATGTTCCTAAATGGCTTCCTCTAGATGTTGGTCTTTGTCAGAAAAATCTTGATATTCCTATAGGTAGTATTATTTGATTACAGAATGGGGAAATTCAGTTTTGACATTCCCCAAAAACATTGTTAGTAGCTATTCTTGAGTCAACGACATGTCAAGAGAGTACATGATTCCATTTCACATGGCGATAATATTTGAGACGTGCTCACCAGGTCTTCTTAAACATGAAGACATTAGAAATACATGTATTCTAGGTGGTGGAAATAAACTCGTAGATAAACTAACTATGTAGATATTCCCAACTCGTTACTGACCCAATGGGTAGCTGGCTATACCAAATGAATATGGGTCTTTCTAGTGTCTGTACAAAACATAGGATCAAAGCAGCCTCCTATAGTGCTAGAGTTATCATCATGAGTCCTGAACTTAAAATAATGTCATCTCAATTATATAGTGGATCACCATTCCCATTAAAGGTGAGAAGGTATGATTTTTGAAACCTGGGGGATCTATCACATCATCCTCCCATTACAGATAAATCATTCCTTTAGGTGGGATCGCCACCAGTCTAGTTTCTAGGGCCTTTATGTGGGAAAGGAGAGTAGACATTGGATTATCTTGGTGGGGATTCCAGTCTGGATGAGGATCTCTAACCACCATTACATTGGAAGGTTGTTAGACATGACTACCAGGCCTAGTGGATCATAGAGCATCTTGTGGGACAACATGCAGGACTGTGGGGGGAATGGCCAGTGGAGTGGTTGGGGGAACCTGATCTGTGTCCCAAGGAGGTTTATCAGGAATCTCAGGTGGATTTCATGAGACATATTAGTACCTATTACAATTAAATCCAACATACACCATGTCTATATGGGTTGTATTATTAAGGTAACTTGAAGGAAAATCACTGGGGGAGTTTGTACCTATTCCTGCTGCCCCGACTGAGGATTACTATATTCTAGTCATTGTTCCGAATCACATTCAGTGAGAAGTTCATCAACCATATTATTAGGTTTTGCGAGTTTTTGATGCATATAATCTTTTTCAGTGTCATCTTCCATCTTCTTCACTATGCTAGACATGTAAAAGGGTTTGATTGAACCAGGGTGCTCTTTACCATTATTGGGGTCCTAAATGAAGGGAAATGACAAGGATGTAACATTATGGACAAATAAATTTCTTTGAGTGAATGTTACCCCTCAAAAAATATTAAAGAGGTTAGGAACAACACGATAGTTAAGAACTATTCAATGAGTCCTAGATCAGTTTCCTACTCTGATGGGTCATCCATGTTAACTATGATTGTCCCAGGAAGAATATCCTCGATATCACATGAAAGTTCAGGATGGTTCTGGTTAATTTTGAAATGAATGGCTGCATACTGCCCCAAACCATTGATCTGAACATGGGGGGAAGCCTTATAAATTATTCTATACAGAACTACAAATAATTAGATGTATTTTTGTTGGATGGTATGATGATTATTGTGTGACTATGGGTGCAGAGCCACTGGGAATGCATCCATGTCAACCATGCGGCATTGCTGGACAATGTCATCAAAGTGTTCATGACTCTTGGGGTAAGCCGCCCATTGATGATATTTACTGAATTTTTTTACCCATAGGGTTTGGAGGAAGAACATTAACTCCTCCTGAGTAAGATATACTTGGGTACTACATTCTATGATTGCAACTGGCCAGAACACCTCTGAGAAAAGGTCTGGTATGTGAATTTTCCACAAACACCTCATCTCAGACTCAGAATACGACCCTTGGTTGCCTAATTCACAAACTAGGAGAATTTGAAGGATAAATAACGACACTAAGCCATTCTATTGTGAAGGAATACTAGTTTTTGGAGAGGAAGGGATAAATAAAAACATGCCACCGCATCATAGAAATTATTCTAATGAATGAACTAGTTACACCAACACATCCATGTAAGATAAAATAATGATTAATGCTTCTAGTACTATTGTTTCTATCATTGGTGGTGGTTCGTGCTATTTATCATCCTCTGTTGGTTCCTATAATAACTCTCAGTGATATATAGTTGCAGTATAAAATGATCATGTTGATGATAGGGAGGATTGCAGGACCAGACCCTAGAAAGGGGCCAAATCCTCATCCTCTTTTATGTATCTTTGTATGGAAGTAGGGATCTAGAAGACCTCACATTCCATAAGGATGAGGCTTATACACCTTGTTCTTAATACATCCCCCAACACAGAGGATCAGGGTGAGGGTTTCTTCAACGAATCGCAATCTGCCTCAAAATATGAAAATAATACGGGTTTAATTCTTGATAGAAACACCCTTGAATTCTTATGTTGGAGGTTGGGACCCACCCTCCTGCCATAGGATATTTATTTCGAGAAAAGTTATATTTTTGACAAGGGGAGGTCCTCCGTGTGGATTTGTTCAAGAGTGGGGAGGACCTCTTCCCACAAGGGATGGGATATGTGGAGGGTATTCATACTAGTTATGACTAATGTGGTTAGGAACTCTTTTAGAATGTGCTGGGGTGTGAGGGGAACTCAAAAAAATGACAAACGGAACAAGAGGAGGGTCTCCTTGTTTGATAGTTTGGGAGTAGGGAGGGCCTCCCTGTCGGCTGGACCTAATAGCATTGGTACAAATATGGCCTTCGTACTAATTATTCTAGGCATGAGAAGGACCTATGTTTTCATTGTTGATGATGCTTGGGGGACATCCACTTTGGTGATTGCTGGAATTGAACGGACCTCTCCCTGAATTGAAGAAAAAATATGGAGGGCCTCCATGATGTTGAGAAACATAATACATAAGACCCTATCATTGAAAAACAGTTATGTGAGGGAAATTATCATACCATAGTTGAGGAGAATGGGGAGGACATTCATGATGAATTTTGTGGAGCGAGGAGGTCCTCTGCAGGATTTGATGATGTTGGAATGGGTAGGACATAATCTCAATCTGATACTGGTATAGGGAGGACCTCTGTAATGGGTTCCATCTTTGCGGTTTAGTGCATGATAGATATTTTTTTGCATGGTAAATTGGAGATCTAGTTCAACCTCATCATAGTGTTACTAGTACATAAAAAATTACTAGTCCTGGAAATGAATATTCTCTATAACTTGGTGGTGCCACCACCGAGTGACGAATGCAGGTTGATAGCTCATGCGGGTAGTTTCTGGGGCCATTGAAGAATAATACGGTGGGGGCCCTACATGGTATACTCTTGAGCCTCCACTTGATGTTGAAATTAGTTCAGCTAAACATGATAAGACAATGTCGGGTGATTGACCACCTTCTCCAAGGTATGTAGGACCAGATGGTGACGCTGACTCGTCAGGGTGTGATCCCCCCTTGGTAACTCCCAAGCTTATGTCTTGGATGGGTGGACTCATACATCCCTTACTTCATCATCCTAAGGGAGTGATTCATATGAGTTCTCTAGGTATAGTATCAAAAAGGTGTTGGAGATCGGATTGGGGAGTAGTGGCTCTATGCACGACCCTTGGGGGTGAAGGCATTGACGATTCATAGAGTCCTTCATGTCATGGCAGCCATGTCCCTCATTATGGTGACCCCTACCCGTTTATACTAGCTAACAAGAGTCTTAATAACCCTACTCTGAATATGTTCAAAGGGTGAGAGGGGATGTGGGAACCTTTTTTCTATGGGCATGGGATCGATCACATAAGAGTTAAAGATATGGGGAATTGTAGCATTCATACTTCCCCAACCCTAGTGACTCCATGAAGGATATTATTGGTTTTTTATGGATTAACATGGTTTGCTATAAATAAAAATAAATATATCATTATTATAGACAATATGAAGGCGATGAAATGTTCCCCCGCACTGTTTATTCTTTCATGGCAGGATAGAACGATTGGCGCAGACAACATCGCAGACCATAATTCCAAATAGTTAACTACACCCAACATTGGTGAGTTACATACCAGGACCACTATTTTTCTAGTAGAACCTAGAACTAGATATCTAGATCCAATTACATGCTTAATTATTTATGTTTTAAATTCCATTAACAACCATAATGAGGAAAATATTTAATGTTGGGTTTACCATTTCTATTTTGGACCATTCACGGAGGTGTGAATCCATTATACTGTGACACACTAGATACTTCCCCACATTATCACTTTAAAAAGGATGGGTGCATCTTCCACTTATTCTGGGAAGTTTTCACCTTTATTGAAGTGGTATGATGAGTTTTTAGTCTCTCTTTCTATGGATTTATCCTTATAATTTATCACATTGTTCGGGTCTCTATCATAGATTTGAGTCATTGTTCATGAATCTCATTACTAGTGCCATATCATTTTGGACATTAATTAATTAATTTATATATATCATGACATTACAAGGGGTCTAGTTGGGGAAGTATTCTTCATTCAGGGTTGTAGTAATGTTGGACCTCAATGGTGTGTCTGAACCCTGAAATTTTATTACACCTAGGTTTCTTACCCTTATAATAAGACTTCTTGATGGTTTGGAACCCAAGGAATCAGATGTTTATTGTGGGGAATTATATGACATAGGCATGAACCAAAGGTTTTCCATTACTTCCCATGTTTAACATGGGGTTTTCCATGCGTTTAACATCAAGCGGAGATAGATCAGACTGATTGGAACACTGATTGAAGTGGATCATATGGGTGGATCCAAACGTCCAATGAATACGGATCCAAGGATTCTTGGGTCGCAATAAGGGGGACACCAAGGTTTATTTTTGGTTGGGATTGATGATCATGGAGGAAACCAACATACCTTGTATTGAAGACTCGGATAAAACACATGGATTTTAACATGGTGATGAATTGGGGTTTACATAAAGGACTACATATCAAAAACTTGTTAGGGAATACACATGGTTAGAATCACATCCAAATAGGGGAACATTTGGTTGGAGGATTGTGGAATGCGGAGGGCATATGTGTGGTTGGATTCCCGAGTGTCGCAAGGTGAAATTATGGGATGTATGAAATTATCTCACCAGGATGTGGTGGCCTGGGTAAGAATTCGGATGGATGACAGATTGTTGAATGAAGTGGATGGGATGAATGTGTTGGAACCGACCCAAAGATAACGATGATGTTGGTATTTAACCTCATAAGGGCTTCCAATGTACCCAACTCTAAGAAGTAATAGCTCAATATCCACATAGTTTGGTGGGTGATGGGACACTTAAGGAGGTGGCCTGTGAGAATAGATGCATGGATGTGACCCGACAGAAGTAGAACCCCCAGGTTAAGGAATGTAATCCCCAAAACACAATCTCCCAAGGGATACACTAGGAAGGGACATGCGTTATTGGAATGAACATCAAATAGGCCTCATATATATGCCAATTTTAGAGAATAAATGTCCATGTAGTTCTGAATGATAAATAACATCGGGTTGTACACAAAGGAAAACCTCCCATAGACATACTGGGGTATACACAAGGTTATTATACCATTATAAGAGGGAAAATCTAGGTTGGAGGATTATAGATTATGTGTGGGGCTTATATGTGGTTAGTTACCTGTGAACTGGTCTGACACCACTATGGGACATACCCAGGATGTGGGTCCCAAAAATTGGGATAAAGATGTTTACAAGTTTTTTGGGTTGATCCTTAGAAAGGATTCCTATGTTCCATGTCTAGGAGACAGGGATAAAAACTCATATAGTTTGAAATCTAACAGTTCAACATTAAGTAAGAAAAAGGGTAAAAAATGTTTACCATATTACGAGATGAGGATGAACCAACATGAAGTGGTCAGGACCGATGTGTGATAGTCATAAACCACAATGATACATCATACGCACCATTCCTAGAATGGTAAAATATCAAATTAATAGTATTTATAATAAGATGGGATTGAGGCCTACATGCTTAGGCGGTACAAAAATGGGTGTCATGGTTAATTCTTACACTAGGCCCACACGAGTCGTGCTCTGTGTGAGAGACAATAGGAATTAAAGACATGACGATCAGGTCAGGAAATATGTGTCCTTGGGGAATATATCAGTATTACAAATGTTTAGTATCTCTAGGAGATAGATATTAGGACATAATCCATGATGGAGGCCCAATGGAGGAAAACCCCAGTGGGAGTGGGATGGGGTATCGAGAGTCCCATGCGCCTATCTCCACACTGGTCATGGTGCTCAAAATTGGCAAGGAGTGACGGTGCAACCTCCAACTAAAAAGGAAATGGGCTTGCACTATAATGTTTTCCATTACCCATGGACAAAAATTTGTTCTATAAAAGGATGATCTCATTCCATGTGACGAATATCTCACTCTCTTGGAGATAGGTAGGAATGGAAAATGTCCGACATGTAGCACCCCATGTATATTTCATGCGAAGAGCAACAATTTTACATCATGTGTTGTGGACGATGATGCTTGGCAGTTTAACATCAAGTCTCTTGAATGAGGGGGATTCTCTCCTCACCCCTATGAATTATAGAACTAGTTCTCTTCGACACTTGTTAACGGTAATGCACCAACAAGGCTGAGTGGATATGTGGTTATGTAGTGATCCAGTGTGGGGATCACATTTTCATGTATATGAGAAATGGAAAAAAAAAAAGTCAAAAAAAAATATGTGAAGAAGCATGAGGCATATAATTTCAACATGAAGAACCAACCAAGGGTGCTTGAAATAACTTCATACATGCTTGGAGGGACACATTAGAAAAACATTTTCTGAGAAAGAGGACTCACCGAAAGGGGTCATTCATAGCTCAATGGGTCATAGAGAATACAGCATCACGGAGCCCATAGGCTGAAAAGCCAAAAGGGATTACAGAGCACTTCACCTCTAGGTGCATAGAGCTGGGTTGTGAAAAAAGGAACTTATAATATATGACATTGCAAAGAGGATGACTTTACAATGTATAGTATCATGGCCTCAATGTGGAGTGCACTTGTTTGTAGAAGTTTCTTCATGAAGCATGTGTACTTCGCAATGTCCCAAGTAACCAAGGGGGTCTCTATCCTTGGTGATGGCACGTAGGCTCCATGAAGGGAATACCTCTCTGAAAATAGTGTAAACAAGAGTAAAGTTAAAGGGATTTGGCAATTCTCAAGTATCTCAGTTGATTATTTTTTTGATGTTTCATAGATAAATGGGTGTTTCGTGATTTAGGAGCATAAAAGGTGAATGATCAAGGATTATATCCCTTTTTATTTAGGGGATACTAGTATTTATAGGTTCTATGGGGGATTGAATATCTGATAGTTCACTGACACGCCTCTTGTGATTTGCCATCAAAGACAGATTCCGTCATGTTCGTCATAACTGTGAAGTCAAATTTCATCCCCTCTATGGAACATAGGCTTGCATTATTTATTCCATGTAGTTCATATATTCTTCTCTCAATATCCAATGAATCATAGAATGTGAACATCAATCCCTTGTGTCGTGAAGCCTCCCATTAATTTTGTAGTAATAGTAGAGTTGATAGTCTCATTCCTCTGTGGCGGGCGCAGAGGAGGCATTAGATTTGCACAAGTCATACTGCTAATGATAATTTTGGGGGTTATTCCTAAAGAATCCCACTTTTTCCCACTTTTTTCCTTTTCATATTTTCCCCATTCACATATTATGGAACCAATAGTTTCAACCATTTCTATGGTAAGCAATACGTACGAATGAGTAGCGTCTTCATTTTTCATTGATTTTTATATAAAGATGGTAAGTATATTTTTATCCTTTCATAATGATATTAACATAAATAAACTCATATTAATTATTTAAATATTAATAGATATATTATAAATATGGTGTAGGGAATAAAAATGAGTCACATTTCTGTGTGGAGGTCATTTCTCACACCTACACACGAACGACATTATAATTTTTATGTGAATAAAAAGTAAGTATATAACTAATATATTATTATATTATAATAATTCATATGTCATTAATATAACATATAAACATTAATACCTTCGGTATAGCTATTTTTAATATACAGTGATGAATAGAAAACCATATCGGTTCAAAAGGCGGTAGTCTTCCCACACACAAATGAAATGTTCTTTTCACATTTGAAAAAAATTTAAGATGGTTTAATGTGATTATATTTACACAATATTATATTTTTATATTAATGTGATTGTAGTTATTATTTCATCATTGTTGGATGATATTATAAAGTTGTGGAACAAGAAATAAAATACAAATACTTATTGAAAATGATACATTTTGTTCAGTTGACCACGAATAAAGAACACCTCAAACCACTAAAGAGGGTGTTATGCCTAAAATGTGGCATAAATAATGTGGGTAGGGACTAGAGGAAGGTATTTGGGATGATTGTGTTCAATCTAAAAGGTTATTTATATTTTATTAATAGGGTGGAAGGGGAGCCCATTTATTGGGGTAGAGAGGGGCGCTAATGGAATAACTAAAAGAAATAAATTAATATAAATTTATTTTCTTTACCAAATAGTCCAAAAATTATTAATTTCGAATATATTATTATTCTGGGTCGAATCATAATCATCAAATTAATGTTAAATATGTTATTTTATTATCTTTAATCACTATATTCTTGTTTTAGCCCGTTTTAATTCTTACCGATTTATCATGTAATTTACAGTTTGAGGGTTAAATTTTTTACCAAATCATGCAAAAAGACTATTGAATGATCCTATAATATTGATTATTGAATCATCTAATCTTGTTGAAAAAAACATATATTTTTATAAATTTCATATCTTATAATTAAATATTTTATAATTTAAAACAGTAATTATGTCAATTATGACACCATTCATTACATGGCTTTAAAAAATAAATCACAACAATGTGATTCATTTGAAAGAAAATACAATAACTCAATATTAACATGTATAATTCATCCAGAAAATTTGTGGATAGCTTCAAATATTTTTAATTTCCAATTATTTTGATGTTATTAAAAATTTTTAATTTATTCGTTCTTTATTAAATCTATTATTGAATTATCTTTCTGTCTTAATTAAATTTAATTTTTTTTAAAAAAAATATATATAAAGAAATTACCATGATGTATTTAATCATTTATATTTTTATCGACTATTCATAGTTGAAGATATAACACACATAACCTTATATTGAAATGACTTTAGTAATAAAAGACACATTTATGACATATTTGTTTTTACTTTAAATTAATTATTATAACTATCTTAATCACACACAAGTGGCTTCCAAATGACACAATTTCAACCCAAAAATGGTCATGGTCAATGATAACTAATACAATAATATAAGAATAACTATTAGCGTAACATTATAATATTATATTATTAATTTTACATTTACTTACCCAATTTATCATTAATAGTGGTAAATAAGATTCAGTAGTAACCAGAAATTATATTAATCCTACTGGACTAATTTTTTAATGCTAAGTAAAATCATGTGTTTCTGTTTTTGGAAATTCAATATATATAAGTGGTTAAATTACATTTATCATTAATCATGTCGATGGATCAAGAAAACGAGTTTTCAAGTAAAACGTTCAAAAGATCATATTGTTATTATATTTAATTTTAATTTGAAATTTCCTTGAGTGAAATAAAATAAATTAACTAATATAAAATAATCTAATTTTAGTTTAATAACATTTAATAGGATAATCTTACAATATAAATAAATTAGAAGAAAAGGTTGTTTTGAATTAAAATAAAGTATTTTTCACTATTAACTAAAATATGAATTCTATCATAAAAATACCAAAACATAAACCAAGGTATATTTTGATGTCTATAATCAAAATAAAATGTTTAAAAATACAAATCTAACCCAAATAAAAGGAAAAAACTAATTTTAAAAAGGGTTATCTATCAAAAGGTTGTAAAACTACCTTTTAAAAAAACTCATTTTATTCTTAAAATATGACTTGATCATATATTAGGATTATAAAATTCAAAAAAAGACATTAAAATATTAAATTAAATATATTTCATTTATATTTCATTAATAAAATTAAAATAGTGTAATTTCAATATTTTATAAAAACAATTACTATCACATAAATAGTTATTCTTAAAACACATCTTTTATATAACATTAGTATTTATTTAATTTTCTTAATAATTTTGTAACAAATTAATCATTATATAAACATATTTCAACACAATATTCATAATTCAATTATTTTTATTCATTATCACCATTCAATTAAATTTTTTATAATAGAAACATTTAAATAACAATATTTAATATTTCATTTAAACTTGATGTTGCCTAAAATGTATTCTATCAAACATTTTATTAATTAAAAAAAAATTGATGATAAAATTTTCCTTATTTTGAAAATTGGGTCCCCAAAATATTAAATTTTGGGTCGCTAAATATGGTATAAATTTTCAATGTGCCTTTATTGCAACCCCAAAACAATATATGGATTAATAAATCCTCAAATTTTAATGATATAAATGAAATTATGAAGGTCACCAAGGATAAAACATACTAGTATTATATGTTTGAAAAAATGGATATGTTAGAGAAACTAACCACCATGTTGTGATGTAGAGTGATAGAAAACATTGTCATGAAAAAGTTATCAATCACAAAGCTATTAATTTTTAATGGGTACACAGTCTTTGACTTCGTAGTATGAAAAATAAATAGATTTTTTTTTGATTTCATATCATTATCTTTACTTTGGTGGAATTCTTTAACTTTCATGACTATGTAAATAAGAAAAAATAGTTACTTGGAATGTATAGTCTCATCCTTTAATAAATTTCCACCACAAACTCATCTATTTCTCCAAACGATGAGTTTTTAAGATGAATCAAAATCAATAGAATCACATAATCCAAAAAAGATTAAATATATATTTCTCATATCTTTAAACATTATCTAGTAACAATACAGTGAGGATAATATAAAACAAGAATAATTGGATGATAAAAAGCTACCTTTAATCTCCAATATTCAACTATAATACAAAATGTTCAACATAGACAATTCATCAAATAATAATCCTTAAAATTATGGAAAAATATTCAATCTATGATTATATATGAAAAATAAAAATAATTTTTTCAAATATTCTTCAAATAAATGTTCAATCATTTAACTACAAGTTACATAAACCACACTTAATGTAAAATAAAAAAACGTAATTAACATAATCAATTATTCTCTATAATAGGTTAATGATTTCAATAAATAGCCAAAATTCTAAACTAAAATCATAGATTCCCTCAAAATATAATTCAAACACTAATCCTAAATTAGAATCACATATTATTCTATTTAGTCTAATCATATCATGTCACCAAAATTATGAACGTCTTCCAAATTAACATTTATAACTTAATCACCAAATCGTTTTTTGATACCAAGGATATCCATTTGATAAAAAATATTTTTCTAAAATTAACATATCCAAATTTCATCAACTCGTTTAACTAAAACTAAAATTTCATATTAACCATGGAAGTCACTTATGCTAGTGGTAGGCGATAAAGTCTTATCTCACTTTAGTTGTGGGATTGATTCCCATGGCCTTGTCTGATGAAACATGTTAACCCATTGTATTCAGGTTTTCCTTTAAAAAAATATAATTCATATAATATTCCCAAAAAATTATAGACAAAAAAAATAACCATAAAATGTTTTCACATCAATGTGTGGCTCATACCTTACATTTTTCATCTTGAAATGTAATAAAACATTATTTCTTTAAAGGTGAATGTCTCAAAAATACCGTTAGTCGCCATAAAATTTCTTAACATAATAACTCAAAAGGAATTGTATGTCATTAAAAATATAATCAACCATAAATTTATAAACTCATGATGATATAGATAAATCTTATGAAATAATCCTAACATCTAATGTTTTCTAACCCATCTTATGATACAAACTACAAGGACCCAACCATTATGTGTTTTTATTTATGTGTTTTGAACTAGAATCCACATTGTAGAATCATTTATGTTTTTTGTTTTAGGTAATTACAATAAAAAACTCTTATATACTAAACATGAACATAAAAATTGGACACTTATACATAGTATCTACTTTTTTCACCAAAGGAACCCCATTTAAAATAAATCATCATTTCTTTTCACAACACATATTCAAAACATTCATCAATGAATATTCTTTGTCTTTAGAAATCATTTGACCATTTTAAAAACATTTATACCATATGATGAGAACAAAATATCATTAATGGACCTTAATCATGTATATCTTTAGTCTATTGAAAACAAGAAAATCGATTTAAAACAATTTCTTAAAAACATATTTGTGATCATAGATAATCATATAGGTTCCTTAGGACATCATTACTATAATAATTATGAATTAATCCATACAATTGCAAGAACGATGTAGTAAACTTCTATGTACAAAACTTCCAATTAATTGGAGATATATAATGGGGATCACCCAGTGTATAAGCTATATCAGGCTCACCCATATTTCATGAGCTATAATGGGTTTCAACCATTCTTATAATCTATGTCGGGCTCACCTGTGTGATGTAACGAGGCTTATCCCTTTGTATAAGCTACATCATTATCACCCATTAAATATCCACGTCCCAACACTTATATTCTTACAATTTTCTATAGGTCACTCATAATATTTCCTTGTCATATAAATGATAACCAATCCATTTTCCAAAGCCAATTTAAAACATTCGTAAAAATGTTTGTTGAATCAATGTTTCCCATAAAACAATGAAAAATTCATCAGAAATTAAAGAAATTATATTTTGAAACATTTATGTATATAAATATTATTCCATAAAATAATTTTGAAAATAGGGACATGAATGAGATATATTTAGATGAAAATGTATTTAAAACACATAAATCAATGTTTTAGTTTTAGAGTCCCATACAACATTGAAAATTCAAAATATAATCCTCATTAAATTAGAACATTTTTAAGAAACATATATAAGATGATTATAGATAAAATATTGCTATGGAATATTATATTTATTTTATATACACTTTATAAATGAATAATGGTGCATGTAATCATGAAATGTCTCAATGAATAGAGATAAATTCAAAATCCTTATCTTATAGTAGACATTTCAAATAAAATATTTATCATTAAAAATAATAAACATAGGCTAATTTTTAAATTTCTTAAAAACCATTATAAATTTTATTATACATTTTATAAGAATATTATCATATCTTAATAATTATTTAAGTATTTATGATCATATCAGGCGTCTTATCGATATTCGAAACTCGCGTCGAATATGAACATGGAATGATTTCACAACTCCATAAGTTCATTAGTCTATAATATCTAGAATAATATTCCTGAATTCATAGTTATTTTTTATGTCAAATATACATTTAAATACATTCATTAAATAGGAATATGAAATTGAACGACATTACAATCATTTAGACGGTAAGTCATACATATGCATGAGTGACATCTTCATTTTTCATGGATCATTATGGATAGAAGGTAAGTACTGTTTTACCATTCTATAATGATAATTATATAATTAATATCATATTAAAAATTTACATAAACTTATATATATCATTAATGTGATGTAGTGAATAAAAACAAATCACATCTCCTTGTGGAGGTGATAGTTTACAAATACACATGAATGAAATTATCATTTTTAAGTGCATGAGAAGTAAGAAATTCATTGATATATAATTATGTTATAACTACTAGCATGACCTGAATATCACATATGAACATTAATTTCATTTTTATAACCATTCTTAAAATAAAATGATCAAAAAAGAACCTTGTCAGTTTGTGAGGCCATAATATGTCATATACATGAACAAATAGTTCATTCCCATTTGATGAAATTGGAGACGGATTCAAGTGATGATATTAACATTATAACATATCAATTTATTAAGGAAACTATATTAATTATTTCTTCACAATTAGAGTATATTTGTTGAGAGTGGAAGGTGAAATAAAATTGAAACACTTAAAGAAAATGATACCTCTTCGTCGGCTGATCACCCTTGAATAACACATTAACACCTCTAAGGAGTGTGTTTTTCCAAATAATTGGCCTCAAGAATGTAGTCATATATTATAGGAATGGTTTTGGGTAATTATTGGAGAAACTAAATGTTTTTGGATGTGTATGTACTATAGATAATAGGTTCCCTTTTTCCGGATAATGGATGGGAACTCATGGAATTTTTAAATGTATTAAATTAATATAAATTAAATTTGTAAACTCAATGGTACCAAAAAGATTTATAAAAAGGATATAATTATTATGGGTCAAATAGTCCTTATATGATTTTAAATGTTTTGAATAATTTTTAATCCATTTCTTTTGGTTTTACACCCCTTTTTACTCTTGCAAATTTATCATGTAATTTCATGTTTGGTGGTTTAAATAATTAACCAATAAATCTAAACGGCCAATGAATGATTCATTAATTATATTATTAGATTCATCAAAAAAATTTGGCCTAATATTATATTTTTAGATATTTTTTATGACTTTATTAAATATTTTTTTATAACATGAATTATGTCTTTTGACACTATACATTACAGGAATTTGTTTATTAAAAAAATATAATTTCTTTGAAAAAACTATATTATCTCAATAATAACTTGTCTTATTAACACATATAATTCACTGATCAAATAAAATATATCATGTTACATTTATTTATATATTATTAATATAAATTATTTGAGTATTTCTTTAAAAGATATATTACTTTATCATCATTGTGTCATGATAAAATTTAATCAAATAGTACCTGAAAATTATAAATTATTTAGCTAGATATATGAATTAATTTTACATTTATATAAACTATTAATAGTATAATATAACCCTTCCACAACCCCATATTAAAATATTTTTAGCTGGAAGATAGAAATTTTTGACAATTTTCATTTACATTAAATTAAATGTTATACATGTCATAATCACACCCAACTAGATTCCAATGGTCAGAATTTCGGCCCACGTATGGTCATAGTCAATAATAACTAAGACAATTAGATTTGGAAAACTTTTAGTGTAATGTTATAATATTATAATAATAATTTTAACTTTAATTACACTATTTACCTTTAAACGGGGTAATTAAAATACTAAATTTACTATTCAACAAAATTTTTTGATCCCATTAGAGAAACATTTTCATACTGAGTACAACAATGTTTTTATGTTTTTTAAAATTCAATTCACAGTTTTTTGGTAAATTAAATTAAACACTAATCCCCTTGATTGTTTGAGTAATTGTTTTTTTAATTAAAAATTTAAAAAATTTACAAGGTATTTCACTTTAATTTTAATTTGAAATTGCTTCCAAATAACTGCATGACATTAATTGATAAAATCATCAAATAATTATATAAACTGTTGATTTAACATTAAAAGTAAATTATATGAAAAGGACATCTTTAATTGAAACGTAGTATTTTTTATAATTCATTAAACTGTGAATTTTATTAAATAAATACTAAAAATCCTGCCAATGTCAATTTTTATGTGCTGCTTCCATAGAAGAAGTTTATTTTGTAATATAAAACATATTCAGGTGAAATAGACTAAATTTAAAAACCAATTTCCCTCAAAATGGGGTAAAATAGCCTCTTTTGAAAAAATAATATTTATTTTGAAAATCCAATATGTATTATATTCAGACTAAAATACATATTACAAATTTTAATAATTAAATTTAATATACTTCATATATATGTCATTAAAATAATAAAACAATAGAGATTTTACTATTTAAAAGAAACAATTATTCTTAGATAAATAGTTTTTCATAAAACACATTATTTATATTCAATTGAGTTTTTATATCAATTTTTAATTAGTTTTTTAACAAATGAACCATTATTTAACAATTTGTAAACACTAATTTCATATTTAAATAAATTCTCTTCATTATCACCATTATAATGAATATGTAATAATTGAAAAATATACACAATAATATCTAATTTCTCATATAAACATGATGGTGCATATCATATAAAATATCAAAAAATATTATCTATTTAAAAAAATGTTAGAGTTTAAACTTAAATATATAATATATCATTTTATATGAATATTAAGAAAATTAAAAATAAAAATTCCTAAGGACTCTAATATTTTAGTTCCTTTTGAATCATCAAACTTAATATTCTAATATGGTGAATGTTCATCAATGTATCCTACAATGATATTCTCATTTTTAACTCTTAATATACATAACATAATTAAATTAATTCATCATAACCATGGGAAACGAATCCTAATAAAAAGAATGGTCATATTATTAATATGGTTAAATAAAATATATATCAATCAAATATCATTTGAATCTAGTAGATAATTATATGGGTACATGATAATGAACCTAACTTAAGAAGTTCATACCGAACAATTCATAGATCATAACCAAGAGTCGGGAATAAATATTTGTAGTTCATAATATATGAATCATAATGGATTCAAGGAACACAATCCATGATAAAAATAAAAATTTCATATGATTTAGAATCATCACAAACATATAAGTATAGAAAATCATTTTCACAGTAGTTATTTCAAATTTTTAAAAAATATTATGGGACTCGATGGGAAAATATACCATTGGTGGGACACCCCACTTTATACAGTGGTATTCCATCATAATAGTAGAAACGGATTACTACCAAAACCATCATAATTATCATGGTTCACTCCATAGATAATTATATAATACAAATATCATTACATAATTGAGTTCAATCCATATTCTTGCAAAGTCTTACTTAACTCAGTTCACTCCCCATTTCATTGTTTCCCTACTGAACTGAGTTTACTACCCTGCATATTCACTTCTATAAAATTATGTATAAACCGTTAATCAATTAATTACTGGAAAAAATGGGCTGAAATCATCATCAGATATAATATAACCACTATTTGTTATTGAAATATAACCTCATCGTTCGTTATAATGTAACAAACGTCATATAATGAAACTCAAACATATTGGTTCCACAAGATCATAAAACATCTCTCATTCTAGATATTGTTAAATGAAATAGGTTTTATTATAATTTTTTAATTATATAACTTTTGGAAAAGGAACAAGACTCATTATCATAATATCATTTCATCGTAGAATAACCCATGAAAAAAAAGCATGATTCATAATCATGTTATCATGGTCTTAAAAGTGCAAGAGAAACAGGATTCATAAACACATTCTCGTATTAGATATATACCTTTTTGAAAAATAATTAGAATCATATCTTTTGATCATGTCCCCAGTAAGCCGAAATAAGAATCAAATAATGAAATCTTAGATGGAAAATAATTTTGAAATATTACTCGAGACATTTCATGATGATGATAGATTTTCATTGAAAATTTAATTTTTCAAACATAAAATATTATGAAAGTACCTTACTTTTTAAATCCCATTGAAAAAATTTATAGGATACTTTAAAAAAATAACCATTTAATTATTTATTGAAAAATATCATTTTTTTATTGAAACATGCTTTTTAAAGTGTAAAACACATTCAAAATAATTTTCAATTTAAAATAATTTTTTTAAAATATGAAAACATCTATATTATTAAGGAAATTATTCTCCATGAAAATAAATTTGACATATTTAAAGGAATATTGAAATATTTTATCAGTCAAGAAAGATTTAAATATTATTCTTATTGTGCATGTTGAAGGCATTTATTCCATTCACATGATTGGAAAAAGCCTATCGAATATTCTTTGGAAAAATACATTATTATTCCATTTGAAACATTATAAATTGAAACTACATATATAAAAAAATTATTATAAAAATAAATGGATAATAATAAAAAAAATTAGAACATATTTTGAATACAGTTATTAGAAGAAAACTAATAACCTAATAATTGTAAAAATAAAGTCATATTTTCATAAAAACATATCTCAATTATTTTAAAATTAAAAGTGTTTAATTATGTAAATATTAAATTAATTTATCATGAATAACTAGTGGATAATAAAATTCATGTGTTTTTTTGAGATATTTATTTTATGATTTTCCATCAGAAAACTAATTCTAATGAATCATGAAAAAAATGAGATTGTAAAATAAAATAATTACCACTATGGTAACATTGAATCATAATAAAAAAATGAAATTATTTAAAATTGAAATTAATAGATCACAATGGAATATAAAATCATAATATCACATGTATAAAGGGAATCATATATATGTTGTGAAATAATATAGGTTCATACAATAACCTACATTTTGAAGAAGAAAAATATAGACATAAATCCCTTAATTCATTGGTAAATTTTTAACCATAAACCCCATGAATGAAAAATAATAAAATAAATATGTTAATATTAAAAAAATTATTATAAATATCATAATATAAGTTCATTATTAGTATATACTTTATATAAAACAATGATATACTGAATATGCAAGCTATCTCAATGAATGTAAAAGTGAGATAAAGACACTTTGCCTTAAATCATGACATACATATTACACAATAAAACCTATTCTATAATAAATATATTATTATTTTAATTTTATTAATAAACTAAACACATATTTATCATACAATATATGATTTTATTATTCTCATTTATTACCTGTTTATTGACAATTCGATATTAATGATTGGTTTTTGGTAATAAATGATTTTTTCAAATATGTATTGATTTGTAAAAAAATTTCCTTATACTTTGGTCATGGTTATATAATATCTGTAATCGTATATATGAAATATATATCATATATATTTAATATATATTAATTTTTATTAATGAAATAAATTTATTAATCAAATGTGAAATACATTGTTCAATGAAATTGTAGGATGTATGTGTGCATGAACATTTTTTCCATTTCATTATCAGACTGAATGAATTAAATTTAAAAGATATGTACTTTTCTTAAAAAACATTAATGTCATATATGTCACAAACTTTTATTAAACACATCATTAATACATTCCTTTTATGCATGAAAAAATCAAATAGCTTTGTGAGGTGCTACACCATCACACACACAAACAACGTTAGCATGCTCCCATAAAATGGAAAATATGAAGATGTGTGTGATATAAAAATTAAATAATAATAATAATAAGACAATTAATATCATATATATAATAAAATAAAATATATCCAATATTATTTCCATCCTCAAGAAGTAGTAATGGAAGAACAAACCATATCGGTTTGCAAGGTGGTTTTTTTCCATACACACAGACGCTGATGTCATAACGTAATTAAGGGAACTGAATATGGTTGAATGACACTAACATATAATCACATAATATTCATTTATTTAATATACTACAGTTATTATATTAGTATTTTTTATCAACAATTGAATGAGGTGAACTGAGAAATCAAACAAAAATTCTAGTTGATTAAATATGTATATTCTTCAGGTATCCTCCTTATATTCATACCAAAGCCTTTCAATGATACATTTATTATCTTTATAAGGATTATAATAATAGAATATTTATATTGGGAAGTGATTTTGGTAGGGTGTGGTTGAGATAGAAGTCTTGAGGGAAATGGATATGGGAGGATATGTGGTGTCCTTTTATAATTGAGGAAGAGTAGCATTTTTATACATACCCAAATGTATTCACAATTGGGATATCAATATTTCTACATGCTTCTCCATTATTGAAAATTATAATAGGTAAGGGATTATATTGAAGTGAAATACCTACAAAAGAAAAAAAACTTGTTTTAAATAGGTTGTCCCGTATCAACTTTGATTCATTATTTTTGCGTTTTCAAAACGTTAACTAGTCGTTTTATGATTGAAAATTTATCCATTAAGGCTAAATTAAAATGATATTTATCAGATTATTTGGACAAAATAATTTTAATTATTTATTCACATTTTATATATATAAAAAATACTTATGTGGAAAATTAATATTAACATAATCACTTGTAATGTTGAGAAACCATGTTCTAAACAAATCAACACTATTAGTGTTTTTACTACATAGAGTAAATATAGTCATTATAATAGAAATATTTGTCCATGAAGGAAACATTGTTGAAATTTGATATAATTTTCAAAAAAAATCAAAGAATATAGGTTTTATTTACATTTAATTAATTTATTAATATATAATTTATCCAAAAATAACATTATTATAAATTTTAACTTTATTCGTTTAAATTGATATTTAAATTGATATTTAAAAATTAAAAATAATGTGATGTAATTCTAAAATAATAATATAAAAGTTCTGTAACAAAATATATTCCTTTAATTAATTATGTAACCCAATAACTAAATCAATTTACTCCTCTTTCAAAAATTTTAATATCATATATTTTATTTAACTTTTAACTTAATAATTATTGTGTCGTTATTTAATAAGAATAAAATATAATTATTTCCTGTCCAAAAATATAATGAAATTACCGGTAAAAAAAATTATACTTCAATAAAATATTTAAAATAAAATATTTGTTTTTTAGGACTATATTCTATAGCTTTATTGATATAAAAATCACATATGGTTAATTTTTTTCTTTTTATTTATATAACATATTATATTGTGCACATTCATGGAAATGATTTCTAAAAACAGATAAAAATTGAAAGTATGATCATAATGATCTAAATATGGAATGAAAATTATTAATAGAAAAAAATTTAGTTCAATCTATCAGTTGTTTTCTTAATAGACACCCTCCCCTCCACCATTGATAAAGGCACTTTTATCTTAACCATGGTAACTATTTTTTACTACATGATCAAAACAATTAGGTTCAAAATAAACATGACCACATTAGATAATTTTAATTTTTATGATTACATTTTGATAATTAATATTAACACGTATGGGAAAACATAATTTAATATTAATCTAGTAGATGTGATGAGAAAGTAGGTTCTTAAAGGGATAATAAAAGGTTTTTATAGTGTTACGAATAATTTCAATATGAAAATTATTAAAATGACCCATGTTGGATTACCAGATTTATTTTTTACATAATTATAGATTAAGACAAACTATCCATATAATATAGATTTATAAATAATGAATGAAAAAAATATTGTTTTCAATTAAAATTCTGAATGTTTCTCTATTCATAAAAAATAGAACATTTTAGCAAAACTAAGTCATATTAAACATAATATAATATTGACATTACCAATTCAAAAATGATGATTATTTTACAAAATTAATATTATAAATGTCTGAAAATTTATTCCACTAATGTTTAAAAAAATTGAATTGAAATGAATAGTTTTTAAAAATAGTATCTTTTAAACATATAAAAAGTTTATTGAAATAATTATATATTATTATATCAACGTATCTACATTAATTAAAAGAATCAAACATAGTAACTAAAATTTTTTCTTATTATTTATACCACATGTTTTAAATGTAATGTTATAATTTCCACGATCAAATAATACTAATAATAAGTCATGGTTTTGTTAAAAAATAGTGTCAGATATAATATAACCTTACCCAGTATTTCCAGTATGAAAATTATAACATGGTGTTCCATGTAAGGAAATATAAACATGGGGGATCATCAATTGAAATATAAATTCAGTGTTTTTTATAATTAATGAAAATCATGATATTCTATGTTACGCAAACTATCAAAAAAATTAACATCTATTGGAAAATATATATTTCAAAAAATCTATAGGTGTTACACAACCAATGTGGATGATATGGGTCCTCTTAGTACTAAGGTTTAAAAAATTTATATAGTCTCTCGAACCTATGAAACACATTACCAGCCATCTACTCGAGATTTGTGCTAAACAAATATTCATAACATATTTCATGATATAACATTATATCATCACTCATCACCCATATGAAAAAATAATAATCCATTACCTATAAACATAATCATAAACAACAGAATTGTTTTTGGGGGTGACCAGCACTTAATACAAGATTTACCAATAACCTACTACTATCAAACTAATAATTAAATATGAAATAATGTATAATTTTTTTAGCTAGGTAAAATTAAAATATTGATTGATTTTATATAATCTATTATCCTCAAAAATATATATTGATATACCATTTCATGTTATTCATTATGTATATGATATTATAGAATAATTTTCTTGGTGGTGATTTTATAATCTATTCCCTTTACATTTATTAATAAAATACTATATTGGTTAAAACAATATCCCACACATCATATATAATGTGAATAATCAATTCATTGTTTGTTGCATTATAAGTTGTTATAATAAAATAAAATAAGATTTACTAGACCTATAAAATAATATTTTTATGGAATAACCATCAATTAAATTAATTTTAATATCCATGAAAAATTTTTATAATGAAATTATTGTCTAAGGGGAAAATATAACTCACAAGTTTCAATTATTGTGAGTGAAGATTCAAATTTATTTAAACATAAATATAATGAACATATTCATATTTAGTTTCAAAAAATGTAAAATATGATTGGAAAATATATACTTGGTCATACATACTCAAAATAAGCGAAAATTGTGTTTCGGAAAATATACGTTATAAAACATATTTAATGAATAACTGAATACATATTGATTAATTATTACTATTTTTTGTAAAATATTTTACCATAACCTGTAGAATCTCTAATTTTATAATTATCAATTTCATTGAAATGAATTGATAATTATTTGGAGGTAAAAGGGCATATATTTCATAAAATTATTTTTTGAATCAAAATGACAGTGAATTTTTTTATTAATATAATTATTAATTATGATGGTGTTAAATTAAATTTATATATTATGTATCTATATATATGAGCATAAATCCAAGTAATGATGATTTATAATTTTTATATGAATCTATATATGAATTACATGAGGGATTTCAAGGAAGGAATGATCTGATATAGGAATATTTGGTGTCGAATTGAAAAAAACCCTCTAAGGTGTCTGTTCCGTGAATATCCCAACCATCACGAATGTACAAAACATCCAATCTTCATGACTGTATGGATACCCGATGGTATTATCCAGGATGAATCAATCCTGAATCATGTACCTCTTGTGAAAACATAGGGTAATGATGATAAACTATGAGAAGCGTCAATCCCAAGTTATGGACCTCTTTGAGATAAGACAAAGAGATAATACTACACTCTGTAAATGGTAAATACCAATTCTAGAAAACATCAAGACCACATAGATACAACATTGTAACCTTCTGGTAGTATAATTCAGTCTCCTGAATTCCATTCACTCAGGATGTTCATTACGCATCATTACGTCCACCTATCAACACATAACCCATATCTCGATAAATATACCCTTATATCTATTATTTAAGGGGATTTATGGCCGTTAGACTTTAAAAAATTGTTCCCTATCCATAGACAACCTAATCTCTTGATTGAAAGATAAATGGATCCACAAAGATATCCACTCTTCACAAAACCTCTACCCTTTTGTTCATGAGTGCTACCACCTCATGTTGATATACCATTGGTGAAGTCCCCATACCTTCTCAATAGGATAAAACCCTTTGTGGAACCAGGGAAATTACAAGTAATATATTCCATGAATAAATCCCTATAAGGCTTATGAATTCACACTAAGGTTGGACCATCCCACTTCACGAAGTATACTACATCCTGAAGCCTCTGACATCAATATGGAACCTCAAATTAGTTATCCATCCTAATTTGAAGCCCCAAGAATAAAAAAACATTTAAAGGCATCTCCACGATGTAACCCTCTTTTTAATACACATCAGTGAAGGATGTCTGCCTAGGGAGAACCCATTCTGATTCAGGATCGGTTCCACCCCATCTTGAGTCAGAGTGTGACTATTTCCTTGAAATAACTCCAAATTTTATCAATGAAATTACATTTTTATAATTATTTCATATATTAAAATTATATAAAATCACTTATATAACATAATATAAAATTTATTAATGAAAAATGAATGCAATAATATGTATTTATATATGTTATGTAACTTATACCAATGGAGTCATAAAATTTCCTTTTGAAAAGTAATGTGACCATTATGAAAAGTAAACCAAAAAATTAATAGTAAGCTCATATACGAATTTTTAAATAAAATTTATCAATATTATAAAAAAACATGAAATAATTATGTCATATTGTATATAAATAAATATTTTAGAAATTAATAATTATGTATTGATATCGTTATAAAACATATGTGATTATTTAAAATTATATAACTAATATAATATTTTTAAATAATATTTATTTATATAAAATGTTCTCATAAATTAATATATTATTATCTTTTATTATAAGACAATTTTATGAGACATTTGTAACTTTTCCAATGTGATTTAAAATCTGTTATTTTTTAAAAATTGTTATTTTACAATTAAACGATGATTATAATTATAAGTAACATTTCTCAAATTTAGAAAATTATATTCCAAAAATGTAGTATCTTTTGGGATCTGAACATATAAAAATGGATATGGTGAATTTTTTTGGATTATTTTGAAATACATAAATTTTTTGTAATGTGTTAAATATGGTAATTTACCGTATATATAAATTATATGTTAACTACTCTATTACATGAGTGATAAATAATGTATGTAAAAAAATATTGAACTTCCCATCATAATTTGAAAAAAATTACGATAATTATTTTCCTATTTATATCCTTGATCAATATTAATAAACTAATGAATAAAATAATAAGAAAACACTCCAATCCTCCACCAATAAATATCACCCCTCACCACTTCATCACCTCACACAAATCGAGATTTGATACTGGAAAAATTCTTATAAAATATCTTATAGCCCCCCCCACATCTATTCGGTGGTATCACCAGATGAAAAAATATACCCCCCCTAAGGAGGTTCACAATTAGTAGGATTCAAGAATTATATTCCCCTTTTTACATTAAATTTATGTTCACGTTCTTTTCCTTTTAATTTATATCGTAACTAGGAATAAAAAAAGTATAATAACTTGATCAAATAACATGTACTAGAATTTTATTATTATAATTGAATAATATATCATCATTTATTTTTTCACACATTTTGGTATAGAAAATAAAATCATCATCTGTGATGTGTAAAAATTTATCGCATTCAAGGATGATGAGTTTTCAATTTTGATTCCCTCCATCAAGAATTATAAAAAAATGTTAATTGATAAAACATGTTATAATATATGTATTAATACTATTTAATATTTTAGAACCATTATACATGATAAAAATTAATAAATCAAAACTTGTTCTCGATGATCGAAAAAGGCCAAAATAATTTTAATTGTCATTATTAACATATTTTATAATAATTCTTCCTCACCCCAAATTAAAAAATTAATTATATAGCCACATAAATTTTATTATTTTCATTAATAAAATGCAACATCAATTATGAAAAACCATTATCTTATTACATGGTTTTCAATACATGTATACAAGTAACAGATCATTAAACTAATGAAAATACACTCCAAAATGATAAAATTATATCTTACTACTCATCAGAAAGCCTATGAATGAAAATGATAATATTATAATAAAAACTAAATCTATAATAGATTCTAAATAATTTAAAAGTGGATTTGTTTTTATTATCCATTACATTAGGATCATGTACTGAACAATTTCAGGCATAAGGTTAGGAATTTATTCCGAAACACAATTTTCTCGTTCATGATACTATTTCACTCGCTTTTCCATGGTGTATTTACTCATCATTTTATTGAACATATTCCAAATTATATTGATATTTTCTAATTTCAAGTATACATAGAAAATCATAATTATATCATTGGAAAAAACATATTTAAAAAGGTTTTGTTCTGAATTATTTTTTATAAGCAAGCCCTATTAATGGGAACTTCTTAATTTCTTACACATATTTAAATTCACCCCATAATATAATTTAATTCCCAATTTTATTTTATAATATCACTCATGTTATCATTAAAAAATGTCATCATTCAATTCTGGTTCTTATTTAAATTATTATGTATTTTCCTCTTTAAGGGAACTTTAATATTTTCCATAAACCCTACTAAAATGTTTTATATATAATGATTCATAAATACCCACTATAAATGATTATACTCATGTTTGATATCACTTTTCACTATATACGCCTATTTTTTATTATAAATTACAATTTATTATTTAAATAAAATCATTCATGGACACCATTATGATATTCCTTTTTTTGTTGTGCCTTTATACATGGTTATGATATCAAATTCATTCCGTGGGTAACCATAATGTTAATGTCAGATTACTTATATATGATTCTTCATGTGGAACAAATATTGATGAAAATTTTATGATGTTTGTTTCAAGATAGTACTCTTATTCATTGTTCAATGTTTAGTATCATGATATTTCATGTTGGGACATGTAGTGAACTTGTTTCCCCTACGGGACATTGTCCACCATGTCTTGGTATTTAGCCTAAACTAATGGTAATTTAATGTTACATGTTTTTTAATCATTCTTATATTTACAGGATTATATTTTACCAATTTATAAATTTTTTTATGCCTTATGTTTAGTCATCTAACATTCCTTTTATGTCATCATGTTATTACTAGTATCCCAATCACTATCTTTTATTAATTTTCATATTCATTTACATGGATTTTTAGGTCATCGATTTTGTTCCTATATTCCATAGGCTATAATATTCCGATATAATGCCCCAAATAGAGTTAGGATCTCATTATAATTATTAGATAAATTAGGTTTTTATTTAATTTTCATGAAGTTTCTTTATTGGTCTAATATTCCATGAAACAAGACTTTAGTGTCCCTATATTTTAATTTTGTGTTTAATTTATCCGAAGGAAATGTAATAATATATGTAAATGGATAGGGTTATAATAGTTTTTATTCATGAACTATCTTATATTTATCTAACATTATTACAATATCACATTATTTAGAACCCTATAGGTAATTATATCAACATAGATAACTTAGATTGAAAAAATATAAACTCAAAAGATATGATAATAATACATTTACAAGAATATCCTTATATGATCAATATTTTTATTTTACATGATTATTTTCTAGGTGTTGAATCCTTATAATTGTACTTATTTTATCTTAGTTAATGGAGGGAAATATTAAAACTCATTCTAATAATCAATGTGATATGGAATGGGAATATTTCACTACAGATTTTAAAAATATGATGGTAATGGGTTCTCAAATAATTATTATTGCATGTTCTTCGTTGGTCCTATTATGAATACTGTATACAATCATGTGGAATTACATATATATCCTAGGAAACAGAAATTTTTCAATTAATAAATCTTAAAGAAAAGGCTTCCCTGGATTAGTGGATCTTCTGATCAGGTCCTCACAGAATAATGGATTAACTCTATTGAGAAAATATTCTCTATAATCTAGTGGATAAAATATGGGAATGTTGTGTTGGCAGTATATCAGTTTGATAGGGAAGTTGATCAGTGGTGGAAAATTATAAAGAATAAAATTTTCAATAAGAAAATTGTTCCAATTTATTTGAAGGAATTCATGAAATATTTTTTAATAAATAGATTCCCTAAAACCATTATCATATTCTATAAAGGGAATTACTCTGACTAATGATAATGGAAGATTATTCTATTGGGGTGTATGATGAAAATATCAAAAATCTTGAAATATATACCAATTTGTTGTCATGATCATCAAAGTAATGTTGGACTACATCATTAAGAGACCAATGATGTGTATTCAAAAGTATTTGGTGATTAGATATATTGACCATTGTGAAAATATTGTTTATGGTTCCCATGAGGTTGAAATTATGATTATAGTTCTGCAGTGGTCGCATGGGGACTATAAAAGAAAGTTTAAAATAGAGTTTAATATCGGTGGATCACAAATAAATCACTTGATGGAAGGATGACCCGAAATTTCACGAGTAATAAATGTGCGATGAAGCATCCTAGATGCTACATAATGTGAACATCGAGATGCTAAAAATGTAGAAGCGAAGGGATTGTGGGTAATAAATTCTGATGTGATATGAAGAATCCCACTAATACTAAAGAATAAAGGAAGGTTCAGATAAACAGTCAAACTATTGGGAATTGTTTCAAATGAATGGAACATGGAAATTATGAGATCTATTTCCATAATCTAAGGGATGATGTATGAAATAAACAACAACAAACTCTATAGTAGAGAGTAAGAACATATGAAATCACTAATGTTGAGGTGTATCACAAAAACATTGTTGTTCCATGTGTTCTAGTTATTCATTCAACAACAAAAAACATACTATTTTATTTTGGTTCTAAAAATTCTTTTATATCCTATATTTTTTGAATTACTAATCTATCACCACTTCAAAAAATTTATACTGAGTTATCAATGATAAAAGAAAAAGGATTAATTATTGAATGAAAAGTTTATAACTCCTTCCTGTTTATTTTGGTGTTCCGAATCTACCATAAAATTGTCCGATACTCACTTTAATATAGATTGATTCAATAATGGGAATTGATTTTATATATTACTATAAATCAAACAACAAATGTTGATAAAGGGAAACCACACATCATATCATAAATAATCCACAAATTCTTTACTATTTTACTGTGGAAGATGAATCCCCAATAGAATAATCATCTCAATTGAAGACATTTTTTACTTATGAGAATGTAAATCATTATTAAATTCACGATACATAAGAGAGAATAATTCATGAATACATAAACATTATGAGATAATACAGTAATGCATTCCCCTAAAAAGTTTCCCATCATCCTGATAATTGGTATGTTGATTTCTTAATTTAACCTATTTATGGATTTCTTCCAATATAGAAGAAACCTTATTGAATGGCCTCCATTAAATTGAAGAACTAAAGAAGTGGTTACATGAAAATACAGATAATATTAGTATACACCATAATGATTCACCAAGGATTATCCTATCTACTTCATCAATACAAAGGATTGATCAATCCGCATATAGAATGATTAGCAAGATCTCAACAAAATACTACTAGAGGCAATACATCCCCTTTCATGGATAGATTACTTGTTTGATTAGTTGTGTAGGGAATGTTATTTTTCTATGGTGGATCTTCATTTAGGATATCACCAATTACTTGTGAGGAAGGATGATATTCCCAAGACTACCATTAGAATGAGGTACAAAAACTACATGTTCATAATAATTTCCTTAGGAATAAATAATTTATATGAAATTTCTGTGGACATCATGAATAGATTCCATTGCTATTACCACAATTAATATATTGTAGTCTTTATCAAATATATTCTTATATACTCTTAGAGAAAAAATAGACATGAGGAACATTTAAATACGAAATTGAAGTCATTTTAAAGGACTATTATCAATGAAAATTATTGTAAAATTTACTTTTGGATGGATGACATAACATTCTTGCGGAAAGTAATTGCCAAAAACATAATATTTTTAGACCCTTCTAAGAAGAAGGAAATTGTAGACTGGACTAGGAAAAAATCATTGTTTGATATCTATACTTTCCTTTGTATAGAAGGGTATAACCGATGATTTGTGAATATATTCTCATGATTTTTGAACCCACTAACAAAGCTGACTCATAAGGGATAAAAAATTTCGTGGAATAGTGAATGTGAAGATTACATTAATGAGTAAAAAACAGGCTTATCACTACACATATTCATCACTAGATATTCATCAAAATGCATGTTATTTCACCATGTAAATAATTAGAAGAATAATTATATTAAGATGAAAAATCCATTACCCATACCAACATGAAATTGGGAAAAACACCGTGGAATTTATCACCAAACATCCTAATACATCTAAAGGAAACAATAAAATGATTGTTTTTATAGATCATCTCATGATGAAATCGCACATTATCTAAATTTCAGAGGAATTCATGCTGTTTTGATTGGAATATATATATATATATATCAAAAATTTGGTAAGGAAAGATGGATTAACACTATAAATTATTTATAATAGGGAACCAGGAATCATCTCTATATTCAGTGAAATTCCTTAACATGCTCTAGACAGTAAGAAGAACATCAATAGGGATTATCACCCACCAAACGTAGGCTAATATGAGAAAACTAATAAAAAACTAGAAGACGTGTTGATTGAATATTATATGAACTATAAAGGAGGATGAGACCAACACTTTCCTCCATTTGAGTCCTCTTATAACATTAGTTTCTACTCGTGCTTCTAAATGGATCTATGTTAATCGCTTTATGGTAAAAAGTGCAAAAGTGTAGAATAATGGGATGTCGTTGGGGAACATAAGATGCTAGGACCTGAAAAAATCAATGAAATGATAGATAAGGTGAAAACCATTTCAATAAATATTCAGTTATGCCATATTAAAATAAATGGTTAAACAAATAATCATCGATGATATAATTATTTTGAGGTTGTAGATATGTTATTCCTCTAGATATCACTATGGAAGGGGATCAGGCGATTTCATATGAAAGGGAAGATATGTCCTAGATATATTAGACCCTTATAGATCTATAATCATGTCATATGTATAGAATATAGACTATCACTTTGACGTACAATGTCTCAAGTTCAAAATTTATTCCACATATCCCGCTAAAGGATGTATATACCAGATCCTCTACATGTACCGAATTCAGAGGTTGTACATTTGGAAAATGAACTCTCTCTTATTTGGACCATATAGGGATGATCATGGGTATTATAGATAAATATTTACACAAATATAATAACAACATGGTCAATATACAAAGGGAGAACCATATGAATGAACATGAAACATGGGAACTGTAGTATGTTGTAAAGGATAAGTTCATAGTTCTATTTTCAACATATAATGTTAAAAAGAATTTGAGGGTTGAATTTCATAAGGGGGAAGAATGTTACAATACATAATTATATCAAGGGAAATTACATTCTTAAATTATTTCATAGATAATAATCACATAAAATCACATATAGAAAATAATACATACATTATAAATGAAGAATTAATGGAACAAGAGGTATTTCTAGAGGTTAAGGATCATATACCAATGGTATAGAAACTTTTACATTGTAATAGTAATGAGATCCTTTTGAATAGGAAACCAGAAAATAGAATAGTAAACTCACCTATGAATGTATTAATAATATTTTTCTATTTTATAAATTAAAATGTGATATAATTATATCATAATAAAAACATATAAATGTTTTAGAAATTATTAATTTAATTTTGACAAAACATTAGTTCTTATTTTCATTTTTAATTAATATAATGGTTGAAATGAAATTTTATTTCAATACAATTTATTCAAAACATAATATTTTGTTGTCTTATGATTATTAGTAAATTTTACGAGACATCAAATAATTTTTCGAAATGTTATAAAATCAGTTATAATTTTATAATTCATATTGTTCATGTATATGATAAATTTAATTAAAAATAAAAGTTCTCATATTAAGAATACTTTTTTAATGGAATGGAGTTCATTTTAATTTCAACACATTATAAAATGGATTGGGTGATTCTTTTTTTATATTTCTAAAATACATGAATTTTTGGTGTATATTGAAATATGGTAATTTATACTATATATAAATTATAATTTAAACGCACTATATTGTGAGTCATCAATAATATAATTACCTTAATATTTAACATAAATTAATTATTTTAATATTTTTTTTTGAATATTCTAAAATAGTTCATTTTCATTATTAAAAATAACAAACTATTGAATAAAATAATGTGAAAACACCCCTCTGATCATCTATAAATACGATCCACAACACCACCTATCCTCAATTCCCGCGAATTTATCCTTTTAAAAATTCATTAAAAATCTCATACCAGGTTATAACAATGAATCCTAGATCCTATAATCTCAACAAAATACCAAAACCAATTCCCCTAAGGTGGCATTAATGAAGAATGATTCAGGAAGTAAAATCTCATTTCATTTCTTTTAATTTCCTTTCACGTTGATTTTTTTCACCCATCACCTAACCTCATTTGATTGATTTGGTAACTCCTATATTATACATATAAATAGATTTTATTATACTAATTGAATAATATTTCTTCTTTTCATTCCCCACTGATCATTTTATTAAATGAAAACATCATCAGGGATATTTTAATTTGGGTATTCATGGATTACGAGGTTTCAATTTGAATTTACTCTTTCAAGAGAAATCAAAAAATTATTTTTATGATTAAAATAAATTCAAATATATTTATAAAATCCAATTTAATGTTCTATAACCATTATAGATGATATTAATTAATAAAACAAAACTATTTTGTGACAATAAAATATTCCAAAATAATTATTATGGTTATCATTAACATCGTATCTAATGATTAATCCACACTCCATCTTTCCAAATTAATTATATATCCAAATAATCTGATTTATTTTTATTAATAACATTTAACTTCATTTCTAGACAATTATTCCCTTTTTAAATGATTTTCCAAACAATTATACAAATAACCTATCATGAAAACTAACCAAACCAATACTCTAGAATGATAATATTTTATCTTATAACTAATTAAAAATAGAATAAATGAACATAATAAAATTATAATACCAAAATAAATGTTAAAAGGGTTATGAATTAATTAATTTATTGATTTTACTTGATTATTATAGACATTAATATGAAGTGTATTGCAGTTTTGGAAAAAAGGTAAGGGATTCTACTCGAACATCCATATTTTCATTGGGCTACACATTCCATCTTATTACCCAAATGAAATAAATTATTATTTTGTGTACCTATTATAAATTAAGTGTATATGTTTTAAAATATAGTATATATACCAGAGAATCCTTATTTGATGTGGAAATACATGTTTTAAATATGGTTCCCTTTTAAAATATTCATGATTAGCAAGATTGATTAAATAGAAATTCCTATTTTCTTACACATTTTAATGTAAAATCCATTATCTGGTTTAATACACCATTATGTTCTTATAAAATCACACATTTTATCATTAAAATTAATTTTGTTCAATATTTTTTTTATTTAAATGTTTATGCATCTTCCTATTTAAATATTTTTTAATATTTTTCTTAAACCAAAGTAAAATGAATTATTTCTAATGTTTCATAAAGAACCTTTTTATGTATTTCAATGCAATTTGACATCACATATCATGATCTACATATATTTTACTTTTTAAATTTTTCTTTTAAGATTTAAATAAATTCATACATGGACATGATTATGATATTCCCTTTATTATTATGCCATTAATCATAGTTATGATACCAGTTCACTCCATGGGATACCATTATAATTATGTTCAACTACTTATGTATGATTTTTCATGTGAAACACATATCCAATAATATATTATTTTGGGTTTATCCAAATATAGAACCTCTACATTAGGTAATTTTTATTCTCTTAAGATGTCTTGTTGGGACTCAAAGTGGACATGATTAATTTATTTTACTTAGTCCACCATGTCTTGGAAGAAGCCTAGAAAAATGTTTACATCATGTTATATGTTTCATCTATTTTTTTATTATCTATGATTATATGTTCCCATGTTATAAAATTTTATTTATTATGTATTTTAATGTTACATTTGTTTTATTTCATCATTTTATTCCTTTTATCCCATGCACTAGGTTTTATTCCAATCCTTATTACCTAACTAGTGTTTTTAGATAATCACATTTGTTCATGTGTCTCATAGGTTATCCTATGATAATATAAGTGTTTAGATAGAGTTAAGAATCATATTATGAATATTATAATAAATGATTTTTTATGTTATGTTTATGGTGTTTAATTATGTACCAACTCATCGAATAAATAGTTATAATAATCATTGTTATGTAATTTGATGTTTAATTATATTCAAATAAAGTAATAATATGTCCAAATGTTTGTGGTCAATGTATTCCATCCATTCTTGTGTCCACAAACTTCACATCATGTCCAGACCAACCCCCCATTAAAGCTACTACTTATGTGCATAGGTACCCTAAGGACCATTTCTTCCAATAACAGGGACCCTAACATCAGCCTCCTGATTGACCACTCTTCCATGGAAGTGAAAATTCAATTCCCCACCCAAAATTTCATTAGTGGTGGTCACATATGTCTTCTGAGTGGCATCCTTTATGTAAATTATTAACCCTACATTGCTGAGATTCTTAATGTTTTATCATCCTTCCCCCATGACATGACCCCTTGAGGAGTGACCCTTTCTTCATCTGATCGACATGACATAAATATACATAGCTTCACGTCCTTGTAGTGAATCATTAAATATATTGATAACAACCTCATATATTTATGTTAAACTATGGCCTTACCCTTTATGATGATAATGGGTTTCATAATGTATAAAAATCATGGGATTACACCACTCTAGACATATACCCTAGGCCAGAGCCCCTCACCTCCATGGACTCCTACATTTGGAATTCTCCATGTATAATCCTGTCATTGTCCTTCATAGATTGACCTGACATGAAATTATCATCCTTATCATATGAAATTAATTATCATGGATATGTATTATCAATGGACCATATATTATGAAATAATTAGAGATGGGGATTGACCCATGATTCTAAGATAAGTTATATAGGATGTGTCCATGAGGTTAAAAAAAGAATTTTTTGTACTATCTAGGTGTTACATCATCCCTTCTTAGGATGCACAACTCATATACTCCTTAAGGGTTATTCTCTTACATCCATTCAGGATCCCCCAAAAGGTTTTTTATGATCCATCATCCCATGGGGGACATATTCGATTCATGGGAAATAGCTACAATCTCCTCCTTAAAGATATTTTGAGGAATCAATTATATATCTACCTCATGGGTCTTTTTGATCCATTATCCCTGGTGTTATATCATCTATCCTAGGCATGAATCACCTAGATTTTCTATAAGTATAATTCTAATCAATCCATCCTGGATCTTCATCAATGGGTATTCGGATCCCTCAATATATAATGGACATATTATATCATATGGATGAAACTTCTAGATCCCCTGAATGGTCCATTTTTATCCATACATTTCGAATTCACCTCTAAGAGATTTTTGATCCATCAACCTATGGATTAAGTCTTCTGTAATAGGGACAAAACACCCATAAACAAATTGATGAGATTTCCAATCATTACATTTCTGATCTACTTCATGGGCCATTCTGATCCATAAACCTAGATGTGAAATCATATCATATTAGGCCTTACCTCCTAGATCCACCAAACGATTTGATCTGATCCATCCACCAATGTTTGAAATCTTCCCATATATGACACATATTTCATCTGTACAATAGGTTATTCCTACTCCCAACCTATCCAAAATAGATGTTAAATCTATGACTCCAAATAAAATTTATTTCATTCCATGAACCATAATTCTTACCCTTTTAGAAATATGGAATTTATGGTGTAAAAACACATGGAATACTTTCACCCATGGAGATAACATCCTTTTTATTGATACATGATACCTTTGGTTTCACAAATAAAATTCTTCACATGATTTCCCCTCCAATAGTGAAGAATTAAATGGCGACTAGTGTACAAAGTGTCCAGACATGCACCTTGATTCCCAATATGACTAATCTAACAACAAAAGTTTTTTTCCTTTTCAAGATAGATGAGTTTTATGTAACTGTTATAAACTTAGAGATTGCAATAAAAATGAGACCCAAGAATATAACTACATTATTTAACAGTTATTCAATCTAGAGAATGACATCTATGGAGTATTCCATTGAAGGGGGAACATATATATCATCATCCAATATTGATCAAGGAGAAAAAAACACTGATTAAACTGTTCATTTCCTCCATACATTGAAAATGTGGGATGTAGGTCAATGAAATTCCACACCATGCATGACCCCTATAAAATCATCAGAAATTGAAATGGTGAACCTAATGTGGAACTATTATCCTCATCCATAGAGACAATTACCATCTAGGGATTCAAAGAATTTCCCATTAATCAAATTGAAAAATTGGTATCAATGTAAAATAAATATAGGGGGTCGATTATGAAACTCTCTAGCATGTTGGGGCAGTTAGCATTTGGAATCATCAGTCCAAGACATTGTTAGTGTGGATCTATCTTTGTTGTTAGAAGTTGAGATAATATAAGGGGTTCTTTTCATCATTTGTCTTGTACCCCTCTTGATGGATCAATCTAAATTCCATAGATGCCCCAATACTTAGGACACCAACAACGAATCACTCACAGGCATCGAGGTAAGATAAAAATTAATGTGACCAGAGCATAAGACTATTCCATTTCAATTACATCCCCTTAATTTATATCTCTTAGGATCCCAAGAACCATCTTACCCTATGAGATCAACCAAATGATGTTGATTTATGACCTTATACTAAGGTATGGGGAAGAAGGAATTTTCCCCTCCCAGATCATTTCCCAATAGGACCTCAAGGCATTGAAAAATTTCAAAAACCCCTGCCCATGGAGGATGTGTTGAGGGAAACCAAAGCCCATTATATCGATATAACACTATAGAGTATATATCATGACCACATTGATGATTCTAACTGTTGTGTTGGGATTTTAGGGGATGATTGAATCATTCATGTAGTGAACACATCTAATGATCCACCTAGGAGGTCCCATACCAAGCCTCACCACCATCAATAGTGACTCACTCCCATGCCTAAGAGCAGGTAGACTTTACCCACAATCCATCACCCTTGTGTACTTCACTAAATTCCAACATCATTATATGACCAATGATAGTGACACAAAATGTGAATATTCTTCATATCATGCGTCCCCTACCACAACCAAAATGTCTCTCCAGATACATAAAATATATGAATAGGGATCCATCTATTTCCAATTGGGAATAAGTACCCATACTCAACATATGTAGGCCATGTTGACTCTTAAAATATATATATTTGAACTAATATCCATTACAGGACATCCTATAGTGGAGATAATATGTGTGGAGGTCCTCTAAGCAATACAAGTAGCCATCACAGAGTTCCTCCACATGCAACATCCAATTAGTATGCATGACATCCCTACATGATCACCATCCAAATCAATGTTTTATCCCATATTATTAACTATCAAATTTCATGTCTTCTATAATAAAACATTGACACTTATGGTTGTCCTCCCAATACTGAAGTCGTTCCCTTACCTAAATAACCATCCCAGTCTAGAAGGATAAATACCTTTTTTGGATCTAGGACCTTTGGAATAACTATGTCATCAATTGCCTCATTCACCTCTCAGATACTAAGGAAAGGAACGAAAAAACAACAGATCCTACTCCTTAGATTCCAAATTCTGGGATATGGTCCTAAAAATGGATATTAAAAATCCCATAAATTAGGCTCCACTTGTTCCCCAGATCCCTCCACATGTACTTCTAGGGGGTATATTTTATCTATACCTTATAGGGTTTCCAAAGCATATATCTCTATCCATAGAAGACTCCATCATATATCCCTATAAACCATGATGTGGGAAAGATGTTGGATAGATTAATAATGCATACAGATTGTGATAATTCCCTTGATCCATAGGTGGATTCCACCTTCCTCTCAAAAATGGAAATAGTTAACACAACATCCATTAAATACATTATGATGAAGTTGGTAAAAACCAGAATAGATGTTCAAGTATTCTAAGGAAATGTTTCTCAGGTATTGACCCCAATCCTAGTAAACAAATAGAATATCTGGTCTATATCATCACCACCATTTTTATCCTATCTACAACGAATCAGGGTGTGGGCCAGCCATGTACAAGATACTTCTTTTGAGCAAGATGGATGTTGGGAGGCCTTTGATACCATCGAACTGTCAATGGAATGTTGTCTATGTGAACCACTAAAATTTAACATTTGGGAGTGCCTCATAGAGGACCATGATGTGGGATTCAATAAATCACATGGGAAACATTTCACCATCTTAGCAACTAATAATTGGCCTATCCATCAATGTTGGAGAACCTAAATGATATCAAGAAGAAGTATATTAGTATTGAGATTACAAAAACCCAATAATCTCATCACACAATGTAATTATTCTCCTTATAAATGCTTCAAAAATATTTTTCCATGATCTACACACTTATAAATCATGTTATAGAGGTATCATCTCTACACATATATATAATAGTCTGGGGATGGTATGCCTCCCTCAACATTTTCCCTGTTTTGTTGAAGTATATTATAACTTCAGATGATTAATATTCCCCTCTATATACCATTACAATTCATATAATTGTCTCTATAATTCAATATGATTATAAGGGACAGGGAATAAATGTAGTTCATGGTAGGTAAGATCTTCCCCAAATTATGGATTTGTAAAAGTTAGATCCTCAAGTGGATTTCTTCACTGATTAGAAATTTTTGGCACCTCGCGTTAGTGTTAACCATGTTGTGGATTTTATACCTTCCCATTTGAATATAGAAATCGGAAATGGTCATGTGGAACACTTTGATCTATATATTTTTTAAGAAAAATTACAGCTAAAACCCACAATATCCACCATGATCCAAATGATTGAATAGTATAAAATGATAATCGATGATCTCATTGCAGATCAGTTCCCCAATTAGAAAATCCCCTCATTGAAAACAATATATCCTATACTAGGGAAACAATTAATACTCATACAAGAACCTCTAATTTTTTTTTCTATAATTCCATAGCAATTCGAAATAGAAAGAGAGGAATATATATTGTGATTCTGACACATGAGAGAAAATCCACCCAAGAAACATGCTTATCCTATTCATGAATCCATACATGCTAATCATTGAGTTTACGCCCCCACTATCTAAGATGAATATACAACCATAAAATTGATGGCTATATATCCATGAAATGATTACATGATTTCCAATATAACCACTCACCTCAAGGCCCTAGAAACACGATAGGTATAAATCGCACTGTACTAAAAGTTTTACTCTATAAGTCTGGAAAATATTTGATCAAACTCAAAGTTGGGAAATACATGATTTTGGAAATTCAATTATATTTTTGAACTGATTCAATAATTTTGGCACTTTATTTCATTTTTTGGACCTATGATAAGAACTCTATAGAATTAACTGCCTTTCTATCTTCGGTTCATCATTTAGTCATGTTATGTCCCACATATGTCTGGTAAATTCAGTCACCCATATGGTCCATCACTATATGGGATAACCATTATAGACATTTACTCTATCATTTAGACTCGAATATGAGAAATAAATATATTATTTTTCTCATCTAGTGAGTGAATGTACTGATGAAAAAGTAATATATTTGATCACCTAGTTTGATCTCTCGGTGGAATGTACTCAAATATTAAATCGAGGTGATGTTTTCCAAAAAATAAATGAAAATGATGTCCATTAGAAAATTATTATGTGATCACGTCCTAATGTACATAATAGAAATCATTCCATTAGTGTTTTTAGAGTATCGTATAATGCTCTAAACATAGATGTAGTCGTATAGAAAACTACACAGTCACGTTGGCTTCCTCTTCCATTTCCAATGATAAGAACCCCAAAATATGATTCTACTATTTCTATTATTATAGACTCCCCTATGAGGGTACATTTTTCATATCCAGTTTTTTAAGATCCCCTCTAATAAAATCCATATCAATAATATCATTAATTATCACAAATCCTTCATACACCACCTCAATAAGGGAAATAGTTTATTTGAGAAAATGTGGCTCAATATATTCATCATGGATAGGATCCCAGATTGTACATCCAAATAAAAACAATAATTACTCTTTAAAATATTCATAGGTTCATATATAATTCATAAGTTCCCTAGTGATGGGAATTTTGATATGTCTATATAGAAATCCATAGGAATCAATACTCACTAGCTATCGCGATCATTTCACATACCATAGGATCCAGGGAAACACCGTTAAATAATGCTATATGTTCAAATATTTTCTCTAGAGCTATATGGATCATATCTTATTCATGTTTCCAACTTTATTTTATAGTTCAAAAATGTCTTTTCTATACATTATTTTGATAGAGAGGGCTCTCATGAATTTTAGTTTTCTTCTAGTTGGGAGATGATGAATAATGATTACAAGTAGGCTCACATGGTATTTTTCCACATCCATTGTGTAATTTTTTCACTATTATGATTGTCAGAACATCCATTTTTGTTAAAAATTTATTATCCACTTACTATTTATCTTTTCAAAAACCATCTATTTCCTAGAAGAAGATATGATGATAGTGCAAGGGAATCTAGAGTCCCTTTAACGTGAAGAATAAATATCATCACTGCAGTGACTACCTGACTCATACATAATAAAATTCTACTATATTACATATAGATTAGGACTATTACACTATGGAGGAACATAAATATTATTCCATGAATTCATTTGATATTGTGGACTACATCATGATTCATAATTCCGATGAATGATATGAAAATCCCTTGTGTGCCTCCGGAAGACAGTGTTATATAAGGGAATCAAGATTCATGAACCGCTACAATTATCTGGATGCTGCCCCAAACATAACCATTCATTCCCCTATGACCAGGCAGTCTGTTTTTCACTAAGATAAACATATCATGTCATCTGAATCCACTTCGTCATGTATTCCTCCATGAATAACTATTCATCGAGCCATTTTAGATGATGGAGTATCTCATCCCTTACCATAGTAGTATAACCCACATCTATCAAGATAAAAATGGAATTCAACTAGTAGTAATACATTAATTTTTTGTATTGGGTCATCTATTAAGTATCATAATATTTCTATCACTAGTAAGAACCCAGTTTATTATCCAAGATCATCCATTGTGATCCCTACCAATGAGATACCACTACATGAAAAAATATTCATTTGTTTTAAAAGAGAAATGTTTTTAAGAACCTATCAAGAATAAAAATACTTATTTCGACCCTATTATCCCTTTTCATATCAAAAGAAAACTCCGATTCCCTCACATATTCTATGACAATTCCTCTATAGTTCAATGTAGAAGTAGCCACCACTGAAGCCTAGTTTTTTTAGGAGGTCACACATGATGAATTCTAATATATCATCTCATTTTTTTGGTAAGATGATATTCTTTTAATATATGGGAAAATACACCCACTATAAATTATATCCCATTTCAATTTAATGGAGATCTAATTCTATATGGTGGGCACTGTTTAATGGATCCACATCATTCCAACCCACATTTTCCACGTGTTAAGACTTCAAGAAGCATATATCACTCCCCCCGCCAATATAAAAATTCATGTTTTTGGAAAAAGTGTGGAGAAAGAATTTGGAAATGTTCCATTGAAGTCCAAGATTATTTTAAAGATATAAACCATAGAATTCATGTAATTCTAGTGGGATACCACTTAAAACACGCTACTTGGTTGGCCCTGGATTCACCTTTATGTGGATGTCACCACCTCATATCATAAATTAATAGAATAATCCCCCAATGGTTATGTAGGGGTAGTCTATGATGATTCCACCACATTTGAATTTTCTGTGATCTACGACCAAGTTTTAATCCACTATAGTAGAGAAGTAAAAAATGTAGATACCAATGGGGATGAGTGCATTAATGGTCCCAATGATTTGGAAACCACTTCAAAATATCATTGGATAGACCTCAATGACACCTTCATTCTACAAATTCTTATATAGGATTATACAACACTATAGCATAAAGGATGAGGGTCTATAAAAATGAGGGTCTTTATATTACCACATAAAGTAATACTAGATATGGTCGTGTGGTACTAGAATACCCTACATTAATGAGGTAGATAGATGTTCATCATATGGACACTATTACATTGAATGATTGTATGTTCCATAGATATGTATTAAATAAATGGAATCAAAATAACAAAAATTTATTTCATATATATAAAGGACCCTTTGTTTGGAGACTGTATAGAATATGCCAAATAGATTCTGGGGACATGGGTTCAATAGATCAAGAACCCGATAGAAAGGGTTTCGTGTTTTCCCAAGGTGAAACTAATGTATCACTTGAGATGGAAAGGCTAGAAGTGTAATTTCCTCTAGCAGATTATCCTTTATAGATGAAAAATACTAGCTGACAGATTCCCCTCCAACATTTTAATTTAGATTCTCCATCACCAGTAATGAGATGATTCAGGTCAACCATGGTTTTAGAAAGATCGAGGTCGATGTTGAACAATAAAACTGTGTGACATGATAATAAAGAAGAATATTGTTGCTAAAAAATGATCCATTGTGTTGTGTTATCTTAGAGTGTGATAAGATTACAAGTGTTGGAACCAAAAATCATAGTTTAATATCGCTTCCAACAAGTGAGTCATCACAGATTCAAAAATCATCCCATAATTATGAACCTTGCCATGATAATATAGTAAATGGAGAGGTTGATAAAACTGTCAAATCCAAATTCATTATTAAAATCTTGAACCCAAATTTGATAGAAAATATATTCCCATTTAGGAAGAAGAATTGATATATCAGATTTTGTCTCAACTTCTAGGACGACAGCCACCATTTTTTGGTGGTTGTTTTTTTCTTCTACTGATAGAGTTGTTAATAGATTCTATATCTTGGATTCAGGACCACTCCATTATGGATGGATACTCTATATATAATAAGATCTAAATTGGACCTAAGAATGAGAAGTCGACCACTTTTTGGGGCACCCCAAAGAACCTTCAATAATTATGTGAAGTCTTTTTCTCTAAACAGCGTAGGATCCTCTTTTTAGCAAGCCATAAGAAACATCTTCTAGGAAATACTATGGATATTGGTGAAATGTTATATAAATGATTCGGGGTAAAATACTATTATATTTAGTACATTCATAAGGAAAATGAACATGTTTTGGTGTTCCTCCATGCTTTCCATTTTTTAGATGAACCCCTCAAAGTGTGCATTCGAGATTAACGCTAGGAAATTACTCATCTTCATCATCAGATATTTCTTCATCAAGATAGAACCATAGAATATCAAATGGAATCATCAAAATATCCCCCCATGAAACATACAATGGATGTGGGGACTCCAAGGACATATAGCCTACATAAGCAGATTTATAGAAAATAAGGTCATTAGGTGTTATCCCTTATCATGGTTCCTGAACAGAGTTATCATTTACGTTTGGATTGATGAGTGACATACCATGTTCAGGTATATCAATTAGTATCATAAATATTCTCAATTTATTATTCCTTCTACGTACAAGAATACTCTGATCCTATACATAACCACTCAATAAAGGAAACTTTTTTCTACTCTCCTAAAAAAGAACATGGGTAGTGAACAAAATTATAATCTCTCATGCGCATTATCTTTGTGTAGATACAAGGTAATCCCCTATTGAGTTGTTGTATCTCATTCTGGTTTTCACATTATAGAAGTAAAAATATTATCTACAACACTATGAAATATAGGGGGGTTAGTGGGGACCCAATAAATAATATCATGAATCTTCCATTGTTGAAAAAAATCACGGGTAGCCGTGTTCCATAAGAAGTTAAACATCATGTTCATTCTATATAAATATGTAAAAGTATTGGAAATATAAATTCATTTATCCACCCATCTGGTCCGTAAGGAACTACCCCTAGATAGTGATTTTCTAGATGAGTCTATCCTATCAGTGGATGAAATTGTGTCCTGTTAGTGGATGCATTTCTATGGTTCCTATTGAAGCCTAAATGGAAGAGGGATCAATGATCCCAAGGACAATAATGTATGCTTGAGGATAATCGTCAACACCCCAGCCTATGCTATCCTACTATACCCATTCTCTTTATTAGAATATTTCACCAACAATGATGATGAGTGTTAAGAAATCATTAATGGCATTGATTTTTCACTTGAGATTAATGTTCACATCTTTCATTTTAGGGGGACTCTGATTTATTTATCAGCTAGATCAAGGGTAAAAAGAGTATCAAATAGAAATAGTTAATGCCCCTTATAAACAAAACATCATCAATTGATGGACCATTTCCATTATGATCAAGAGGTTAACCTTGACCCTTGATTAAGGAATGATCGAGTTGATGCCTTCAATGGTCTTATGGTGTATCTCATAGAACCAAACCAATAAGACATGATGATTGTGGAGAAATATCTTAGTGTTATTACATCCAACATTATATGTGACAATGGTAAAAAATAAGTGAAATAAATGTTTTTTTGAACTTCAGATCTAGGACACTTGATTCCACACATAGCATGGGAAACACCCTTCTATAAAACCCAAATTTTCACTATCTCCATCATTGAATCCTCTCTCAATATTGATCCATGGATGATCAAATCTATTATTTTGTGGAACAATACATCCTCTAGAGTGGGTACAATATTGATGGGACACTCTATAGATGATAGCTTAATGGAATTTTTCTTTGTTTCATCCAAGGATATGCGATACATCATGTCATGTTGGAAATAATTGTGGGGTCCTATGAAATCCATCATTTATGATTGAGGTTCTAAAGTGAGATTTAGGGAATGATATATTTGTGGCCCACCAAGTTCTATTAGAGCATTGATTTTTCCATAAGCTAACATGCATGTCATATCTATAACATCTTTGTTAATCGAATCGTGGGTATTCTCAACACAACTATTTATTAATGGCCCATTTGATTTATAAAGACCTAAAATTTTGGTGTTGTATCCACTAGAAACCCCTTGAAAATTCATGTTCCTTATGACTATGATAGACATATTCTCTAAGTGGGTAGAAGTGATTCCCATCATGGAAGTCAATTCCCAATCTATGATCATGTTCTTGGGACACCATATCAACTACAAATTTGGTGTTCCTCTCACTATTCAATCTAACAATGACACTAAAATTACGACTACGTATAAGAAGTAATTTTACAAAAAGTAAAGCATATTGTCTAACCATACATCCATATATCATGAATAGTAAATTTGATAAATTGAGGTATTCACCAAATCCATCAATATGGTTCACAAAATGAAGGTGGGACGATACAATAAGAGAAGTCTATAGAAGCTTCAAAACTTCTTTCAGGCATATCGTACAATGAATCGAAATTCTACACTAGTAGCCCCATATTCCATGGTGCGATTAACCAAGGAAATATTTCCCATTGATGATTATTTTTCATATCTCAGAAAATAATTATATTTCTTTTAATTTCTTAATATAATAGAATATCAAGATGAGTTGGAATCCATCAAAGAGAAAATTCATTAGGAGATTCTTAATCTTGAGAGCCACACAAACATGATAGTGTGACCGTTCAACCAAATGTTTCACCTTCTCTCCTTTATCCTGGGTGACATTTTACTTTCTCTTAGAATACATATGACCCCCAAAAGGATCCCCCCATTCCGTAACAAATGTGGAAAGAATTTTAAATAATCAAATAATGATTATTCAAATGGAGAATACTTGTTAATCACCATACATAGGGATAATATCATGCCTCCAACCATATCTAGGGTTCTAAAGTTGTAATCCTCATAATGATTCAACCACATCCCAATCACATGATCTTAAACTATGAAATTGGTAAAAGCATTAAGAAATTAAACTAATAACTTCCACATGGTCTAATGTATAATGACCTTAGACTATTTTAAATTGGTTTTAACTTTAATGACCATAAATGAGGATACCATGTATAGGTATCATGAATCTGAACTGTGTGAAAATAATCCTCAAAATGTTTTCCATTATTTTTAGATGCCATGAAACTCCACTCACATAGGGGTTTTCACTCTAGAACAATACACATATCTATCCCTAGCATTAGATATATGAATATAAACCATTTCCAGTCATTGGTTCAACCTATACGACCATCAAATATATGTCCATTTTCATACATATTAGATATATAAAATTTTCTTTTCATACGTGGAAGGTGTTTTATGTCACTTGGAATGATTGTCCAAATTTTCAAATGGAGTTTTCATCACTACATCATACCCATATGATTTTTGATACTAACCCAAGGTCAATGTAATGTTTCAAAAAACTACATACAACACATAAATCTCATACAGTTTGTCCAACTAGTTCCTTGGCATTCTTCAAAAACACCGTACGAAAAAATTGTTCCAATAACATCTCTATGATAGGCCTCAATTGACTTTTTCATATTTACTATGTTAGATAATATACATTATTGTGTTCCATATATACATTCACCCATTCTATCTATACACTTTAGTTCTCCTATGATTTGTATTCTCATCATCCATAAAATCCAAACAAGGCCCCTAATGATGGTCGTGCCTAGAAAAAATGGATTACCGAAAAACCAAGGAAAATATCATAAATTTTATCTTTTGATGAATTAAAATACACTTGTGAATATAATTTTCAATACTTGGTTATGAATTTTATCTCCCCAAAAAAGATTTATGTGGTTTTTTCACATATGTTTGGAATATGGCCAATATTTTCTACCAACATTTTGGTCTCCCATATCAAGAATCATAATTTTGGGGTCTTGATTTAACTTGTTTTACAACTCCCTATGTTTTTGTGGAGTTCTAACATCTTCGGTGCTTCCCCACTATAGATGTCTTCACTCTGAGTAAGCAAGTCATTATCATTGTGACATTCCAAACTAGAAATTTCATTTTCCTTTCTATTCACATACATGTGACATTTAAATCCCCTTACAACTCGTTTTATCACAAACCTTGTAAAATAAAGTGGTCTTAATAGTCTTTTTATTATATATACCAATATGGTCAATCAACACAAAACCATGTTTTGACTCCCAATACATTTAACCAACAACATCCCCATGGTCCTAGAAACATGACCTTAAATGGTTTGAAAGGTTCCTATAATTATAACCATAAAAAATTTCATCCCAAATAATTTACTGTGTAGAATATTAATCATTGAAGAAAAATTACCATAGTTTATGAAGTTAAACTAAACTCTTACGCCATATAAAATCCCGATTCATCTTAATGGGATATGATCATACAATGTATAAAATAGGAATACATCATCCAACAAGGATGGAATGATCCAAAAATTCCAAAAACTTATAAAAATATATTCCTCGTATGATATGTATGGGATGATTAAAATATTATCCAGATTAAAATCATGATTCTTCATATAATATGCGATGAAAAAAACAAATTTCATTAGAACATGACATTAAACTAAATCTTTAACACATTCTATTAGTGTGGGATGCTACAAGATATTTGTGTGATGTATTGATTCCCTTTTCTAACAGGACCCCATCATTCTAGAGTTTTCCTTATAACACATTGTATCTTATATCTATGTGTGGATTTATTCTTATCCTAATGGGATATGTAGTGATTCCCATCTTTTCTATCATCTGTACCAACTACAAATTTATCAACCATTTGGCCCTATCACATTTAGTTTCCAGAAATCAAGACTTTAAACTGTGTTTATATAATATTAATGTCATAATGTGGTAGATGATATTCCAAGGATCCTTTTATATCAGGTACATCATCTGTTCCATTTAGATACCATTGATACAGATATAACTCTTGTATGAGCATCATGACATTAAATGGTTTTCCATGGACCATGATATATGACATCAAACAGTTTGAAACCAAATTCAAGATCACTTCATTTTTTGTAGGGTGTCATTTCCTCCATTCAGAATAGATTTCAATATATTTTTCACCATAAAAACAACCTTGGAAAAGATCCCCATAGTCCAGTCATTATGGACAAAAAATATTTTCATATTTTCAATGCTCTATGACCAATAACATGAAGCATTGGTCCATGAACTATGACCCTAAACTGTGTGCATTCACCTCTCATTCAGTCATCCTTTATCGTTAGTTCATAAACAATCCAAGGACTCTATATTTATCAAAACTATGTGTGTCATGATTCCCATCATCAAGGGTTATGTAGTGATACCTTGACATTCTATATTGGGACCCCGTCTTTGATTCCCCACAAACCCATCCATTACCCACGGTTTTGTCTTCCTAAATGCATAAATGGGCCACCTTTTAGAAATAATACCCACTAATAATAATTTACCCATATGTAGGATGAGATTCCATCATATCATGATATGAGTAATGGAACAATTAGCTTATCGATATGTGATCCCCCAATGTCCTCATTCAAATAATGTTAATCTAAACGCCACATAAACCTGGGATGCATCTTAATGACAAATTATTTTACCCAATATCAAACTACAACGCCCCATATGAAAATTATGTGGTGAAAAAACACCATACACCTTAAAACATAATGGTAAACTCTAGATAAACCCCATATAGAATCAGGATGCCTCATATATGAGTATAAGAGAAAATTTAATATCACAATTCAGGAATGTTCCCACCTTCGACAATCTTCTCTGGTGATTCCATGATCTAGAACTATGTGTATATTGACTCCCAAATTTATGGGAAACATAGTGATTACCCTAAACTTAATCATGGGCCAATCCCACTTCGATTACTTACTATTGGGTATTTTCTTCCCCAATATCATGATATTGAGTTAGGGAATAGTTTTCTGAGTTTTGGATAGAATAGGGTCCATTGGACCCTAAAATTAATATGTTTTATCACTCTTCCAATCCATAGAAACCCCCTTTTTGGATAAATTTCCACCCCTTTGGTCATTGTAATATGATCATAAACTCATAACATCCCATATGATCGATGCTTTATTACTTAATGCAAATAGAATCCCAAGGACAAGTCGCATGACTATAAAATTAAAAGACATACATCTTTAATGCATGAAGTTAAACTAAAGCCTAAAATATGAAAAACACTAGATTATTCAAATGATATGTATGGAATATCATAGAATACATCTCATTAAATTGGGATGCCTCAAATCATAATATTGGATGATTATATTCACTTACCTAAGAGAATTCCACTCCACCATCATTATATTACTACAACCTAACCTTCCAAAACTATGTTTCACTTGATTCCCATCAACATGGGATTTTTAGTGATGCCCAGTTATTTCATCTCTTGCCCAACCCATTCATATACTTAAATATGGGACAAACCTATTTTAACATACTCATTTTTCACATTATCCTATTTTGATATTTATCATCCTTCCAAGATTTAAAGCATCCCCAACATAATGCTCTCATGCCACACTGGCTCACATGATAACCTTATATAATGCTTAAAATGGTCTAATGTTTAAAAAATAGATCATTAATGTTGATGTCTGTCTAGAGTTGATCGTACAATTTTCCCTAGTAATTACCTAATGTGGGTTTAGAAATTCAGTAATGAACCTGATAAATAGTTTCCCCCCATCCAATGGTTAGTCCCATATTACACTAATCGAGTCTAAAAATTTGCAATCACCCTCATGATATTTCACACTCAGTTTCACCCCCATCACTATGTTCATCCATGAACATGACATGAATTGTGTGCTACTTCTTTTTTCCAGAACTGATCCAGGATCATGAAATTTTATTATTCAGGAGGTAGTTCTCCTCAATCAAGGATGAGACATGCAAGTCACTCAATGTGTCCAAACTATAATACCTCAAAATAGGTGATTGAGGCAATGAATCATGATATTAGACTCTATGTGGGTCACTGAAAGAATGTTTTGTGTTACATTAGGACTTTTAAGAGGATCAATTCGAGTTGGAAAACCCTTATTCAATGGAATGTTTATTTGTTCATGAAAAATGGACTCTACATGCCATTAATGATTTAATTGAACCTTTTTTAAATTTCCTCCTTCCACAACCATAATCTGAGAGCATGGGTCCCAGAATCATGACCTAAAAATATTTTCCATGTTTTAACTCTACCTCCATAAACTAATAACTTATATACAATGTTATATATTTTATGTCCATAAACATGAAGACATAGTCCAATCATAATGACATTAAACTATGTAATGTTCACCCCAGTATTGTGTGGTGTGGTGATGATCCTATTATGTCCTTCAATTCGCATTGGATTTCCACACTTCTATGTTTCAAATATTCATTTTCTTTCTACCAGCCTATAGTTTATTCAGTAATACATCAAAATAAGAGTCTCAGTCAGAGCATCATGACCTTAATATGTGTGTTAATTGACCCGAATATTTTCTCCATGTGTACATTGTGCTACCCACTTATATCCTCTTAGAATACACCTCTTTAGGAATCATTCATGTCTGTTCAAACATATGTCTTTTCATGATGTTACACTATAACTATTTATAATGAAACGATCATGGGATTCCAATATAAAATCACATGAGGAAGAAATGATGGGAATTTAATGAATAATCCTCAAACAGTACCTCCCAATCAGAGTACATTATATTGTGTTGTATATGATCTTGAATGTGTGATGTTGAGATGTATGTTCAACATCCACACCGAAGGATGTTAAACAAAAATTTTGACTATCTTTATTGAACAATGTGAAATTGAAAGACATCATAGTCCCCATCCTGAGAATCCATTTTTTGGTGTTGGTCACGTACATCACTATTTAGGTTCTTCAACAAAATCTTATAATATGATATAATTCTCACATGGGAAGAAGAATTGTACCTTTTTTAGACTTATATTCCCTAAAAAATGTGTGCAATTCCACTAAGGTGTAATTCCTATAGGTTTGAAATCCATTCAAACAGTCCCTAAAATCTACTCCAGGATTTTCACATACAAATATTTGGATCCTCATAACACTCTACATCCACATAGGATCCTATAACAGTAATTTTTCCTATCCATAGGGTCTCACATAATATCTTTAAATGACATCGCGGAAAACATTGGATTACATTTTGAGATTGGTCCCCTATTTCAAATGTGGTTACTATTCAACCCATATTGTTTTTTTACCATATTCTGAAAATTGATAATTGGTATTTTGTTTAAAACATGGGAATTCTTTGTTCTCAACCATCTATCCACCCCCTTGGGGTTCTATATATTAGGATTCATGATTAACTTACTCTATTCCCTTTTTTTGGATAAAATCCAACAAACATGATGGTACCAAATTCATACAAAATAGTAGGATATGAATTCTGTTCATATATTTAGAGTTCCATTTCTCCAACCATATTACCTCTCTTCCCACCAAATTGTTTTGGATAATGAAGAAATATAGAACTCAATCAATGATTGTGTGATAATATCATTTAAATTATTGATTGTATGGCCATCCCATATTTCTCACATTGAGCTTGACTCATATGAGGTACAGTTTTGGTATTTTTTTTTGTTTCATGAGTAATATGGAATTAAAATGAAAATTGGTTATTAAATATATATGTTTTACTATGATATATTTTAATGAAAATCAAATAATTTTCTAGAGGTTAATCCATGAATTAAAGCATCTTTTTGTAAAGAAACCATTGGATCGACAAGTGTAATCAATTTCATGAACTCATCCATCTTCTATTGAGTGTTAATCAATGACTTTGCAAAATCCTCTAAGACAGAAACAACAGAATTGGATTGAGGGAAGTCTTCTTCACCACAAATTCACATAATGTTCTATTTAGACCAAAATTCTAGAACAAGGAATGTCTCAAGCACCACATAGTCTTCTAATACCATCAATTTTCTATTTCAATTATTATTTACCATAGCTATGGAATAATTCCTGAATTCATGATTCAATTCCATCAATTCAAGGTGGGAGATCTCCCATTCTACTACATCATTTTCTTATTCAAGGAAATCACAAGAAATTTCATTTTCCATGATCCTAGTCGACAAGGATGTCTCATGACAATGCATGATGTTTGTTGGATTCCAAAATAACTAGTCCCTAGGATGACTAGCCAGTGGAAGATTTATCCCCCTAGTGTTTAATTCCATATATCTTAATACTAGTGATGATGTTTAGAAAAAACATACAAGCCTTGTGATGCATGAACCAGTTCTCATTGGAATAATCTAATCATTAATATTTGAATTCTACGGAATATGATGGATAATTTTAGGGGAAGTCATTGAACTCATCAGTAGTAATATCATCACTGATCATGTCCAACTGTGTGATTGGGTAGAAAATTTATTTCCATGAATGGATCCTCGCAATCCCCTTAACCTATAGAAGAAGGCACTACATCCCCCTATGGGAACATTGTGGTTAGTGCTGACTTCTAGGCCTCATCATCTACCCTTGTTGGTATAACTTTTTTGGACTCAACTCATCTAGTATCCATAAATTAAAATTCTAGGATACTCATGACTAATTCAACATCCCCAACCACCCCATCACAATTCACATTTACCACATCCTATACTGAGGCAATAACTCCAACAGAAACCTCTAATAGCGCATCAGTGATAGGCTACATCACCATAGATGCTTCTATCATCCCTATAATGGAAACTATCTCAAAAAAATATATAAATGGAATGGTATCAATGGTTACTTTTAGTGGAATATCAACTATTGTATGCACAGTCATATTCTCATCATCCATTTTCACATGGAGAATATCACCTGCTATCAGTACTTCAACATTTGGCACTCCTAACATAAAAATATATGTAGATGGATGTGTTCCTAAAACCATTTGAACTTACTTTTAAATATTCATCATCCAATATTATAATGTAAAAAATAATAAGTAAATGTAAAATGGGGTAATTCTTATGCGAATAATATATACATATGGGGAGTTTATCCAGATTCACTGGTTAAATCCCTATAATGGTAATTTCATAAATGGATGACTCCTCCATAAAAGAATCATATTTGGTAGATGTATGATTTCCCATTCATATAATATCATGGAGGGGTCCCAAACTCATAGCATCATGGCTAAAATTACTATCACCCTCTACTGAAAGTTCATCATGAAACCCCCTTACCTTTGTGTTCACTGATCCCTATACAAGTGAAAAGATAGGTTAATAATTCTGTTAGTGGTTTGGGAACATCCAAATCAAATGATATCATAGTATTCAAAAAATTGATTTCAGGAACATATTCCTCATGAGATTAATACGAGTCATCTCTCCCATAGGAGTCATTTGTGTCTCCTTGTGGAGGCACACTAACATCTAACTCTCTGACCAATATTTTTGAGGAGGAGGTCATCCTTAGAAGCACCTTCGATCATGTTGTAAGTGGGTTCGCAATAAACCAAGAGTGGACCTGATCCTCTAAATCATAGCTTTATAGAACCCCTTCATACATGGGAATTTGAAAGCCAATCTAGAATAACCCATACCTATGAGAAATATTCCCACATATTTGAGATTGTAAAAAATTCAATGATTAGGGGTGAGTTGTGTAGAGATCTGTTATCTCTCCCATGTATCGAAAAGACGACATCATTTTGTAAGTATTATTGGAGAAACAACTTTCATATGAAATTAAAAAATCCATTAGAACCCCCATTTAGGGATCACATTCCACTGTATACAACATTCCTACGAGAGATGACACTTGTGCATCTCCAATCCCTCCATCATCCACCTATGTTGTGCCATGTACCACAGACCATCCAACATAAACATTCCCACCCAACCAAAAATACATCAACTACAATCCATAACAACCACTCACACTTGTCTTTGTGGTTATATGATCTCTAATTCTTCATCCAGGTAGTCCCATGACTCATAATATCTCACATTTATTCTATCTACCATCATTGAATATATTCATGGAAGTGCCCGTATGAGGAAGTATGCGGAATGAAATAGTTCAACCCATTCTGATCGTCACATGTGATGATGTACCATATTAACATCAAGACTAAATGATGAATCTTATTATGTACCTACACCTACACTTTTCATTTATCGACTATAATAATTATAAAATTCTTGGGAACTAATGATTGTTGTACATCTCAAAAAATCAATTTTCATAAATACTAGCCACTAGTACCCATCCTCAGAAGGCTAAGAAGTAGGATTGCTTCTCAATGTTAAATTTTCCTTCATCAATCAGTATACTTCTTGGAAGTTGAAATGTGTGAAACATAATCCGTGCTACTAAACCCTCCATTTTCATCATGTCTATAGGGCCCATCATGAGTCGGTGACTCCCGACAATTTGAAATATCACTGGATGAAAATTCATAGCGGGATGAGAGATAGTGTATCTATTTTGGTATCCCTCATGTGTAATTACACCCATATGTAAATGAAATAGAGTGTCCCACTAACAATGTAGATTCATGCCTTCATTGATGTGGTGGAGAACCTTATATATCTTCTCTGATACTTGGGAAACTATGTTGATGCACTACCCCATCACTAGCATCTAGATCAAAATAAATTTTCGTGGATTAACCCCCGTGTGTTCATCCCTCACATGGAGAATATAACTATAGATCAATGTGTAAATGATCACTATAATATACACCACATATATTAAAGATTTATTTTGAGATCCAACTCTACAATTTGATCTCCTCTATGATCCACCCATGGTATTTATTCATGTACAAATAGAATTAGCCAAGGTCTGTGTGTGGCCTCACTAGTAAGATTACTACTGGTTTATTCTCCCTAAGAGGCTTCTATATTAGAAAATTTATGAAATAACAGAACCATTTATTGAATGGGATTTTTGTCATCCCCACATTATTTTAGCTATTCCATTGTACCAAAGTTAGAAATTCTTTAATAAAAGATAAAATCTACATTGGGTCCTCCAAAACATTCTCCACAAAGTGGAACTCATTATTCCTCACATCTTGGATTGGTAAAAACGTACTCTAGATAATGTCCCGTAGGATGATTCAAAACAACCCATGATGCATATTAAATGTGTCATCCATCAGAAACCAACATCTAAGAATCTATTATGTGTTTTAAAGGTGGAGGTAATCATGAAAATATGAGGCTCATGTATCCTCATATATGCCCACTTTTTTCATCGGCCTTAAATTTTTAATGTGATTGACAATCCTAACATGAATTTACCCACATGTCTATAATGTTTCCATCATTATTTAGGTCATAGTTATTTATCGATTCCTTGACCATATAACCCTAAGAATCCTTGAAAATCCACTCATACTGTGTGAATATGTCTCTTTATATAGATTCTCCACATCTATGAGATTTAACTTTTTCTCAAGAGTGTGTATTCTGAGAGACACGTAAAACTTAAATATGTGATTCCTAAAATCCGTATACCACTAGTATTGTACATGTGTTATTTTGAATAATAAGTAGGTATTATCCCTACATTCATTTGGGTATAATATATTTTACCTATTCTGGAAGCCATAAAGTCATAGCCTCTTATACAATGGGTACTCACTTTGATCCTCTATCTGTAGTAAATTGAGTAAGTCATGGTCTAACAAACTTAATAAATTCTCCAAAATCATTTTATTCACAAAAATTTCTTCTTAATGATTTTCAGTAGAATTATCCCATCCAACAACCATTTTTTCAAGATAGAGGTTTTTTTCTATGTCTTGTTAAGTATTTTCTCTACATCGATATGGTTTCGAAAAGGTCACATTCGATAAGGTTTTTTGGAAATGTTTGGGTAGACAAAAAATTATTAAAATAGAATGGTTCAGATAGTTAACACCATGGATAGGTTTATATTCATGAGTGATTGGTATCGAAATAAATAATCACTTGGAAATCATGTGAGCATTGCTAAATGGGATCGCATGATTTTACCATTATGAATTTTTGGTGATCCCTATATGAGGAACATTATATATATATAGGTTCATGCCCACCAATGTGGTTGATATTGTCCTAATGAAGTAGTAATTGTGAACAATATCTAATAATTGGATCCATGAATGATCATTGAAAATGGGATTTGATTTCCAAAATTTAGTAAATCTCCCTAAGAATTCGACCCCCCTTTTCCCAATCATCTCCAATTCTAGGGAGAATTTATTTGTTTCAAAATAATAATTCCATGGAAGAGGTCGAAGTTGTAATTACCTGTTCAGGGAGAAACTAAGGTAAAATTTTACAAAAGCATTATTTGGGTTCTATTATGTGAAGATCCACATCTTCGCGAATGGGTGATGATTATGAATGCCACAACCATGTTGTGTATAGACAAGAATAATCACATATAGTTAGTACCAAGTATTGGTTCCCATCATGGCCAAATTATGGCCTAATGAAAACACTATGAAGCATCAATCTCGAGTCATGGATATCTTCAATAAAGTATGGAGACTAGATGGTAATGTCTGTAATGTATATGTCCTGATTCCCACAGTGCTTCAAGACCGTTAAGGGACGTGATGGTAACATTGGTGTTGTTTCATTTGGAATCATTGATACCATAAACTTATAATGATAATAAATAAAGATTAATTCCTCCTATCATCTAAAAACCCAAATCTCTATAAATACCACCATATTTATAACATTTTATGGGACTAAATACCATTGTTCTTCTGAAAATTGATCCTTTTTGACAAACCTCCTATGAATGATGAGTGAAAGTGAAATATGCATCCAACAAGGTATCCATGCTTCAAAAACCATTATCGTTGAGTTCTTGAGAGACCCGCATAATTTTGTAATTTCTCTCATGAATGATCATTATATAAATGAAACAATAAATCCTTTTACAAAACTTGAGGTTTCCTAATGAATAGTTCCCTCATGATGAAATCATTATGAGGATGAAAAAATCACACAGAGTTAGGGTCAAATTATTTCATGATTCATATATCATGATGACCTAGACCCTTATGGGGAACCGAGTTTCACAAGACATTTCTTTGCAATGACCCAAGAATAATAAAACACCTATAATGGGTCTCTAAATGGTGTCTCCCTCTTACAGATACCCCTTTGTAATGGGTGAGTTCCCTTGGCCCGTACACCAATCCAAGACCAGCTGATCTGCTCATCGTGTTCTAGTGTATCATGTACTACCCATTCATGTTTCCCCCGCTTCAGTTCAGTTGCTTCCTACAAAAAAATCCCTCCTGCTACTTATAATAATAGTTTCCATATGTACCATTTTTTCTCAAAATAAGGACCCTAGAATCAACATCGTAATAGACTACTCGTTCATGGCAGAGCCATCTCCATTCCATACCTAATGGAAGATGAGTGATGGACACATACTCCCTATGAGTGGAATCATAGAGGTATTTTTAACCTTCAATGGTTAAGATACCAAATGAGTTACCTTCGCCTCACCATGACATTGTATCCCATAACGAGTGAGTGGTTTGACACCCATGATGCACAATTTAATTCTTCACAACCCCATGTTATGGTTTTATGACATTAAACTATTTGATAATGTTCAATGTACATGATGTTAAACTATAACATTACCCCATGTGATTATCCTAAGATACTCTAGGTAAAAACATCATGGGATACCACAAGCATTAAAATCTATTTCATCCCTAACCCTCAGACTCTCATTGTCTCTTATTATGTGAATATTTCACTTGAAAACACCATGTTGTCCACTATAATCACTCTTTTCCTGACATGATCATCATTACTACACAATGGAAATCTACACGGATCAGTCATTCACTAGAACCTAAACATCAACATCAATATACATTAGTTTTGATCACTTTTTCATAGATAGGGTATATTGGACGCCTCACTGAGGTTTAGTCAAAACATTGGTAATCTATCTAGGTGTCACATCTTTCCATCTAGGGATACACTTCATGGATCTACCTTATGGTGACATGTAATTAATACATTCATGATATACATCAATGGAAATTTTAAAACATAAACCAAGGTGTGACATCATCCCTCATTAGGACCCACATTCCAAAATTAAGTTATGGTTTGTTATAATCAATCATGCATTGATCAACATCAAGGGTATTTACGCTCCATCACCCAAGGTGCGACATCATCCCTCTTTGGGATGCACCTCTTGTATTTTACTTAAGGGATTTTATAATTTATTTTTTATAGATCCACCTTAAGTGGTGTTTTGATCCATCCTTTGTGGTGTTTTATCTTCCCTATGATGATCAAACATTACAATTCTTATTTAATAGATGTTATGATTCATCAATTCAAGAACATCTTCAAGGGACATTATGATCTATATTACCATATGTGATATCTTACATCCTTGGGACACACCACTTAGTTCCACCATAATTGGAATCATAATCCATAAATTATGTTTCTCTCTTCAAGGGTATTCGGATCCATCATTAAATGTGGGAAATCATCCCTCTCCTAGACAGAACTCCTTGATCATCCATAATTGGAGCTGTGATCGATGCATAAATGATTGACATCATTATTATATGGGATAAACTATTATTCCATGCCTAGAAATATACATATCCTAAAATAATCCCCACAGGACTATAACCATGTTACCATCTCTAGAAGACATTTTAGTCATGCCTTTACCCATAATTCTATCCTATTGAAAAACAATGGATACCTGATCTAAAAAATACATTGATGATTCCTGCCCTGGAATCCACTACCCTATGACCAACATGGGGTAACTTGGGTTCCAAACCCATGATTAATGAAGTTATATTCCTCATTAGGATTTAGAATTTATATTGACCAATGTAACCAATTTCCCATCATGACCAAATATACCCAATGCGACTACTTGCGTGAGTGAAGGTTGTTTTCCTATCAAGACTAATCTAGTATAATTAAATAATTTATGCATATATATGGAACCAAAAATGATATCATTAACATGAATTAAATCATTTAGGGAGTTATATTCTAGGAAACATGATACAAGGAGAATTTTATGGATGACAGAACCGACATACCATCATCTCATTTAAATCAAGGAAAAAACATCAATGATGAAAGTGATGAAATCCACCAACCATTTGAAATTTTGGAAAATATGAACTTAAAACATGAACCATTTTCATCCCTATTGAAATCATAAGAAATATAAATATAGTTATTTTTAATTATCTAATTCTTTAAAAATTCTTTTCTAGAAAATCCATTTAAAAAAATGGATGGAGTGTTTATTTTTAAATTAAATTCTACCACTTCTATAAATTTAAATTAATAAAATTTATAGAATATAAGGAATACACCTAATTTTTATTGGTAAGTATTTTCTATTAAATTTCATGTTGTAATTAATTATTAAAGAAAAAAACCATATTAATGAGGTAAAAGTTAAATGTGGTTTACCAAATATTAGTTTTAAAATGAATGAATTTTTTTTAAATCCCATTTGATTGATGATTTTGTAATATACAATTATAACATCTATATATGATCCATTTTGTGAAATTTCTTCAAAATTTTTACTAAATAGTATATTAATACCTTTATAACGCCCCAATCATAGTTACCTAGAGTCGGTGAATTATTTTATAACATTTTCATGATATAAGGAATCATGTCCCAAAAGACCGATTAGTGTAGTAGCTTTCGAAGAAATATATAGCTACAAAAGTATGACATTACATCATGAAATAAAAACAACTACATTTTCTCCCCATTGAACAAACTTATATCCCTTAACATATCGCTGCAGGTTAACTAAAAAATACTTCTTCACATCCTAGAAAAAAATAAACATATAAAGGGGTGAGCACAAATGATCAGTAAGGATAACAATATAGTGGGAGCTTCATAAATAAGAATAAACATTTAAGGAAATGTAAAAGACTAAAACATATGCCTTTTATACATAAACATCTCCATAATATTACAAATATAAATTTAATAATTTCATTCACATATTCACATTGATATTCTACGAGTAGAATAATCCCATGCAATATTAATAGCCAATATCATAATGATGTAATGGACTATGCTGGACATCATAAAAATATAGTCAATTCCTCGTGTGATGACTAAAAAAATATTTTGTCAAGGCCTTGTGACAAGACACTAGTTTGTCTCATTAGACCTATTGATGCATTGAGGAGCTACAGTGGGCTCCACCCATCACTTATTATGTCCATTTCATTCCTCATATGAAAAATTTAAAACATAATAAAAACATTCGAATTAAAACTAGCATACGAAATGTTACTAGGTTAACCATAAACCAAGAATGGTATAAAAATAACACATCCATAGTCAAACCTATCACAAAACCATCAATATAATAGGGAATAATTGTATCATAATAAATCAACATAAAACAAGTATAAAATCTATTAAAGGATATTGACATAGATGAAATAAAAATTATATGATAGGAATACCTATTTCTCTTTTGAATTATTTTAAAAGTCATGTAATTATAAAATAAAAAATTTATTTTAAAAATATTTTTATAAGCTTGTAGGGAATATTAAATGGTATTATAATAGCATAGAATAATTTCAACCTCCATTAAAAAACATTTTTAGCTTAATTTGTCGAAAAGGTCATAAAGTACATTTTTTGTAAAAAGAGAGAATGATTTAATTGAAACCATTTTATATAAAATAAAACAAGGGTATAAAAGGCAGTAGACCATATTATAGTAAATGTAATAAATTATTTGAAATACATTTTTAATAAACATGGATGTGGACGATAATGAGGTCCCAGTAGATATTTACATAAAAATAAACTCATATAATAAACAAATTGTGAAATTAACACTTCCCTTGTACTTTTCCTTGGTCAAGGGCATATAAACCTCTTGTATAACAGTTAAATAAACTTTATTAAATTATTATAGGACTATATACCTAAATATGATATCATATATGATATTATAATATTTCTTTGTTAATAATATTCTAATAGTATCATTGTTTCTGGTGTTAACTATTTTTTTTTCCCTTCTATGTTTTGTTACGCAAGTCATGTTTGTTATGGATATGATTTATTTGATTAATATCTAGAATTTTATTATGTTTTTAAATATTATATTTAATAATCAAATGAAAATTATTCTTTAATTTTCATGATGGGGAATAAATCTAATCGCGTTTGTGGAGACATTAATCTGTATGTACGCACGAACGCTACTTCCTTTTCATTTTTTTTATTATAATTGGAAAGAAAACCGACTGAAAAATTGGTATATTATTATTCCAGTATAAAATATTATTTTATATATTTTATGTATGTTCATTAACACCATCTTATATACATTCTATGTATCGTATGAATGAGTCATATAACATTGTGGGGGAGGCTGTTCGCACTTCCTCAAATGAAATTATTGTATATACACAACATGAAAAGAATAAATGTATGATATAAAAGAGAATTATAGAATAATATAAATAAAATAACTATAAATAATATCATATATAATTACAGTTCCATCATAATGGCTACTATATGAGGTGGTAGTAGAATATTGAACAATCATCATTTCATGATGCATTAGTTCACCGTCTAGAGAAATATTATGTTCTATACCCATTAGATGGAGGTGTGTGTTAGAGGAGTTCAAATAATTCTCATAAAAACATCCTAGTATATTGAGGATACTGTTGTTTATATAAAATAAAGGAATAAATAGCGATTATGTTGTTGGAGAATTAAAATAAATGAAATGAACATAAGAGGAGATGTAACCTCTAAATTGGGTAACTCCCTTTTGTTTGAACCAAAAGCCTACCTTAAAGAACCTTCTTAATAAGGCAAGGAATATAGGAGGAATATAGGGATGTAGGGAGCTTAATTGGGTAAATTTTGGACAAGGAAATAGGCTTTAGAGGTGTGAGAAATAGGTTCGAGGTGATGGATATTTATAAGGGGGAGGAGGGGATCTTTAGGAATGTTTGAAAATATTATATTATTATATAAATATATTTGGTTTATAAAGGTCCAAAACACATAAAAGTAGAAGAAAATATTACTCATGTTCGAAATAAAATCATCCAAAAATAATTGGATTGGTTTTGAATATTTGTTTAATTTTTATAATCACATTTATTTGAATCATTCATCAATGAGTTAAACAATACATCATTATTCTATCATAAATAATTTTATTTATTTGATGTCAAAAAATTATTTAAAAAATACCTAGCTATATGAAACTTTTTTATATTTAAAATTAATATGTTTATTTGATGATTTAACTTATATAACCCCATGTAAAAATTGTTTTACAAAAGATATATGTTTATGTAATTTTTATCTTTTCTATACATTAATTAATATAATGTGTTATTATCACACTAAAGTGTCTCCATGGGGTCCAAAAATATACCCAAGGATGCCTATGGTTGGAAATTATTCAGTAAATAGGGTTAGGACACATGTTAAGATTATTTAATATTATTATAATATTATTTTATACCCTTCTTTACTGGATTTACCCACTTTACCATGATAAACAAAATATTTTCCAAAATAATTATTCATATCGTCTAAAAAAAGTTACCTATATACAAAATTTGAACCTTGTGATTCCAAATATGGAATCTAGTTTTCGAAATTCGAAAACACAGAAGTGGTAGAATTATATTTAAAAATATTTCCCATTGTCAAGACAGAAAGGGAGTTTAAAAAAATAATAACTATTAAAAGATTGACAGTTGTTTATGTCCAATTTAATCGTTAAATTATATCTAATGGCTTAAATTATATTAAATGATACAAATATAATCCAATGAAATTTGAAAACCTTTCAAATGTATAATTTAACAATATAATTGTTTTCAATTTATAAAGTTGTTTTAAATTGAAATTTAGTATTTTTCACTATTCATAAAAAATTTAATGTTTCTAAAAGAATACCAAAAATTTACACGAAGATAATTTTGATATTTCAAATCAAAAAATGAAGTCCATTTTGAAAAAAAAATTAAAATTTCAAAAAGTTGGGATTACTATTCATAATGACTACTTTGATTGGTCGTGTTGTGTGAGGATCTCGAAGTTGTGTACAATGCATGATATTGCATTATACAAAGGGAAACGTATAGTGGAAGCATGGGGTGTTACATTATTACCTCCTTCAAATAATTTCATCCACAAAATTTCTAGAATAATAATAAATAAATAGATTAGGGTGGTTCTACATCATAAGTTCCCCGAGTTCCCATGTTGCCTCTTACATCTTATGATTTCTCCATAGAACATTCACGAGATGAGTCATTCAGTTTCTCAACACTTGTTTTCTGGTATTAAGAATTCTTATAGGCTCTTCACAATAATACTTATAGGGTTATATTTCTATTTCATCATAGGTTATTACATTTTTTGGGTCAGGCATGTATCTTCTCAACAGTGATACATGGAACACATCATGAACTTTGGAGAGAGATGACGAAATTGCCTAATGATAATATACAACTCCAATTCGTTCTAGAATTTCTAAAGGACTGATTTACCGGAGACTTAATTTTGTTTTCATAACGAATTGTATAACACCCTTCCATGGAGATACCTTAACGATAACATGATCTCCTACTTGAAATTCAAAATATTTTATTCAGTTATCAACATAACTCTTTTTCCAACATGCGGCTGTTTTGATGTGGGTTTGGATAACCATCAACTTCTCCATTATTTCCTCAGCAAGTTCTAAGCTGATGAGTTTTACTTCACCAACATCATCCCAAAAAGTCGTTGTGTGACCTCTCTATCTATATGACACATGATATGGTTCCATATGAATACTTTAATTGAAACTACTTATATAGGAAATTTATACAAAATTTAAATATTGATCCCACATACATTGACCATAATGTGATCAATATCTCAACATGTCTTCTAATTTTTGAATAATACGTTCTAATTGTCCATCAGTTTGAGTGTTGTGGGTCGTGCTCAAATATAGTTTAGTATCCAAGGCCTTCTGAAGACTTTTCTAGAATCATGATGTAAAATGGGGATCATAGTCAGAATCAGTCGATAGGGGTACTCCATAAAGTCTTACAACATTATTAATATATAGTATTACCAGAGTCTCAAGTTGTAAATATTCTCTTATAGAAATAAAATGATCTAACATGGTATGATGATCAATAATGACCCATATTGTATCATTCCTTCTTGGAGTCTTTGGTATCCCCATGGAAAATTCCATCATAATATCATCCCATTTCCACACAGGTATGGGAAGAGGTTGCATGAATCCTCTAGGATATTGTTTTCTATATTTCACTTATTGTCAAACTCGAGATCTTGAAACATAATTAGAAATTTCTCTCGTCATGTTTTCTAACCAAAAATGTTCCATGACATCTCTATACATAATAGTGATACTGGGGTGTATTGAGAAATTGGTGTTGTGAGCATCATCCAATAATTCCTTTTTTAGGTCAGATATGTCTGGTGTACAAATTCTTGTAAAAAAATTTCAAAATATCATCATTATATACGATGTTGATTAATATCACATTGTTCAAAGATTTAATTTCCTTTAGAAACTCATCATCATTTGTCTATGAATATTTTATCCTTTATAGAATATATGGTTTTCCAACAATATAAAAAATGAATTGATGTTTCTCCTTCCAAAGTTATTCTCATATTCATCATTACTAGACCCATCAACATAGTATCCCTTTCACCTCTCATATTGTTCAAAACTCCATGATCATTTCTACTCAAAGTATCTTCCACCTTATTTTCCTTCCCCGGGTTGTAGTGTATGGTGTAATCATAATCAATGAGTAATTCGGTCCATCTCCTTCTCCTCATGTTTAGTTCTTTTTTTGAGAAAATATATTTAAATATATTTTGATCAGTATAAATCTCATTTTTCCCACTGAGATAGTGTCTCTATAACTTCAGAGAAATGATTACATCTTCAAACTAAAGATCCTGAGTGGGATAGTTTCTTTCAAGAATTTTTAGCTGCTGGGATATATATATAATAACCCTATCATTTTACATAAGGACACTACCATGTCCTTTCTTTGAAGCATCACTATAAATAACAAACCCAACATTCCTCAATGGTAGAGTCAATATAGGAGAATTGACTAATCTTCACTTCAATTATTAAAAAAAATCACACTCTTTTTTCCAAAAAAATAAACCCCTTTACCTGTGATCATGGTTAATGGGATATCCAGTTGGGAAAACATTTAGTCAAAACACCTATAATAACCTACTATACCAATAAAACTAAGTACCTCAGTTATACTTGTCAGTGCTAGAAAAACATGGATTGTCTTGGTCCTTGAAGGATCAACATAGATTCCATCCTTATAGATAATATTTAAATGAAATGAAATCAGCTAATTCTATAATTCACACATTATGAATATCCCATATAATTCATTTCATCTAAGAGTCTTTAGAATAGTGCTCAAGTTATTTTCCTGATCTTCGTATCTTTTGAATTATACCATGTTATCATCAATAAATACCACTACAAAGTCATCATTAAATTAATTGGAAAATCATTTCAGTAGATCCATGAATACATAGGGTGAATTAGTTAGTCCAAAAGGCTTTACTGTAAACTCATAATGCCCATACCTTTTACAAAATGATGTCTTCGGAATGTCACCCATATTCAAACACAACTGATGATAACTAGATCAAATGTTAATATTTGAAAAATATTGATATCCATGATGTCGATCAAATAAATCATCAATCTGAGGTAGGGGATACTTGTTCATTATTGTAATAGAATGGATCTCTCCATAGTCAATGAACAACCTCATAGGTCAATCAATCTTAATAACAAAAAGAATAGGGGATCCCCATTGAGAAATAATAGCTCGAATAAATCCTTTATTATTCAATTACTATAGTTGTTTATTTAGTTCCACTAATTCCTCATTGGTCATTCTATAAGGGGTCTTCGATATGGGACATGAACCAGTAATTAAATCAATGGAAAAATCAATTTCACATTCTGAAGGATGTACACATTAATCATTTGTAAATACGTCAAAAAATTCATTTACAATACCTAAATCCTATATTTGAACATTTCATTCCTCACCCATAGTTACTTCACTCACATTCCCCCCAATAATTGAATTTAATAGAGCTACTGGGGGTGGATCTAGATAAGAATTAGATGGTGACATTTCTTTTCTAAATATGAGGTATTCATTATCAGTATCAAAAAATTTAACCTCCTTTTTCTTACAATAAATTTTTTCATCATTGTCCTAAAACCAATCCATAATGAGGATTATATAAAATTCAATCATGGGTATGATGATGAGATCAGTTGATAATGAAAATTTATCTTCCCCAATGAGAACTGATTCACAAAATTTTGTTTCAATTATACTTTCCTTAAGAGTTATGAATAACAACTCCCTTATTAAATCAAATTGAAAATATCTAATTTTATTAGAAAACTGGGGTGATATAAAACAACACGATGATCCGGAATCCAATAAATCATTGGCTAAAAATGGGGAAACCAAAAAATTACCTACAACCACATCTTTCAGAGCGTCATCCTTAGTTGTAGTGATCACATAAGTATGGCCTTTCTCACATGGAATTATCTAAGATATGTTTCATTGGTTCTTAAGATATTTATTTTCACAATGCACCATTTCCCAATAATTGTTGCATTCAACATTGGTAGCCTCGTTCTTTCTATTGAAATCATGAGCATAGCGGCATTTTCAACACACGTTTAATAGACTCCCATTCCCTTCATGAAAATACTAGGGTGTTTCTTCCCACATTTACCTCATATTGGATATTAAAAATTTTCCTTCTTCCCCTTATTTCCATTTCCAAAGTGTTTAGAAAATCTCTTCTTCTCATGATTTTCTTTAAAGGCATAAGACATAAAGAATTCCTTTTCAATATTGATAGCACTTGAGACAATATCTTCATACATTGAGTCATATTGTAAGACTAATGCTTGATGGAGAAATGGGATTTACCCATAAAATAATAGATAAATAATATTACTTTGGTTATGTATATAATATATTGCATTCCTTGATAACTTTGTAATGTTAGCCTCATACTTTAAGACATTCTCATCCTACTTTTTCCTTAGACTCTTAAATTGTCATTCCATATTTGCCCGATGGTCATAAGGAATTTATTATTCTAAGAAGATATCTTCAATGTCCCTCCATTTAATATTTGATACTTGTTCGTCTTTCATTGTGAATTGAATTAATGACCACCATTGATCTGCATCTCCTGTGCAGTGATAAACAACCATTACAAATTTTCCCCTTTCGCTACTCCTCAAAGAATGAAATTTATTCTCTAAAGAACATATCCATTTCTCAACTACAAACGGATTTGTAGTTCCATTTAATGATGGATGTTGTTTCTTCATGAATCACTCTAGCATTGATCCTCCGTATTGTCGATCAAGGTGATCCATAAAGGTAAGGTAATTAATCATAACCTGAGTGAGTTGTCCCAGTATGTTGTTAAGTTGATCAGCACCAGTTTCAAAACCAGATCCACAATAATTATCATGAGTAGTAGGGAAATCCCTACATGGATTACATGAGTTGATATAGTTTCCATTCCTTCTACAAGGTGTGATTTCTAAATAACTGCATATACTAGATTATTTTATGAATCTCAATACACAATTCCAAACATGTAAAACACTAAACCAATATTGAACAGTTTATGGATATAATCCATCATCATAAAAATGACTTCATTGAGGAGGTATATACTTAAAAATACTTCAAAATGGTTTGTAAATAAAATATTAATTATCTTAAGAGTCTCCCCAAGGATTGTCATAATCTATAGTGCAGCAAGGACGATTGACATGTATTAGGATACCCCAGGTCAATCATGAAACTCTTTGTTGGAGTTTTCAATCCTAGGCACATCTTTGCTAGAGCTGCCTCTACCTTCTTATATGCAGACTGGTATTTATTTCTTGGAAAAATCAAGAAATCCCTACATTATCAAAATTTTTGGATGTCCATCTATACTAATATTCAAATTCTATCTTAGGTAAATTTTCTTTAATCGGTGTTTTTATAAATATAGTTTCCTTGGTTATACTAAACTTCCTCTTATACCGACTATAACACGCTAACCCCAGTCACCCAGAGTCGGTGCATTATTACATAACCTTTGTATGAAAAAACAAATCATGTCTCAAATGATAGATTAGTTTAGTATCCATTGTAGTATTAGACACAAACATATGTTTTACATTACATCATGAGATAAAAAACAACAAAACAATTTCCCGTTCTAACATAAATATATCCCATAGCCTATCCCTACAGGTCAACCATAAAATACATATTTATATCCTGGAAAAAATAAAACATAGAAAGGGGTGAGCTCAGATGCTTAGTAAGGATAACAATATTGCGAAAACATCATATATAATCACAAACATTTAAGGCAATTTTTAAGACTAAAACATATGCCTTCTAAACATAAACTTCATAATAATATGGAAAATATAAATTGAATAATTCCATTTACTTATTCACATGGATATTATACTAGTCGAATAATCACATGAAATATCAATTTACTATTTCATAATGATGGAATATATAATATCAGACATCGTAACAACATAGTCAAGGCCTCGTGTGAAGACTACAAATAAGATTTTGTTAAGGCCTTATGCCAAGACACTATATTTTCTCATTAGAAAAACCAATGCATCAAGGAGCTATAGAGGTATCCACCCGTCACTTACTAATTCCAATGCATTTATCATATGAATAGTTTGAAACATAACATAAACATTCATATTAAAAATAGCATAAGAAATGTTAATTAGTTAACCATTAACCCAGAATGGTATAAATATAACACATCCATAGTCAAACATATCATGAAACCATCAATACATTATTGAATATTTTTATCATAATAAATCAACATCAAAAAAGTTTAAAATCCATTAAAGGATGTTGATATAGATGAAATCAAAATTATTTGAGAGGAATATCTCTTTTTATATTGAAATCATTTAAATGTCACATAATTATAAAAGAAAACATTTATTTTGAAAATTTTCTAATAATGTTGTATGTGAGGTAAAAAGGTGTTATAACAGCATGGAAGAACCGCACACACCTTTTAAAAAACATTCATACATTAATTTGTCGAAAAGGCCATAAAGTACCTTGTTTGGAAAACAACGAAAAGATTCATTTAAAACCATTTTAAAAAAAATGAAAACATGGTTATAATTTAATTTAATAAATATTCTAAAAAATATTAAAAATATTTTGAAATAAATTTTTATGAACCACCGATGTGGATGATAAAGAGGTCCCTGTAGATATTTACGTAAAAACAACCTCGAATAATAAAGTGATTGTGAAATTAACCCTTACCTTGTACTTTTCCTTGGTTGAGGGAACATTATCCTATTGTATAATAGTAATATAATTTCTAATAAATTATACATTAACTATATACATAAATATGATATCATATACCATCGTCTAATATTTATTTTTTAATAATATTTTTGTAGTATCATTGTTTCAGGTGCTAACTGATTTGTTTTCCTATATATGTTTTGTTTTGTAAGTCATGTTTTTTATCGATGGGATGTATTTGATTCATATACAAAATAATATTATGTTATTAAATATTAATTTTAATGATAAAATGATAATTATTCTTGAATGGATTTGATGGAGAATGAATCTCATCACGTTTGTGGAGACCGTAATCCGTACGTTTGCACTAATGCTACATCCATTTCAATTTTTTATTTTAAAAGAAAAGAAAAACAAATTATAAATTGGTATATTATTATTACAGTATAATATAATATTTTATATATGTTACCTACATTCATTAACACCATGATTTATATGTTCCATGTATGTTATGAACGAGTCATATCACTTTGAGGGGGTAACAGTCCGCACTTCCTCAAAATAAAATTATAGTATATTTACAACATGAAAATAATAATGGTATGCTGTAAAAGAGAATTAAGAAATATTATCTTTAATATAAATATCATAATAACATATATAATTACAATTCCATCATAATGGCCACCATAAGAGGTGGTAGTAGAAGACTGAACAATCATCGTTTCGTGAGACAGTAGATTGTCGTCCATAGAAACATTATGTTCTATACCCATTAGATGGAGGTCTGTGTAAGTGTATTTCAAATCCATATCATAACAACAACCTATAATATATAGGATACTAGTGTTGTAATGAATATGATTTTAGTGGGTTGGAGAAGTAAAATAAATGAAAAGAACTTAAGAGGAGATGTTACCTATAAATCGTGTAACACCCTTTGGTTAGAACTAAAAAGATTCATTGAAGTGTCTTCTACCTAATGTAATAATTTTAGGTAGATGAAAGGAATCTAGGGAGCTTAATCGGGTAGAGGTTGGAGGAGCCTAGGGGCTTGAGAGATGTGAGAAATGGGTTAGAGGAGAGGACATTTTATAAGGGGAAGGAGCATCTATTTAGGAATGTCTAAAAATATTATTCCATTATTTAATGATTTTCAGTTTCTAAAGGTCCAAATCTAATTAATTTCTAAGATAAGATTACTCATGTGGAAAATGAAATCATCTAATAATAACTGGACTGGTTTTTTATATTGTTTTATTTTTTATAATCTCATTTATTTAAATCATTCATTCATGAGATAAACACTGCATCATTATTGTGTCATAAATAATTTTATTTCTTTGATGTATAAAAATTATAAAAAAATACCATGAGGTAGGAAATATTTGTTCCTTTCAAATGAATATTTATTTTCAATGAGATAACATATATAACCCCATTTAATTTTATTTTTACTAAAAGATATATCATTATCTCATTTTTGTCATTACTTTAAATTAAATAATATAAAGTGTTATTATCAGTCTCAAGTGGTGCCATGGGGTCCCAAAATCGACCCAATGATGGCCATGGTCAGATATGTATCAGTAAATAGGGTTAGAACACGTGTTAGTGTAATTTAATATTATTATAATATTATTTTGTACCCATGATTACCGGATTTATCCCATTATCCATTGTAAATAAAATATTTATCGAAGTAATTATTTGGAATGTCTAAAAATAAAAGTTACCTATTTAAACAATTTGGACATCCTAATTCTAAATATGGAATCCATGTTTCCAATTTCAAAACATAGACGTGGATGAAATTAATTTAAAAATAATTCCCTTTTTAAAAATAAAAAGAACGTTTTTAAGAATAAATAATTATCAAAAGATTGACATTTGATTATGACCAGTTTAAATGTGAAATTACATAAAATGACCTAAATTATATTAAGTGATAAAGAATTAATATAATTATACTTAAAAACCATTCAATATTATAATTTTAAAATATAAGTTATTTCGATTTAAAAAAAAAATTTAACTATAATTTAGTAATTTTCACTATACATAAAAAATTTAATGTTTTCCAAAGAGTAAAAGAAAATTCAACGTAAGAAAATTTTGATATTCCAAATAAAAAAATTAATTCCATTTTAAAAAATATTATAAAACATTAAATATTGGATATTACTATTCATAATTGCTAGTATGAATGGTCGTAGTTGGTAAAATCTCAAAGTTGTGTATTGTGAAATATAATGCATTATTTAAAGGGAAACGTACCATGGAAGCTTGGGGTGTTACAAAATTGATAAACTAAAAGTGTTACACTCACCTCAATTATTCAAGGGTATCAAATACCCTCACTTATCTACAACTCGTGAGGTATTTAGCTCATCAAAACCAATCAATTATCTGTCCATCATTGGAATAGAAAATTTAAAGACATATTTTTATTTCAAAAATACAAACCCTATGGTTCTTAATATGATATCCAAAGGATATATTTAATATAATAGAATCATCTTCATCGAGATACTTTATTTTATCTTCATCATTTTCCACCATCCTGTATGCTGTAAAAATTATAATATAATAACACCAATACCTCAAATAAATTAAAATCCTATGTTGATTGAAGAATATTTATCATATCCTTATAAATAAACTAGGAAATAAAATAATCATTCATGTGTACAAAATACGACCCCCTCATGAACATATTTAAATTATTTTCCAGCTTATACTAACATGGATAGTCATAATGATATAAATAATTTATATATATGAAACTTATGTTAAGATATTTAATCATTAAAATTGATATTTCATCCACATCAAAAACCATTCAATCATTAATGAAATTATAATTTTTCTCATTCTTTTGTATAGCCTAACATCTCCTCAAAGTGATGTGATTCAATTTTCATGCCCAACATTCTACAATGATTACAATGATGTATTTATTGAAAAAAAATATTAATAACTATAACATAATTATAAATATTATTGAACTATAACATATTTACATGAATCATAATGTCAATGAAAAAACATGCATGAAAAAAAATTCCATCAAACTAATGAAATGATGGTAGTATTGAAATATTATTAACAAACATGTTCTATGTTATTATAAAACAAGACATTTGTTATTATAAATATGAATACGGTACTCATATAAACTAATAACCTATTTTGAAAATTTATATAGGATTTTAAAGAATTTTCAATAATAGGGAACTAAGTGGTCAGAGGTATCATTTAAATTTCCACTCAATTAAGTCATATTTGATGTTAGGAATGTATTTAAATTTTTATAGTGTTTATACATACTATTTGAAATATTATACAATTATACATATTTATTAATCGTTTTTTATTATTTCTATAAATATTTATTACATTAATGGATAATAATTAAAAATTTAACATAGGTTATTATTAATTTTACAATGTTTTTTGTGATTACCAAACTATTCACTAATGGGATCTTATGATCAATCCTTCCTAAAATTCATCTATATCCTTTATATTTTTATATTTAAGGATATTATGTGTTTTCTACAAAATTTTAATATATTTTATAACACCCAAATATATTTTTTAATTATTTCTTATTAAATATGTTCATTTCTTTCATAGTCTTGCATTAAACACTACAACGAGTTTAGACGAATTGTGAAACATTAGTAAAGTATTATTTTACAATAATCACAATGTATTTTAATTGGTTATAGTGAATATTAATTTCTAAATTATGATAAATAAATGGGGTAAAAATTTATTAAATAAATTCATTTGTTATAAATTAAATATTATTTAAAATAAAAACAAATATCATAAAATATATGTGACGTTTTTATGAAATATTTTATTTATAATAACAATTATTTATATATTAATAACTTTCTGTGAATTATTTTAATTAAATTTAATCATTAATAACATTATTAATTGATTTAAAATTTTAAAAATAAATTTTCATGCTTTAGAACAATAACGAATCATATTTTGTTTAAAATGTATTTTTTCTAAAAAATTATTTTTTTTGTATGTTATGAATTTTCATTAAAACTAATTTTTAAATCGTTTGAAGTGGTATTTAATATATTCGATTACATGTTTTTAATTTGGAAGACCAAATTTTGTAAATAGTTTTTTATTTTTTTTAAAAAATATTAATAGTAACCATTGTAAAATTTATCACCTCGGTAATGGGTAAATTATAAATCATGAATTGAAATTGATGATAAGGCAATATTTATTCATCATAGTTGTTATTGGATGAATGTAATTTTAGCACTACAACAATATCCTAGAAATTAAACACTTTAAAGGACACATGTCCCTGATTATGAATTATATATTATTTAAATCAATGAATGTTACAAAATGTCACTTTCTTTCTGTAATACCTCTTATGTGTCCATAAAGGTAAAATGTATGTAATTAATGAATTTAATCTTCTATAGTGAGATTAATTGAATGAATTTCATGACATAAATTTGTTACTTAATTTTTTAAATTATTTTTTCATAATAATTTCTTATAAAACCCATATATTATATTTCATAAATCTGTAAATATTATAATGAATGACTTCCAAAATAAAAAATGTAAAATTTGAGTTAGTTTATGTGTTGCACACTTTTAATATTTGAATATAACATATTACAATAGTGTTATATAAATATATATGAATTATTAGTTTTAAATTATGTCTATTATGTCAAATCATTTGAATAGTGTCGAAATTTTCAATAGTTATATTTTATGAGAATTATATTTTATTAAATCATATAAAATTCAAAAATATAATAAATCTGAAAAAATGGTGAAATATGTAGTGGTCAATGTCATGCCTTATCCATTTAAATGACTTTAGAATCATCGTTCTTAAGATTTACATATTGATATTTGAATAAACTAAGAAATTACTAGAGATAATCTCCCCTATATTATAAATGGTGATGTATTAATTAACTTATTCAAATAACATTGGTCCTTATAGATCAAAGATCCTCTTCTCCAATCCCTAACCACATTCTAGAGGTTCTTTTCAGTCGATAATATTCATTTAAACTATTCAATACCTCTTTAAAATCTATGTAATTAGTCATTGAATTATAAATTTGGAATCCCCAATATGATGAAATGTAATTATGATAATGAAATCACCATTATAAACTATCATTTCCTTCAATCAAGAATTGAATATATCGCTCATGCATACAAGTGGTTTACAATATCATTAAAACATCATTATGCATCTTTCATCACCATACTTTTTGGATGGTTATTAATGTGTGTTTAATTTCTTCACTTATGATATATATTCCATAATTATACTTATGTAATTATAATATCACCTATGGGTTCTTACTATCCATATTTTTTGGAAATGATAATGACGTTGGTCCATACATGTGGACTGCCACCTCCATGAAGAAATTTAATTTGTTCTTTAATTATAGTTTATTATTATGTTAATATTGATGGAATTGATGTATATATATATATATGATATATATGATATATATTACACAATAAGTATTATAGAAGGTTGAATTATTATTAGCTTTTAATTAAATTAATCAGATATAAAATTAAAGTAGTTTTCATGGGTATGCATGACCTACTATATCCATGAATAGTTCAATAAAATGTTTAATATCTAAATTTTATTTATAAGAAAATAAATAAAAAAAGGTGAATATATATGATATTTATTTGATTATTAATATTTTGGCAGAGATGGATTGAAGATAAATGTACTAGAACTGGAATACTCATGACAAATGAGTGTTAACCATCATAAATATTTATTTTAATAAGGAAATATTGATAAAGGAGTTAATGAAATTTTTTTAATGGATCACATATGATTATATAATTTTGAATAATACATTTTTATAAGTATTCTAATTTAAAATTTAATATAAAAGAATTAAGAGTGATTTAGATGCAATTACAACTCAATGTAGGTGTTTTATTTCACAATCTCATAAATATTTGTGGCTGGTTAAGTTTGAGTCTCTATTTGGAGAAATATTTGATCTTAATATTCTATATACATATTTTATAAAATAAATTAACTACAGTTACATGATTCTATAATGATTTTAACTCATTTTTCAAATTTTTTACTTGATTCAAAATGTTTTGAAAGGATAGTTTACATCATTTTCCGAACAAGTTCTGTATTGATTTATTGAATGAAATATATTTTAACATATTTATGAATAGAAAGATTATTTTCAGAAACAATTATTCCATGTTATATTTCAAAAAAATTTCCAACTATGGGAAAAACCATTGATGTTATATAATATTTAATAGGTATGTGATCAATGTATTACATCCATATTATCTCTCTAGATTTATTTTTATCATGAAAAGATGATATGTTTATGAAACCCATTTCATTTCCATGGGTTATGTAATGAAGAAATATTTCTGAAACCTAATTCTTTTCATGGGTTTTAATATAATTAATGTTTTTTGTTCTTCTTGAACATAGAAGTATGGTCTTCATATTTTGAGAGTTTGGAACTATATCTCCATCTAAAGCAGTAGGTATTTTATTTTACCTTAATAGAAACTTATGTGAAATGAGTCAACGTGATTGAGGCACCCTATGAGGAAAGTTTATGTTCTTGATCTATTAGGGGGAATGGGTTGATGTAATTTATACAATATGCGAAATAGATTTTGAGTTTGGCTCTGAAGGACTTTGTAGTATACAATGACATTGGAAATGGTTTTTATTCTTAGGATGAATCCACACACACTTTTATGACATCGAATTATAGATTATGATTTAGTTATGATTTGTTCTTATTGTTATGATTCATGTCCTCTGAAGAATATTTTATTATTATATAACTCATTTTTATGTTATTTTTTAGATTATGTATAAATTTTGTAGGTTATAATCATTATATCATAGCATTATTATTATCCTAGGCTCTCATATGATCAAAATTTGATATATCATATTTTTACCTCAACTGAGCATCTAAGATGAATTATTTCTTATGTTTATATTCCCTATGTCGTTGAGAATGTTATTGTTGAGTATAGATATGAAGTGTACTATAAGAGATGATCATTATGGGCAAGATAAATATATTTTATATAATGAGAACATTGAAGATATAGGGTAAAAATACTCTAATATTTTACAGTATCAGGATGGATCGTATTATTATATATTGAATACTATTCTAAATAGATGAAATATATATGAATGAAAACAATAAACCACTAATGTTTTTAATAGATAATGTTTTTTTCAATCATTTGAGAGTAGGGTTAGAAATATTTTATGATAGAAATTCAGGTAGTTCTATGTATAGGATAATACCACAAGGTTTTGGTTGTAATCATGAATGAACTAGGATTAACCTAGTGTGTCATGATTTTTACATTATAATAATGATTATTCATATTTATCAGTTTGTATACAATATTATTTATCAAAATTTGATATTTGGTTTTAGTCAATTTTTGGTTCCTAAATGAACTGGGATAATTCTAAATGTGATGGAAAATGTTTTGTTTTTCAACTTATGAAACCATCTTTTTTTGGTCTTAGAATGCCGAGTTGTATATCTTTACTCACCCAAAATTATTAGTCTTTTTATCATGTTGAGTATCAAAATGATAAAATATGGGAACAATATACTGTTGAATATTTTATGATGTAATGTATAATTTATTTTAATGAATGATCATATCCACAAGTGTCTCAGTGATGTATCAGAACCATTTAGAAAATATTTTATGTTCATCAATTCTCAGAACATGGAAATATTGTACTAGTTGTTTATTGTCTTGATTGGGAAAAAAATTAGTGGTATAATATTATTAAATATAATTCATTAAAGTCAAATGGATTAATTATTTTGGTCATAACATGATCTCTACAAAAACATTTATATATAATATACATTAATGGATATAATGAAATAATAAGAGTTTAAGTCATTGTAAAAAATGGAAATTATATATTCCTCCCATTCCAATGATTTTGATAAAAAAAATAATGTTTGAGTCTACTAAAAACATGAATAAATATCATGGTGTAATGAAATTACGTCCACTAATGTGAAAAAATGGGTAGTAACATCATTGGGAGATTTTTAATGGAATATGGTGGTTCATTCAATATGGAAATATGGGTCATAAATCCTCTGAATATTACAAGTTGATGAATAGGAAAATTAATGAAAAGGTTAAATTATGAAACCAAATAATGCACAACCTATGCTCTAAATAATCCTATGAATTAATTATTGGAGTTACTCCAACTAGTACATTAATTTAAAGGTTATTTATGGAATAAATCAACATAATATTATGCTTAAATGAAAAGGTATGTCTCATGTGATCACAATTTCTCACATGGGATTAAAGATTGACATTGTGAATAGTAAACCTATCATCTTTTCTTGATGTAGTAATGACTTATCTCATTATATATACAAACATTCATTTTTTTTAATAATTATTCAAAGGGTATCACAGTATCTCCTGAAAAATTAAATTTTGAGTAATGTATGACACCACATAAAGGAACAACAACGATATCTCAAGTTTATTATTGTTATGTCCTTTATGTTCGTGGTAATTTCATTCCTATAAATCATGTGATTATACCTTAAATTGAAGTACGCATTATTCATTTCATGGATATTTATTTCCTATATTGATCCCATATCAATTTTTATGGAATAGAATCGAAGTTTTATAAACCGAATGAAACTTTGATACTTTTTTCAATGAGAGTATGGATATGAACATAAAATATAAATCGATTCTATCTTGTATGTTGTAATACCTATACATGATAGATACCTATCTTAGATGGTTAGGGAGAAAAAAATAAATATAAACCGAATATATGGTAGTATTGTTGATGTTTTTATAGATTAATTGTTCTGTGTTCTAATGAATTGTGATGTTGATTTTTCAATAAATCTCATACATGGTTCAATTACAATTTTAAACTGTCCTTAAGGAATTTCCCTTATTTAGTGGTATAAATTGAATAATTTTATCTAAAAGAAACATAAAAAAGTATTTATACACACTAGTGTGTCACCATGGAGTGAATTCGTTCTATTTTTTGAGAATAATTATGGTTAAACTCATTATTTCATTAATTATATATAGATGAAAAATATTTGGTTCAATAATAAGTAATCACTACCGAATATTGGTGACATATTTTTATAAACTATTAGGATAAAAATAATTTTCAATGATTTAACACCAATAAGGATATAAATAATCTAGGTAAATGATAGGTAATATACCCATGATGAAATTTTGTATGGGTTATGGAAATTATTTATTTATAGTAATATATTTTTTCCTTAATAGTTCCATCACTAATTTCATTGATTTAATGACTAGAATTTTTAGATTCATACATGAATATTTTTTTGATTAATTATAAATAATAATCACATATATTCATAGAGAATGAAATATCGTAATGTTCATAGGAGTAATGTGATGAAGATTTAAAGGAAGGTGACACATTATGAATCATTTAAAATTTATGAATTTTGGATTCAAAAGTTTTCATTGATACGTCATATAATCACAATGGAGGGTATATTAGTAGATCCATAAATGAAAAATGTTGTTGGTAACCATGATAAATAGATTTTATATATTAATTGGTTTCTTTATAAATTAAAAATACATTGTGGATAATTATTCATGTTTCTCAAATCCACTAACCAAGTGATCATTTAAGGGGTTGTAGTTCCATTGGACAGATGAATGTGATTTATGTTTTAAGGAACTAATGATAAGGGTATTTATTAATCCAATTAATATAGTACCCAATATTATATATGGTTTTTTAATATATTATTATTCATAAAATATGGAAATGGTAAGAATCCTCCTAAAAAGGATATGATTATTTCTTATTCATCAGTTTAACTATGGGTATATTATAAAATTTATAGAACTCATGATTTAGAGTTTACTATGCTTATAATTCCATAGAAGATTTGGATTATTTGTCTCTATTGAGAATTATGTGACATATATATTGAACAAAAATAAATAAATTGCATTTTATTTAAAAATCATATTGACATTCTCTAATGTATATCATTGCAACCTATCCATGATTATGATTTATCAATATAATTCAACCCTAAGAAAGAAAGAAAAAATGTCGTATTTGAAATGAGTCAAAAGGATAATGATATATTATCATTGACATGGATAATAAAATATCCAAAAAATTGGACATTCAATGGATTGATGTTGAAAAATTTGAATATAGGATGAAATCATATCTTTCTCAAATGGATGATCGACAACCAATAAAATTGAATATTAAGTCAGTGAAAAATGATGACGTCATGCTTGAAATGAATTCTCGAAATGTTCTCATGTTTATACATGATTATGAAGGAATAATAATGGTTATGAACTTTTTTTGTTTCCCAACTACAAAATATTTTTATAAGGATATGGTGGATGAGGTTCATAGATCATCATTATATACTCATCCTGGAACAAGAATGATATATAGGGGGTGTAAAGATTATTTTTAGTGGGATGATATAAAAATAGATATAACATAATATTTATCATGATTTATGTTTTGTAAAAATGTTAATTTTGAAAGATATATTTAAAATGGGATGTTATAACCATTATATATACAATAATAAAAATTTTACAACAGTAGTAAGTATTTTTTTTAGAGTCCCCCAAAACATCTAAAGGTACAATTCTATATGGGTAGTAATTGAACACTGGGTGAAGCCAAAATAATTCATATCCATTAGAAAAGATTTTTCTATTTGTCAATTTAATATGTTATAAATTACTGAACTAGTAATATTAAAGGGTTTACCGTATTAAACTACCTCAATGTGAGATTTAGGTTTTACCTCGATGTTTCAGATAATTTTACAACAAGCATTGGATATTGAGTTATGGTTCAGCACTATTTATCATCCATAGACAAATGGAAAGTACGATAGGACCATTAAAACTATAGATGAAGTATTGAGATTTTTCTCTATGGAATTCATAGTTGTTTAGGACCAACAACAACTTATATTTTAGTTTTTAACATAGTAATATATTTCACAAAATATTTCATGCGGATCATTATGAAACCCATATGCTATCAAGTAAAGAAATAAAACATGTTTGATTAATGTTTGAGAAAAATTTATATTGTGACTTGATGTATCATATGAAATTTTAGAAAATGATGAATATATTCAACAATTCATAATAGTATCAGAGAGATATTAAAAGGGAAATGATAAAAATTATTATTGTGGTTTGGAGTTTGATGTAGGTGAAATAGTTTTCTATGAATTTACCCATTCATGAAGCTTATGATATTAGTGAATAATGGAAATATAATCCTAATATACAATGTTACTTTTAAAATTTTGATATTATCATGATGATAGCTTATCAATTGGAGCATGCACCAAACCACTCTCATGTTCAGGAGGTTTGTAATGGCTACCCAATTCTAATTTCCTTGAGAGTACAACGAATCATTACTAGGCCTTAAGCGACATCCCCAAGATGCCAAAGTCTATCAATAAATGTTGAAGGGTTTCATATACACCTATGGGATGATTTAACATTTATGAAATTGACAATAAACATACCAACCATAACCACACAATATATATATGATGCATGAACAAATTGAAGAAAACTCAATCACTTCATATTTCTCAAAATCACATCAAGGTAAGTAATAAAAAAATAACCATGTATCAAAGAACATAGTGGATAGACTATAAATGACACTCCAATGTCCCCAAGACTCGACGCTCCACAAGATCTAACCTCCAAAATCTATGAACAACCCAAATAACATGAGGTTGTTCTAAACACATGTGAATCATTACATGTTCCCTTGTCCTAGAAGATAGCATCTGAAAATGCACCAAAGTTCCAAAGAAGGGGTGAGTATAAAATAAAGTATGTTTTCCCCCAATGACATCCCTACTAACACAACGTGGATAGAAGAGTTAGAAACAATTATATAAAAAAGTTTATACAAATCAATTTTTCAATAATAGTTTATAACTAAATATAAACATGTTTCCAAAACCATTCATTACCAAAATCATACAAGTGAAATTGAAACCATTTTTCCTAGCATGACATTTTTTCAGAAAAATAACTACACAATCATTACAACTGTTTCACTATATCCCTTTATTAGCATACCCAACCTTTCCTCAAACCCATGCAACCAAAAATGCGTGCTACAATATGAAAGTTCTATACTCATTAGTGGTTTCTCGTCGATCTACCAATTGGTCACAAGGTAATTGTTTCCCATGTTCCATTAACCATTTGGCAGCGAGCATGAGGTCATATTTCAACCAATCCCCATATATGATATTCCCATGTGCCATTAAACTTTTGGAACTGAGCATAGGGTCATATTTAAACCATTCCCCATATATGCAATATGAACACACACCACATATTACCAATGATCATTCCAAAACAACCCTTTCAATAAAAACAACATTTTATTTGAAAACCTTTCTGTCAAAATCATTTCAATGTGAAACCATTTAAATTCATTACCATTTCATTAAAACACCATTTTTATTTAAAATTGTTTCTATTGAAAATATCATTTTCATCAACCATTTTACAATTCCAAAAAATCCATAAATTAAAATCATCATTTTAAATTCATGAAACTGAACCCCCTTTTGCATAACTGTTAACCAAGATCACACAATTTCACAAAAACAATAAATCATCACAATTAATGATTTATCCATAAATTTCACAATCAATAATCCAATATTTATCTAAGACAATCAATTCTTGCAGGAGGAGAAGATAGTGAATCCACACACCTTGATGGTTTTGATGAAACACTGACAATAGATGAAGAATGCATAAGAAACTGGGTGGATTCACCAAGAACGGCCATAGTTCTCTTATCCTAGAAAGATCACAACCCAAAATTGAATTATGTGGAATCCAAAAACATTTATCTTCCAACTATAGGTTCAGGTCTGAGAAAGAATGGAGACCAAAAAAGTATATCTTTGCATATCAAAGAAATGATGAAAAATTTGGAATGTATGGTGACATTGCTCAAGCATCGGACTCAAAATCATAATGGAAAAGATCTAGGTTTTCTCCAACTCATGTGGCGAGGGTTCTATAAAGTTCTAATGGAAAGTAATATCAAAATATGGGTGTATTGAATCCAAAATAAAATATATAGAGGAAAACTGATTAAGCTCCTAGAAAATAGGATCTACATTTGACCTCTGTTTAAGGTTTGACCACATAGTTTGGGAAAACTATGTATAGATTGGGTGACCTTAATTTTGGTCCCAAAACTCCTTATAAAACCCCAAAACTCTCCCACCCTTTACCTTTACCCTTTTTATGGAATCACATTTTTATGGAAACATCGCAATTTATGGAAACACCCAAAATTATAGAAACTACCCACTTTATGGAAACACCCCGCATTATGGAAACAACCCACTTTATGGAAATAAACAACATTATGGAAACACCCAACATTATGGAAACTCTCTATTTTATGGAAGCCTAATATTATATGTAAAATCTCTTTTAAAGACACACCAAATAAAAAAATGCGTGGAAAGGGGTTTTGTACACAAAATCGTGGGTACTACATTCTCCCCACCCTTTGACTTTCCGTACTCGGATTATAGAAAAAAATTGCTGGCCAAAAATATTTCTTCCCACTACTCATTCATTTCCTTCGCACATTCCCAAGTCTCTTCCTCAATCTGATTATGTTTCCATAAAACCCACACTAGGTTGAATCTTTTCCCACACAATACATTATCTTGTGTATCTGTAACATCCCAGGTAATTAAAGAATAAATAATTTTCATATTTATTAATATTTGAGAATTAAATATTAATTTTAATTAAAAGGGGTTGCTATGTTCGATAGCGTACCCGATACACAACGATGAGTTTCTTTGAAACTTACGTAGCACACTAGTAATATAATAATATTATTTTAAATGTTAGTTAACAAGTAGCCGTTGTACTGGCAGGAATGAATAGAAATAACTAAAATATGAATAGATATGTTTTTAGATGTTTTTACATTTACCCAATAAAAGATAAAGTCTTAAAATACGGAAAGAGTTCAATTTTAGGCTTTTATACTCTAATTTTCACTAAAGGTTCACTTATCACCTTTTGACGGCGAACCGTCATTAAATATAGTTTTGATCACTCTTATACTTTCTATTGGACCAAATATAACTCTTCTTTAGAATCGGGACATCAAAATTTACTTTGTGTAAATTTGTGGTACCTTTCTGATAACGTTCATTTTTTTATGAATAGTGTAAAATGTTGCATTTTAATTCAAAACCTCTTTTTGATCTAATTTATTTATATGATTATATTATCTTTTGAATTGGTTTTAAAGTGAAATTAGAAAATATTTTTACCATTAAATCCAATAGTGGTCATTGGAATCAGTTTCACTTTGAAATTAGACTTAAACTGGTGTCAATCTTTTGATACTTATTGTTTTGTAAAAACACGCTATTTGCTCTGGCAGCGGGAATTAATTATTAAATTAATTAATGTGACTTATATGATTTGAATTTTGTAAAATGGACTTCATTTTTGAATTCGGAATATCAAATATAGCTTAGGGTGAATTTTTGGTAATTTTCTGAAAAACTTCAATTTTTGATGAATAGTGAAACCACTAAGTGATAATCAAGCAAACTGATTTTTCAGTTAAATGAAAGTTTACCACTAATGTGTACTGAATTTTGAAAATCCTACATACATGGTTGTCATTAAGAAGTAAAATGTGGTTCAATGAGTTATAATAATTTTTTGGTGAATAGTAACTTATTAAGTTCTTAATCGCGATTAGTGGTAATTAGGGTAGTTTAAGGTATAAATAATGCTTTAATAAAATAAAATGACCTAGACACATGTCCCAACCTTATTGGTTGTGTCATGGCCGACCAAGACAATCCATGGGTCAACTTGGGGACCCCATGGATCCACTTTTGTTGGGAAATGACATAAATTACTTTTTATTTAATGTTAAAGTGAAAATGACACAAACATAATATGTTTTGCGAAAACAATTTTTAAGTGGGGTTATACAAGTCCAAAGTTTTATTATAAATAGTCATTGGAAAGCTAAATAGATTTCCTATATCATAGTATTTTTTCTATAATTTTTAGACATTAAATAAATTTAATTATTTATGACATAATAATGATGCAGCGATGAAATCATTATTTGTTGATTTAAATAAAATGGAAAGATAATGTAATATCTATGAACTACACATGGCCAAAACCAATTGGATGAGTGGATTTCGAACCCTTATCACCTTATCCACGAATTCTATCAATGTGGGACCTTTTTAAACCGAAACAAATTTTCAAATAAAGTAATGTTTCTTTACTTTCCAAAAGTACCCCTCCTCTCCTCTTCTAAAAGGCCCCCACCTCTACCTCATTTCACACACTCTTCAAGCCATTGGCTCGGCCAAACCTTGCCCATTTGCTCTCTCCACATCCCTCTCCTCATCCTAGAGGATTCCCTTTGGGCAGAATCCTTTCAAAGGAAGCCTTTAGGCTCAAATCAAAAGGAGTTACACTTTTTAAGGTAATTCATTCTCTAATGTTCATTTGTTTTATTTTGCTTCTCCAACCCCCTAAACTCTTTTTATTTACTTCTTTTGTAACAACACCATTATCTTCAATATACTAGGATGTTGTTATAAGATTTATTTGAGCTACACTCTCACACAACTACATCAAATGGTTAAAGAACATAAGGTTTCCGTGGATGGCGAAATTCTGCCTCCCGAAACGATGATTGTTCAACACTCATTAAACACCTTCAAAGGTGGCCATTATGATGTCACTATTTTTATATATGATATATAATATGTTTATGTTTTCCTTAAGCTTCTGTTTTTTCATTTTGGGCATACCTTTATGGTTTCCATTATGGGTAAAACACGATATCTTCATTTTAGGAAGCGCGGACTACCGCCCCCTAAAAGTGATTTGATTCGTTAATACCATATGTGGGATGTGTAAAGGATAAAGTTAATGATATTATATATGTTATTATACTGGAATTATAATATACTCTTATATCATTATGATTCCATTCCAGAAAATATGAAATAGAAATGGAAGTAGCGTTCATGCGTACGTACGGCCTACCGTCTCCATGAACGGCACATTTCATTTCTTACCTCTAAATGTGATGTAATATTATAAATGAATGTATGTACTGGATATACATGACATATATGATATCTACATCATGAATATCATTCTGGATATAATGAAACATTGACCAAATTAACAACATGTAAGTGTAAGAAGTCTATTTTTGACTTAAGAACCAAATACCGACAAAATGAACATTATTAACTTAAATAATTACATGATGTTCATAACATGGTATAAAAGGAATAATGAACATGAAAAAGGTTCTTAAGCAAGTAGAGATTAACTAAAGTTTATTATTCAGGAGTTTAAAGAACGGTCGAGTCAAGTCAGATACGAGGTATGGGAACTTCTAAACCCAATTTCCATTCTTTGGGTTAATCTCCTACTTTCAAATTATGTCATTATATTATTATGTCGTATCTTGTATTTGTACTTTATTTATGTGTACTTATAGTGAATACACATAATGTATCTATTTTATTTTAAAAATTATCTTTGTAAGGGACTTCGTCTCAATCTCCTTTCGTTGAGGCATATTTTATTTTATACACAACTTTCTTTTATATGGTGTATAAAACCCTTTGACTTTTACGTTTATTCAAAAGGAATCTTTTTTATACGAAGCGTTTACTAAAAGACAAAAGGGAATGTTTTTGTCGTACGTATGCGGCGACAACGAATTCTCCGCCGTCGTGACCGTTATTTGAGTTTCGGCTTCCTCTACAAGTCATACCTTCTTTTTAAAAGAAAAATAAATACCATGTTTTACTTTTCTTTTACTTTGGTATTGAAAATGGTTTTCATAATGTTTTTATTATATCAATGTGTTGTATTGATATCTCGTGATTGAAATGTGGAAATTTTATGTTTCCTTTATGCATGTTTTATGTGATATGATTATGTTATGGTTCTTGGGCATTATTATGAAGACGGGTGGTTCCGTGATAAACTAAGGGCGGGTGAGCCCGTTATAGCTCTCCAATGCATTGGGTAACGCGAAGGAGTGAAACGTTATGGTTTCTCCGAAGAGATTTTAGGGAATATACTGTGATGGGTATTCCAAACGTAACCAAGAGGGTTACTCCCTATGTAAGAATGTTATGGATGCCTCAAGTTACCTTTACGTATTATGATTTCTATGATTTATTCATGATTTTATGAGGTATGTTAAAGTGCCTATGTTTTATGGGTAAAGTATGATTTCATTCTTATGTACATATGAACTCATGTTTCCTTTCCATGTTTTTTTTATAACCCATACTGAGTTTTTATGCTCATCCCATGTTTTTGAAATGTTTTTCACAGGTCAAGGGAAAGGTACATGATAAGATGATAGAGTCAAGGATGTGTCAAGAAATAATCCATGTTTTATTTTAAATGTGTTTCCATTGATGGGAATGAAGAATAATATCTTTATGTAACCACTTTGTTTATATGTGGAATGTAATGCAAGTTTTATGATCTAATTCTCTAAAACTCTAAACCTGAAAAGATCCTCAATGTGTAATCTTGTAATAACTCAAGATTATGTAAGGTTTAAGGCTGGGGCCTTATAGTTGGTATCAGAGGTCAGTTTAGACAACTTTAGGAGTTAGAAAAGTGTTAAATTATAATATGATTGAAATGATATAGCATTTATAGATTACCATGTTGCTTCGCCTAAGATATTTCGGTGTTCAGAATGGTTTTCCGCAGAGGAAACAAAGCAGCTATGTTGGGACGACATCAGGAGGAAGGCAACCTTCCAAATCAGAAACCTGAGATGGTCAGAATCGGAACTGAATAGTTTGTTGCAGTGATGGCACAGTTGACTCAGGCTATAAATGGTGGTGGTATCCATGCACGAGATCAGCCAGATCAACCGCAGAGGAACATGTCAGTGGTGGAACATTTCATGAGGCAACATCCCCCATCATTCAGAGGATCATCTGACCATGTGCTAGCTGAAGGGTGGATTAAAGCACTGGAGAAGATTTTTGATGTCATGGGGTGTTCAGACAATCAAAAGGTTAGTCTTGCTATTTACCGTTTGGAGGGTGAAGCAGATCAGTGGTGGTCTATGGTTAAAAATATCAGGGATGCCGATGAGATTGATGCTCTTGATTGGGATGAATTCAAAGGTATGTTTCTTGAGAAGTATTTTCCTAAGGCTGTTCGACTTAGGATGGAAAAGCAATTCTTGGAATTGAGGCAAGAGGAAGACTCAGTGGCTGCCTATGAAGAAAGGTTCACTCGATTGGCAAGGTATGCTCCAAATTTTATCCGAGACCTTGATAGTAAAATCAATCGTTTTTACTCAGGATTAAAGCCAAAGTATCGAAGGGAATTAGCTTCTCGTGAGTTTAAAAGTTATGAAAAGCTTGTTCGATGTGCTGAGAAGGTAGAAATGGAGTTTTCCGATGACCAAGTTTTCTATAACAACCAGCAGAAGAAGAGACTGAGGTGGCAGGAGAAAGGTAAGAATTCTTCAAATAAGTCTGATGGTAAGAGAACTAAGTTTCCAGTTTGTGATAAATGTGGAAAAAGTCATGCTGGGGAATGTCTTCTGAATTCTGGGAAGTGCTACCGATGTGGTAAGATGGGACATAAGGCTCGTGATTGCACTGAAAAGGATCAAGGTGAAGTTAAGAATAAATTTGATTTACAGTTAGTGAAATGTTATAAGTGCAATGAGATGGGTCACTATGCAAACGAGTGTCCGACAAGGAGCTTGAGTGATGGGAAGCATTTAGACTACAAGCAGAAAGGGGTGGTGAAATCCTTTGCAACTACTTCAGCAGATGTTGGGCCATCGAATGAAGTGGTGTCAGCTCCAGGGAGCTCTGTATTTTTCGAAGATTGACTTGAGGTCGGGGTACCATCAATTGAAGGTAAAAGAAGCAGATGTTCCGAAGATTGTGTTCCGTACTAGATATGTCCAATATGAATTTGTAGTTATGCCTTTGGGGTTAACCAATGCACCTGTTGTATTCATGGACCTTATGAATAAAATTTTCCATGAGTTCTTGGATAAGTTTGTGTTTGTGTTTTGAGGTTTGTGAAGAGGTTGTGTGTGCCTTCTGATTCACAGTTGAAGAGAGAGTTGTTATGTGAAGCTCATAGTTCTCCGTTTTCAGTTCATCCGGGCAGTACTAAGATGTATAGAGATCTGCGGGAGTATTACTGGTGGGATGGAATGAAAAGAGATATTGCTGATTTTACTGTGAAGTGTTTGACTTGTCAGCAGGTTAAAGCAGAGCGGCAGTTACCGAAAGGGATGCTTCAGCCTTTACCAGTGCCAGAGTGGAAATGGGAGAATATATCCATGGACTTTGTTGTTGGATTACCAAAGACATCTCGAGGTAATAATGCAATCTGGGTTATTGTTGATCGCTTGACCAAATCTGCTCATTTCCTTGCTATACGAGATACTTTCTCTCTTGATCAACTTTCTCGTTTGTATCTTAAATAGATAGTCAGGTTACATGGAGTTCCCCTCTCCATTGTATCAGATCGTGATCCCAGGTTTACTTCCAACTTTTGGAAAGGCCTTCAGAAGTCGTTGGGTACTGAATTAAATTTTAGTACAGCTTTTCATCCTCAATCAGATGGGCAGTCAGAACGAACAATTCAGACATTGGAGGATATGCTACGAGCTTGTTCTATGGATTATCAGGGAAGTTGGGACCAACATCTTTCTTTGGTTGAGTTTTCATATAATAACAGTTTTCATTCCAGTATACAGATGGTACCATTTCAGGCATTATATGGGAAGCGGTGTCGAACTCCAGCTTTCTGGGATGAAGTGGGTGAAAGGAAGTTGATGGGACCAGAATTGGTAGAAAAGATGGCAGAAAAAGTTCAGCTGATTCAGAAACACATGAGAACAGCTCAGAGCAGGCAGAAGAGTTATGCGGATAACCGGAGGAAGGATCTCTCTTTCGAGGTAGGTGATCATGTTTTTCTCAAGGTTTCTCCTTGGAAAAGTGTGATGAGATTTGGTAAGAAAGGAAAGTTGAGTCCAAGGTTCATTGGACCATACGAAATTCTGGAAAGAGTTGGATCAGTTGCATACCGAGTGGCTTTACCTCCGAGTTTATCTCAGGTACACAATGTTTTTCACGTTTCGATGTTGAGAAAGTATATGCCAGATCCATCTCATGTTTTGAGTCCAGGGGTAGTTCAGCTGGAAGAGAACCTATCTTATGAGGAACAACCGGTCCAGATTCTTGACCACAGGGAGCAAGTGTTACGGAATAAGGTGATTCACCAGGTAAAGGTTTTGTGGAAAAACCACATGATTTAAGAGGCAACATGGGAATCTGAAAATGCTATGAGGGATAAATACCCCCACTTATTTTGATAAGTGAATAAAATTGCGAGGACGCAATTCCCAAAAGGGGGGAAGGATGTAACATCCCAGGTAATTAAAGAATAAATAATTTTCATATTTATTAATATTTGAGAATTAAATATGAATTTTAATTAAAAGGGGTTGCTATGTTCGATAGCGTACCCGATACACAACGATGAGTTTCTTTGAAACTTACGTAGCACACTAGTAATATAATAATATTATTTTAAATGTTAGTTAACAAGTAGCCGTTGTACTGGCGGGAATGAATAGAAATAACTAAAATATGAATAGATATGTTTTTAGATGTTTTTACATTTACCGAATAAAAGATAAAGGCTTAAAATACGGAAAGAGTTCAATTTTAGGCTTTTATACACTAATTTTCACTAAAGGTTCACTTATCACCTTTTGACGGCGAACCGTCATTAAATATAGTTTTGATCACTCTTATACATTCTATTGGACCAAATATAACTCTTCTTTAGAATCGGGACATCAAAATTTACTTTGTGTAAATTTGTGGTACCTTTCTGATAAAGTTCATTTTTTTTATGAATAGTGTAAAATGTTGCATTTTAATTCAAAACCACTTTTTGATCTAATTTATTTATATGACTAGATTATATTTTGAATTGGTTTTAAAGTTAAATTAGAAAATATTTTTACCATTAAATCCAATAGTGGTCATTGTAATCAATTTCACTTTGAAATTAGACTTAAACTGGTGTCAATCTTTTGATACTTATTGTTTTGTAAAAACACGCTATTTGCTCTGGCAGCGGGAATTAATTATTAAATTAATTAATGTGACTTATATGATTTGAATTTTGTAAAATGGACTTCATTTTTGAATTCGGAATATCAAATATAGCTTAGGGTGAATTTTTGGTAATTTTCTGAAAAACTTCAATTTTTGATGAATAGTGAAACCACTAAGTGATAATCAAGCAAACTGATTTTTCAGTTAAATGAAAGTTTACCACTAATGTGTACTGAATTTTGAAAATCCGACATACATGGTTGTCATTAAGAAGTAAAATGTGGTTCAATGAGATTATAATAATTTTTTGGTGAATAGTAACTTATTAAGTTCTTAATCGCGATTAGTGGTAATTAGGGTAGTTTAAGGTATAAATAATGCTTTAATAATCTAAAATGACCTAGACACATGTCCCAACCTTATTGGTTGTGTCATGGCCGACCAAGACAAGCCATGGGTCAACTTGGGGACCCCATGGATCCACTTTTGTTGGGAAATGACATAAATTACTTTTTATTTAATGTTAAAGTGAAAATGAGACAAACATAATATGTTTTGCGAAACCAATTTTTAAGTGGGGTTATACAAGTCCAAATTTTGATTATAAATAGTCATTGGAAAGATAAAAAGATTTCCTATATCATAGTATTTTTTCTATAATTTTTAGACATTATATAAATTTAATTATTTATGACATAATAATGATGCAGCGATGACATCATTCTTTGTTGATTTAAATAAAATGGAAAGATAATGTAATATCTATGAACTACACATGGCCAAAACCAATTGGATGAGTGGATTTCGAACCCTTATCACCTTATTCACGAATTCTATCAATGTGGGACCTTTTGAAACCGAAACACATTTTCAAATAAAGTAATGTTTCTTTACTTTCCAAAAGTACCCCTCCTCTCCTCTTATAAAAGGCCCCCACCTCTACCTCATTTCACACACTCTTCAAGCCATTGGCTCGGCCAACCCCTGCCCATTTGCTCTCTCCACATCCCTCTCCTCATCCTAGAGGATTCCCTTTGGGCAGAATCCTTTCAATGGAAGCCTTTAGGCTCAAATCAAAAGGAGTTACACTTTTTAAGGTAATTCATTCTCTAATGTTCATTTGTTTTATTTTGCTTCTCCAACCCCCTAAACACTTTTTATTTACTTCTTTTGTAACAACACCAGTATCTTCAATATACTAGGATGTTGTTATAAGATTTATTTGAGCTACACTCTCACACAACTACATCAAATGGTTAAAGAACATAAGGTTTCCGTGGATGGCGAAATTCTGCCTCCCAAAACGATGATTGTTCAACACTCATTAAACACCTTAAAAGGTGGCCATTATGATGTCACTATTTTTATATATGATATATAATATGTTTATGTTTTCCTTAAGCTTCTGTTTTTTCATTTTGGGCATACCTTTATGGTTTCCATTATGGGTAAAACACGATATCTTCATTTTAGGAAGCGCGGACTACCGCCCCCTAAAAGTGATTTGATTCATTAATACCATATGTGGGATGTGTAAAGGATAAAGTTAATGATATTATATATGTTATTATACTGGAATTATAATATACTCTTATATCATTATGATTCCATTCCAGAAAATATGAAATAGAAATGGAAGTAGCGTTCATGCGTACGTACGGCTTACCGTCTCCATGAACGGTGCATTTCATTTCTTACCTCTAAATGTGATGTAATATTATAAATGAATGTATGTACTGGATATACATGACATATATGATATCTACATCATGAATATCATTCTGGATATAATGAAACATTGACCAAATTAACAACATGTAAGTGTAAGAAGTCTATTTTTGACTTAAGAACCAAATACCGACAAAATGAACATTATTAACTTAAATAATTACATGATGTTCATAACATGGTATAAAAGGAATAATTAACTTGAAAAAGGTTCTTAAGCAAGTAGAGATTAACTAAAGTTTATTATTTAGGAGTTTAAAGAACGGTCGGGTCAAGTCAGATACGAGGTATGGGAACTTCTTAACCCAATTTCCATTCTTTGGGTTAATCTCCTACTTTCAAATTATGTCATTATATTATTATGTCGTATCTTGTATTTGTACTTTATTTATGTGTACTTATAGTGAATACACATAATGTATCTATTTTATTTTAAAAATTATCTTTGTAAGGGACTTCGTCTCAATCTCCTTTCATTGAGGCATATTTTATTTTATACACAACTTTCTTTTATATGGTGTATAAAACCCTTTGACTTTTACGTTTATTCAAAAGGAATATTTTTTATATGAAGCATTTACTAAACGAAAAAAGGGAATGTTTTTGTCGTACGTATGCGGCGACAACGACTTCTCCGCCGTCGTGACCGTTATTTGAGTTTCGGCTTCCTCTATAAGCCATACCTTCTTTTTAAAAGAAAAATATATACCATGTTTTACTTTTCTTTTACTTTGGTATTGAAAATGGTTTTCATAATGTTTTTATTATATCAATGTGTTGTATTGATATCTCGTGATTGAAATTGGGAAATGTTATGTTTCCTTTATGCATGTTTTATGTGATATGATTATGTTATGGTTCTTGGGCATTATTATGAAGACGGGTGATTCCGTGATAAACTAAGGGCGGGTGAGCCCGTTATAGCTCTCCAATGCATTGGGTAACGCGAAGGAGTGAAACGTTATGGTTTCTCCGAAGAGATTTTAGGGAATATACTGTGATGGGTATTCCAAACGTAACCAAGAGGGTTACTCCCAACGTAAGAATGTTATGAATGCCTCAAGTTACCTTTACGTATTATGATTTCTATGATTTATTCATGATTTTATGAGGTATGTTAAAGTGCCTATGTTTTATGGGTAAAGTATGATGTCATTCTTATGTATATATGAACTCATGTTTCCTTTCCATGTTTTTTTTATAACCCATACTGAGTTTTTATGCTCATCCCAAGTTTTTGAAATGTTTTTCACAGGTCAAGGGAAAGGTACATGATAAGATGATAGAGTCAAGGATGTGTCAAGAAATAATCCATGTTTTATTTTAAATGTGTTTCCATTGATGGGAATGAAGAATAATATCTTTATGTAACCACTTTGTTTATAGGTGGAATGTAATGCAAGTTTTATGATCTAATTCTCTAAAACTCTAAACCTGAAAAGATCCTCAATGTATAATCTTGTAATAACACAAGATTAAGTAAGGTTTAAGGTTGGGGCCTTATAGTATCCGTGATTCACAATGTGATATGTATTAGCGATTCATCTGGTTCTAGATCAACATGATCCGATTTGATCATGTGGTCTAGATCCGGGTGATACATTTTCAACTAAGATACATGGAACATATTATGTACCGAACTAAACCATGGTGGTAATGAGAACCAATATGCCACCTCTCCATCCTGTTCTAGTATCACAAAAGGGACAATGTATCTAGGAGATGAATTTACCTACTTCACAAAGCGATGGTGTCCATGCCTTGGAGAAATCCTCAAGAAGACATGATCACCCACAACGAACGACAATGGTCTTCAATGTTGATCTGCATAAGATTTCTGATGACTCTATGTTGTCTCCATACTCTTTCTAATCAACCATATCTTCTCCGTTTATTCTTGGACAAGGATTGGCTCGACTAGTGATGTTTTGTTCATTTCTACCCCGCATAGTGGAGAATGATAATGACTCCCACACAATTCTTTGAACGAGGCCATGTGTATTGAGTCATGATAGATGTTATTGTATGAGAAATCCACTATGGGTATATACTCCTACCATGATCCCACATAATTTATTACATAATCCTGCAACATGCCTTCCATATTTTGTATTGTTCGCTCAGATTTCCCATCCGTCTGAGAATGATAATCTGTGATCATAGTCAACTGATTCCCAATGGCTTGCAATAAGTATTTCTAGAAATGGGATGTGCACCTCAGATCTCTATCATAGACTATTGAAACTGGAACAACATGCCTCTTTACCACTTCTCGGATATAGATTTTTGAAGGATCATCCACATTATGAGTTTCATGAAATGGTATGAAATGGGACAACTTGGATAGATGATCCACTATCCCTCAAATGGAATCGTGTTTCTAGACAGCTCTTGGAAGACCTGTAACAAAATTCACTACTATTTGATCCCATTTCCACAATGGGTTGGGAAAATATTGTAACATAACAGTTGGTCTCATATACTCTTCTTTAACCTCCTGAAAAGTTATACACCGCAAGATGAACTTTGCCACCTTCCTTTTAATGCTGCTCCACCAAAACTAGGCCTTCAACGCTTTATACATCATCTTTATACTTAGATGAAAACCCCATATTTAATAGTGGTATCAATGATGGATTTGTTCTTGAAAAATTATAGTTACAACCATCTGATCGTGGAAACACAAAACTGAACCCCCATAAAGTTTCCACCGCTTAATAGTCTCCCCACCATTGAGTTTTGAACTTACAACTAGAAATTCAACATCAGTTTTTTATGCCTCATTGACCATTTTTACTAAATTAGGAACATGAATAGCTAGTTATAAAAGTAAAACATCAACTTTTTCTTCATATTCCACATGCATGTTGGATAAGACCAATATCAACTGCCATTCATCTGAATCTTCTTTCACCAACTGAGCATATGACTTTCTACTCAATGCATCCACCACTAAATTTCTATTCCTCAGTGTGTACATCAAGTAATTGTAATACATTTTTAGATACTCCATCTGTATCCTCTGCATCTGATTCATATCTCACTATGAGGAAATGTGTTTCAAGCTTTTGTGATCCGTAAACACAAAAAATATCACACAAAAGTGATAATGTCTCCATGATTTCAAAGCATGGACGACTAAAGCTAACTCAAAATCATGTATTGGGTAATTATTCAGATGAACCCTCAACTACCTTGAACAAAAATAAACTACATGATCCCTTTTCATGAGAACACTACCCAACCCTGATCCTAAATAATCACAATACACCACATACCCATATACTGATTCTAGAAAGATCAACATAGGTGTTGATGTAAGATGAACTTTCAATTCCTGTAAAGTCTTCTAACATTCCTCCATCCATTAGAATAGATCATTTTACTTTTTCAGAGCTGTAATTGGTAAATCTAGTCATGATAAATCTTGCACAAACCATTAGTAGTGACCATCTAGACCAAGATAACATCATATCTCGAAAAAAAAATTCATCGGTTGCTAAGAGATAACAGCTTCTATCTTTTCTGAATCAACAAAAACACCTTTCTTAAGAATGAAATGGCCATGAAAATGTACTTCTTGTGTCCAAAAATCACACATTGATAATTTGGAATACAAATTATGATTTCTCAGGATTTTAAATACTGTTTCCATGTGCACCTCATGATCAGTCATTGACATTGAATAGACCAAAATGTCATAAAAACACCACAACAAAAGAACATGGATATTGTTCAAATATCTAATACATCAATTCCATGAAGACCTTTGGTGAATTCGTTAGATTTAAAGTCATGACTATATATTCATACTGGCCATATCTACTTATGAATTGTGTCTTTGGAATACCCTCTTTATGAACTCTCAATTGGCGATATCCTGATCGAATGTCTATTATGGAGAACCACTGAGCTCCCCTTAATTGATAAAACATATCATCAAGGAATGGAAGTGGATATCTATTCTATATCATAACTTGGTTAATCATACGATAATCAACACATAGCCGAAGAGTTTCGTCTACCTACTTCACGAACAAAACTGGTGCTGCACATGTAGACATACATGGTCAAAGGAAACCTTTTCTCTCCAACTCCTCTAACTTCACATTCAATTCATGTAACTCTGTTGGTGACATCCTATAATATGGAGGGGAAATAGGCATGGTCACCGGAAGGAGATCAATTGTAAACTCCTATTCCCTTAGAGGATGTAATCTTGAGAAGTTCTTGGGAAATACATCTATAAATTGATCCACAATAGTTGGAAAATTATTTTCCTCGATCTCTTCCATTGATTCCAAAGTAAACATTTCCAATTGGAAATAGATCCGTCCAACCATTAGTTCCATAAATCTCTTTTCACTATTCTTTATAATCTTCTCTCCTCAAAAGAGACACTTGATGTTGTCCCCTGTCATGAAACTAACTGTTCTTTTTATAATAGTCGATTTGAGCCTTGAATGTTGTCATCCAATCTGTACACAAAATTATATCATAGAAATACATATCAAAAATATTCAAGTACCATTTTATCTCATCTCTATCAATAGTTATTGCACATTCTCTACACATAAGGACATGCCATTCTCTTTCATCGATAGATGTTTTCAGTTTCAAAACAAAAGGCATCATTTTGAGTTTTAAACATAGAAAGTCAACACCATAGGATGCAATGATGGATGGTGATGCACCAGTATCAAAAAACACTTTCACAATGATATAATTAAAAATAATTGTACATATCACTATAGATGGTCTAGCATGATCATCAACAATCATCTGGTTAGCTCCATAAATTTACTTCTTCACTACACTATTCTCCCTATTAATGTGTTGAGGTTCCCCTAATTAAGGATTCATTACATTTCTAAAAGTACCATGTCTAGATTTTCACTACTGAGCAAACTGATTCTACTATCCTCATCCATTTGGATAATATGATGCTCGCGACACCTTAGAAGTGTCTCGAGCACCAGACTGTGGAGCACAGTGAGAATAGCATTGAACATCTCCCATCTTGTTGAAAATATGACATGATCTGGGTTGTTCCATATAATCTCTCCTTATGTGGTCAGGAAAAACACATTGAAAAAAACCATCATTGCTTTGGGGTCCTGAAAGAAGGTTTACTGATCCAGCTGTCTAGTTCTGATTTCCACTTGCACCTTGGAAAGAGGTGTCCCTTTTCCTCTTATTCCCGGTGGCTGAGTTCCCATAATTTCCTTTTGGTATCATCATGACTCCTCCCATAGATCCCATGATAGCACGTTCATCCACAGTTTACCTATTCACCATCTCTATTAATTCTGTAATACAAAGTACTGTAATCTTTGATTGAATCTCTTATCGCAACCCTGATTGGAAGATTCATTCCTTCAAAGTGTCACTTTTCACAACATCTAGTGCAAAGTGTACTAAGTTAATGAAAATATCTAGATACTCAGTGAAAATGAGACTCTATTATTTGAGGCTGAATAAGTCTGTCGTTTTCTGGGTCTTCAACCTGCGAGGATAGGATTATTTGTTTTACAATTCCTCAAAATCCTCCCATGTAAGCCCTTCATCCAATTTAGCCTGCACTGCTAAATCCCACAACTAATGATCATGATCCTAGATGATATACATCTCTAGTTAGACCTTTATCTCTACTGATGTGCCGAAGACGTTGAAGATACAATACATCTTATATAGCCACAACTCCGCCTTCTCGGGTTCAGAATCACCCCAGAAATTAGGTAGATTTTGCTTCATGAACTGGATGGTATGATCCACTTGTTTGGCTCATTCCTCTGGTTCCTATTGTCCACAACATGAAAAGCATTGACAATACACTGTACCAGATCTTATTTCACATGTGGTTCAGGAATAACCTCATTCTCCAAATCTTCTTTATGTTGGTTTCGACGACGCCTACTAGGATCCATTTAATAATCTAACAACAAACATCGTTAATCTCACCCTCTAGAAACTATTGGCTAGAATTTAAAATTCTATCACATAATCTATCACAACATTATTATCCAAAACAACATTTTTCCAATGTTCAACCATTTTTGAAAACACTTCACATGATTTTGAAAATTAAACCATTTTCAAAATACGATAATTATTCACTATTTCAAAGTCAATAATTTGAAAACCAACTATATTTTTTGTATGAATTAACACAACTTTTCTTTACAACATGAATCATTACTTGAAATGATGTATTCCCTCATAGTGGGAATTAATTCCTCTACAATGCATGCCATTCTAGTCTCATTGGCTAAACCCATGACAATGAGACATCAAAATTATAGAAGTATCTCCAAACACTTATTTACAAAACGTTTTTGTAACATTATGTTCAACATAAAAGGGTTAGCTATGTGCTTTTATGCTATAAATTTCATGTTCAGAAAATCCTACTCCTATATAATATTTCCATCCAAGGATTAGAAAAGAATGTATTTCATCTCCAAAACAAGGAACATTGATGACTACTTATTAGGAATGGACCAAACAAACTGATACCATTTGTATTGACCCACTAATTCTCAATGTCTTGAGTGTACAATGAGTGATTACTAGGCCTTAAACGAATACCCCAAGACGCAAAATGATATAAATAAATTCCAAATGGTTTCAAATACACATGGGGGATGATTTACACTTATGAAATAAACCAATAAACCTACCAACCATTACCAAACATTCATTATATGATGGATGAACAAATGGGAGACAACTCAACATCTTCATGTATCTCAAAATCACTTCAATGCATAAAACAGCGGATGAATAACAAAGAATAAAATTACATAGTGGACAGACTAAACAAGACTCTACAAATACCTTAGGACTCCATACTCCACAGGACCCATGCTCTAAATTCACCAAACAGACTAAACATCATGAGGTACTGTTAAACACGTGCGAAACATTACCTTTTCCCTTATCCCATAATATAGCATCTGCAAAAGCACCAAATTTTCAATGTCGGGTTGAGTATTAAACTCAGTAGGTTTTCCTCAATGACATCCCTACACATGAAACTAGGATATAAGAGTTAGAAAAAATTATATAAAAAGATTATACAATCCAATTTCTCAAAAACAGTTTATAACTAAATATAATCATGTATCCAAAACCATTCATTACCAAAAGCATACATGTGAAATTGAAACCAATTTTACCAGAAAAATATTTTTCTACAAAAATAACTAAACAATAATTCCAAAATTTTCACAATATTCCTTTATCAACATGTCATCACAAGGAAATTGTTTCCCATGTGCCATTCGCCCTTTGTCACCGAGCACAAGGTCATATTTCAACCAAGCCTCCTATAAAAAATTCTAATGTGCACTTAATCCTTTGGCACCAAGCACAAGGTGAGATTTCAACCAAGCCCAATATATGCAACATGAACACACACCACATATTCCCAACGATCATGCCAAAACAACCCATTCAATAAATATACATTTTCATAGAAAACCATTTCTATCAAAACCATTTCAAAGCCAAACAATTTCAATTCATAATAATTTCAATAAAACTACATATTCATGAAAAAACATTTCTATTGAAAATAAAATTATCATCAACCATTTAACAATTATAGAAAATCTATAATTTAAATTCATCATTTCAAATTCATGAAACTAAAGCCCCGTTTTCACAACTATTCACCAAAAACACTCAATTTCCAAAAAAACATAAATCATCACAAATGAAGATTATTCCATTTATTTCAAAACCAATAATCCAATTTGAATATAGGAAACTCTATTCTACCTTTATAATATGATTGTAAAGCAATCTAACTCGATGGTTTTGATGAAACATTGACAACATATGAAGATCACACAAGAAAGAGGGTCGATTCACCATTAATGACCTTAGTTCACTTATCCTTGCAAGACCATGAAGAAAAATTGAATTATTTGGCATCCATAAATGTATATCTACACATTATTGGTTCATATATATGAAAGAATGGAGAACATAGATGTAAATCCAAGCAGATCAATGAAAAGATGACAAATCTAGAATGATTGGTATCATACCTCAAGAATTGTACTCGAAGTCACCATGGGAAGGATATAGGTTGGCTCCAACTCAAGTGGGGAGGTTTCTCCCGACATATAGGGAGAGTTATCTAGAAATAGGGGCGTTTTGAAGCAAACAAGAAATATATACAGCAATAACGATTAAGATTATAAAAAATTGGATCTAGATTTGACCTCTACACAAGGATTTCCACACAGTTTTGGCCAATCATTTATGGATCATACAACATTCCTTTTGGTCCCAACAGTCCTTATAAAACCCCAAAAATCACACATTATTCACCATTAACTTTTTATGGAAGCACATTTCTTATGGATACATCCCACTTTATAAAAACACACCAATTTATTGAATCAACCAACTTTATGGAAACACCCCACATTATAGAAGCAACCCACTATTTGGAAACTCCCCATTGTAAAGATAAAACTAACATTACAGAATAACTCAACTTTATGGAAACTCTATATTTAAGGAAAACTCTATATTTTATGGAATACCTCTAATAAAGACACACCAATTAAAAAGACAAGATGAACGGGGTTATGTACCCGAATCCATGGATTCTACAACATGTCCAATGTATCCCCCCTTAAAAATGTATATACCTGATACTACAATTGTAGAAAACATAGATGTACTGAAACTAGATCGCATTTATTACTATGAAGAAAAAAATATTGAAATCATGGATTACATATATATTATTTTACCTAGTAAGACTACTCTTATAGTTAATGTTCTCAGCGGAAACAACAAATATGAAGAACCGACATGGGAACATGAGTATATAATGAAACAAATATACCATATATTGTTTGTCTTAGATTAAGAAAATATAGTGGTAAATTAATTTTAAGGGTTTTAGAATGAAAAACAATAATGTTTTTATGAAATATTTATCCATAAATAATTTAATTTATTTGATGGATAGTGTTAAACTCTATAGAATGTTTATATAAACTGTATAAAAAGTTTAAAATATTATTTCCCTTTTATCGCTGAGTCATTTGGTTATATTGTTTGAATACTAATAAATAAATTTTTAAGAACACATGGGATCAATATTTTTCAAATTAATTCTCTTGTTATGTAATATACCAAATTAAAAAACAAAAGTTATACACATTTTGGAATAAAAGTTATTTTATTCTTCTAAAAAATAATTTTAGTGTATGAATTTTTATGTAAATAAATTATGGTAAAATATTTTTGTAATATGTATATATTATTTACTTGATCCTATGATTTAAAAATTCTACAAATATTTCTCTAGGAAAATGATAATAATTAATTTTATTTTATTCATAAAATGTACTTTTTTTCTAAAAAATAGTTGTTGTCACATGGAAAGGGAATATTTTAAGAAAATTTTATTAATTTGATGAAGTATTATCCTTATTTTGAGTATGTAGATTCAAGGTTATTAAATATGTACCATTTATATTGGAAAAATTAAATAGAAACTATAGTAAAATTTGTCACATTGGTAAAGGTTTAATCAGGATAATATATTTTAAAAATAAGAGATAACAAAAAAACATTTCCATATTATTTCTAAATCGGTAAAGGTAATTATACCATTACAACCATAGGATCTAATTTTATAATGTTATTAGTCACTTTTGTATTAAAATTACACATATATTATTTAAATCAATGAATTATAGAAAAGGTCAGTGTATTTAAAAAATATGTTTTTCCACATGGTGAAGAATATTATTTAAGAATGAATATAAGTTTGTTTTTTTAGAATAATTAAATTATATCATGATTTGGTTTTTAATTAGTTTTTTAATATAAAATGAACCTAAAATCATATTCCACATTGATGTAGTTTTTCTACAATAAATTAAAATTTTATTTGAAGGTTTTATTATTTTTTAAAATTATAATTTTCATTATATAATCATTGAAATGTCTTTTAAAGGATAATATGACATATTAGGGTGTTTTTTATAATATTATAATCTATTTAATATTTTTTATTTTGATTAGTTAAATTAAATTATCTAGATAGCATCTAAATTGAAAAATACGATATTTTAATATTATACTATTTTATTAAATCTCATATAAATTTTAAAAATATTAAAATATGATAAAGGGTTTAATGTATGGTCAAAAACCTAACCTATTTTCCAAATATTGGTCTTTTGGTACCATTTGGATTGAAATTGACATAATTATATTTTAATAATTAAAATAATCCAAGTGTGTCCCCCTAATCACTTATAAAAGAGAACCTATCCTTTTTCATAATTATATCATATTAATCCTTCAATATTCACGATTCTATACCAAATTATATTATCCATCTTAGTAGACACATTTTAGTTATGAGGTTCTTCTAAGATGACCACCGCTAGAGTCCTTGAGTTCATGTCTAAAGGAGTTCTTTCCATGAATAGGTAACCACCATAATAGATAAAATTAATTTATTATATTCTCTCCCACATATAAATATATTCTAAATATCATAATATAATAAAATAATGGTAATAAATATTCTGAAATGTTAGTATGAACATGAAAACACCAATATACACCATATTTCACTTCACAGATGATGTGAAAGTATCCCTTGTACATATATATGGCCTACCGTCCCCACAAAACATTACAAATCATTTTTTATATCCATATTTAAGAGATGTGTATTTTTATTAAATTAAGGAATACAGAAATTTTTTATTAAAAAATTATATTTGTTGAATTATAAAATAAAATGTACATATATACAATCCAGTTCTTTCTAAAATCATAACTTCTTTCATGCGTACATGTGGACTACTATCTCCACGACGATACATGCTTCATTTTAGATTATATTTGATGTTGATGGTATGAATGATTAGTTTTATGAATATATTTCATTTATATGACATAATAATTATTCTTTAAAGGAGGATTATTATTTAAAATTATATCAATCCATTAGTCCAAAAATAGAAACTATGTTCATGTGTACGTTCATCTAACTATCTCTATGAATGGTGTAATGTAATTTCTATATATAAATTATTTCTATGAATATCTATCTCTCTCTATATATATATTGAATATGTAATATATTTATATGATGCTGATGTTTCTTATGATGGTTAAAAATATAAACATACATGGGCCAGAACTACTAAAGTGAAATATCATGATAAATAAAATAGTTACCACCATCAAAAAGTGATTTTAATGATGAAATATCGATAAATGGTTTAATATAAAGTTATAAAGGGATCATATATCATATTATAATTATTAAAACGCTCTTTAATGTAATTATAATGAATTTTAATAAATTATACAAGAGGTCGTACTTTTTTTATGTCATTGTAAACTCATGTTAAGTGTTTTATTTCACAATATCATCAATATTTGTGGTTTTTTTGGGTTTACATCCCCCATGGTGGTAAATATTGGATATTTCATGTCATTATAGTCCCAATGGGGCTCATTCTGGGACTCCCCACACCTTCCACAAATTGTCCATGTGCTACAGACTAGCACCAACTAGTCATATCACTAACATGCGAGGCCTTCGCCTAATACGTATACAGATGCACACATCTTTGTGCCCATACAAAAATGAATTGTAGAAAAAGTGATAAAACATCAATGAATACATATAAATACAACAATTATTATATTTAAAATTAAATGGATTGTAAATATAGACAAATAAAATCCCACAAAAAAAGAGTCTGAAAACATGTATATCCCAAAGGATTGGATGGGAACTACTGTTAAGATAACTATATGAATACACCTCAGTCTATACAGATCAATAAGAACAAGCAATTCCTAGTTCCCCAAAGGAACCATAAGATGTTAGATAATATGCACAAGACATGACATGTGTAGGAAAATATAATGCACGAGTCAGTATAACAATACCCAGAAGAATACCCCAAAACCATAAAACATATGACAATATGAGTTAAAGTCATATTTACACTGGTATTTTACTACAATACACATAAAAATAATAACAACATAGAACCCAAAAATTCACATAGTATTAAAGAAATGTCACAACATGTATTCCATCCTAGGATTCCAACTCAAAGGTTCCATATAGCCCTTTTCCAGGAGAACACACTCCATGAGTCAGATATAACTGATGAAATCCATCATATATTTATGGATCATTGCGTCTTACAACAAAAAGTACAAGATGGATTCATGAAGAGATACGATACATGGTAGAGGATCACACCAATTGAACTGAGGTATATTAAAAACTCAGTCTGAAAAAACATACTAATTATAGGATCAATGCATTTGTAGTTTTGGTCATGAAAATATCAAGAAATACACCTATGGTAAAAAGAAGATGTTGGATCTCACACTATGTCCCAAAGAATGATTAAAAAAGATATGCATGAAGAACTGTATAATGGATCATTATCAAATTTGCTAGACTTGATTCCTTAGTAACCAACATGGATTGGATATATAGAATGAACCCTAATATAAAATGTATATGAATGTGATAAAAATGTATATGAGACAACAATGAAGGATTCAAAGGTTTATAATTATAATATACATCATGCACCAATACTGCAAGGTGTATACCTTCAGCACCATATCCTGCACTTTTAAACAACCTATGCCCAAATCCACGTAATAGTACACAATGATCAAAAGATGCTGTAATTATTGTCCTGTCTAAAAAAATGAATTTTCCCATGTACACAATGGATAACTGTGTCCATGTTAGAGTAAACAATAGGGGAATTACCATCTTTCAAAATTTTTTTATGTACACATTGTCGTACCTTCTAAGACAACATGAAATGGGACACATGTAATTTGTCAAGGAAACCTGACATCTGATATGTAACATCATTCAGAAAACCTATTAACCACTATAAGTGTCCCACAAGGAATGTAACTCTACAAAAAAATGTCATGTGTTATAAAATTATCTGCAAATCCATATATGGAATCAATGTCTACTCACACGCCACTAAATATTTATTTTTCAAACAACCTTGATGGAAAATGTTAATATGTGGTCATTCAAACTCGTTGTCATCAATCACCAGGATTTTTCCCTTGAATCTATTTATAAAACATCCTCAAACATCATAACATCATCGTGTATTTAATTATTGTAATAGGGTATCCAAAATCATTTAGATCTATTGTGTTTTACATTATTTCATAATTTCCACATCATAACAAGCTTGGATATATGATATTGAATTATTTTATAAATAATCATGTGTAAAATAGTCGTTTTCATTGTATATATTGATCCACTAGATAAGATATTTTTTGATGACAAAAAATAAATGGGGAATAAAATGTCAATCTCACACATTGGAAATGATACTTGGAAAATGATGTTGTTACTCAAATCATTTTTTATAATAACTGTTGAATAGAAAAATAAATATTCACAAAATTTCCCCCCCAATCCTTGATAAATCTGACACACACACACATTATAATGGGTATGTCAATAAATTTATTAATTTATTGATTTTTTTCATAATCAGAATATTAAAATGTAGATAAATCCAAGAAATAAATTGTTTCACAATTTGGATGAATCACATATTTTAAATGAAGATATATCATTTTCATTAGTGATATTCTCTAATTGTTTTCACACTGATCATGGAACCTCAATCCAGTTGTCATATTCCAATCTAGTTCCTCAAATTATCTCTAATAGATCTCATAAAATTGTAGGTTTATGCATCTAACCAATAAAATATTCTAAAAAGTATATTTTAAGAAGGGGGTTAGGTCAATGCATCCTTGATGATGAAATAAAATAATATCAATAATTTGTTTATTATCCACACCAATGATAACTTTTCCACAAAAAAACCCTAGAAGAAAAAGGTTATGTCCTTCCCAAGGTAAATCCTATATTCTAAACTCAATGGTGACCTTGTATTTATTATTTTTGATTACTTTTATATTTTTTTCCATTATTTTAATAAATCTCTACAGTCATGTTATTTAATATATTTAATATATTTAAAACATTTATTTCTTTCACACTGGGCCTCACAATCACATGTTATACCAACACGTAGTCTCAAATATACTCTATTTCATATAAAAAAATTATAATTTATGAATAATAATATCCACTACATTAATTTTACCATTGATATTTACACTATAAAAATTCAATACAAATTTCTATGCAATATGTTATGGGAACGAAGAACGCATTTGAGCCTCTTGTTATTCGGTTACCTCACGAAGGTTCTCATTATTATACTATACACGCACAGAAATATTCAAATTTACATTAAAGATCATATACTATTGATCCCAAATATTTTCTAGGTACCTAGAAAATGATGTTCCAACAATGATTTGTATCCCACCAACATCAATAATATTTGACGGATTTTTCATGTACATCCCCATCCATGACATAGTGAAAACATCGTGTTCCCGGTCTAACTGTGATAATATAGCTAAGAAGTAAAACAACATTCCAACACTATGATTATCTGGAAAAATCCAATAAATATCAATGATATCAGTCAACCCCAATCAAACCTATATAATCTATGAATAATTGAAACCTATATGAACGCCTTGTCTCCTTAATTGAACTCTATAGACCTCGTCCATATACCTATATAAGAATTATTATAGCTCTGTTTAGTACTTATATGCACATGATGACCTTTACCTTCTTAGTGGGTTCTCTAAAAATCTCTAGGCCCATGTGATCTAACTGGCCAAAATCAATTTGAAAATGTTTTGACATTTCGGGTTACATGTTCATGGAAAATAATTGTTCCATACTACTGTTGGAATTTTAACTATTTTTGTATAAAAATTACCCTAGTGTAAAGTGATCCTATGAACTATAACCAATGTCCAACATGAAATCACAAAACATGTTCTCCAACTCCTAAATGTTCCACATAGTATGGCCATTAGTCTCGGAGTGAAAATCCACGATTAATAATAGATGAGTCCAAAAATACCCTTCAAAAACCTTCTATAAATAATATGTGAAGAGAGAATCACATTCATAAATTATTTTTGATGGTACTCTAGGGAGTTAGATTATAATATCTACATTGAGTCACCCCAACATATCTTCTATACTATACTATAAAATATAATGGAAATAGGCTGTCTCGGTGAGTTTGCCTATGATCACCCGGTGGTAATCATGACTCTATGAAATACATGGTCACCCCGTTACAAATTCCACGGATAACATATCACACATCCAATATTAAACTTCATGGTACTGAGCTAAATCGACCATTACATGGTTATAATATCCCACTTAAAGACAAATATGAAATCAAGAGACAATCTATGAAACTCCATTATTCATCCTTGACATTAAAAACTAGCACCAGAAGTCACCATACATTTTTTCAACACAATGATTTTTTGATAATGAAAATATATGAAACACTATCAAAACCTCCTCCCACAATTTCATAGGTAATATAATGAATTCTATAAATATAGAAACATGCTCCCCACCTTCAGAAAATCCTTCAAGATCATGTCTAATGGATATCATAGTATGTTGGGTCTCATAGTTTTAATCAACTATCTATGCCTCTCTAACACACCATAAAGGTGGAACAATAATAGACATCGACAATATGTATGATGTTGCATACTCATCGACAGTGGAAATCATTAATGAGTCCAACTACTATAATTCATTATTCAGAAATTGAAAATAAGATATTTTCCTCTCGGAATCTTCTACCACATTTCACATCCCATGATAATATAAAATCTTGAACTCATAATCCTTTATGAACACTATTTGTCACCTCAATATGAAGTTGAGATCATTTTATGTGAGGATATATTTGAGAATATTATGCTCAGAATAGATGATAAACCACCCACTCATTAGGTAGTGCCACCATATATTTAGTTTGATGACTACTCCTACTATGTCAAGATCACATCTCACATAGTTCTTATCTTGTGGTCTGAACTACAATGATACATATGCAAGAACCTAATACATCATCATTACAACCCATCCATGCCTTGTTACTAATTCATCATAGAAAACTATGTACTTTATACCCACCTCTGTCATATTCATGAAGATGGAACATTTCAATATCATACTTTACTACTAAAATAATTATTAGATCCTCTCTGTCAACATGAAATGCTTCTCTTTTTTTGTAAAAAAATATCATGGGGAATGATATCCAAAAGAAGTTAGGTATGACCATTTATTAATATCATACAAACCCAAGGAATCTATGCACCACCATCATGTTCTAGGGTGGATCCTAGAAAACCCCTTCCTCGAGCTTAACTGGGTCAACTACCAAACCATCTTCAGAGATAACATATCCCAGAAAGTGGAATTCCAGAATCCCTAACTATAACTTAAAGAGAATACCATAAAATAAGTTTTCCTTGAATATGTATAGAACCATCATAAATATTGATTCATTCTACTCCAAGGATTCCTAGTATATAAGGATTTCAATGATGAAGAATACCACGAACCGATATAAGAAGGGAGGAATGATATAGTTCATGAATCCGATGATTTATATTTTGTAATTCATAATGATATTAGGGATAATGAAATACACATTTTGACCATAGGGATATCAAAATTCATAATTCTATATATCCACATCCTACACTCTCAAATATTAATTACCTGACCTAAGTTCATCCATTTAGAACCATCATGACCCTATCTTAAAATTGAAGATTTCATTGATACTTGGAAGGGAATAATTTTTATTTATGTTCCCCTAGTTTAGGGGATAGTAATCCACATATAACACCAATCTTTCAACTACCTTCATAGTGAAAAACTATGGGGATTCCATGGGAGAATAATTTTTTCCATAAAAACCCTCTGGATATCTATCCTAAAACAATACCCATAGATTTTGAAGTTCATCATGATCCACCATATTTGATGGTTTAGATATTGGAGTCGTCCTCAGGTGTAGATAAATCTGGATGTTTTCTCTCGAAAAGGAGGCAAGACAAAAACATTCTTAGAAAATCCATCCTCATGAATTTCCACCATTTCAAGGAAATAAAAACACATAAAATTAACTAAAATATTGGTCATGATGGAAAACTGATGATTAATCATCTACACACACCTATGCATGAGTCCATCCTATGATTATTGGGTTTCCTTTTGAGTTGAAATGAAAACCTCTTCCCATAAATGTGGTAACACTGAATAATCTTTCACAAAATTATTATCCTGGAATGAACTACGGATAATGATTCCATACATAATATTATATGATAAGGACTAATGACGACTAAGAATGTATCTCAATAGAAACTCTTCCCTCCATGAGTTAGGTCACACTGCCGCACAAGTATGTTACTTCTGAGTCATCTCTAGTAGGATCCTCCATGTTTAAGGGTCAAGCCAGGGGCCCATACAGAATCACTATGTCATGGACAATATATAAGGTAACAATGGAATGAATAGAACCTATCCCTATTAGTATTGTAACTATGTTTTATAATAAATAGATAGTACCAATTTTCATCATTGGAGCCTCTGGGTGATATGTCTCAACCACCTGTAGCTACCCATTCGCCTTCCCTCAAGCTCCCTAATCAGGGGGAGGATAAACTAAGGTTGTTATTGGTAACACGCTGAATCATCTACCACCTGCACAACTATATCATGTCTTCTACCCTAGCTACCACGCTATAAACAGTTATTATCTTAAAACATCCCCTTCCATGGTGGCCCGTCCACAATACCCCTATCAGTTGTATACCAAGTCAGACAACCTTATTTATAATGTACCAGGACATAATAGTCATAGAACAACCTATCCCTGGGCTAATTGAACCCATGATTTCAGTGCTGGTTCTTATTACCTCTGTCATGGAACTCCTCTTGAAATTTCTAGCATGTCAAGGACTATGAGATTGATGTCGACACCATACTAACAATGATAATTATCATATTTTCCCACTTTTAGAAACCAATATATTCATATTTTTACCCTAGAAACTCTTGACCACACAATATCACTCTGACACCATTTCATAGGTATAAATTCAAAGAGGTATAATATCGAATCATATGTCATTATGTAGTTCATGATCAAATGTATGATACGAGAATAACTAATCTCAATCCATATCCACTGAGTTCCATGAAATGTTTTTGGACCTTGATGAATACTGAGATAAAATCATACTACCTTGATCGAGATTTAGAAGCTCCTAGATTTGTATAGCCTTATACATAGCTAGAGATAATTACTCTCTAAGAAGGATCTCAAAAAAACACCATTAGAGTGCCTTATAATCATATGAATGTGTCACTAATCCCAATCATGGATCTACAAAGACAGAAATAAGGATCTATTCTAGAACCACCATCTATTCTACAGGTTTTCTTACCACATGGAAAACTCACATCACTACCTCATGCCAGTCCCCTTCCTAATAGGGTGGCCTCACCTCAGAACATATATGGCATTTTTCACTAAATCCCGTGATGTGTGCACCACCTGCTTGTCTCATCTACTATTTCTGCGGGCGTAATATCCTTCAATATAATTGTGGGTATGAATAATGATACATTTAAATTTAATACATCTAGAGCATTTTCTTATATTGATTCCCCATCATTGAGGGGGAATCCTCATGATCCTAGTTATGAATCCTAGAAATAATATGATGTTGAGACATGTATAAATAAGAAACATGTACCCCATCAGTTGAAAATATCTAGAGGGTTGACACAAGATTTATATAGAAACCAGAACATATAAATTTAGGATGCTTATAAATATTTTTCATACAAGTACATCCATCATATATCGAGTCGAAAGTACGGTGATTAGAGTCATGATGTATGGATATGTTGGGTGTTTCACTAACACTCGATGCCCTGACCTAAATGATTAACATAAAACAAATACCACCATTACCCCAAACCAATCTCAAAGACTCTTTTCGTATGGCATGACAAAACCCTCTGATACAACTCTTTCAATAACCTTCCTAATGGGTCCCATGTCGTGACTCCTGAAGCTCACATTTAATGGGATGGGCGATGGAAACAATTTTGGAGTATTCCAACCACATACAAGGGATTCATTAAACAAATGTACATGTACAAACCCACACATATACGAGATAATTAAATGATTAAATTCAAAACAACTAGTAAAACACTGTATGCATTCAGATAAATAAAAAGACCATAGTATGACACCAGGGAATAGGAAGTAAATAGGTCCAAATACACACCCGTGACAAATATTTTAAATTCATATCTAACATGAATGCATGTATGTGATACAGTATGAATTTAAATACCTGAAAACTATTTTCTATTTCTGGACCACTAAGAACTACCAGGTACCAGTCCCTCTAGGGCTCTTTCAAATGGTCTAATTTCTAAAAATGACACTACACATTTAGGGAAATCATATACATGTATGAGTATAATTGTACCTAGTAGAAAACCCTAAAACCAAAAAGTATATAACAAAATTAATAATAGTAATCTCTACACAGGTATATGTCTAGAGAAAATATGACAAGAATATCTAGATGTACTCAATTATGACACAAAGTCTCAAGGTAAAGTCATATCTATAATTCTATTATAGGTTTCTTCCTAGATGGCTCTACAGATCAGTTGTCTAAGAAAACCCACTCTATGAGTCACATTGAACATATACTGATCATATGAGATGTATAGATCATAAGGCCTCTATATAAAAATCATACAATTGATGTCTGAATCGATAATATCAATATATATTAGAGTCACATCCAATGGAATGGGGAATACCAAAAACTTAATATGAAGTAAAATTCAATGTATAGGATCATCTTTCGTGTTTTTTTGGCCACATCAATTCCTCGAAGAACACATAGGGATAAGATATGATAGATTATCTCACTCGAGTACTCATGGAAATAGTCCAACAAATCTATCTACGAATTCATACCGAAGGTATCAGTAACCTATGTGTAGTATGTGATTCCATATTATCTCTCAAGGAATGGATAAAGTTTTATAGTCTTAATGAAAAACTTCCAAGATACAGATGATAAGGATTCTATGCCAACATAGAAGAAGTACATGGCATGTACAAGTAATAAAACATGTTTCCCACTAGAGGTAGGTTGTACCCACTTCCTCAACCTACACTGGGTCTACTACCCCACCATCTTCAAAGATAATATATCGCAGAAAGTGGTCTTCCGGAATCTATAACTAGAACATCAAGAGAATCCCATAAAAGATGTTCTCTTTGACTGTGTATAGAACCATCATAAATATTCATTCAATCTTCTCCTAGGATTCCAAGTACATATGGGGGTCAGTGATAATGAATACCAAGATCCAGTATAAGAATGGAGGATTATCTATTTCATGAGTCCCATGAATAAGAATTTTGTAATTCCTAATTATAATAGGGATAATGAAATACACACTGTGACAATATATATATCAAAATTCCTTCTTCAATATATCTTCATCCTACACTCTCAATAAATAAAAACCTGACATAATGTCATCATTTGAGAACCATCATACCCCTATAAAAAATAATGTTGTCATTGATACATAGTAGTGAATAATTGGTCATTATGTTCCCCTAGTTTAGGGGATAATAATACTCATATAACACCAATCATTCACACGCCTCTTTAGAGAAAAATAGTGGGGATTCCATCGAAGAAGGATTTTATCCAACAAATCCATCTTAATGTATGTCTCAAAAAATACCTGTAGATTTAGAAGCTCATCAGAATCTACCATATTTGGTGGTGTAGATATCAGGGTCATCATATGGTGTAGATAAATCTGGATGTGTGTCTCTCAAAAAGGATCAAGAGAAAAACATTCTCAAAAAATCCATCCTCATGAATTTCAACCATTTCAAGGTACTGAAAACTCAAAAAATTCACTAAACTGGTGGTCATGATGGAAAACTAATGATTAATCATCTACACACACATATCAATGATTCCATCCTATGATGACTGGGTTTCCTTTTCAACTACAATGAAAACCTACTCCCATACCAATCGTAACACTGAATAATCTTCCACTAAATGCCTATCTTAGAATGAAATATGGATAATGATTCCATAAATAATATTATATTATAAGGCCTCATCATGACAAAGAATAGATCACAATAGAAACTCTTAACTCCAAGAGTTACGTCACATTTTCGGCACAAGTTTGTGACCACTGAGTCATCTTCAGTAGGATCCTCTATGTTTAAGGGTTGATCCAGGGGCACATACAAAATCTCTATGTCATGGAATAGATATATGGTAACAATGGAATGAATAGAACATGTCCTTATTTTATTGTAACTATGGTCCAAAATACCATGATAGTACATATTGTTATCATTGGAGCCTCTTGGTGATATGCATCAACCACCTGAAGCTACCCATTACACTTTCCTCTAACTCCCTAATCAGGCAGAGGATAAACTAGGGTTAGTGGTGGTAACAGGTCGAATCAACTACCACCTATTGCAAATATATCATGTCTTTTACCATAGAAACCACATTATAAACTAGTATTCTCATAAAAATTCTTCTTCTATAGTGGCCCATCCACAATACCCCTATCATCCATACAACTAGTCGGACAAACTTATTTAACATGTACCATGAAATAACATTAAAAGAACCACATGTCTCTTTGCAGATTAAACCCATTATTTTAGTGCTGGTTCTTGTTACATCTATCATAGAACTCCTCTATAAATTCCTAGCATGTCTAGGAGTTTGTGATTGATGTCGGAACCATACTACCAATGATTTTTCACATGTGTACCCACTTTTAGCAACAAATATATACATATTCTAACCCTAGAATCACCTGACCACAAAATAACACTCTAGAAACATTGCATATATAAAAATTCATGGAGTTATAATGTAGGATAAGAAGACATTATCCTAGTCATGATCAAAGGTATGATCCTAGAATAACTAATGGTGATCCATATCCATGGTGTAAAATGAAATGTTGTTGGACCTAGATGAATACATAGATACAATCACACTACCTAGATTGAGCATCAGAAGCTACTGGATATGAATAGCCTTCAATTCAACAAAAGATAACTCTTCTCTAAAAAGTTTCTCAAAATCCGACCATTAGAGTGTCTCGTAATCATATTAATGTGTCAATAATCATAAAAATGAATCTACAAAGCCATAAATAAGGATCCCTTCTAGTACCTTTAACTAATCTACTAGTTTCCTAACCACATGGATAACTCACATCACTACCTCAATCCAGTCCCCATCCTCTTATGGGTGGCCTCACCTCAGAACATATAGGGTTGTTGTCACTATAACTAGTGATGTGTGCCATGCCTGCATGCCTCGTCTCTTATTACTGTGGGAACTATCTTATTTTATATAAGTGTTGTTATGAATAATGTTTCACATAGAAGTAATACCTATAGAACATTTTCCAATATTCATGACCCATTACTGAGGGGGCATTGTGATTATCCTATTCATGAATCTTGGCAATAATATGTTATTGAGATATCTATAAATAAGAAACATGTACCCCATGAATTGAATATATATAGAGGGTTGACACAAGATGTACATAGAAATCATAACATATTTATTTATGATGCTTATAATTTGTTTCATACATGCAGTTTCCCCATATATCGAGTCGAAAGTATAGTGATTTGAGTCATGGTGTATGGATATGTTGGGTGTTGCACTAACACTCAAGGAACTGACATGAACATTGAAATTAAAAAATATACCACTATTACTCCAAACCAATCTCAATGAGTATTTTCATATGGTAGGAAAGAATCCTCTAATACCACTGAATTAATATCCTTCTCAATGGGTCACATGTCGTGACTCCTGAAGTGCATGTTTAATGTGATGGGGGTGGAAACTATTAGTGAGTATGCCAACCACATACTTGGGAGGCCTTAAGAAAAGTACATTTACGCACACACACATATCCAAATCATTAAATAATGAAATTTAAAACAACCACTAAAATCTTACATGAATTCATATAAATCAAAACACCATAGTATGACACCATGGAATAGAAATTAAATAGGTCCAAATACACTCCCATGAAAAATATTATAAAAACATATGTAACATAACTGTATGGATGTGATATAAAATAAAGATAATGACCTGAAAACTCTTCGTTCTTTCCAGATCACTTAAAACTACCTAGTCCTGGTCCCTCTAGGGCTACATCAAATAGTCGAATTTCTATAAATGACACTACACATTTGGGGAAATCATATACATGGATGAGAATAATTATACCCAGTATGTATCCCAGAATCCAAAAAGTATATAAAAATAAGAATAATAGTAATATCTACGGTGGTACATGTCTATACAAAATATAACAATAATATCTAGATGTACTCAATTATGACACAAAGTCTCAAGGTAAATTCACATATATAATTCCATTATAGTTTTTCTACTTGATGACTTCAAAGAGAAGTTGTCTATGAAAATGCACTCCATGAGTCACATAGAACATATACTGATCGTTCGAGATGTATAGATCATAAGGAATCTCCATAAAAACAATAAGCTAAAAGTTTGGAGAAATAATATCTATATATATTAGGGTCACGGCCAATTCTAGGGGGTATACCAAAAACTAAATATGAAATAAGATTCTATATATAAGATCAACTTTGGTGTAGTATCAGTCACATCAATTCCAAGAAGAAGACCACAGGATAGGAGTCGATATATGATCTCACTCTAGTCCTCATGGAAATACTCCAACAAATATATCTTAGATTTCATAATAAAGGTATCAATAACCTATGTGTAGTCGGTGATTCCATATTATCCCTCAAATAATAGATAATCATTACCATCCCTAATGAAACATTTCAATGATACAGATGATAAGGGATCTAAGCCAATATAGAATAAGTACATGGAATGTCCAAGAAATACAACTTGTTTCCCATTGGATGTTGGTCCTACCCATATAATGTCATGTCCTGATAGATATGGAAATATACATGGTATGCAAGATACAGTACCACTGTTCAAGTCTTCGGCCTTCCAGGTACACACCGGCAAGACTATAAATGGGTCACATTCTATGTTATAGGGTTACACACTATGTGATACATAACTTCATATGAAAACTCTAGGCATATTTTTGAGTATCCCACAAAACATATAGCCCCATAGTATGTTGAATGTGTTACATAATTTACCATAAACCCATATATAGATTCCAAATCATCTATAACACCTTTGATAATCGATATGACCACTCATTTTTCTATAAAAAGATAATTTATGGTCATAAAACTTTTCTTCATCAAACAATGTGATTTTTAGGTTGAAATTGTTTGGAAAAGTCCATTGAAAAATAAACTATCATCACATAGTGAAGATCACATATCAATTATCCAAAATAAATCCATTTCACACCCACTTATATCATATAACAATAAACTCATTTTACTGATCCATGATCTATAATATTGAATCATTGCACAGTGAAAGGGGTGCACAATGATTGATTTCTTGGTATTTTTCTAACTATGGGAAAATATATTCTCCCACGATGATAATGAAATGGGGAAGTAAATCACAATAAAAAGTACATAGAATAATCCTTGGAAAATTTTTATGTTGTCCTCCTTTCATTTCATAATATTTTTGAATAATGAGATAAATAAATATTCTCAATACATTTCCACATAATCCATATTAATCTAAAACTCACATTTAATAAGTATTATCCATTAATCAATTCATTCATTGATTTATTAGATATTTTAGTACGAATCATAAAATGGTGATATGTAAAATAAAAAAACATAATACTACAATATTGATTGATCAATAATGAAGAATGAATTTGTACCATTTTTTTGGAGAGATCATTTGATTTCTTATAACACATATCATGGAACCTAAATCTGTTGGTCGTCTACCAATCGTGTAAATATAATTCTATATAATGGATCTGGATAAATTTAATTGTTATTTGGATAACCTAGAAACCTCCATAATAATGTATTTAATCAATTTATTTAGGTTGATTCATCATTATGTATTAACATAATTAAATTTATTAATTTTTTTGTTATCCACATATGTCATGAATTTTCCATAATCAAATCATTCCAACAATGGTTATGTCAGGTACAAGGTAAAACCTAATTTCTGAATTGAATTATTCCCTCAAATGATTTATCTAGGAACTATTGAGAATTCAGTCATCATTTTCTGAAAAAAAAAAACAAACATACTATTTAATATATTTAATATATTTCAATAATTTACTTGAGTCACACACCACCTCATAATCACACATCATCTAAATTTGTAGTCTTAAAAATATCCATAGAAATATCAAAAAATAATAAAAGGAAAATATGAGTAACTATATTTCTCTTCCATATCCTTTGATTGTTTATAAAATCAATAATGTTTTATTATTCTATGATCATTGGTTTAATGTCATCTTTACATATGCTAGAAATTTTAGGAATTTTTTAAATGGAATATTTTTTATTCTTTTTCTAAACGAGATATATTTTTGAATTCGTAAATGGAAATTTTTTATCTTATAAAATAATAACACTTTTTCCAAATTTTTTCATAATATTTTCATTAGGATTCCTTTTCATCATTACAAAATTATTTTTACGTAATAAATTTTTCTATTAGAAGTTAATGAATTTTTTGAAAAATATTTTTTAAAATGGAAATGATGTTTTACATTGAATTTATTCCAAGTTATCATTGAAAATAAATTTTCATACGAGGGGAATAGATCAATGTTACATAATCATTTTTAGGGATATTATCCTATGATAAGATCTATATACTTTCTCTAGATGGTTTACATTTATGATGATATATTGAAATTTTTATGAAATCAATTTATTTCCCATGGGATATGATATGATTAAATTTTTATGAAACCCATTTATTTTCTAATGTTCTAATATAACGAGTGTTTAATGATATGTTCGCACTCATATGTATGGTTTTAATTATATTAATGGTGAGGATTATATATTTTTCCAATTCATTGGGTAATGTGTTGTATCTCATGAGATAATTATGGGAAAAATATGATTTTATTGATCCTTTATGAGGATTATGTTAATGTGATTTCTCAATTATGAGGAACAAGTTTAATTCCATGATCCATTTTGGGAAACAATTCAATATTTTTGATCCACTATAGTAAATAGGTGATAATTCCAAATATTATGGTCATGGTAGATAACCATGATGTATTAAATGGTTTACATTCCTATGATGACCCAACACACATATTTATGACAAGGAATTATATTTTATGATTGTGTAATGACGATTTTTCATTCTTATTATTCATTTATTTTAAAAAGATAATATTTATAATATATATAATGTCGATGATTTTATCATATTGGGTATGACATTTCTGATTTATACTCTAGATCACATAAAATTATGCTTATCTTATGCTTTCATATGGTTATTGATTTATATCTCTCACTTTTAAACTTATTGTTCTTCAAAGTAAACACTTTTTACATTTCATTTTCAGATGTAATGATTTTTTTTCGTATAGTATGCCTATAAAGAGTATAGTGAAGGAAATAATTAATTTGAGATGTTAAATATCCCACATAAATTAAGAAGACAATATATTTTCTCTCCAAAGGCTCAAAAAATTTATTATTTTTATGTGGATATTTTTTTCTATTTTGAATATTCATCTAATTATATTTAATAGTTCCCTATGAAAATTTTGGGATAATATAAATTTTTCTCTATAATCATCTAATTAAATCATTTAATAAAAAACGTGTTTTCTTACTCATTTAATTAGATTTATTTTTCTTCTATGTGCATTTTTATCATAGATATTTTAAGAATCCTTTTATTTACTCAAATAATTTAATGAAAAAGTTTTAGTATATCCTTTATTATTAAAAGGTTATAAAGGAGTCATTCTAATGTTTTACATACTAATAATTTTCAAATTTTGATAAAAAAAAGTCATGAAGAATGTTTTTTAACAGATATGGATTTTAAAGTCTTATTTTTAAGTTTAAAAAATTATGATATTTAACATTTTCAACAAATTTTAAATAATTATTAATTAAAAAAATACGATAATATGTATTATTTTATTATTTAACTGAAATATTCATTCTGCTTTTAAATTGAAAATATTTTATTAAAAGATATATGATTCTTATGAACAGATCATTGTCTCCAGTATTGTATTGATTTTTTTGGTTGTTAAATTTATCATGAAAATTTTAATTTATTTTAATCCTTGGATATAAATTTCTTATTTAATAACCATATTATTTATATCACTGATATTATTATTTTCTAAACTATATACTATTTTGGAATAATATTTTTAGTATTAAAATTTGTTTAGTGAAATAAAAAATATTGTTTAATATTTTTTAATATTTATCTTATAATGAATATATATATTTATTTATAAAAAAATCTATTATTTAAAATAAATTGATTCCCCAATATAGTGTAATGTATTGAACATGTATGGATGGGTGGGGATCGATTATTGAGATCCTCTCGATGCAGCATTGATAATAATAAAATAAATCTATTAGAAAAATTAATTCTTAAGGTTATATTGACTCATACATTAAACTATGCAGGCATAGGGATTTGACGATATAAATACCATGATTCCTACAATTATGAAATCTGATATTATGAGTTTTGTTCCCATAAAATATTGTTATTATTATCAATTATATTACTTTATTATATTATCCCATGATTAATTTGATGCTGATGTTCTGATTTAATGGTATGTTTTTTCCTTTCCATACTAATTATTATATATTTAAATAATATATCTTCCACTTTATGTAAACCTTACAGAGATTATTTCCAAAGCATTATTTTGTTTCCATTCTACAAGATATGAATAATAGTTATTTGAATGAGTTCGTGGGTGATAAATAATTTATATTCTTATGTGTTATTATTTATACCCTATTTTAAATTGGCCTCATGTATGTATCTTTCTATTCAATTTTACTAAAATTATTTTTCATTAATTTTTAAAATATTTATATATATTACAATTTAATGAAAGAATAAATTTAATATTAATTACTAGAGTTCTAGATATAACACTTATCATATATAAATCATAGATAGTCATGATGAAAACACTTTTCTTAATCAATGTAGTTAATAAACCAACAACTCAATTCCTCTAGAAACCTAATCTTTTTACAGTATCATGACTATGATGGTAAAATAAGGAAAAAAATAATATGTTTACAAATTATTATCTTAGAGAAACCAATCAACTGAATAGACTACACAATTTAATAATCCATTCTAACTCTACTTTTGGATAACATACATGGTAAAATTATATACAACTTGTTAACTTTCAAATTGAATGGAATATAACCAAAAATAATAAAATGGTGATTTAATCTCATCAAATTGTATAATTCTATTCCAATTATGAAATCATGCTTCCAATTTTTTAGTTTATGAACCATATTATATCCATAAAACCAATGTGTTTAGACAATATGTATCTTTAACTCTTTACAGAGCCAATAAATTATGGTACTCGACAAAAGTGGATGAGAACTATTTTCACACAAGTCCAAATGTACCTAATGAATAAGGTACATGAAAAATCATTTTAATTTATTTTGATATATGGGAATGATCATCATAACATATTTATAGATGAAGTGACAACTTGTTTCCCCGACCATTCTATAACAATCTATAAGCCTCTAGGATAGTCTATTTTATAACCCTAATCCCCACACGTTGGGGAAACATTATTTAAGATATAATTAAATTAATAATTATTTCAAAAGATAATTTATATAATCTATATAAAATAATTATTTTCATTTAAATAAATTCAATAAAAAACAATAGTTATAATAGATGTAAGAGAAATCTAATATCATTGTAAATTGAATATAGTGCTGGACATGGAAAATTATAAGAAACGATTTAAGAACCTATGGTAGTGTTAACATTTTTTGAAAATAAATAAACTAACTATAATCATGAATAATAAAATGGAATTTTTTAAAAAAATGAACACTTCATAAAATCCGACCTGATATATCCATTTCTATAGAATCATAAATTATAAAATTATAAACGCATTAATAATTTTAATGTTATTAATAATGTATGTTCCAGAAATTTGAATATAAAAACATTGTATTTTTATCATATATTTATTTATTAATATAATTCATAATAAAGAATTTTATTTTCAATATATGATATTTTTCTGAATTATAGTCTTTAAATAGTAAAATTTTTCGTCAGTTGTCATTTTAAATAATTAAATAAAACATTCATAAACTTTAATTAATTATTGACCAAATCCACCATATAAACAATTTTTTTGGAGTTTAATTAATTTTTTAAAATAGTCTTACATTAGTTGTTGAACAATTCATATTAGTTATGAAAAATTCATAAATAAATAAAAACTCAACATCATAATAGCCTAAATTTTGATTTAGTAACTACTTATATATTTATACATATAGTTATTGAATAAAAAATTTACATCCTATATATGTGTTAATTTAGATAATTTTATACACTGTTTTTTTGTTAAAAAAATTTAATTAAATGGAAATAATAAATATAAATTTTTCTTAAGAATTTATTAATTAATTATATACAATTTAAAAATATTTATAATCTTATTTTGAATTAACATGTTTCCAAAAAATAAATATAATAAAATTTTAAATAATTTATAACAAATAATATTAATTTAAAATTAAATATTTTAAAAAATTATTCACAGTAATAATTTTTTTATTTAGTTTTATTACCTTAATAATTTAATTGTAATCTAAAGACCATTTCTATATATGTAATATTTTATGGAATTTAATCATTTTATAAAATATGATAAACCATTAATGAATTATAACTTGAATTTTTGAAAAAAACTTATATCATCCTCTATAATATCACATATCAGATTTGACAACATAAAAATAAATTTTATTGATGATATAAAGCATCATTATCACATACTAAATATTGGAAATCACATCTTATGATATACTGAAGTCACAAAAAATCTCCAAATATGATAAAATGACACATATCATGTCATAAGTTACAATAAGAAATAATGTTTTTCATGATATAGAATATCGTAAACCCTAAAACATATCAAATTTTAAAATAAGAATATGGGATAAAATTAAATTGGGATTAATAATTTTTGTACATGATTTCTCGAATTTATTAAAATTGGAGCCTTTGATACATATTATAAGAATCTAGGGGTGTAAAATAAGTTTACTAGAAATTAATATTCTTAAAAACCCATACTACATTTCATCAATGTGTCACTGAACCATCTTAATCAAAATCTCATCAGTTTGATGAATATTACTGGAAATGTATCTAAAGGACTACCTACCTCTATAAGTATCCATGGGAATAACCATAATCACATATCATACATTAGGGACTCCACTTTACTTCGTGGTGTGCATATCATATCACTCTATTAAGGACGATGGAGACTATTTTTTGGGGTTTTGTATCTTTGGTCAAATTTCATGTATGCATACTTGCAATAATTAATTGGTAGTCATCATGTATAAATTATGGTAGTTAGTTTAGTAATTTATTCATAATATTAGGTTTCTCAATATATCATCCAAAACATATATCAAATTAATATTTAATTACAATTTCATCGATACATTTTAAATGTTATAAAATGAGGAATTAAGAGGGATGAATTATATAATAATTTAAACATAATTTTTATTCTCACATGTTATCAATGAAAATGATATGAAATTTAATTCCATGATTTATGATGAGGAACTATTTTACCAAAAAAAATCAGCTGTGTGGAAAATTGAATGGTGATATGATTTATGAAAAAATTGATATGATTGGGTTAGTATGTACATGATACTATAAATCTCATTTCATGTGATATATGCTATCTATAAATAAAAATTAATTGAACATACATGAAATCATATTCCATGCCTCCCACATTTTCAGTCATTATGATAATTTTTTTTGTGAAATAATATATTGAAATCTATATCTCATGACAATATAATTATGGAATATGATTTACTATAATATATGATTTTATTCCACAAATGTGTGTTTAATCCCCTTTGAATCAAGATTGGAATCTACCCCACTATCTTGAATCATTTTTTATTCATATTATAATTAACAATTGTATGTTATTATTGATTGTTAATAATTTTATCCAAAAAATTATTATTAATTGAGTCGTATGATTATAAATAATTTTCATACAATAATTAAAATTGTTAAAACTTATATTCTAGATTGTAAATGTTCTGGAGAGAGAATCAAATTTTGAGAACAAAGGACATACTATACTAGTCCAGAAGTGATAGTTTTTTTGGGTATTCATATTTTAGGAGTTCCACAATAAGAATAATATGGTCTATTTTATAATTAGTTCCATTTATTATATTTAAAAAATAATTAAATATATAATTTTTAATTTTTTATTTGTCTCCCCCGCTAATATTGTTCATTTTTTGGATGTAAGAATTGTATGTGGTAGGTTATTCTTCTCAAGAACTTCATTTTTTCATATCATCGACCTAATAAGATGAATTCGGTATTTTATAATTATTTATATTAATATAGTCTTCATTTCCATTACGCATTATCCTCCATTTTATCGCATAATTTTAGAGTCTCAAGGCTAGTGATTCATAGTGATTGCACTAAAGTATAATAAAACCTTATCTAGTAGAAGCTAATTTCATGTGGAATGGTTAATGGGGATGTTATGAGGGTTGATTCAATAAGTTTTATGTATTTTAATTTTGTTTATTATTATTAATTTATTTTGTATTTTTTTATTTTTCGATTAAAATTTATGGAATATTATAAGGTGAAATTTGATCGTTTTTTATTATATTTATGGGTGAACACATTGGGTGTGTAAAAAAAGTTTAATCATTTATTTTTTAGATGTTCTCTGGGTGAGATAGACATTCATTATTCCATAATTATAAAATATTTAATTAAAATTGGATTTATATGAAATTTCATAATATGTAATTTATATGTGAATTTAACTGAAATTGAATAATTTATGTCATCATGGGTTCTATGATGGTAATTTGGTCATGAAAATGATTCATAAAGGTTTAAAATGATTATATTAATTGTAATAATATCAATTTTGTTTGATTATCTTAATATATAGGCATATGTTTTATGCATTTTTTTCAAGCAATGTGATATGCGGTCTCACCACATTTTTGTGATCATTATTTAAAAATTAATTAATTGATTTTCTTAGAATCTAATTATTATAATAGAATATTACAGTGACATGATATACTTGTGGATATTAGTTTCATCCCACCATCACTCATGGTTTTGGCCATGATTAGTAGAATGTTCTATGAAATTTTTAGACCCCACGGGTTTATACCCTCAATGGATAACCATAGTTTGACTTAGATTATGTTCTATTACATCCATTGGATTATAAAATATTGTTGTATTGAGTTTAGTTGGAATAATGGTAAACCATATATATCCATGAATCTTATTATATCTTATTGTCTGTATTTGGATATGATATGACATTTTATTGAAAATATTTTACCTAAGAGAAGAAAAAAATATAGGAACTCATGTACAATGTTCATATTTTTTTTCGTATTAATATAAATTTTGATATTAAAGGATAAATATGTGGATTCATTCATTTGATAAGTGAATACTAGAATGGTGCTAGCCTATATGAGTATTGTTTGATTCTATAGATTGAACTATGGCCCTATAGAGTTGAAAACAAAATCTTGTGCTTTGTATTTATTATGTCATACCATATTTGTGATGTTTGAAATTTATATGGTTTGTAAATGATTAAGCATTTATATACACTAAATTTTTATTAATAAATGGTTCTTTCTCACTATGATATATTCTAAAGAGGTTTTTTGGGGATTCCCAGGAGAGTATGTTTTATAATGTTTATGTGAAAGAGATATCCCATGGAGTTTGTAATACAGCGGTTTTCCAGAGGATATTCCTATACGTGTATAAAATATAGAGGCTCCATTAAAGAGATTACTCGATGTTATATTCTAAATAGGTTTTTGGCTAGAACACTATCATCTTAGTTATGTTCAATATATGATTTTTTTGTCTGACATTCTTCCCCACATAGCGATATTTTAAATAGTTTCTAGTTTTCCATATGACCCCTAGGTGTAAGATACTACATGATGGCTGGAAAGTGTGTTTATATTTTCCCACTGGGATTCAATGTTCAATGATCATAAAAATCTGTCACAGTAAGAAACACGTACAGTGGACCTCAATTGACACTATGTAACCATAGGATAGAAGGAATTTTCTTTATTGTGTGTTAGTTACATAATAATATTTCTTGTCATATCTCAGTTCATACTCTCTAAATCTACATTCTATATTAGGGATACCAATGATGATGGCATACTATGTAATGATTACACCCCTCTTAAGAATCCCACGTGTGTTTTTATTAGAGTAGACGTCATGATTGTAGGAAATGGTATGTATAGGCTTAGTATTGGATGGTTTTGATTGATATATTGTATTGAACTAAAAGATGGGGTGTATTAGGGGATGAGAACTAAGATGAAAATTTATTTTATATATATTTATATTAAAATATATAATATATACCCACTTTATTCCATCCTTATACAATAATATCATTCTTGAAATTTTAAAAATAATCCGGTTTTAGAATAATATATTCTCTCTATTTATATTGGGTCTACCTATCGTGTATTCAATTATTTCGATTTAGTAATTTCTATACGAATTTTATCTCATTTGTTATTCAATACCCTGATACTATGTTATTGTATCCCCATAGTATCATCAGAGGCATTCGATTCTTTTCTAAAGAATATAATAAATGGGATGTCAAAGATGATGTCTTGTACTAATCCAATATAGTAAGAATAGAGTCATGAGGGATCATATATTAAACTATGATATGATAGGATTGTTTAGATAGATTTAAAATTTATTATATTATATAATAGAGTTAAAACTAATATATATTTTTACGAATCATATATTATTTTATCCATCACCTACATTATTTAACATCAATTATCTATAGACATCGGATTATAGTTCTTAGTTTTTTCCAAGTTGAGCTGATTATAACTATTAATGTTGTTTTGGATTTAACTATTTTCATTTGTTCTCCCCACCTGGGATGGTATGGGGACATAATTAATGCATTATATCTACTACATAGGCCCACAATTCATGTTCCTTACTATATGGGATTGGGACACTAGTTATATAAAAAGGTACATAATATATGACTTTAGGTTCTTAAAAGTGATAATAATATCTTATTTAGAATTTTCCAATAAATCATAGAGGTGAAATAATACATTTATAAACAGCATGTTTATATTTTATTAAATATATGTTATTTTTTAAATGTGTCAAATTTAACTAATAAATGTTTTCAAAAATAACTTATTGGTGAAATTCAACAAAAATGAACCATGTTGTTATGATTTTTATGATATGAATTATCATTGGCTGATGGTGATATATGCACAAATATGTGAACTTGATTCTTTAGATGGTAATATTTCATAAAGAATAATGATGTGGATTAGTACCCATTATTAGTTAGTTTACAAGAGGATGATATTTATGATATATATATTACAATACAATAGTGGGTGTGGTGGTTTGTGAGATGTCGTTTGATATCTAAGATTGGAGTTTGGAGGATTTTTTAATAGAGGTGAATTGTAAATGAATTAACAATCAACTATGTGTAATAGTCAAGAAATACTAACATGTGACCTGGTATATTAGTGATTTGGTGTCATAATTTAGTATTATGGGGACTACCTTTATGTTAGTTATTTATTTTGACGTACTAGGGTAACCTACATGTAGGGTTATACCATGAATTTGATATCTATAAGATATGTAAACAATGTGAAGTTTTTGAGAATTGATATTTTAGACATTAATGAGTGTAAGGGTAAATTTTGTTAAATGTCAAGGGATAGGACTAAAGGAAAATGATGAAATATTTCAGGAGTCAAGTGTTATAATTGGGTGGAACATGGCTACACCAATAAATGGGAATGCATTGTTTCTGCAATAGGTTCCACTATGAATTTTTTTTGAGTATTTTAATTTAATATTTTTTGACATGGGGAATGAATGTGATATTTTAATCAACTTTTAACTATGTTGGATTTGGTGAGGATAATCATAGACTTGGACATGTGGGTAATGTACATTGGAACAGAATGATAGGATCCAAATGAAATAGAGTTAATGTTTTTGTTTTGATATTTGGAAATCATAAATATAGAGGTATATAATGTTTCATGATTAATAAACCATGGTTTTTGGTCATGGTAATGGTTCAAAATGGACTGCAGTGCCTGGTGATTCTTTCCTATTGTGTGGATAGGCTTTTTTATAGTGTCTGAGTTCCATCCATGAAGACCTGTTTCAAGGTTGTGACATTGAGAGATTATTATTTGTTATATATATTTATATGGATTCTTAGTTTTCTATTTATAAGGATATAGTTTGTGGTTTATTGATGGCCTCATTGATGTTCACTTTTGGATGTGGATTAGATATGGGATAATAGTTTATTTATTTTGAAAACATTGTTTTCATTAAAGAATCATTTAAGGGTTTTATCCCATAATTCCTTTGGGCATATATTTTATACTATTTTTTTTCTAAGGTATATAATCGTGTAATTTTTCACTATAACAGAAAAATAATTTTTTTATAACCACAGTATGGAATGATGTTTCTAAAGAAATATAGTGAAATGAATTAGGGATATTTTGATTGGGCACAAGATAAGATGATTTTCTCCAATGGGAGAATGGTTATGATTTATTGTAAAATATCATTTGAGTATAATTAGGTATTTTGAATAACATAGGCGATAAGTGGATTACATTGATTGGTATGTAAATTGAATTGTTATTATGTTATTTTTATGAGGATGCTAGATGTATTGTGAGTATATAGTTGGAAAACAATGAGTTTATAGTTGGATGGAAAATGAGTTTATCATGAATATAAGAATGGAAATGGGCCTTCAGATAGATCCATTATGGTTCGAACTAAATTGGATATTATACTAATAATTGAAAAGTAAATATGCATTGTGACATATCATCATTTAGACATATTCTTGGGCCAATGATATTGTTATATTAGTTGGATTTGACTAAAGACCATAGTGATCAGTGTTTAGTAGATGATGGTGTCATTCATGATAGTCCTAATAGAACAACATAAATAATTTCTTATTGTATGAATCCCACCACAGACCATCAACACCTGTGGTGATTATTTATAATATTTTATCGAATTTATAGGATTATTTATTAGTAGACCCAAAAAAAGGTGGTTGTTAATTTGCATGGGATCATGGATGCATATTCTCAGGATCTGTGTAGTAAATTCACATTATCTAGATTTTGGTTGATGTGGAATTTATTTATTTTTTCCCACTTCATTTTGTGTTATTTATAATTTTTTAAAAATTAAATATATACCATTATTGAATAATTTCTAATAGGTTTTCATTTTTCATATAAATAATTAAATATTGTTTTAATATCAAACTATATATTTAATGGGCTAATAAAATAATGTTATAAATTCTTATGTTAAATTAATATTTTTTTAAATTACATTTTTATTCTAGTGTAATTTTTAAATATGTTTTTTTATTTCTTTATTACATTGATAATTTTATAAATATTTCTGTAACATTAATTTTATTAAATATAATAATTTTTTAAAATTAATTTATTTTATTTTAATTTAGGTTTTAATTAAAATTATTAAAATTTTAACACCCTATTTTAATTTAATCGTTTAAGTGTCACATAAATAGATTTATTTTTTTATTAAAAAAAATTTAACAGTTTTTTAATGTGAATATTTACGTGGGTTTTAATTATTTTAATTAAATTTTATAATCAAATATGTAAATTTATTCTTTCATTTATTTATAAGATATTTATTACTATTTTAAAGATATATTTTTTTATTATAAGTAAATTAAAATATACATTGATTTGTTTATGTGAATAAAAATTAATTTTTAATAATATTAATTTAATTATTTTGAATTTTTTAATTGTTTTACATATTTATTTGATTACTTTTGATACAATATATATGTCATAGTTAGTATATTTACCATGAAATGGTAAGTACACTGATGCTCAGGAGTGAGGTCCAATCTTGCAAAGAAAATTTAACTCATTGTGGACAAGAAGGTCGATGTTAGAAAATTAGACATGGTTTCATCCAAACTACCATGATATTCTCTCTGGGTAATAATATATTTCTTGAACAATAACCCAGTTCCTCCCATTTAATGCAAGTCCCACCCATGGATGTGCAAGTTTGAATAAGAACCATTCCAGAATCGATATGGTGACTCCTTTTCTCAAGAAGACAACACCAAACTAGATCTTGTGGGGACCTGCCACATATATTAAGAACATTATCCAGGGGTGGAAATCCACCCAACCTCCAAACCCTTACTAATTCATCTAACAACATCATGGATACTCGAGAGAATGAATAATTTCCCACCGACTACTAGAGGATCCCAAAGGTATAAGCCACTAGAAGTACTACCAGACCCACCAAACAAGATCAAAAATGAAACTAATGTAGTTGATGTTCCTGAACATGATGAATCCTTTGTTTTTAATTAAATTGATAAACCACCTTGCATTGATAATGATATAATGGAGCATAAAACACGCTGCTCACTAAATAAACCAATGATAATCCAACAAGGATAAAATGAATCACATTCATCCAATTTATTTCATAATCTCAAAAGAAGAATACAAGAAGGGTGAAAACCGTCAATATTCTTACAAATATATATATATATATATTCATATATTATTATTATTATGATTGGATTATTCCGGTTCCTATCATGCACAAAAAAATTTATAAATATGTAAATAAAAAACAGATCGATGATATGCTAAGGGGTTATATAAATAGTTGTGGGTATCACCCTTGTAATAAATCATAACCTACTGTGAATTTGATATTTTTATGAAAAAGGGACACATAAAGAATTTCTCCTCACGTTCATATTTTGGGATATAATCCACAAGCTAGTTGGATTCTCTATAGGCATTAGTTAATTGAAATATAATGTATTTTTTCTCCTAATGACATTCAATCCTATGTGGAAAAATCCACTATGAAAAATCTCTTGAACTTGTTATTATGGAATGAACATCTATTGTTGAATCATATTGTAGACATAAAAACCCCCACAAAAAAAAAATCATATCTTATTACAAAAATCACATACCATAACTCTTCTTCATATAGATTTTAGTTTCCCAAAAATTATTATATGAATCCATTCATGATGTCTTAGTGTGTGTGAAACACCCCTCCACATTCAAATATCCATGGCGAAACTAATGCATCTCCATAAACATTGAAATTTTTCTAATAATGAAATGGAAGAACTCACAAATTTTTTTCACCACCTATGTATTGTTGGTCCTAACAATAATACTGATCATCTTAAATATTTTTATGAAAGATAAATCATTCATCCTCAGACTAGTCTAAATCATGGAGGAAGGTTAGAATTATCTTCCAATTTATAAGGCACTAACCTACCAAGACATGGTATGGTTTCTTGATCACATGAATCCCTAACATTCAATGTAAAATAAATAGTCTCCACAAATGAAGCTATGTTAATAGCACAATACTATTCACCTTTTTATTATTGAAAAATGAGATCATAATAACATCAATATTTGCAATCAAGAAAATGTCAATGTTGAATATATAATGAATGTAATTCCACCACCCTAAAAATATCCATACAAATAAAATAGGAACTGTATGTTTTTTAGTTCTCTAAGAGAGAACTAAGAGACTAAAAAATAGTAAACTCACACTCTATTATTTATCATCCACAAACTGTTAGTTTATCTATAGTTTTTGTAGTTGGAGGAAGAGTGGGGTAATAAAATGATTTTTTAAGTAGGAAATCCATTTTTTCATATTTTATAATTGCTAAAATATAAAACTATATATTTATCTAGATATATGAAATCCATTCATATGAGGAGTGCAAATAAAAATAGCACAATTAGAAATGAAAAAATCTAGATATTCAGAAGAAAATATATGGTATTAAACTATAAGGGTGCTTGAAGATTTTAATTCATATTTTTCATAATATGTGGCATTATATTTAGTGTAATCTTGGAAATCTCCGTTAAGAATTAATCTAGAATATTAGTTATACAATTGTCGGGGAAATAATTTTTAAGGAACAATCATCCAGAGCAGTAAAAAAGTTCATTTTATGAAGATTTAATAAGCGTTAAAACTATTGAGGGAATAATAATGGAATAATTATCATGTGATTTTGAATATAATCTTCCATTTAGAAAATAACTGTTCTAGTTATTTGTGGTGATAATATTAATAGTTAACAAAAAAAATAACATCTTTAAAAATATGGAGATATTTTAGTCTATGACAACCTGAAACAATGTGATTTATGAAATGTCTTCAAGAAACAATAACTATATTCTTCACATTAATTCTCATGGTCAAAAGAAATTTTATAACCTTGTTTCCACTAATTTGAATGAGATAAAAAAATTTATAAGCAATATAAAATGAAACATATATTTTATTATAGATTTATCCAAGTATAATATCATATCTCGGGAAAATATTTTACACTTATATTTTTCAAATTTCTCAAGGATAATTGAGCAAGTGTTTTCAATGTAACTACTCCTAACATTCCCCCCAAAAAAAGAACAACACTGTACTAAAATTAGAGTGATCCAATAATTATTCCCAAATAACTATAAATATTTACCATCTTTGAGAACATAATTCCATACCAAAAGAAAATGAAGTATTTATTTGAGCTAATTTGTTGGGAAATATACATTTTTATTTTCTATGTAAATTGATTCAATGAATCTTATTGTCTTCTTTAAATCCTACCCAAAAAGGATAATGTCATCCACATAAATGATATATGAGGGACCAATAATATTCATTCCTTCACTAATCTATGTGAAATATAAATTATTTGTAAGACCACTGAGACATATCCTTAGGTAGTACTAAATATAATTAAATGAGTCTTAGGAGAGGATTCCATTGTATGACACATCTTGAGCATCAAAAATAATATTTTTGGGATCCTGTTAAAAAGATGGAAAAGCATTGAACATCTAAGATAAATTTTTTATCACAAGATGAATGTATCAGAGAATTCATGTTCAATGGACATGATATTGATTCCGATAATGGTATCAAAATCATTGAAAATTTTAATTTCAAGTTAAAATATTCCATCCAAAACATTTTTCCTTAATATTTATATACATTCTGATGCTTTGTAGAGAACCTTTATAATTATCCATCCAAAGTCATAAACAATCTAATTCGGATAGATAATATCTATAATGAACATCCCATTTTTTAATGTATTAATTTGGCTGATAGGCTTGTGCTCAATATTACCAATCCCAATTATTCTAACATCCTTGATATCTATCTTTTTATCCCATTTTTAGTTGAAAAAATGAAGATATAATTGATACCAAAATGTGTTGAGGAAGTGTAAATGAATTACCTCTAAAAATTGGTGTGTTCCAAAAAAATGATGTTCCAGTGTAACATAGGAAACATTATGGAGAAACCATTAAGCCTATGGAAACATTCTAAATTTAAAGAAAATGTTTAAACATTAAAAAATCATCAGGAGGAGTGAAAATAAAGGGAAATTTTAGATTTTCAATGTCATAAGATTCAATTTTATCCACTATATTTATTTTTCTAGAATGCCTATTATCAGTGTACAAATTTTGAAAAAATTTAACAAACATATTTGGTTATGTAATTGACTATGGTATTCAGATTTCCATTAACATGTATGGAATTTAACCCTTTACTTTATCTCATATAATTATTTAAATAATAAGAAATTATGGAATTTCTATCCCTATAATAAATTAATTTATATTTGTAAAAAAATTTAGAAATGTTATCCTCAATTTTGGGTTGGACATCAATTTTTCAATGCGTATAAAGTTCATCGGGATGCAGTGAGTCATGAAATTGAATACAAAACTAGTAGGTAACTAAATCTGATTAAAAAACATTAATATCACCATTGATCATGGAAAATCTGTTTTGAATACATTCCATTAACATATAGTTAACTTTACATTATTTCTATTAGAATTTTGAGGGAGGGCATCCATCACACTCATTCCTCTATCATGAATTTACAATCTACTTGTATCTCAAAATTGATATTCATTCATCGCTGAATTTAAAATCCTTGGGTAAAAACCACATAGAATTCATATGATGTTGAATCATAAACGTTTTATGATTATAAATATATCTATTGATATTTATAGTATAAATTTCAACATGAGTGACCCTATTATCCATGTGATGAACGAATATGTCAAATGCTAACATGAATCCCATTAATTGTGCATTTATTCCATGTTATGTAGAAAAATTACCATTGTTATTTTAATAAGGTTTTAGTATTCAAGACACAGAATAAATTCATAATCTATAATTTTGTTGAAATTAGACACAATATTTCATTATGTATCAATTCCACATTTAATTCATCAAACAAAATCACATTTTGATTATGATTTGTAGATATATCAGTTGACCCTTGCAGATATACCTGATTTTTATAGAGGTGGTGTATGAGTTGATAAAATAAAATGTATTGGGAGACACATCCATGAAGCATAAAATCAATATATGGTGACAACCTATAATGTAATATATATCCTATATACCGGAGTTCCTTATAACTAAAACATGTCACACATCACTTTTGTGTATGTTGTGAGAGAAAATGTAATACCAATGATAGAGCTATAAAAGGACATATAATTTATAAAATCCATAATTGGAATGGTAATCCTAATAAAATTAGTATTATTAGAGTCAATAAAATAAAAAAGACATAAAAAACAAATTTAATCCTAAAACATTGAAAACATTTCAAAAAACCATTATTAGGAATGATATTTGGTCCTAATGTGGAGAACCTTTTTCTAAACCACCATAGAGGATGCCTCTTTTTCATTTAACCCTACCTATCATTTTTTAGTTAGGTTGGGGCATCCAAATACCACATATCTTGTATATGTGAAATTGTATAAGGTATATCATCCACAATTTCCATGTTCTAATTTTTTACATCATTAACATAGTGATGAATACTAATTGTTGAGAAATTGTTCTAGGAAACTACATTATCCACTGTGATGTCTATAATAGGCCCTCTCTTAGTGAAAAATCAAATGGAATACAATGTATAATAACCATCAAACTTTATATCATGGGGATCAATATCCTTAAAATAAATGGACCATACAATATAATTTGAAATTACCAGAATATTAGCTTGTGTTATTGAATCAGGAGGAAGATCTCATATGTAAAGGAATAGATGATTTTAAAATGGTTTGGGATTCTCATGGCTGTGATACAAATGATGAAACTAAATGATTGGAGACATTTATTCTTTTTAATTAGTTGTAATAATATGACGATTCCCAGAATGGTCATCCAAAAAAAGGTGGGGTACATAAATTAGTGGGATCCACATTATTGGTTGGGTGCTGAAAATATCATTATAATTCATCCAATTAGGCAAGTCCTCAAGGGGTGGATACAATTATTTTCCACTTATATTAGTTCTATTTACCATATAATATCTATGAGTGATTATATTGGTCATATAATTAGAAAAAATAGGGGCCTTTCCATTCACCTGTTGTCTATCCTTAATCCTTCTACAATAAATTTCAATATGAACATTGAAATATAATAATATATAGGAGACCATAGTCTTCATTAATTCTCTAGACAATTTACCAATGAGTTTTTTGTTAATAAAGAAGATAGAGTGACTATCATAATTAATTATAGGTTTAATTCTACCAACCATTTATAAATAACAACCTCCTCATTCAAATTTTTTATTTGTCAACCTCTAAAAACAAGCTTTTACAATGTGAAAAAATCGCCCTACAAGCCTCTCCATCTAGCCTGATCAGTGTTCCCATTGATGAAAAAATATGACCAAGTATCATATGGTTCCAATAAATGTATCTAGGCCCATGAAAATGAATCTAGATCTATGAATGAGTGTTGAACTCATTGTAGTGATCGAATTTAATGTTTGTTTTATAGATATTTTGAAATTGAGGATTCATGGATATGATTCCATTAACAAATTATATTATTATTAGATATTTTGATGTGATTATAATATATAAATTATAAATCCCAAACTTGTTCATTAAAATATCATAGAATCCCCATGTCGCAGCAAGATGCTTTTCCAAATCCTGGAGTTTCCATGGGTCTTCACCATTTAGAAATATTAATCAGGAAAAATATAAAACATACCATGTTACATTCATTAGTTGAATATAGCCTTGTACGAATAATACATCTCAACCAAACACATCCTGATAATCATTTTTAGCGTGATTTTCAGGTTTTCAAAATAATCCCTATAATTTTGGATTAGCCACAAGAGGGGTTCACTCTGAACAATAGGCCCTGAATTTTTATATGAACGTTACCTATATGGTTTCACATTATTTAGAATCCATCCCTTTTCAACCATGAAAGAATGTATTGAACTAAAATTTATACACAATTTATGGATGCCAACTGTCTATGAAAATCACCTACGATCACCTCCCCCTCTTTATCGATTATCTAGAGTGAGTCATTAAAGAATAATAATAATATATAATATATGAAATTATAATAATAATATGTACATAAATATGTATATGTATATGTATATATATCTCCTTCTACATAATACTAATAATAATATAATATGTGATTTATAAAATATCTATATTACACACACAAAATGATCAACTATCACTAATGTCTAGGATAAATTTTAATTCCAATTTATGAAATATTTAACGATTAAAATATATATGTTCTATATGATTTGGGAAATTCCAATATAATTAATGGGATCATTGATGATTCATTACATGAATTTCAATGGGAAAATGAAGTTCATTGTGAGAGGTAATCATTTTCATAGAGACTATACCATGAGATCTTATAGTCCATTTATAATGATACACATGGAGGAGAGTTATAATGATCATTCATATATTCATATGGTGATTTTTTTTAAATGAAGGATTGATACACCACACAATGGGATCTCAAGGGGATACACCAACCATCACATGTGGGATTCCAGAGTCATGATCGTCCAATGGAAGTGTGATAGAGAAACATCATTCTATCATTCATGATAGAGAAAAATAGATAAGTAGAAATTTATTGATCAATTAAAACACATGGAGAAAAATGATGAAAAATCTGATTTAGAGGATGATGTTGATCTGCTGGGAGGATACTCCTCTCCATTAAATTATTTTCTTTGTTACTACACTGATATATTTTTAATGATTTGTATTTCAAATACAAAGTCTACTATGAATTTGTAAACTTTTAGTGGGGTCATATCGAATGGGTGGAAAGACATTTACTTATTTTTCTGTTATGATCGCATTATTCATAAAGGGATGATTTGTTCCATCCAGGGTTCTCTATTTATATTCATTGTGGGAATATTTTCAAAATACCAAATCCAATAACAAGTTAAAAGTAGAGTATGATTTTCCATGTTGACCATAATCAATGTAACAGTCTGGAAATGGTCACGGTAAGCTATTTTTTGGGACCAAACATCATTTTACAAAATTATGTAATGATAACTACTACCAAGAGTGATCTTTGGAGAGTTTTATTTATAAAACTATAGATAGAAGTTCTATTCCTCAACACAAATCAAGAGTACCTATATGATTGATTTCATAAAAAAGTTGTTCCATTTCAATTACTCTCAATAGGTCTAGTTCCATTAATTCTATCCACTATTTACTCTCTATTTTATCTCTCTGAACATTCCATCTACATCATCACTTCACTACATTTCATAGAATTTTTTCATTTTTTTGGTTTCCAGTATACCTTTTGGTCTATCCTATAATACTGTATTACTAGATATAAGTTGTATTTTGGTTTATTAATATTATTAATTATCAAACATCTACAAAAATATTTTAAAATAATATATTGGATTCATTTTATAATTATATCACCCCCATAAAATCATAATTTTGTTGATCATAGTTATGGATGTGACTAATCTGATTTAGGTCATGACGAGATTGAACAATTTTTTTTGGAAAACATTCTCAAAATTCCAATAAGAAATGAGTAGTAATTAGGTTCATTTATAGATTATATATTTCATACGGTGAAGTGATTTGATTGCGGGATGTCAGGTCATAATAAAATATCGATCCCAAAATTTGACCTCCACATCCAACTTTAGGAGATTTACCAATTAATTGATTATAGAACTATAAATCAAATTGAAAACGACCAGTTTTTTAGAAAATTAAATTTTGGAAAAAAAACAACCTCATAACATCCTAGAATTAGAAATTATTGATTATTTAGCCCAATACATCTAATTACCCAACAAAACCCAATAAAATATTTCAAATTCAAGATGGGGTGAGTCATCTAAATAACAAGGGTTATAAAAGTGTGTGTTGTTTCTGGAGTAAGATGAGATTAGTTCACTATATAATGATACAAAATCAAGGATTCAATGTTTTGATTTAATGTGGGTCTACTGTAGAGATATATTAGTGGAAGGGACAAGGGAAATATACTTAGAAATAAAATTCATAATGAAAAACATAATTGTATGGTTGTTGAAGAAATATATTGTCTTTAAACTCAAAAATAAGTTAATAAACATGAGGGGATGTAAAAATTGATGAAAAATATAAATTATAGAATGAATCCCTAAAAATTAAAAATCATAAAATCTAGAAATCATGATCCAAAATAAATAGAATGTTTATCCCAAACCTAAGAAATATCAGAACTATATATAATGATGTGTAAATTTGTCAAAACAGATAATTATATGAGAAATCAAAAGATTTTAAAACATAATTCACCTCACATTCCAATTCATGAAATAGTAAAAAAGTGTGATGAACCTGACAACATATGATTCATAGAAATGATTTAAATATTCATCTTTGACATGACATTTTATAATGTCATGGATAAAATTATACAATATTTTAAGGCCATGATGATTTTTTCGCTAACAAAAATCAATGGAATAATTTCGATACAATCAATATTAATGGGAAACATAGTGAATGTATTTATATGAAACAACCTCCATATATGATGTAACCATGTAGTTTTTATTCAATTTCAAATAAGAGGAAATTAGATACTGAATTGAATTTGATAATTAGGATAGACTATCGGTTTTATTCCTAACTCCATGATTAAAATTATGTGGCTTATTTGTTTTCAACTAACTGATATTTATAATTCACACCCTAATAGGTCACATAATCATTCCATTACAAGTGTGGATAGAATATTAGATAGTATAATAAAAATAACATTTCACATGGATTTTCTATTTCAATATATAGAATGCGATGAAAATATAAAAATAAGATTTGTCAAACTATTACATTTTTTTGGAGGTGAAATCATTATTTTGTACCAAGTAAAACATATCATATAGGTTTTTTATTATTTGGATGTGTTTTTTGTTATTGTGAAAGATGGTCATGAATATAGTTGTGACCAGATTGATGTAGATAGGTAACTATTCATTAAAATTTATTTACATTCAGAGTATGGTTCTATCCATTTTGACGTAACAAAATCAAGGATTGCCCATCCAATTGAGGGTTTGTATCATTTTACTACTTCAACCCACACCATTATATTAATGAAGAGATCACTTAACTTAAATCCAAATTAAAATAAGATTCACAACATTTTTCTATTTTTTTGGTACTTATTTTTGATATTTTTATATGTAAGATTGGCTACACAAAGGTTACTTATTTTGGAAGATATATTGATTGAAACATATTGAAAAACAGTATTATTCCATGATATGAATAAGTATGTTATATTTATAATATTTTTAATACTATGGTAAACACTAAACCTATTATTATTTAACTAGTATATGAAAAATTATCTCCAATAGAATAAATCATGGAGTGTAATCTGTATATAAGAAAAAGAAATTTTATTCCAACAACATAGAGTCTACTGTGTAGTGAAATTTACCATTTTTAGGAATATTATCTAAAAACGATGAGGAATTTGTTTCTTTATTTTCATCTATCGATATTTTTTAAAATACTAAATGTTTGTGGGAATATGGGTGAAATGGTTTTATCAAATGGGTGATATTATTAGTTTTTTTTATCCATTATGATAGCTGGGAGAGTTGTTCATATGAGTCTAGATGAGATTGAAAACGTGATTTCAACTTCTTCGTAGGAGTATTTTTGGACAATTTTTCATGATTTTGAAGTATAAAATATCTTGGAAGGTCCAAATCATTATTTATTAGAATATATTAAAATAAAACCCACAATTAATTCATATCCGTCGACTGAATTTTTTTATAATTATTTATGTGATAATGTATGGAAGAATACTTTAATGTAATCTTTAATGGGTGGGAAGCCTTGATTTTCTCATTCATTCAATCCTAAATTTTCATTAAATAAAATATTATATCTTAATTATGAGACTCTCAGAATTTATAAACCTATTGTTAATGATTTTCATAATCATAATATTACTCATGTTTGATATACTATTATTCAATGTTATTGGTTTCAATTTGACATGAGGTCATAATGTTCTATTCTTGGAGGTCACATACTTTTGTAAGAACTCTTTCATGTGGTGGAATCATTTGGATAATTTATGAAAAAAGAATATTCTAGTTGGAGAACATGGGATAAAACATTGCTCAACTCAAACTCGTGTAAATTTCAAAGTCTTCTTTTTATTTAAAATTATATTGTCTGATATTTCATATTTAATGACCATAAATTTATAAACTAGATGACATTTTTAGTCATTTAAATAGAGGTTTCAATTTTTCAATTCAATAGTTAAAAGATATTGTACAAATATCAATGTTAAGTATTTTAATTCATTGTATTTATTTTTAATTATTTAATTTCATTCATTTAATTCATTGATTTAAATTAATTACAAAAGTTATATCTTGAATTCTAGATTTCCAGACTATTTCTAGTCAATTTCATTATGCTTTTTTCACAGTTTTTAGGTTCAACATTATATACATTGATTATAATCCATTGAAAACAATTCATGAGCTCCCATGTATGATTGAAATATTTGAAAATCCTTTTCATTAATAGATTTTGTGATAGAGGTCATTAGGGTTCCATTGTGTATATTGTTTAATGAATGATAAAAAGTATTCAATGTGTTTTTGAAATTTCATATCACCCCTTCCAACTACATTTTTTCTGATACTTGTAACTTTTTTTTGAAATTGTGAATTATTTTTCAAAAATTATGATTCAACAATTGTTTAATTTAATAGTTTCAAATGTAGTGGGAGGGTCATAATTGTTCTTAACTATATTCATTGACTGAAAAACATTGATTTATTTCTAAATTACCCATGTCTAGGATTTATTTTTGGATATTTAAATATATAATTTGTTCTTATAGTGTTCAAAAAAGGAACATAAAAATAGATAAAGAAACAACCAAATAGATAAAAAATATCATTTCATCAATGTTATATGATAATTGAATTCAAGATATAGGTTTTTGAATGAGATAATTTTTTGGAATTTAATGATTTTTTTGTGTTTTTACAAAAAAATTTCAAATATATACTATTTAAGAACCATGAATGTGAGTGTGATGGAATATATTGATATGTAATTTAGATTAAAACTTTAGAAAACATGTCATTTGAACTTGAACCATTTTTACACAGTTTTTTTATCAATCATCTCAATATTACTAATAAAATGAAAATAATTTAAGTACTTCTTTACAGAAATAAATTTCAGATCTAGGATCCCAAAATGAATATCTGAGAATTTAGGAACTGGGTGTCTTTGTAGAACCTCTCTATATATCAAATATGTTCTTCTTCACAGTACTCTGCAACTATATTGATTGGTAAAATTCCCTAAAAAACATGCAATGGAAGTAATATTGAAAAATTACATCATTATTGTGAGAGGAATTTTTAACCCATAAGATGAAGGGAAATTAATTTAATAAGTAACCAATTAAGTTGAATCAATGAAGTAAAAAATTGAACTTCACAACTTTGGAACCTATTAGAGAGTGATCATTCAATGTTTCTTATGTTAAAGTATTAGTTCAATTCTCACTAACTTTTCTTAATCATATTGTTTGTAATCAAATTTGAAATGGAAATAGGGAACTGAGTTACATTTATTTACAGGCATAATTATTTAATCCATAAATATATTTTGGATCTCCATTGATTTTTAATACATTTAAAAAATAGGAAGGATGCCATCATTAATTTCATGAATTATTTGTAAATAAATTAAATCAATAAAATTTATCAAGAGTGAAATTTATTATACGTGGGAAATTTTATTATTGATGTTTTTTATTTTTCCACATCATTTATTGAAAATAATGTGTTTTTTATTACAAAATTTATTTTTTTATCCTATAATTTTTATTTGTTTTTAGATTTTAATTTAAATAATAAAATTATGTCTTTATTGTTAAATTATCAATTTATATGTTCATAAAAGTGATTTTGTAAAATTTTATGTTAAATAAAACAAAATTTTAAAATAAAATTTATATTCTAGTATAATTGTTTAAATAATTTTTTTAATTTTATTTTCAAATTTCCAATTTCGTTTAAAATTTATTCCCACCAACATGTTTTTGAAAACAATAAATTTTATTTTAATTAAATTCATTAATTTTTTTACTTTATTTCAAAATAATAATTAATTGCAATTGCAATTTATTTTTTATTTTTTTAACAGTTAAGAACCATATTTATGGGATATGTAAAAATATTATTTTAATCATTTCTATAATTAAATAGCTAACATCAGTTTTAATTATCATAAAATAATTTTTTTATAAATATATTTAATTTTAGTCGTTATTTTATTTATTTTATATATATTTAAATTTATATGAAATGAAATTTAATATTTAAATATTTAAATCAATTATATTATTCCTTATATTGATTATTTGAAAAAATTAATATTTAATAGTTTTATTTATATTTTTTAGTTTTTTGTAATTAATTTATTCTCTTATTTAATTACAAATCTAAGAATATTATGTTTTTTGGTCAAAATAGTGACCACACCATGGTCATTTTAACTACCATGTGGAGTACCAACATACAATGCATGGAATATTACACAAACCATGCATAAAAATGGCATGGTCAGTTACTTGAATGTGTGTGAAACTAGCCTACTTTGACCTCCATTCATATTAATGATACCTAACATGACCAACACCCAATATGAAAACAATTTGAATCCATACCAACCAAAGAATGCATGAGACAAAATAAGACCAATATGGATGAGTCACCACACCGCCTAGTCTTGAGCAGCCTATGCTGAACAAGATCTGCTCGAGCCTCATTGTACTAATAAAAAACCATGAATACTGAATAATTTCCAACCAGCCCCAAACCCCTATATATCATGATCCAATTCCGTCATCATTAGTAGATTATATTACCGATTTCCCAATATCATTCTTATTAATTGAATGATACAAGCCTTGGAGGGAACCAACATACCCACCGTACCAGATCCATAATGGCAGTGAAGAAGCCAACTCATCATCTCTTGAAGAGGACTCTACTATTTATGAAATTGTAGAACCATTGTGCAATTTTTGTGTGAAACCCAATCATGAAACACACCAATCATTGATGAATCCAAATATTCCCATATAAAGAATGAACAATGTTGTCCTGGCCAAAACCCATCAAACGATGAGAAGAAGGCAACATGAAGGCTAACTGCCCCCTCCTACTTGATATTCCTCAATTTATTGGATTTTTTTACGTTTACATAGTTTTTTTACAATTAATCATAGTTATACCATTCTCAAACTATAATGTCTAATGTAACCTCACCATATACATTAATTGTAATCATTCATGTATATATTTTCTAACTCTTAAAAAGAATAAATTATTTTCACTATCAACTATGTTTACATGTTTATCTATTGTTTTGATTTTTTATAAATTATCCATTGTTTATATATTACATTCATTCAAGGTAGACTACATGGAACATAATAAAACTTATTAAATTACATGTTATAAACATTAAAATGTTATAAAATATAAACTATTAAAATAATCTAAATAAACATAATTAAAATAACGTAAGAATATAAAAAGATGTTGATAATAAAAAAGAATTTCATATTTATAATGAATAATTTAAAATGAAAAGATTGTGATATAATATTATAAATAAAATTTTATTTGTATAAAACTACAATAAATTTTTCTACATGAATTGATCTTCAATAAAATATTAATAATGTTGGAATATTAATGATTTAAATAATCCATATATATTAAACCATGTTAAAATGAATACATTCTACCTGATATCTACATATTACTAGTATATTATAATTCTATAAAATATACTAACATAAAAAATCCAAAAAGGGATAAATAAAATATACTAATAGTCATTAATATAATAATATAATATGTCGATCTATGTGTAGTTCTAGTCTGATAGAAATGGTGGATTTACATAAAAAATCTAATGTTCGCATTTTCTTCATTTACGTATCATGTTTCTATCATATAAGTTTAATTGAATCAAATGAATTGACTGATTGAATTATAAATAGTAAATTATTTATATTAAAACAATATATATTTTAATAATGTATATATTAATGATGAATAATAGTATTATACTTATATAACATTGAAAATGTAGTATTTAAATAAATGAAATGTAAAATAAAACCCTATATAAATTATTTCTGAATGATACATTGGAAATGAAATTATTATATTAGTTAGATAATCATGAAATTATACATATGGGAAAAAAATAAAATAAAGCATTATTGAAAATAATCAAAAGCATAAATATAATATGTAAAATATTATTTACATGTCACAAAAGGTATTACTTAAAAAAGTAACATTTTCACATTCAATTTTTAATTAAATTATTTTAATAAATATTAAAAACATTTTATATATTGATTTATATATATTTGATAATATTAAAACCTATAAATTTATAAATATATAAACATGTATAATTAAAATAGAGAATAATTACATAACACAATGGGTAATTATGGGGGATATACCACCATCTCCAAGATAATTAATGAGACCTAATAATCCACAAGATGGTTGATTTAGAACATTAATTATAACAATCACATAGGGAAAATGATGAAAAATTGATAACGAAAAAGACTGGATTACACTAGATGATCATGGAAAATGGAATTTTAATTGGAGGAAAGGGCTGATCAGACCAAAGGATCATCTATTCAATTTTTTTTATATTACCATAATGAGATGATTTTAATGAATTATTTTTGTAATATTTATTTTGTTATGAAATGATATATGTGTTCGGGTTTGGGATATGTATGGATTAAATTAAAATCATTAATTATATTCTTTTGATTTAATTGATTATATATGAATTATGTGTTCCACCCAAAAATATAATTTTTCATTATTGTAATCATATATTCACACTACCTCATGTACTCATAGGTGAATGATACAATTTATTTTTTAGAGATACCACAATATATGTACTGCTCGAGAAAACGTTGTGTTAAGCTATTCTCCTTGACTACGAATAATTTTCATTGGTTTTATAAAGGAAAATTCATCCCAATAATGATCTTTGAGTGGCTGATTAATCTAATGAATATTTGAAATTTAATTCCACCTCAAATAGATTTAAAATAACTAAAATTTATTTCAATCAATAGTATTGATATTTTAACAGATTTCATATGGACGAGTTCCCTTAACTCTATCAATTTTTTTGGTTATCTATTTTTTCTCCCTACACCAGCCAACCACTTCATCATTCTACATCATTTCATAACATATTTGCATCATTTTGTTTGTATTTTTTTAAATAAAACAATCTTATTAACTATTTTCTCACCCTAATTACCATGATACAATCTATATATAGTGTAATTTTTTATAAATATTAACATTGATCGAACATCCATGATATCAGTTTCACATCATTGGTGTCATTCGTTAAGAACGAGGTTGAGTATGTTTATTTGAAAAGTATTTGCTACTAGATTTGGGATTATTTATGGATGGTATAAACAAGTATGTAATTCTATATATATACTTTTAGGGTGATCAATTTCATTGTATTTTAGTTCTCCTGTGTAGAATGTTAGTGAATAATGATGAAATGATTCATGTTATTTACATACATTCAAGAGTTAGGGAGTTCTAATGAAATGTTATATTGAAACACATATGTGATGATGAGTGAGTAATAGTGAGTATGTTTTGGAAATGTTTTGAGTTGTCATTATATTACATTCATTATTTCATTAGCACTATTTAAAATAGGGGTCACATAATATGGGTAATGATTAGGTTTTTTTACTAGGATTGTTAATTGAGGATTTATTGGGATAATTATCAAGGATGATGATTTTTTTCTTAGGATATATTTTATTTTCTACACCATTATAGAATAGAGTAATCTAACCAAATAGTACTAGAGTAGGCAATGATTTGATAATTTGGTTTTAGATTATGAATATGAGTCAATGAAAGTCTATATGATGTGTTATTAAATGTGGTTCTAGGCCCTAGTTTTCTTGGTTTTCTGTTAGTATGGGCCATGGTGGGGTGACTATTCTAAACCTTTTAACTCCATGAAAAAGGATACATTGTTACTAGTGGGTTTCATTTCACACTATAGAGAGTTTTTTGTATTCATGTCATGGGTTTTCTATGTTATCACATCATTATTGATTATTTTAGTAGAGTTTATGACATTTTCGTAAATTTCATGAGTTCATTCAACATATATAAATGAAAAAATTTGTTCTAGATGAATGAGGCAGGACTTAGGTTGTGTTTATTTTTTCTAAATTATTTAATAAAATGTTACTGTTGATTCACACAACATTGAAGGGTTGATCTATAGGTTATGATAGACAAATTGGATTTTCATTGATAAAAATAATCTTTTGTCATATATATAAAAGTAAGATTATTCTACATAATTGTTATGATACATAAGGACGTGGTTTTTAAAATATATAACTTTGTATAATGTAAAAAAAGGTCTCCTTCTAAATTATTAGAATATATGGTTATGTCCTACAAACAAACCTTATGAATGTAAAATATAAATATGGATACCCCATACAAAAAAATTTCTACTCCAATATTGAAATCAAAAATTCTAATAAACAATGTCAAACATATGTTTCTTTATATAAAAGACACCACTTTTTCTTATAAAAATGATTATGAGTTTGAAGACCCTATGAAATCTATGGTTCATTTATATGACTATATATAACAAGTGTGTTCATTTCTATAGTATATAAGATCCATTTTTTGATAAAAATTATAATATGAGAAATCTATAATTGGTAAATTTCATCTCATTGTCACATAATGGTATTTCCAATAAATAATGGTGATCTATATGAGTAATATTCTTGATATGTTACCACATACACTAGTAAAAAAATGACATATACCAATGGTTCAAAAGCATGGGTATAGCCTCCAAAAATGTAGGTATAGGATACACCCATGGTATTGGGAACCGAGGGAAACTGAGGTGTATGTATATCTCCACTACCTATACCCATCATTTTCTATACCATGGGTAGAGGTTTTTGTAACCATGTCATATCCTTATACCTACGGTTTAAAAACTATGGGAGTAGTTATTAGAAAAATGATGCCCATAATTGTTGATTCTACGACCTCCACTTTTAAAACCCAATGCCTCACCACACCTTATACTTAACATACATTTTTATATACCAATATTTAAATAAATATATTAATCATAAATATAAGTGTAGAAGGGAAATCCATCAGTATTGTATTTTCCCACCATAATTTTTTTGTTCCCTCAAAACAATATTTTGATTGCATTCACACAAGAAACCTATACCCATGGTTTTCACAAACTGTGTGTATAAGGTATTTCTCCCAAACCTATACCCACTATTTTGGTAAACCCCTAGATTTAGAAGGATGTATTCTCAGTGGTTTCCCATAATCCTTGGTGAAGGTCAGGACATACCACAATAGCCACAATTTTGAAAATAATATGGGTATAGGGGGACCTATACCCATAATTTCTGTAAAACTGTGGGTAGAGGTTCAGACATACACCTATACCCATAGTTTTTCGCAAAACCGTGGGTATATAGGATTTTTCCATTATTAAATCCTTTTGAATAATGGTGTATGTAATATTAATTTCCCTACTAAGTAATTTTAATTTAAAAATATAAATGGCTCATCATCTTTAACAAAAAAACATATGTTCTCCCCTATTGATAAAATAAAATTTTATGTTTTTATTAGAAATCTAAATAATCAAAGTGATTTAGTAGGATTTTTTTCATTAAATACATATATGAATTGAATTATACAATTATAAATTGTTTTCAAATTATATTAATATGTGTATTGCTATATTTATTAATTTTTAATGTGTTGGAGAAGTTATCCAACCATGTGGACAATTTTTAAGTCATTAAGGATTATCCATGAGATTTGTTTTCTTCCAAGGAAAGATAATATTCCCATGAACCAATAGATCCATGCTAACTTTTGGGGTTTCTTTCATGTTTCTGTAAATAAGTGTTTGAATTTTTATTTTTTATTCTAAAATAGAATTCCCCACAACGATTCTTCATTTTAAAGATATATGCATATGGATTGGTTGATATCACCATCCTTATCTATTGTTCCTTTTACTACTGTGGACCATGATGATTAAAGGACATATTCATTATTATTTATTGTTAAACCATCGTCTTCATGTTGGGTTCTTCAACACCTTTTACAAAATCTGATTTTTTTTTGTATATACTCTATGACAGGAAATTATTCTTTTGAGATACGGTGGAATATTCTCAATATTAAGGGGCTTCAAAATTGTGTCTCTAAAAAAGGTTATGGTAGGTTGAAAGAAAATGGTTTCATATTGTTAAATTAATATATTTTCATGTAAAATTTATTATCTATTTCAATCATTTTTTTGGAAAACGGTATATGATTGGATAAATTAATTGAGATCATTTGGTTCTTAAAGGCCCATGTGGATATCAGGGGGAGGTGAGTACCCCATTTCAAAATGTTTGGGTAATGTATTATTTCCCATTGAGTACAATTTATTATGAATTTATTAATAAAATAATATACCATTCTTTAATTTTTGAATTATTTATAATGGTTTTATAATTTAACTGAATATATATAGAGAATTTATGGCCTCTTGTGGTTAGGTTATATCCAGTTGGGCTTATATGACCATAGGTGTGTAATGTCGAGTGTGACATAAATTAAAGATAATTTAATGAGGAAGGTGTGCCTAAAAATATCTGTAAGAATTATGAATACTTTTTATATGCAATTTGATGTGTCATCTACCAATTGGTTTTTTAATAGACCATGCACATCAAGGGAATTGTTTCATTTGAATTGTCATGAACCATGAAAAATACAATGGTCCCAGGTTCACTGATTGTAATTGGATTTTTAAAAATATGTTCCATTTGATATAAGTACCCTAGTGTGGTATAAAAACATTGGATAGACATTGTGGATCTAGGATTAGATACTTTTAATTACCAGTGAGTATGTATGTGTGATGAATTAAGAATGGTTAGCTTGTGTAGTTTATATAGACATGAAATTAGATATAAGAACCCATATGGGAGGCCTATGATAATGTAGGACATACTGATATTTAATTGGACAGAATAATATGAGATTTAGGATGAAATAATTTGATAAATATGAGATATTATAGTGGAATCCAAGATATGTATGGGTTGAGCTCTAGGATAGGCGTTTAAACTTCTGGATTTGAATAAAATTACATTATATATCAATATTCATAATAACTAAATTTTTAGTTATATTTTAAATAAAAATGATATAAAAATTTATTATGTGATATATTTCATAAAGGATTGGGATGAAGATTTTGATCCCCCTATCTGGTATTCTATATAGGTACTTATGTGGAGGTTCCCTTGGGTAAATGATATATAATAGTTAGGAAGAATATGATCATCTGGTGTATATTTTATGATTTATCTCAAGGGGAGTTACAACTGTGTCTATATTTTATAATGTTTATATGGATGATTCTATCCAATGAATATGTTATATAAACATTTTTACGATAATATTCTATAGGTGATATTATTAAAATTTTGATGGATATATTTCCCCCTGTGTTATCTTCTATAAATTCACTGGGGTTTGATGTAATTCTCTATTAGTAGTTTCTAAATTAATTTTCGGGAATGATATGATTCCCCATGGTATATATTTCTAGTATATTGTTATAAATTATTTTATGTTTTATCCATGTGTATAGATAACACCTATAAAAATGTAAATCACATATATTGTCATCATTGGGTGTCAGTATATGACATAGGAATAAATTTTGTTTTATATACATATTTTTCATTTTAGTTTAATATTTAATTTTCTACCAATAACCCATAAATAATTAATTGAATATACTAGTTAGTTTATGATTATATTTTTTGGTGGTCCATTGAGTTATTATCAAAAACTACATGGGTATCCATGGAACAGTAGTATCTGATTTGAAACCATGGTCATAGTAATAATTGGGAAAGTGGATCAGTACTCTATAGTTTATATTGGTATATATAAAATATCATGGATATGGAATAGTGTTGGTAATTGGGAAGAAGTTTGGATTTATTTCTTTTAGTTTTTTTCTATAATTAAGAAAATCTTTCCAAGAGATATCTTGTGTACATATTACTAGATTATATGAACTTCATTGAATAGTTAGTCTTCTTACTGCATGTGGTGTATTATTTGGTCATGAAAAAATTTTCTACTGGGTAGTCATTATTTATTGATGTTTTGATAATAGAATGAATATTTTGAAACTATTTTTCTTTAAAATGAAAAGAGCATATAGTGTCCCCATAGAATCACCTACCACCCTTAAAACTATTTCTATGAATCATTTGTACATGGAGGTTCACCAAAGGTATGGTATTTATGTAATACAATTACTATAGAATGATCATAGAATATACATCATAATCATTATGGAAATTGTTCAATTACAAGATGTATGGATCTAATAAATGATTCTACATATGTGAATGACATGATCATTATAAAAAATTTAGAATTGGATGGTCATATGACGAATATATTTTCCTTCACCATACCTACCAGAATCAATACTAGATAAGGAAGTATTTTATAATCATGAATACACAACTATTAGTATCATAAAAAATAAAAACTCAATTTATAAAAAATAAACAATCTAACAATAGTAATTAGTATAATCAAAATCCAATTAATGATTATATGGTTGGTGGTTAAATGGTCATTATATATATGAAATAAAATGATTCATAACCATAATATCGAATTCTTATTGAACTCATCATTTTTATCATAATTATCTAATAGTTTTGTTATACATACCATTGATATTGATGTTTAGTTATATATAACAGTATTCATAGTATGGAATTTGAATGAAATGATAATAGACCTGATTTTTAAATTTTTTTTTATAATGATGAAATTGGGATTAATTGAAACGGAAATAAAATATTTATTTTGGATATATTTTAATGGTAATAAATAAATGATAAAATTGATAAATACATATGTTTTTTAAAAAATTATTGAAAGAAAAGAATATTAAAAATATTAGATCAGAATAAAAATTAAAATAAAATATTGAAAAAAATAAACAAAAAAGTGATAGATGATTAAATGAAGTAAAAACATATGAAAAAATAAGACTAATTAATAAACCAAAATAGACATTAAAAATTAAAAATAATTACCTCACACTATAAACATTATCATATGTAACCCATGATGAATTATAGAAAATAACTGAATTTGAGAAATGTATTGTGTGTGAAAAATAATTTATGGGGAAACATATTTTATTTATAGATAAAGTGAATGAAATAATAAAAATGTGTTTTTTATGAGATTATAATTGCATATGATGATTTATTGTTAGGTGTTCATTTTGGAGCATTCATTCACATCGATTTTACTTTTTCACATAGTTTCCAATTAGTTTTGTTTTCATGGAGTCGGAAACACCGTATAGTTCATATATATCTGATGTCCATAAAAAAACATTCCAAAATTAGGTAGTCGTTGGCTATCTTGGAAAATTATTCTTAAGAAATCTCATCTGTCAATAGGACGTGAGGTCAGTATCATCACAACATTTTAGGTGGAATTATTTTCTACACCATGACACTAACAGATATTTATTATATGATTGAAAATCCTTCCTTAATTCCCAAGTGTGACATTGGTCTCCCTAGAATATAATAATGAATTATCAGCATGTACAGAACATATAATAATATTTATGTATCTTAGGCTCTTTTTCTATATATATGTATGTATATATGTATATATATATCTGAGGTCATCCATCGATGGTACCCTCTTATGTTCTGATTTAGATTATTTATTCATCTTATTATGATGATTGTAATTAGCCACACAGTTGGGCGCTCTGGCATAAATTTTCATCCAATGAGATGGGATTTGTTAAGATGATGGTTTCCGACATATAGATATGATTCATATGGAACCTTGTGAATGGATTCACAACCCATGTAGTTTTGTGCCACATAATGTGATTAATAATACATTTTAAGGTCATTTGGTACCCACCAAACATCAAGGTTAGTGTCTTGAAACATGGAAGTCTAAGCGAATGGATCATAGTGAATGTTTGGTTTGTGAGTAATTCAAATGTTTACTAGGGATCCGAGTAGTGATATAAATTCCCAGGTATAGTAATAATCAATAAGGAATGAATCTAAAATAGAATTAGAGATTATTTGGGTTGTTAGGATTAAAAATCGAGGAGGCTTACTACATATCCCTTTTGGATGGGAATCAATGCACACATACATTGGTTGTGATAGACCATGCCTATAGAGGCCTTCAAAATGTTTGTCTCATTGGGGAGTATAGACCATTGATAGGATAATGTTTTAGATTATTCATTAAATGGATTCCATTGTGTGGAAGGGTCATAAAATTTAAATGTCTCTCAAACTTTTGGTAATGATTGGTGATTATTCAGAATAGATGGACTTGAGGATGAAAATAAATATTTGATGGCCTGTGTATATACGAGACCTCTATAGGATGGTATAAGAATATTTGAAAAAACATTATCATTCAATAAATTAATCTGATCATGTAGATGTCATGATTGTATCTAACCTCTACGCCCACATGATTCATGGTAAGTGAGAGAAACCAAAGGATGTCAAAGATCTAGAAAAGAACACAATCTTTTTCCCACAAGTTGGAGACTAGGGATAAGATTGATTATGAAATAGAATTGGAGGAACCCTTATCTCCTAAAAACGTACCCATTATAGTCACATTAGACATCCCATATGGGAATATCCATAATCAATGGATAATTTGAAAGGATTTAAGCATGAGAGGTATTATAAGAAATTCTAGCTGATTACCCTTGGTGGTATTACCTGAAATTGTTTACTAGGGACGGGATGAGGTTCTCATTTCATGTCAAGGGAAGCGATATCCTCGACCTCCTGGCCATGAACCAAAGGTCCCTTATCATAATGACGATGGGGGATGGGCATAGAACTAGAAATCATTTCAAAGACTGAGGTATCCCTAACACTGACCCAACGGTCATGGTAGATTCGACCAAAGGGATTTATACTCACAAACACCCTGAGAACCCTACCTATCTTTTAGGTCATGTGAAACACACCACTAACCAAAGGAATGCATATATTAATTAGAGAGATACTTTTGTTCCTCCTATCATGGTCATGAAAATTCGAATGTTTCTGTGGATGTTTCATTTCCCCCATCAGAAGAGGGATCCATAAGTTGAGGATCCATGTAATTGGTTTATTTTAATATGGATCAATGTTCAGTCTCAGACAAGTTCTAGAATAGGGAAAAAAATGAAATTTGAATATTTCCTAGTAGGAACTGTATGTTCTTCACATATGTGGTAGGCTTGTATGAGCAGGAGAATCCTTGGATAATAGATCACATTGTAAATGAAAATTGGTTGAGGCTTTAGAATAGTCACCATGATCCACCTCATGTTTTCCTATATGGATCATGTGTAGGTCCCTTATTAGGGATGGGGACTTAAATAATTGGTTTTCCACTAGGGGAAAATTGGATTTTCACATAGGTGTCTTGTATCTCAGACCTCATAGGGAAACTGATCCAACAATACCCCTTAATTACATAATTAATTAGTTCTTAGAGGGATACCTAATATATTTTGGAATTCTTGGTAGAAGGGACTGCACGGCAAGAGTATCGGGGTTTCCTCATATTTCTAATCATGAAAATGTGTAGCCTTGTGTTTTATTTATTGGAGAATAATAAACCCCGGTATATTAAGTTATCCTGAGAAGATCCATGTCACATATATCTAGTGTCGTTACTCAATGAAGTGGGAGTAAGTCCTTCAGTAATATGGAGGGGTGATTGTGTGACCCTTCATATGCTTAAGGGTCAGTGTATAGACCATCTTCAAAAATTTAATTTCATACTTCTTCTGTCACTTAACCTCTATTAATTAATTGTGGATATATTAAAAATTCCTTAATTCCTTGTGAAAAAAGATTCATCAAATATTCCTCATCCTCTAGATTTTATTAGATTGAATAAAACGGGTCGAGTCCTGACATCATGTAAGGTAGATATTAGAAGGTGATGTTCATCTTCAACATAGGGTACCCACACATGTTGGGGGAATAGTTATGGTGTGAATGTTTGATGTGAAGGTCTACATTTCAAGTCTCTCGTATAGGTATGGTGCATAAGATCCATGTATAAGAAATAAATGTCTATAAATACTACTGACCCCATAGATGATTTTGTCCATTATGTACTCGGGCCTCTTACTATCATAACATATTTCATTCACCCATTAATGCCATAGTTTTTTTGAATATTAATTATGAATAATGTTCACCATGATATTACATGGTATATCGACATTAGTGACCATTATTTTGGGATTCACATCATCAAGGATCCATTGCATGAAATCTTTCCATGTGGTCTACACATGAATCATGGTCCAGAGGGATGAATGAGGCACCTGATCGAAGGGAATGTACAAGCCTTCTACTTTAATTTTTTTAAATCTTCTAGGATGAAAATACTAATTAATGATAAAATACCAATATTCTTAGGATATCAATGGATTCCCTAGTGACATATCTATAATAGGTTACTGTATTACCTCTTAGAAGGTCAAATCTATTGGGATAGATTGAAAATAATGGTGGAAACTACTTTTATAGATCTGTAGAAGTACATGGAATCGTATCAATGTGAATATTATCATATTTATTTTATTCCCTTGAATAATCATGGACATTTAAGGGATGTATTCATCATTGTGTATTGTAGTTACTTCATAAAGTATATTTTTTCCAAGTACATCTACTTCCCCTCCACCAATGTTTCTTCAAATTGTGTTTATATTAAGAAAGGAACGGTTCCCACTTTTTGTTTCATGAATCATTGCCACTATACTCTAAATATGTGTCCAGATATCCTGGAATCAAAGCCTCATTATTGTGACTAATATTTTTGTTCTTTAATGATAGATGAAACACAAGGTTTCAAAGAGGATTGGGATTTCATCACCGGAGGGTGGAATCTGGCTTGAGTGGATTGGAGAATACTTGGTTCAAGAGACTTTTTTTAATCCAATAATAGTGTTTTAACAAATAAACATATATGAGGATATTTTCCAAGGATAATTAATGATTAAAATAACCTATAAATCATCCCCGGTCTTATAATCTGACAAATCCTTCAGAAAAATTTGTTGCACTTAACACATGGTGAAGTTGTAATTAAACAAGGGATATTAAAAAAAATTGGGGCCCTAATTCACATGAAAATGTAGGATGAGTTTATCCCACTAATGAATATGTGGAATGATGATTAATGGACACTTCCATTAGATCATGATCTATTTACGGAGGCTTGAAATGTTTAGGGAAATGATTTACATGCAAATATTGAAATCCATTCCAAAACCGAGATTATGTATTTTCTCAAGACATTAGGGGGAGGTACCACTGTAAAGAGACCTATTAGATTTCCCACTTCATAGAATTGAAGCACTCCTAGAACATTCTATCATACACTAGAAATGTTATAGTATACCCATTTGTGTTACAGTGTCAATACTAATTTTTTTTGAAGACCCATCTGGAATAAATCCAACCAATGGGGTTGATTATCAAAGTGCTTTTATTCATAAGTTCCAATAGTAGCGTGGACCATGTAAACTTTTTATGCCAAAATAGAATAAATTAGTCATATGGGGTTGGATTCCCCAGTCTTATTAGTGATTTATAATTTTTTATTAATAAATACATGCTGGTTTTTAGAAACAATGTATTGGAATATCACGTTGTCAATGTGATAATATATGAGGCTTAATATCCATATCAATTTTACCTATATTTAATATTTCTACAATAGTAAATCATCATTCATCCTACTAAATTTATTCTTCATAATCATCCAATGTTATCCAAATTGTTTTAGAACTTTATGGCCTTAAAGGTTCAAAAAATTTCAATTATGTGTGATCCTTCATATGCATCAATCAGACTAAAGGTTTGGTATTCTATTGCATGAATCATTTTATACATTCAAGGTGCTTTAATTAATGTCACCCATTAGGTCATGAACACAACAACAATGGGTCATGGATTCCACGGTATAATGAATTGAATATTTGGAAACAACACAGAATCCCAAACGCACTGTAAGTTATGTAGGGAGAATGACCATTGAGTCGGCCAGTTTTGGAAAGACACACCTTCTTAGATAATGCAGTTCAGTCATCATAACCTATAGTAGACTCATGATCCAGTAACCCATTCTCCTATGATAGTATAGAGAACTGAGAATTTTTTCATTTTGAAATGTGTTAGGTAATAAACATGACTAGTCATATTACATTCAAATAATTAGAGACCCTTGGATATTAAGACATGGAAGAGAATATTTCCAGTAATCCATGTTTCAAGGCTATTTATCCATGCTATATTATGCATCCCATGGATAGTATTTTTTTAACCCTATACTAATCACATTAAAAATAATATAGATGAGGTGGAATCATATTTTCAAGATATGGAATCATTTATATATTAAAAAAATGATTATATTGAGACTACCACATTGTTATCAAGCAATGCTGATCAAGGAATATTTAGGGGTAGTTAGTGACACTAATGTGGAATGGGTTGACTACCATGACCATGAATACATATTTATATATTTTACATTAACATTTCATATATTTAACTATCTGTCATTAATTTTTGGGGGAGTTATTTTGGAATTCAGAGGAGAAGAAGAATCTACTGATAATGTACTATTATTGTAAAATATTGGGCCATAGGAAACCCAGTCGAGGTAGTGGATGAGCCACATGAATAATTTTGTCTATCCATGGGGATTGATAATTATTGTTGAGTAAATTGTAGGTGGAACACCTAGATTTCCACCTCATGTGTTTATTTCCAAGAGGACTAAAATGGGACCTTATCTATCTCAAGAGAGAATGTGAATATTGAAATAAATTTGGTCTATTTTATGTGACATAGCAACTCTCTATGCTATCACTCTGTCACAAGTATTTAGGGACATAATATTTTTTACTTGATTTCCTTTTACATAATCTACATCAATTTTCACCTTTATTGGTTATAGAATTGATCATTCAAGGATATAGGAGGACCCATTGGGGGATGAACACACCCATGCTAATGATTACATTTTCTTTATGGATGATGTGTTATGTGATGTAGCCACATCTTCCCCCTTCATGAAGAGAGGGTAAAGGGCCACTGTAATATTATATGAATACCATAAGGTTCCATGTGTTGTTTCATAATTCCCACTCCTCATTACATTTCAGAAACATTTTCAATAATAGAGGAATGTTAAATATTCAATTTTACCACCTTGTCACTCCTGAATGGTATGAAAAATATCTCATATTGTTAAATAAATCTTCCAATGCTAACCATTACTATACAGGTCTAGATGTTACTATGGGTGATGAGATGTTGGTAGAGTGGATTGACAGCTGAGCCAATTATGGTCTTGGAAAACATGTATCAAGTACCCAAACAAGTGATACATTTATAAGACTTGATATAGTGTATCAAGAATTTATTGAACTATTTCATATAATAATTTATTTCTCATGTTCCCTCAAGTAGATAGATGACATTAGTGGGAATTGAAGGGATTTGAGTTTTCTCAGACTATCATTTTCCAAAACCAGTTTTCCTTCTTCCTTTAAATGATTTACATCAACGATAAACATGTGTTGATTTTTTAATTAGATATTTTTCAAGGAAATTCATAAAAAACATACTATTATATCATACTCTCATTAATGAGGGAGTGAAAACTGAGGGTACATAAGATATATATCATTTAGATCCCCAGATCAAATTTTTTGAGAAAACTCAAGTGGATTTTCCTCTTTAGAAGTTCTTTATTCCATGTACATTGGCATAGATAACATGGGATATATAAATCCCAATGATTTATATAACAACATGTATGTTTTATTATCCACTTTAGTTTCATCAATACATTTGTTTTCTGTTGCCCTTCTAATGATGATGAGAGGTGACAACGTCTATTTTTTTCCATCGAACTTGGTGACCATGATTGAGAGGTGGAAATTTATTCTAGTTCCACTAATATTGGTAGAAGAAACTAAGGCTCTCTCTGAGGTAGGGGAAAATGTGACTCATTGAGTTCACAAATTCGGGAATAAATATTTTCCTTTGAGAGTAGCTTTCGATACAACCTAGTGACACCTGAGGCTATTTTATCCATTCACCATATTTTCTCATCTGAAATCGATAATATTTTAGGTGAGATTACTCTTGAAGACCTACCACTGTGACTTCATCAACATCTATTCATGTATTACAAATTAGTATATATAATATTGGATTTCTCTAAGAACCATCCAGTGGTGAAGTCAGTCAAATGGGAAAGGTAATATGAATAAATTTCATAAAACATTGTTGAAAAGTTAGTGGGTTGGTTTTAAAATCTCAGGGATGCAATATCCTATGGTGATCTCATCCATACTAAGAAGGTGGATGATTATCAATATATCTATGATGATAAATCAATCTAAATTTTTCTCCTACATGTAGAACTAATTGTTGTGTGGGAATAGGAACTTCAACACCATCGATCATTGGAAGGTTATTTGGAACAAAAAAAGAGATGTTATTTCAATATAGGAGGATAAGATCTGTAATGGTTAGAGGGCCACTACAACAAAATCATCCAGGGTCTAGAAAGATGGATAAATTGATCAAGCTGCAGTTAAAATTATTAATGCCTATTCTAATAAAATACTATAGAATTTAGTAGATAGGATTCTATTTTTGGTAGTTCCATTAAACATTGGAACCAAAATGATGGGGATTTTTTTTCTAATCAGATGTTCTAGTTTTTCCCAATCAATATATTCATAAAAAAATTGAAATGGACTCATTTTATTTGATTTCAAATTGTTATAATTATAATAACGATGGTGAGGGAGCTCTATAATTATTTCCTAATCCATTTGAAAAGAAATAATAATTCAGTTTTTTCTAATGTTATATGAGAAAACTTAAATTGTTTTATTTTTGGGTGTTAATATATTATATTTTTCATCATATAAATAATGAGAAAACCTAGTGGGTGATAGAAAGTTTTTTCTTTCTCATATTTTTATGGGTTTTCATCCTAACACATTTCATTCCATTAATAATTTCATTGATCAATTTTTTTTCCTAAAATGTACATAGTGTATGTCTACTGAGTTGATACTTGGGTTTTACCTTGAGTTTTCTTTTTGTGTTTTCAACCAGGTGTGTATTGTGAATCTTTTTTATGGTTATATTAATGTCTTGAAAACTATACTAAATAGACTGTTGTTTATGTTTGAATAACATAGACCTTATGTTTTGAAATTATGACCCAAACAACAGTTCTCAACCGTGAATGTTCCCAAAATTATTTAGATATTTGAATAAGAATTTTGAGAATAGATTTTTTCAATTTTGAATCTAAAAAATTATAGTTTTTAATATAAGAGTAAAATACTTCGGATGATGTTAACACTTATTGAATAACCAGTTTTTGGGCGATGTTATGAAAATCCATTTAGGGAATGAATAGAATTTTCAAATAGTGGCATACTTTTACTAATAAGAACTTAATGTGGGAGATTTATTCAATGAAAACTAAGAAATGGTACCACAAAGATGGTAAAAGTAATTATAAAAAATTTCATCATTCTATTGTTGACAGCCATATAATATTTCTATAGATTCTGATTTCTCAAAATCATGATGGGTGTTCCTCCAATATAAGATGTCTATGAAATATGTAAACGTCTATGTATTATTATGTAATAAATGGGGAACCTAGCATACATTAATTTTGTTTTTTTGAAGGATGGTACATTTTTTAAGATGACCAATGTCAAGGGGAGGAACCCTTTCCTATATGTTTTGATGTATTGTTCAGTTTAACATTAGGTGACAAGGACATTGACCACAAAATTTAACAACATATAGTGAGGAATGTTTTGTGTAAATTACTTCATTTGACTATAGAATTAATATATTCTGTTAAATTTCATAAAATTAAAAGATTTTGGTATATAAATTATTGTCTATAGCTTTGACTAAATGATTAGTGATTTAGCAATTATTGGTTAGCTTTTCGATAATGTACTATAATTTTTCAAAGTGAGGGGAGAATAGATTAAGATGTATACTCAAGTTCTCTGAATTCAAATATAGTTTTAGGGGAAGGGGACTATATAGATATAGGAGTAATTTCCCATTGAAATGTTTTAACTTTTTAAAAAACTGGCTAATGGGTGAGGTTATTAAAATCCCAAAAAAGAGTCTAAATGCATAGTCAAAAAGTTGGATCCTCTGACTAGAAGGCCCATTATGTGGTAGACTTATAAAAATCGTACTTGGATGTGTTATAACATATTTCAAAAATTATGATCTGAGGAATTACAAAATTCAATTTCTGATGGGTGGAGGATTTTTATGGAGTCTTGAATTTCTACTCACATAGATCATGGTTTGTGGTGGGAAAGTACCTAAATATTAAAGGATCATTTTGAATCATAACTACTCAACATATGGTGAATGGTTACCTATGTTGTTCTAATAAAAATTCATGATATATGGTGAATTTAGTTTTTCTTCATATTACTATGACCAAGAAATTAAGGAAATTATAGGTAATATATGGCCTAAAATACAATTATTATTATGAAATACTTCAGAAATGATGACGTAAATTCCATACCATGATCTAGGGTGTTCTAAGATTTAGAGAGATAATATGAGACAAGTATGCGGGGGATGACTGTGGAACAAATTCTAATAGTGGGTTCAAATATTTTGTCATCAAATTTTATAGATACAAAATTGGATTCTCCAAAGGGAGAAGTTATCACTGGTTGAAAAACCTATTTTGAGGGTGGAATTATTCGAATCCAACTCGGGAATAATATTTTGTCGTCAAATAGTGGAATACTCTTCATGATAGGCATTATTCAATTGAAACTTATGCATATCCAATAGACGCGTTTTACAATATAGTCCAGCTAAGGAGTTAAATGTATGAAACATTCTATTGTGGGTGACTAGAAGAGTGAATATAATGATTTTAAAGTCATCATGGTTATCTGTATCATATGTAGAATGGATCATTACAAGCATAAAGGATATGTTTGGAATCATATTTTCCATGATGTTTAGATTCCCTTGTATAATGTAGGGGGACATCTTTGTTTCCACGGTGGACCCTTATATGAGGGAACTGAAAGTAGGAGCTCCTGTGTATTTTTTTCTATGATAGAGAGGGGGGTTTTTCCTTACCCCATGGATGTGACAAGAACATGAGACCATTGTGTCACTATATATCTCACTAGAATGAGAATCAAGTCATATGTTGTTCTTGAGTTACTATTGAGTTTAAAGGCAAGCAACTATGACATTAGGCATGAAGTATAATGTCAAGTGTTATGGGAGACGGTGACTCAACATGATTACAGATGGACCATGTTATATGACTTAGGAATCATTATGAACATGTTAGATCAATAATTGAGCCTCATGTAGATCAAAAAATTATTCCTCGTTCTTATTTAATCGATGTGTGTAGAAAATGGTTTTTAAATAAGGGATCAGGCATATATTGAGATCCCATATTGTATATTCTTATGTAGATATGACTAATAATGAAATGTGTGGGGATATTTCATATATTTTGTTTTGAGTATGTCTAGGGTTAAAAATTTTTATATCTCTTCCATTAATATTTTCATAAGAATAATTCCATTAATATTTTTGAGAAATCCACATAGTTTAATGTCATGATGAAAAGATATCTGGTTTTCTACATAATTTCTTTTGTCTAGGACCATGATAACCTCAATGTGACATAATATTCCATACTCTTGCATAAAAAATAGTTACCAAAACAAATAATCCCACATTATATATGATTGGTGTTAGAAACATGGAGTTGTAGAAGCTTCTTCCAATAAAAAAAGGAAACAAAAGTAATGTATAGGTTAATTCATGTTCTTTGGTAGTTTTTTAAGGATGTACAATCATTGAATCACAATGTATATCATTAATACTGGAACCATTACATAAGATGTTTTGAAATCCCATGCAGCATAACATCATGTGGTGAGGATAGAAAGTACCCAATGGGAAAGAGCGTAAATGATTTATTGGGCCCAAGAAAGGAAATTTGGGTTTCAATGTGTATCTTTTAATTGAATGATTCAAGACACACGTAATTCATGAAAGGTTCCCAGTGCATTTCTAACTTTTAAACAATGAGTGGATAATTTTATGTTGCACATGGACCAGGCCATGACAATCTGGACATCACTATATATATCTTTGACATTATAATTAAGCCACATGTAGTTATTGGAATGATCATGAAATTTTTTCTCAAGAAACGAGGATGTTAGTCATGTTGATTAATGAAATTTAGTATGTATGTGGGTCACCTCCCAAGGAATGTAATTTTATGGATTAGTTAGGGGATAAATCCATGTTTCCCTAGATTTCTTTTTGCAATTAAAATAAAGACACAACATGATATTAAGATTTGGTCCCCGAACCAACCAAGTTTTTTTATGGGGAAAAATAGTGGCTTTTATTTTTTTTATGGAAATGGATGGAAAATGTTCATAATGTATTGGAATTTTTAATTTTAGTGAGAATAATTCAACATGTATTTTTTGAAATATTATTTATTTAGGTCTGATTCATACATTGGGAATGTGGTATTTTTTATCATGGATGGACCTTTGATGAGTGGTATGGGATGTAGTATATATCTCATTGGAATAAGAATCATGCTTCATGTAGCTCTCGAATAAATTTATGGTGGTGTACCAACACAAAATATTGTGATCGTATTGAACATAGATTGAAATTATTTGTATTTTTATGTCATGAAACAAGGACATGGACCATGTTGTTAAATGATATTAGTTCAGGATGATATGTTATGCATTTGAGAGTCTTACAGAAAGGACTACACATAATGCATTATTATTTAACATCCTATTACTATATAGACATGTCATTATTTTTATATTCACATGAAAAAGACAATCATTATAGTTTAAACATTTGTAGCATATACCAACATCATGTTATTGTATGAAACATTTCTCTAGGAACATTTCATTGGTTGGGGTTGTAATGATCACGTAATCCATTGAGATCATAGAATTTTCTCCATTAGAGTGGAAATTCTCTATAGAGTGCCCCCTCCCACATTGGATCAATTTTAGAATGCATTTTCCTTGATATAGCTAGATTACTATGTACCGGTTCCAAATCAACATAGAGAAATGATTGGGTTAAGGATTTCATGTTAAAATCATTCGCTATAGGATTTTGATGGCCCCAAAAAGTGTTGAAAGGTATTCAATATTTTATCATCCATTTTTTCCAATTCATAAGGCCATTTCTAGGATTTATCAACCACTGATATTCAGTCATAGATTAAAATTCTTATCAAAGGAAATTGGTCCCCCATGGGATGGGATGCTTCTGTTTTGTACTTGAGACAAAACTAGGGTGATCATGTGTAGGTATGACTTATAGTATAGTATCCCCACAATATATTTAATAGTTTATCATGAAATGATTAATTATCCTTATCTTCCATAATTTGGAGTATGTTTGGAAGGTTATTGATCTTGTAATTTATCTATCTATTAGCCATAACATGATAGCAGGAAGAGTGAATGGATATGATGTCATACTTTAGATTCATATTTTGCACATTAACAGAACAATCATTGGTTAAATTTTTAATATGTATTGTATGAGGGTCACAAAATATGGTGTTGATGATGGATTTCATGAAGCTGGCAATGATTTTGTACCCATATTCTTGGATGGAATTTTCATTATTCCATTTGGAGAAGATTCTAGTAGTAGAAATGATATATTTGGATGACGTGGACATATCTAGAGGGTATGGCCCAACCAAATCCATTCCATGTAAGAAAATGGTCATGATTATTTTATGTATGTACAAACTCTATTTATTTATGGATGAGGATAGAATTTAGTTTTCCATAATGACACTTAATGGTGAATTTGGTGTAATCAAGCATCATTGAAGGTTCAAGGTCTCTAAACCATCAGATTTTGATGGAAACACTATATCATGACTAGTGTAATCCATAGGCTCTCTAGTGTACTTCAATTATTATTTTTCAGGAATTTTCTCCATAAATTATTATTAAAATGATTCTATAAAATCTTTTTTTGGATGACATGTTGCTGAATGCGGCCATTGTAAAGTATTCGGTTAGTTTCTCTCTATAAATTGTTTTCTTTTTAGGATCTTTCTGATAGAGTAATCAATTATGGAGGTAGTTGACTATTTTTATCATACATCAAGTGGTAGGAGTATATGGTTCAGAGACATGGATTATTTTGTGATATCTTCTATTCTTACATTGAGAAAAGGTTAAACAATTTGCTTATGGGTAGTTCTGATGACTATTTCATCCCAATATGAATCAACCAATGTGGTATCATCATTATAAAATGCATCTTTTTTTGAATTTTTTAATCCTGTGAAGTGATTAAACGTTGTTTTTTAGGGGAAAAATTCCATTAACTCACAAACATTGTCAATTAAAGGTATTTTATCTTCTTCTATGATATTTTATTCCCCATTGGTCTTTATGAATACCAAATTTAAGTGGCCCTTCACCTCAAGCTAGGACATTGGTATTTCGATTGGTAGTTCCAATTTTATAATGAGAGATTAATATTATATATCATTATTTTTAAAGCCTTATGAAAATAATAATGATTAATCTAATGTTTCATTTAATTAGGGAATGTGAACAATGCCTAACATGACATTTTTAAGTTGACGGTCTTCCATTGTATTCCATATTGGGCCCTGGGATGTTCCATAAAAACACATTCATGAATTTGTAGGACTTCATGAATAATTTAATCCATCTAACTATAATTTAAGTATTTAAGGATGTTTTTTATATATATGGTTGTTATGCATGAAAATTATCCCAAGACTAGCCTTTTTATACATTCAAAGGAACAGATTATATATAAAACTACTGAAGGATAACCACCAACTATGTTAATCCTTATATCAAAATAATAGAGAAATTGACATAATTGATCAACTTATTATGAGAAGAGGACAAGACTACAAGATGCTGCAAGTAGTACCTATGTTTCCTAACCACAAAAATTAACACCGGGAAGCTCTCATCGATTTTTGAATATCATTTTTCACCGACTATCATGGTTCATCTGATATGATAATGGATTTTTTTCCTATAATAATTATTTTGACTAGAAATGCTCACAATGATTTCTCTAGATCTATCACATTAAAATTAGGGTATTTTCCTTAATGGGTGGAATTATTACTAGTGGGATCAATATAACAATCATGAGACCATAGAATGCATCCTAATAGTCATAAGTCCACTAATTTTTACTCATTTCTTCATCAATTTGGTTATGGGAATACACTTTCCTATGATGTTAGATATAATGTGTCTGATATATGTTAATTATCCTTAATTTCCTCTATATTCCGTATGATTTCATGGTGGTAGAATTTTATGTATATCCATTGTCTTACTATTGTTGAATGTGATTCCATGATGGTCTATGATGATGCCCGTAAACATTCTGAAGGATACATTGAGGGAACATTTTAATGGGATAATTTTATGGCTATGTTGTCATATCACGTGTAAGACGATTTCAAGATCACTAAAGGGGTTAGAATATTTTTTGGACATAGCCACTACTTCTTCAACATGTCATAAAAAAATTCCAGGATGGGTTTGAATATGTGGTGTGTTTAATATTGGTATGTTGTAGTGGATTTCATTAAGAAGGGCATTAACTGATACCAAAATAACATCAAGGGACCTTCAAAGTGGTGGGTTCATCATCATATGCAGCCTTAAAAATTCATAAGTACTCAGAATATCCATCAGTGATGGAGATGTACTAATAAACAACATCCAAATCAATTATTTGTTTTATGAATAGAACTATGAGGTCATATTTTTTACTATGCTGTTTGAGATATCTGAGGTCAATGATGACCCTAATTTTCCTATTTTTATTCATTAATATTATGATATTGGATATCAATTTTTTATTCTAAACATCCTAGATGAATTCAACCTTGATGATTTTCTTAAATTTATCCTAAATTAGGGATATGTGAGTCCATTTTGTACTTCAGGATTACTATTTGTATCCTTTCATGTTCTCTAGATGCCCTGACTTTTGGGTGGAAACCATGATATCATGGCTTGAAATCTATATGTAATCCTAGGATAACACATCCAAGTTTTTCCTCAGGAAGGAGGTACATAACTCTTATTTAGGGGATTACAATGATTAATATATTATAGTGGGCCACGAATCATCCCTTATACACAAATACTTTCTTTTATTATGTTGATAGTGGTGGAGAAATCTTCCCCAACTGATGGTGGTAATCCCTAAAGTCATCTATATATTCATATTCTTCTTGATATTTATATTTAAAATTTATATTCAATGAATGTGATGAGTTATGATTCTCTATGTTATGGGGGGGTTGACATTTGGAGATTTAGAAGATGATGCAACTACATTTAGCATAATTGATGGTGTAGGGCCTTTTTTGATCTATGAAGGGGAGACATGTGACTGTGAAAAATCATATATTTTTATACCATATTCATGAAATAATATTCTTGTATATATAATGGAATATGTATATTTTTTATCTGAGGGATAAGATGATTATATATCCATTAGGTATTTCATTATTATTTAGAGTGTTGAAAACATCACCATTATTGTTGGGTTTTTTTTATTGCTGAAAGTAAAAAAGTTGGTGGATGAATGATTCAATTTTAACCTTCCTATTCAATTATGTTGATGGTAATTGTGAAATTTACACTAGGTTTTTTTAAATTATTATCCCCCATTATCATAAAACTATTAGAGGCATTGTTTCTAGTGACATCATTAGTCACGTACTATTTTACATTCTTATGGTAGAATAAAATGTTATTGTATTGTGATTCACAAAATTTAAATGGGTCATTATCACTATGATATATACCAGTTTTATCATTTATTGTATATTTTTGGTATTGGAATTATGACATGGGGATATATGTATGCTGATGTTTCCAAGCCTTCACAATTGAACATTGATGGACGTATCTTACCGATCAACAAAAAATTCAATGCAGAAATAAGATTCTCGAACTAAATCTTGTGAAATTTTTTCCAAGATGGGTTTTATAATTATTTTTATATCCAAAAAATATATAATTGGAAGGGGTAAATGTGAGATTAAATAAAACCATGTTGATGAATTGTTTAGATCATAATGCACTTGACTCCTGATATATTTTCATTGAATGCTCATCAGAAAAAATGTAATTTTTTTTACCAGATATATACAAGGGTATTACTTGTTCCTATAAACCTATATCCTCATCTTGATCTAGGAATGATATGATTATTTTTATATTCACATGATTATTCTCATCATGGAATTATTTGGTAGTAATAACTGTGCCATCAAATTTTCAATGGCATGACAAGGCCTCTACGAATACTTCTTGGATAACCTTTGATAGGCTCATGGAATACAAAAAATAATTGTTTCTAGTAACATAGATAAGTGATTAAAAATATCATACTTATGACCCAATGGATGGTACTCCCTAGAATGATGATTCTCTTTTTCAGGATCTCTTGGAAAACACTACTTGTTTTTGATGGATCAAAAAATAGAACATGATATATAGTTTATTCTGCTGTAGGTCGATTTGGTAGACTAAGATTATTTTCATGCTAAGGATGACTAGATGATGGAATATCCTCAACTTGATCTTACAAATATATTATGACCTATATTACATTGGTATGTGTGAGGGAACATACTTTCTCATACTAACCTCATTGTAGCGATATCCTATATAATTCAGCCACATAAATGTTGTGACCAGGGACACATCTAATGTAGGGACTCCCAACCTAAACACATGTACCCTCAAATCCTAGAATTTGATGACCTCTTCCCCTAGTTCCCCAATAATCTGTATTGATTTTGGTTCATATTGACTCTCATCATCTAAGAAGGGTTCCATTATGTTAACAATAATAATATAACAGATGATCAACTCCACATCTGATTATTATACTATATTGTTGTTAAAATACAATTGTACCATATTTTGGGGAAGTGTCCATGATATTAGAAATCTAATCCTGATATACATTAAATTTCAATACATATATAGAATTGGAACATTCTCAAATTTATTTTTTTCATCATTCTCATTCAACCATGACCTTTTTTGGAAGTCTATATTTTAGAGGAAGTATTTTCTTATCATGTAATCTGTTTTTTTTAGAAGTGGCTGGTGGGATAGTATGATATTGAAAATGTTCCTCGACGATATTATGAGTCTTTTTGAATTATATTATTTCTATCTAGAAACTAAACTACTATTTACCATGTTTTTTTACATTCAACTATTCATTTTCATCCAGTATATGAGTGGTAGAAACCTGTGACACTTTCCTTGCGGGATTTCCCTATTTCACCTTCCATGAATCCTCCATCTTAAGAAAATTATTTGAAAATATAAAATTTTTGTTTATTTTGGACAACGTTTTTTTTTCAACTGATCAATTGAAGTGAAAATATTTTTTGAGATCTTTGTCTCCATCTTTGCAGAGACTTGGGTGATTTGAGATATGATCAAGTTTTTTTCCAATGTAATCATAAATTTTCCATGGAAATTTCTATTTATAAAATAATAGACCATGTTCTTTATCCCCTAAAAATATTTTTTTCTATTCACACATTGGTCATCCTGACATGGTGAGCATTGTTGCTAATGCTTCGGAGGAGGAACCACATGATATGGTGCATGCATTGTATTGTGAGTGTGTGAAGTGGACTTATTATATGAAATATTGGAATCATATTTTTTTAATTCACATTCTATTATCTAATGGAATTACTAAAGACATAACATTGATTTGTGCGATATATTTTCTCGCAAATTTGTTAATTTTGTCATTGTCTTGAAACAAACATGTCCTTTTCATTGGATGCAATTCATACACTACTCATCTTGAAGATTATCTATACTTCGTGGAAATAATCCTTTTGAGAAGATATAAATTCTAGGAATATGTAATCCATTTCCATTAGGTGATTAAAGCATAGACCCTCTAATTCTGTAATTATTTCCTCTTTTAGTTGATGTGAACTATATTCTTCTATAATATGATGATAAAATTGAATAAAATCTTCCTCCAAAAATATTAACACCCTATAATTGTCTAATCAGCAAGATTTTGTACCCTACAATGTATATTATTTATAATGATGGAATGATGTACATGAGTTTCACTACTTCTTTTTGATTAAGCGTTCCAATCATCATATTACAGTATGATATGAAATGTATAGAGTGCATATGAGAGTCCCATGAACTTTTGAACATTAGAAATATATGATTACCAATGACTAATGAGGGATCATTATGATCAAAACATTCAACGTAATGGATCTTATCTAGTTATACTGGTGAACTCCACTCTTATATATATTCCAATTGTTCCGTTATAAACTCAACAATCTTCATGAGCCATTGCGGAATGTTTGGCAGGCCTAGAGCTTGAACAGGTATAGTAGTTGGAATAGAATGGGTATAATATAGGGGATGGCCTATGAATATATTCATGTCCCTATTCTAGATGTATACCTAATTTAGGGACCTCCCGATTAACGATCATGGGGACAAAATATATTTTTCATTCGTAACTTACATTGTGAACATGCTTATACTCATCTTCTATAACTTCTCTAAACCCTATTTGATGAGATATTCTAACTTGGAGTACGAGTTTAGGATATTCTAGAATAAAATATCCACTAGGAAGGATGTCTCTCTGTATTTTTAATTCATTATCATTAATTCTTTTATATCATCCCCTTGTTGTAAAAATATTTCCACATGTTTGACTGTCACAACATTTTTGTGGAGTTTGTGATGCACATGAAAAACATATCACTATTCATTATTGGGTTCTCTGTAAAAGGTTGTGGAGAATGATTCATGGAACATCCAAATTTATGAAGATTCTATGGTTCCTTGTACGTACACCTCCTTCGATCATTTCACTGTGTACATTATTTTAAACCAAAACATCATCCTCTAGATCATCTTTAAAATTGGAATCATGTTCTTTCAGGTATTCAGGTTTATTAATAATCATGTTCACTAAATTTATAATTATTTATTGGTAGCTAATAAATTTATTTGAGATACTACCTTTTTCTACATCATCCATGAGTACTATTCCACTCCTTTATTTCTTTGGGCTCCATTTTACAGATGATAATATAAAGGGTATCTATATATATTTAAATCATGAATATCCCTAATGAGGGTACCAAATCATGATATGGGATTAATTAAGAGGATTTTTTCGTTGGAATTCCCCTAATATGTTGATTACTGACTCCTAGTAAGGAATAAGTTACAGATGTGAAAATACCCTAACCTAGATGGTTGTGGCTATTACTATTACACATTAAAATCAATTCAGGCTTGTTGGTTGCATTAAAAAATACCCCATCACTATGGGATTTGTTTTTTAAATAATTTCATTAGATTATATTTAATTAGCTTCCCATATGATTTTATATATGTCTTTTTAACATGGACAAGGAAAATCATTTGGTATGAAACAAAATTATTATTTTCTGATGATAGTACAACTATTTATCACATTTCTGCTATCTGATGGAAGAATTCCCTAAATAAATATTGTTTATTTATATTTATTGATTCCTCATGAAAAATTACATCAATAACATTATCTCTTATGTCCTGATATTATTGACTATCGGTCTAGGATTTCTTTTTTTACAATATCATCAGATGTGAAAATAGACTATTTTTTTAAGTCATCTTGATTCTATGACATTGCATGATATCACTTTCGATTAGATTTTAATGTTGATGTGCATAGTGAAACTTAATTCCATCTATTCTGTACATTATATGATATGAAAATATGATGTGGTATCTAAGATCATTTTCCAAAATCATATAAACTATCCTTTACACACACATTGAGGGGCCATTACTATATTCAAAAAATTCGATGTCATAGAACCAGAAGAGATGACAATTCAGGATGGTACTCCATCTCTTCTATTACCTTGAAATTTATTTGATTTTCAAAATTAGGTAATTCTTCAAGTATCATGTGATAAAGAATGTTTAAAATGTTTATGTGGGTGTTGTGTACCCAATAACCCAAAAACTCATCTTGAATGTTGAATTGATGGGTAGATATTTGTCAGAGCATGAATGGTGCATCATTATCTTCTTGGTGTTTATCAATGTATAACATGTATTATTCATCTTCTATAAAAGGTTTCTCAACATTGTATGAAACAAATTGATGATTATCAACTATTTTATTATAAGAAAAACATTGGTATGGGCTTTCTCAATCATAGTGGATGGTCGGATATCAAAATATGGATTATAGAATTACCATTTCCTAAGGTTGTATTCTATATGAGAAACGATTTCAATTGTCATTGAAAATTCATCAAACATGTATAGCTTTGATTTACCATGTGACTCACAATATGAGGGCTCTCTCATAAAAAAATCACCAAGAGATAGTCCATACTGATGAAATTAAATAACAATATATAGAGAATATTCTGAATGAATTCAATATTATGATGTAATAACAATATAGATTAGAATAAGTAGAAGACCCACTATCTCTTTTATCATCTACCCATGGAGAGGGATATTGTGACTGTCATCACAAAATTGGCTCTATAGATTAATCATATTATGAAGATGAAGCAAGACTATAAGGCCTCACCCTAAAACATTACTCAATCTTGATTTATTTCAAGAATACACATTGTTGATCTTTTCAGGTTTAGAGTTCTAGAGAATTATATCATAAATCATGCATTACATTCCGCATTTAAACAAGGTGGTTACATCAAAGGAAATATTAATTTTTTTCCACCAAAGTAAACATATTTAAAATAAAACATGGTTTCTTTCCTGACACTTTACCGACACTATCATCATATCATGTACTTTTCCCTTGACCTCTGAAAGACATTTCAAAAACATTTTATGAGCACAAAAATCTCAGTAAGGGATATAAAAATACAGAAAGAACATTAGTCCATCTATACATAAGAATCAATGAATTCTTACTTTACTCGTAAAACATAAGTACTTTAACATACCTCATGAAATCATAATATTTATGAATAACTCATATAAATCATAATACCTAATGTTAACTTGAGGCCTTAATAACATTCTTATGTAGGGAGTAACCCTCATGGTTACGTTTGGAATACCCACCAAAGTATAATCCATAAATCTCTTTATAGAAATCTTAGTGTTTAACTCCTTCGTTTTACCCAATGCATTGGAGATATATCATGGGCTCACCCACCATTAGTTTATAAATGAACCACGTGACATCATAAACAATGCCCAGGAACCATAACATAAACGTATCAAATAAAACATGCCTAAAGGAAACATTACATTCCCACATTTAAATCACATGATATCAATACAACTCATTGATATAATCAAAACATTATCCAAAAAATTTTCAATACCAAAATAAAAGGAAAGTAAAACATGGTATTTATTTTTCATTTAAAAAATTTTATGGCTTTTAGAGGAAGCCGAAACTCAAATAATGGTTTCAGCGGCGGAGAAGTCATTGTCACCGCATACGTAAAACAAAAACATTCCTTTTTTCATTTAGTAAAACACTTAGCGTGAAAATATTCTTTTTGATTGTAATTGAGAGTCACAAGGATTTATTATACAACTAATAAAAGAAGGTCGTATATAAATTGAAGTATGCCTCAATGAAAGGAGATTGAGACGAAGTCCCTTAATTCAAGTCTGACTTGTCTTGATCATTTCTTTATATTCATGAATAATAAACATTGGAAATTTTATAATTTCTAAAGGACTTACTTTAATGTTTATTATTCAATTCATATCACATATTATCATGTTATAATAATTAGTTAATTAAGTGAGTTCATATCATACGTTTTGTCGATGTTTTGTACATGAGTCAAAAATGAACATGTTTGAAAAGAATTTCCCATGTAGTTATAAGTACGTCATCTCCAGAATGGTATTAACGATTTAAATATCATAAATATCAATTATATAGTCATTTTATACTATTCCATAACATTTTTAGATAAAAATGAAATGCACCGTTCTCGGAGATGGCAGGCCATACGTACGTATAAATGCTACATTCATTTCTTTGTCATGTTAAGGGAAGTAAAACTAAAAGATTAATATATATATATATATATATATATTATAATTTCATTATAATATATATTTTATATAGGTAACATAATTTCATTAATTACATTATTTATTAATTCAATGATTGTCATGAACGAGTCACATCACTTGAGGGGGCGGTAGTCCACACTTCCTCAGATGAAATTATCGCATTTGCACAACATGAAAAGCAAAAAGATTTGTTTTAAATATAAAATTCAGAAGAACATAGAGGACATAAATATATTATATATCATATATAAATACTGTGAAATCATAACGACTACCATGGAAGGTGTTAAAAAGAATATTGAACAATTATAATTTCATGAGGCAGTAATTCGCCACCCCACATAAATAGTATATTCTTTAACCATTAGACGGAGGTGTGTGTAAGTGTATATAGAATCCTTATCATAACAAAATACTATTATAATTAGGATAATGGTGTTTTTGTGGGTTAAAATAATATGAATATAGTGGTGAGTGATGAAGGAAAATAAAAGGAAGAAACTCGACAGAAGACATTACCTCTAAATTGGGTAACCCTTTTTGATTTGAGCCAAAGGATTCCTTGGAATGACTTCTGACCAAAGTGAGGCTTATAGCATTAAAAGAGGGATGTGGAGAGATAATATGAGCAGATTTTGGATTAGCCAAGGTCTTTAATGGTGTGGTTAAGGGGGTATATGTGGGGGCCTTTTATAAGAGGCAGGAGGGTCACTTTTGGAAACTCTTGAAATGTTACATTATTATAAAATGATTTTCGGATTTTAAATGTCCCACAATGATATATTTATAGGATAAGGTGATAAGGGTTCGAATCCACCCATCCAGTAGGTTTTTGACAAGGGTATGTCTTAGTTTTTACCTTATCATTTCATTTTATTTAAATAGTTCATTAATGAGGTAATCACTCCATCATCATGGTGTCATATATAAATTTATTTATTTAATGTCTAAAAATTATAGAAAAACTACCATGATGTAGGAAGGATTATTATCTTTTAAAATGACTATTTATAGTCTAAGAGATTATTTATGTAAACAAAATTAAAATTGATTTACTTAGGATATACAAACCTTTGTTATATTTCTCTTCTTTTTAGAAATAATGTCATAAATGTCACTATCACACCCATGTGACTCTGTGGGCCCTCAAGATTGGTAAAAATCTTCCTATGGTAGTTAATTACTCAAAAAAGAGGATTTGGACACATTTTGGGGTCATTTTATAATATTATGATATTATTTTATTACCCTTAACTTCCCGCCTACTAATTAATCACGATAATTAATGATAGTTACGGTCGTTATTATTCATAATGTCCAAAAAACAAAAGAGTATTAATTACATAATTTGGAACTTATGATTCAAAATATGGAATCCATTTTACCAAATTCCCAACTCATAAATTGTAGTAATTAATTTAAATATAATTCCCATTGTCAAAACAAAACGCTTGTTTTTAAGAAATAATATCTATCAAAAGATTAAAAAAATTTATGTCCAATTTCAATGTGAAATTAATTCTAATGACCACCATTGTATTAAATGATAAAAATATATTCTAAATAAACTTAAAAACCAGTTAAAAATATAATATAACTATATAATTAAATTAGAAGAAAAAGTAGTTTTGATGTTAAATGCCGTATTTTTCACTATTCAATAAAAAATTAACATTGTCAGATTAATACCAAAAATTTGTCCAAAGTAAATTTCAATGTCCCAATTCTAAAAAATAATTTTATTTTAACAAATAGATATTATAAAATTGTCAAAATTTATATTTAAAAATGGTTTTCCATCAAAAGGCGATAAAACAATATTATAAAATATTAGAGTATTTTATGCTTAGAATTGGATTTATTCTCATCATAATCCTCTAATGAACTATCTAATTCATAAATAGATATAAATATAAAAATATATTTTTTTTACTTACTTGGGATGTTACATCCTTCACCCATTAGATAATTGCATCCCCAAAACTTATTTACTTATCGAATAAGTGGGGTATTTATCCCACATTGCATTTTCAGATTCCAATGTTGCATCATCAATAATGTGGTTTTTTCACAAAACCATTACATGATGAATCATCTTATTTCACAAAACATGCTCCTTGTGGACAATAATTTGTACTGGTTGTTCTTCATAAGATAGATTCTCTTCCAGCTGAATTACCTCTGGACTCAAAACATGATATGGATCAGGCATGCACTTCTTTAACACTGAAACAAGAAAAACATTATGCACCTGAGATAAACTCACAGGTAAAGCCACTCGGTATGCAACTAATCAAACTCTCTCCAAAATATCATATGGTCCAATAATCCTTTGACTCATCATTCCTTTCTTACCAAATCGCATAACACATTTCCATGGTGAAACTTTCAGAAAAACATGATCACCTACCCCAAAAGAGAGATCCTCCATCCTATTGTCCGCATAAATTTTCTGCATGCTCTGAGCTATTCTCATGTTCTTCTGAAACAACTGAAATTTTTCTGCCATCTCTTCTTCCAATTCTGTTCCAATCAACATCCTTTCACATACTTCATCCCAAAATCCTGGATTTCAACACCGCTTCCCATTTAATGCATCAAATGGTTCCATCTGTATACTGTAATGAAAAATGTTATTATACGAATACTCAACCAATGAAATATGTTGGTCCCAACATCCATGATAATCTATCGAACAAGCACGTAGCATATCCTCCAAAGTCTGAATAGTTTGTTCTGACTGCCCAACTGATTGAGGTTGAAAAGCTATACTAAATTTTAATTCAGTACCCAATGACTTTTGAAGGCCTTTCCAATAGTTAGAAGTGAACCTGGGATTATGATCAGATACAATGGAGAGAGGAACTAAATGTAACCTGACTATCTCTTTAAGATACAATTGAGAGATTTGATCTATGGAAAAGGTATCTTGTATAGCAAGGAAATAATCATATTTAGTCAAACGATCAACAATAACCCAGATTTCATTATTACCTCGAGGTGTCTTCGATAATCCCACAACGAAGTCCATGGATATATTCTTCCATTTCTACTCTGGAACTGTTAAAGAATTAAGAATCCATTTCGGTAACTATTTCCATAATTTAACCTATTGATATGTCAAACACTTCACAGTAATATCTACAATATCTCATTTCATTCCATCCCACCAGTAATACTCCCGAAGAAATTTGTACATCTTAGTACTGTCTAGATGAACTGAAAATGGAGAATTATGAGTTTCACATAACAAATCTATCTTTAATAGTGAATCACCAGGCACACACAATCTCAAAACTAGTCTCAGAACACAATCATTATCAATGTTGAATTCAGGTAACATACCCTTCTGAACTAGCTCTACCTTTTTCTGTAACTCACTGTCTTTCTTTTGTGCTTGCTTAGTTCTATCTGATAGAGAAGATTTCACAGATACCTGAAACAAAACAGAATAACTTTCTTCACCAACAACTTCTATGCCTCGGTTCATCAAATCAAAAACCAAAGTATCGTGATCCAAACGTAACATTGTTAATGAATCATTACCATTTCGACTCAAAGGATCTTCCACTTTATTTTCTTTTCCTGGGTGGTAGTGAATTGTGAAATCATAATACATGATTAATTTTATCCCTCTCTTATCTCTCATGTTCAATTCTTTTTGAGTGAACATATACTTTAAACTTTTGTGATCAGTATATATTTCACACTTTAGACCATACAAATGATGCCTCCAAATTTTAAAAGCTAAAACAACAGCAGCTAATTCCAAATCATGTGTATGGAAATTTATCTCTTGATTTTTCAACTCACACGATCCATAAGAAATTATCTGATCATTCTTCATAAGGACACAACCATGTCCTTTCAACGAAGCATCACTGTAGAGAACAAACTCACAACACCTAGAAGGTAGGGCCAATACTAGATCATTCACCAATCTTCATTTCAATTCCTGAAAACAGTCATCACATTCTTTTGTTTAGGTAAAATTAACACCCTTCTGAGTTACCTTATTCAATGGGTTGGACAACCATGATTTTTTTTTACAAAACTTCTGTAATAGCCTACAAAACAAAGAAAACTACGAATCTCGGTTATATTTTTTAGTCTTGGCCATTCTTCAAAACCCTTTGTTTTTTGAGGATCAACAGTTATTCTATCTTTAGAAACAATGTGACCAAGGAAAGAAATCTTTTGCAATCAAAACTCACACTTTCTGAATTTCCCATACAATTTCTTTTCTTTTAAGGATTGCAAAATAACCCTTAAATTACATTCATGCTCCTCTTTACTTTGAGAAAACACCAAAATATCATCAATGAAAACAACCAAAAACTTATCCAAGAACTCATGGAAATTTATATTAATAAGGACAATGAATATAGTAGGTGCATTGGATATCCCGAAAGGAATAACTACAAATTCACAATGGTCATATCTTGTACGAAACACGGTCTTTGGAATATTGTCTTTCTTTACCTTCAACTGATGGTACCCCGATCTCAAGTCAATCTCTGAAAAATACTGATCTCCTTAGAGCCGATCAATGAAATCATCGATATGAGGGAAATGATATTTTTTCTTAACAGTGATGTTATTCAAGGCTCTATAATCAATGAAAAGTCTCATTGAACCATCTATATTTTTAACAAATAAGACAAGACCACCCCATGGTGATGTGCTAGATCGAATGAAACCTTTCTCTAATAAATCATGTAATTGATCCTTCAACTCTAAAAGATCTATTTGAGCCATTCGATAAGTGGGTTTTGAAATTGGTTGAGCATCAGGAATTACCTCAACATTAAATTCAGCTTTTTGATATGGTATTATTCCAAGAAACTCATCAGGAAAAACATCAGGATAATAATTTACCATTGGCACATTATTAATATGAACGGTTCCTTTGTTTTCAACAATATGTGCAAGGTAACATTAATTTCCATCTTTAAAACGTTTCTCAGCCTCTTGATATGTTATCAACAGTAAGGGTTCATTCTTGTATACAAACTGAATGTCTTTCCGAAAATAAACTTCATTAGCTCCACAGTCAATCTTATCATGGTAAACCAAGAGCTAATCCATACCCAGCATAGCATCAAACTCTACTAGAGGTAAAACAATAAATATTGCATGTAGGTTCTTTCCACGGATAAGGATAGGAAGATTCTTATAATTTCATTTTGTCTCATCATTTCCCCCATGTGTTTTTACCAAAAGTTCAGGAGTCATTTCTTGAGATGGAATTCCCAATTTACTAGAAAATTTTCCAGAGATGAATGAAGGTGTAGACCCTGAATCAAACAAAAAATTGGCATAATCTGAAAAATCAAAGAATGTACCTGATACCACATCATTTTATGAACCAACATCTACTGAAGTAGTTGCAAAGGATTTCACCATACCTTTCTTCTTGTAGTCTAACTACTTCCCATAATTCGAGCTCTTTGTCGAACACTCGTTTGCATAATGACCCGTCTCATTGCACTTGAAACATTTCACTAACTGTAAATAAAATTTGGTCTTACCATTACCCTGATCTTTTCCAGTGCATTAAAGAGCCTTATGTCCCATTTTACCACATTAGAAGAACATTCTAGAATTCAAAAGTCATTCCCCATCATGCTTTTTAACACATTTATCACAAACTAAAAATTTAGTTTTCTTACCATCAATCATTTTCGAAGGATTCTTCCCTTTATCCTACCACTTCGGTCTCTTCTTCTGTTGGTTGTCATAGAACACTTGGTCATTGGAAAACTCTATTTCCACATTCTCAGCACATCGAACAAGCTTTTCATAACTTTTGAACTCACGAGAAGCTAATGACCTTCTATATTTTGGATTTAATCCTGAGTAAAAAAGATTGATTTTACTATCAAGGTCTCAGATAAAATTTGGAGAAATCCTTTCCAATTGAGTGAACTTTTCTTCATAAGCATTTAATGATTCGTCATGTTTCCTTAATTCCAAGAATTGTTTTTCCATCCTAATTCAAAAATTCTCATGAAAATATTTCTCAAGAAACATACATTGGAATTCTTCTCAGTTAAGAGAATCTATCTCATCAACATCCCAGATATTTTTAACCATTGACCACCACTGATCTGCATCAGCCTCCAAACAGTAAATAACAAGACTAACCTTTTTTTTGTCTGAACACCCCATGACGTCTAAAATCATGTCTACTGCTTTAATCATCCCATAATCTAGAACATAGTCCGGTGATACTCTGAATGATGGGGGATGTTTCCTTATGAAATGTTCCACCACTAACATGTTCCTCTACGGTTGATCTGGATGATCTCATGCATTGATACAACCAACATTTTTCACTTGAGTCAACTGTGTCATTACTGAAACAAACTGTTCAGTTCCAACCCCGACCGTCTCAAGATTCTTATTTGGAAGTTCATTTCCTTTTGTATTACTTCCTTGTAGAACTTCCCTGTATCCTCTATAGAAAACCATTCTGAACAAACATGTATTAGATGAAGAAACATGGTAATCTTCCAATGCTATATCATTTAAATTTGACCTTAATGTTAAAAATATTTTTGGATAATAATTTAATATAATTATAACTCCTCAAGATATCTAAATTGACCTATGATACTAACTATAATTACCCAACCTTAAACATTACTTAATCTTGAGTTATTTCAAGAATAACCATTGAGGATCTTTTTCGGTTTAGAGTTTTATAGAATTAGATCATAAATCATGCATTACATTCCACATTTAAACATGGAGGTTACATTAAAGACATTATTCATTTTTTTTCCACCAAAGGAATCATATTTAAAATAAAAAATGGTTTCTTTTTTGACACTTCCTCGTCACTATAATCACATCATGTCCATTTCCATTGACCTGTAAAAAACATTTCAAAAACATGGGATGAGCATAAAAATCTCAGTAAGGTATATAAAAATACGGAAAGAACATTAGTCCACATATACATAAGAATCAATGAAATCATAATTTACTCATAAAACATAAGTACTTTAACATACATTATGAAATCATCAGATTTATGAATAACTCATATAAATCATAAGACATGAAGTTAACTTGAGGAATTCTTAACATTATTACATAGGGAGTAACGCTCATGGATACATTTGGAATACCCACCACAGTATATTTCCTAAATCTCTTTGGAGAAACCTTAGAGTTTAACTCCTTCACGTTACACAATGCATTGGAGAGATATCCTGGGGTCACCCTCCCTTAGTTAATCACAGAACCACCCTTATTCATAAATAATTCCCAAGAACCATAACATAATCGTATCACATAAAACATGCATAATGGATTCATAAAATTTCCACATTTAAATCACAAGATATCAATACAACACATTGATATAATCAAAAAATTATCAAAACCATTTTCAGTACCAAAATAAATGGAATTTAAAACATGGTATTTTTTTCATTTAAAAAATGTTTTTTCTTGTAGAGGAATCCAAAACTCAAATAAAGGGAACAGCGGCGGAAAAGTCGTTGTCTCCGCATACATAAGACATAAACATTCCTTTTGTATTTTAGTAAAACGCTTCAGGTAAAATGCCTCTTTTTGAATGAAATTAAATTTTATAGGGGTTTATTATAAAACTAATAAAATAATTTCATATGTAAATTGAAGTATGCCTCAACGAAAGGAGATTGAGATGATGTCCCTTACCTCAAGTCTGACTTGGCTTGGACGTTTATTTATATTCCTGAATAATAATCATTGTTAAATTTATAATTGATTAAGGACTTAATTTAAAGTTTTTAATTCAATTAATATCACATATTATCATGTTATAATAATTAGTTAATTATGTGAGATCATATCATACATTTTGCTGATGTTTGGTACATAAGTCAAAAATGAACTTGTTTAAAATGAATTTCCCATGTAGTTATAAGTAAGTCATATCCAAAATTCTCTTAATGATTTAAATATCATGTATATAATGTATATATTAATTTTATAATATTCCATAACATTTGGAGATAAAAAATTAAATGTACCATTCATTGAGACGGTAGGTCAAACGTACCCATGAACACTACTTTCATTTCTTTTTTATATTAAAGGAATTAAAAGTAAAAGATACATATATATATATATTATAATTACAGTATAATAAATATGTTACATTCGTAACATATTTTCATTAATTATATTCTTTACAAATTCCATTTTTGTCATGAACGAGTCACGACACTTGAGGGGGTGGTAGACCACACTTCCTCAGATTAAATTATCTCATTTGTACAACATGCAACGCATAAAGGTATGTTTTAAATATAAAATACAGAAGAATATAGAGGACATAAATAAAATATATATCATATATAAATATAGTGACATCATAAAGGCCACCATGAATGGTGTTAAAATAATATTGAAGAATAATTGTTTTGTGAGGAAGTAATTCGCCACCCACAGAAACAGTATGTTCTTTAACCATTAGATAGAGGTGTGTGTAAGTGTAGGTAGAATCCTTATCATAAAAACATCCTATTATATTGAGGATACTGGAGTTATTATGGGATTAAATAATAATAATGTAGTGGTGATTGAAGAAGGAAAAAGGTAGAAACTCGTGAGAAGACATTACCTCTAAATCGGGTAACCCTTTTTGATTTGAGCCAAAGGCTTCCTTGGAAAGCCTTCTGCACAATGTGAGGAATCTAGGAGTAATAAAGGGATGTGGACAGATAATATTAGTAGAGTTTGGAGGAGAAAAGGGCTTGAGAGGTGTGGGTAAGGGGGTAGACGTGGGGGCCTTTTATAAGTGGGAGGAGGGTCACTTTTGGATAGTATAGAAATGTTACTTCATTATAAAATGATATTCAGATTTTCAAGGTCCCACAATGATATATTTCGAGGATAAGATGATAACGGTTCTAAATTGACCCATCCAATAGGTTTTAGACTAGTTTATGTCTTACATTTTACATTATCTTTTCATTTTATTTAAATCATTCATTAATGAGGTAATCACTGCATCATCATGGTGTCATAAATAAATTTATCTATTTAATGTCTAAAAATTATATAAAAATACAATAATTTAGGAAATATGATTATCTTTTCAATGAATATTAATAGTCTAAGAGATAATTTATGTAAACAAAATTAAAATTGTTTTACTTAGGATATTCAAACAACTGTTATATTTCTCTTCTTTTTTAAAATAATTTCATAAATGTCACTTTTGTAAGGCCCTGACCCCATTTATCCAGAGTCGGTGCATTATTACATAATATTGGAATTATCACAAAAGATCAAGTCTCAAAAGTCCGATTAGATTAGTAGCCTTGTAATGACAAGATACATTCATAAGTCTGACATTACTTCATAAAATGAAAACTACAACAACATAGTCTCCACAGTCCACACTCATATCCACTCATATTATCCCTGCAGGTAGTCATAAAATACTTCTTCACATCTTGGAAATAATAAAACATAGAAATGGGTGACATTAGATGCTAAGTAAGTATAAAAATATAGTGAAAACTTTTAGAAATAAGCATAAACATTTAAGGTAATGTATAACTAAAACAAAAGCCTTTAAAACATATAATTCTACCTACTATTTCAAAAAATAAAATAAAATAATTCCATTTAATTATTCAGAGGGATATTATACTAGTCGAATAATCACATGCAATATCACTAACCAATTTCATAATAATGGAATGCATAATGCTAGACTACCATAACCACATAGTCAAGGCCTTGTGCCCAGACTACAGATAAGATTTTCTGAAGGCATTGTTCCAAGACACAAGTTTGTCTCATGAGACCTACTGATGCATCGAGGAACTATATTGGGCTCCACCCATCACTTATTATGTTCAATGTATTCCTCAATGAACAGGTATAAACATAACATAAACATTCATTTTAAAACTATCTTACGAAATGACAATACATTCTCCAGAAACCTTGAATGGTAAAAAATTGCACATCCACAGTCAAACATATCAAAAAACCTTCAATATAATATATATGTTTTGTATCATAATAAATCAACTTCAAATAAGCTTAAAATCCATTAAAGAATGTTGAAATAGAAGAAATCAAAACTGTTTGAGAGAAATATCCGTTTTTTAATCATTTAAAATTCACATAATTATAAAATAAAACATTTACTTTGAGAATATTCTTATAATTTTGTAAGGGAAGCTTCGAAGATTTTATAATAGTGGAAATAGTTGCACCACCGTAAAAGTTAACAAAGACATTCTTACCGTAATTTTGTCAAAAAGGTTAAAAAGCATCTTGTTTGGAAAATGACAGAAATACCCTTAATAAAATATTATAAAAATTCAAACAAGGGTATAAATGAATTTAACCCATAGTCTATAAAATAGTAAGAATGTTTTGAAATACATTTTTAAGAAACATGGCTGCAGAGGATAAAGAGGTCCCAGTAGATAATTACGTATAAACAACCTCATATAATGAACAGATTGTGAAAGAAACCCTTAACTTGTACATTTCCTTGGTCAAGGGTAGGTTAAAATCCTGTATAATGGTGAAATAATTGTTATTAAATTATACAAGAATCATATATATTAATATGATATCATATATGATCTTTTAACATTGTTTTGTTAATAATATCTTAGTATTATCGTTGTTTCAGGTGTTAACTGATTCATTTTCCTTTATATGATTTGTTACGTAAGATGTGTTTGATATGGATAGGTTTTATCCTATTCATATCCAGATTGATATTATGTATTTAAACAATATTTTTAACCATAACATGAAAATTATTCTTGAATGGATATGATGGGGAATGAATCTCATCGCGTTCATGGAGACGGTAGTTCGTACGTACGCATGAGCAACAATATCATTTTTTTGATATGAAAATTATATTTAATTGGATATTATATCATATATATAGAATCATTAACTTGTTATATTTATTATTTAAATCAATTAAACAACATTATCATACCCATCCAAATAATATTATATTGAATAACAATTACACCACGATGTGAAGACGGTAAGCCGTAAGTATGCACGTATGGTGAAATGTCATTAAAAGGATGGATAGAATATTTAATAGGGTTGTAACATATTTATAATTACATAAAAGTATATATAATATACTAGAGTTATTATTTTATAATTAAAATAACAATGAAAGAAGAAGTGGAAGAAGAAAGGAACTTGAAAGAGTGTGGTGAAATTAATACATCTTCTTCGGGTTCTTCCTTTTGATTTGATCAAAAGGGATCCTTAGGATGGATTTATTATCATAATAAGGCCTCTAGGTTGAATTTAGAGAAGTTGAAAGAATATTTGGGCAGAGTTTGGCCGATCCAAATGGCTTTGATGGTGTGAATTAGAGAGAATGTGGAGTGCACTTTTATAAGAGGGGTGATGGGCACCTTAGGAAACGATAGAAATATTATTTTATAATAAATTCATATTCGGTTTATAATGGATCCAAAATAGATTATTTAAATTTTAAGGTGGAGATAGGTCTCAAACCACTCAACCAATATGTTTTAGATAGGTTTTGGTCACTATTTTAACATTATAGTTTTTATTTAACTCTTAGTTAAATAGTTTGACTTTTACCGTGTCTCTTTGTATTTTTATATTATATAGTTAATAAAATTACTATAAACTTCTTAGAGACCCCCAAGTGGTCAACTAATGATACAAATATAATTATTTAAGTGTTTTGGCCGAACCATAGATTTTTTGGATTAGAATATAAATTAATAATATTTTATTTTATTTAAAATCATTTTTATGTCAATTTTGACACTATTGAATAATATTTTTTTAAAGTATTAAAAACATTATTAATTAGAAACAAATTCATATAAGGTATCATAACATGTCATATTATCCAATAAAATTCGTGTATGTCATTAAAACTTTCAAATTATATTTATTTTAACATTTATAATACCAATTATTTTATTCTTTCTTTAATAAGGAAAATACTGCATCATTATTGTGTCATTAATAAATTTAATTATTCAATGTATAAAAATTATAAAGAAAATACCATTATGTATGAAATATTTTTATATTTCTAATGAATACTTATAGTAGAAAATATTACATATATAACCCTATGTAAAAATTGTTTTTCTAAAATATATATGCTTATGTCTTTTTTGAATTTAATTTTACTTAATTAATATAAAGTGCCATTATCACATACATGTCGCTCTATGGGGTCCCAAAATCGACCCAATGATTCCCATGGTCGTAAATGTATCAACCAATAGTGTTGGCACACATTTTAGGGTAATTTAATAATATTATAATATTATTTGTTTTACCCATATTTATCGGATTTACCCTTTAACTATGGTAAATGAAATATTTACCGAAGTAATTATTCAAAATATCTAAAAATAAAAGTTACCTATATACACAATTTGTACCTCCTGATTCTAAATATGGAATCCATTTTTATAAATTCAAAACACATAAGTGGGGGAAAATAATTTAAAATTAATTTCTGTTGTCAAAACAAAAAGCATGTTTTTAAGAAATAATAACTATCCAAAGATTGACACTTGCTTATGTCCAGTTTAAATGTAAAATTATATCCATTGAAAAAAGTTGGATTAAATGGTAAAAATATAATCTAATTATACTTTAAAATCACTCAAATTCAAAATTTATCACTATTAATTATTTCGATTAAAAAAGATGTTTTTAATTAAAATTTAGTAATTTTTACTATTCATAAAAATATGATAGTTTTCAAAAAAGTACCAAAAGATCACCCTAAGCTATGTTTGATATTACGAATCCAAAAATGAAGTCCATTTTTAAAGATAAAGTTTATAAAATTTCAAAAATTGGTTATTACTATTCAAAATGGTAAGTTTGATTGGTTGTGGTGTGTTAGAACATGAAGTTGCATATAACACACGCTACTATATTATTAAAAGGGAAGCATACCATTGAAACTTGGGGTGTTACATTGTCCCTTCCTTCAAATAATTTTTTCCTATAAATTTATAGAATATTACTGAATGAAAAGACTCAAGTGGTTTTTCATCAAAAGTTCCTCAGGTTCCCACGTTGCATCTTCCATCTTATGGTTTTTCTATAGAACTTTTACCAGAATAGTCGTATGGTTTCTCAGCACATGTTATCTCATATCAAGAATCCTGAAAGGCACTTCTCAATAAGAAATAATGGGTTCCAGTTATAATTCCTCATAGGTGAGTACATGTGTTGGGTCTGAAATGTATATTCTGAACAGTGATATGTGGAACACATCGTGAACTTTGGAGAGACTTGGTGACATTTCCAAATGGTAAGCTACAATCCCAATTCATTCTAGAATTTTGAAAGGTTCTATATACCTGGTACTCAATTTACCCTTCTTACCGAAATGTATAACACCCTTCTATGGAGATACCTTCTATTAAAAAATGATCTCTTACCTGAAAGTCCAAATCCTTCCTTTAATTATCAGCATGGCTCTTCTGCCTACTTTGAGCTGCTTTGATGTGGTTTTGGATTACCTTCACCGTTTCCATAATTTCATCCTCCAATTCTAGGCCTACGAGTTTTCTTTCACCAAAAATCATCCCAACACGTTGGTGTGCGACATCTATTTCCGTATAATGCTTCATATGGTTCCATCCAAATACTTTAATGGAAGCTATTATTATAACAAAATTATACCAGAGGTAAATATTGATCCCACGTACCTTGAAAGTCAAGTGAGAATGATCTCAACATGTCTTCTAAGGTTTGAATAGTCCGTTCTGATTGTCCATCAGTTTGGGGGTGGTAGGCAGTGCTTAAACAATGTTCAGTGTTAAGGGCTTTCAAAAGGCTTTTCCAAAATCTTGAAATAAATGGGGTTCACGATCAGAAAAAATCGATAGGGGTAATCCATTAACCCTCAAAAGTTCATTAATATATAGTCTTGCTAGATGTTCAAGTGGAAAATCTTCCCTTATATCAAGAAAATGGGCTGACTTGGTAAGATGATCAACAATGACCTATATTGCATCGTTCTTTCTAGGATTCATTGGTAGTCCCATGAGAAAGTCCATCATGATATTATCCTATTTCCACTCAGGTGTGGGAAGAGGTTTCATGACTCCTCTAGGGTATTGACTTCTAGCTTTCACCTTTTGACTAACCATACATATTGACACTAAATCAGCAATCTCCCTCTTCATGTTATCCCACCAAAAATGTTCTTTCAAATCTTTATACATTTTGGTACTCTTAGGGTGTATAGAGAAGTTGGAACTATGAGAATCGCCCATCAATTCCCTATTTAGATCAGGTATATCGGGAATACAAAGCCTCTTCCCAAATTTCAAAATTCCTTCCTCATACACAAAGTCACTCAATATCCCATCATTAAAAGATTTAATTATCTTTTGAAATTCTTCATCATCGGTCTTAGAACTCTTAATCCTTTCTAGTAAAGATGGTTTGGCATCCAGTTGAAAAATTATCGATGTTTCACCTTCCATTGTAATTCCCATATCCAACTTTACTAGATCCATGAAAATTGGATCCCTTTCAACACTCATTTTGTTCTAAAATCCATGATCATTTATGCTCAAAGAATCTTCCACCTTTTTCCCTACTCGGGTGGTAGTGTATCGTGCAATCCTAGTCTTTGAGTAGTTCAAGCCATAGCCTTTTCTTCATGTTGAGTTATTTCTGTTGGAAAATATACTTCAAACTCTTGTGATCGGTATATATCTCACATTTTTCACCATAGAGATAATGTCTCCATATCTTCAAAGTAATGATTACAGTAGCTAACTCAATATCATGATTAGGACAATTTTTCTCATGATTTCATAGCTGTCATGATGCATAGGCAATAACCATATCATTCTGCATAAGGACACAACCAAGTCCTTTCTTTGAATCATTACTATAAATAACAAACCAATCATTCCCCGATGGTATAGTCAATATAAGAGAATTGACTAATATTCTCTTCAGTTCTTCAAAACATTCTTCTCATTATATTTCCCAAAAAAATTTAACCCCTTTACGTGTGAGCTTCATTAACGGGTTAGCCAATCGGGCCAAATTCTTGATGAAACGTCATTAATAACCTACAAACCCAATAAAACGGTGTATCTCAGTTATACTCATTGGTTCTATCCATTAATGGATTGAACTTATCATAGAAGGATCAATGGAGATTCCCCCCTTAGAGAAAATATGGCCATGAAAAGAAATCTACTAAATCCAGAATTCACACATGGTAAACATCCTATATAATTCATGTCTTCTAAGAGTCTTTAGAATAATTCACAAGTGATTTTCAAGATCCTCATTGATATTGGAGTATACCATGATATCATTAATAAAGACCACAAAAACCTAATAGATTCATTTTTCTTCTTAACAAAAAGGATAGGGGCTACCCCTGGAGAAACATTAAGGCGAATAAATACCTTATTACTCAATTCGTCTAGTTGTTTCTTTAGTTCAACTAATTCCATAGTGGCCATTAAATATGGGGTCTTTGATATGGGCCTTGAACCAGGAATTAAATCAATGGAAAACACAATTTCTCGTTCAGGATGATGTCCAGGTAAATCACCAAAAAACACATCAACATATTGTTTCACAATAGGTACATCCTATATTTGAATATTCTTTTTCTCACCCGCAGTTATTTCATTCTTTTCCACCCAGATAATTGAATTTTGATGAGCTACTGGGGGTGGATCTAGATAAAAATTAGGTGGTGACGATTCTACTCTAAAGATAAGGCGTTCTTTATCATCATTATCAAAAATCTTAACCTCTTTATTCTTACAATAAATCATCACATCATGGTCTGAAAGACAATCCATACCAATGATTATATCAAATTCAATCATGGCTCTGACGATGAGATCAGCAGATAAAGAACATTTATGTGCTCTAATGAGGACTGATTAACAAAACATTGTTGTAATGATAATTCCATTAGGAGTTTTGACTGACAACTCCCTTGTTAAATCAAATTGTAAATATCTAATTTTCTAAGAAAACCGGGATGTCATGAAACAATGCGATGATCTAGAATAAAATAATGCAATTTCTAAAATTGAAGAAACCATTAAATTACCTGCAACCACGTCTTTCGAAGCTTCTACCTCAGTAGTAGTGATATCAGAAGCTTGGCCTTGATCCCTCTGCCTTTTTTGAGGTCAGTTCCGCTGATGTTTTGGACAATCATTTTCATAGTGTCCAATCTCCATGCAATTGTATCTTTGAACATCGGTAGCTTCTTTCTTCTTCTTACAATCACGAGCATGGTGGCCTTTTTCACCACACTTGTAACAATCTACTATTACCTTCAAGAAAGTACCGGGGTGTTTCATCCCACATTTACTGTAGGATGGATATTCATATTTTCCCTTCTTCCCCTTATATCCATTCCCAGAGTGATCAGAAGATCTCTTCTTCTCTTGCTTTGATTTAAAGTCGTATGACTTAGAGAATTCTTTTTTCTATCTTGATTGCACATGAGATAATATCTTTGTACGATGAGAAGGATTGTGAAACTAATTCTCGATGGAGAAATGGTTTCAACCCATCAGTGAAATGATCAATCTTACTTTTTTGGGTTACGAATATAATCAGCAATATGTCTTACTATCCTTGTAAAGTTAGCCTCAAATATTTTTACATTCTCAACTTCCTATTTCTCAGACCCAGAAATTGTCTTTCCATATCTACTCGATGGTCACGAGGAAAGTATTTTTCTAAGAAAATATCTTTAATTCCCCAACCCCATTCCAAATTTCATACCTCGTCATCTTCCTTTGTGCTTTGAATAAATAACCACCATTGATCAGCATCTCCAGTGTGGCGGTAAACTGCCATGATAACTTTTTCCCTTTCACTACTCTCAAAGGCATTGAATATTTTCTCTATAGAATTTATCCATTGCTCAACTACTTGTGAATTTTTACACCCATTTAATGTTTGTGGTTGTTTCCTCATGAAGCGATCTAACATTGATCCTCCACGCTGCAGATCAGGGAGCTCCATACGGGTAATGTTATTATTTATAACCTGATTGAGTTTTCCCAGTATGGTGATAAGCTGATCTGAACCAATTTCATCACCAACTCCAATATAATTATCTTGAGTATGAGATAAATCCATAAATGGAGTGGGTGCAATGATATGGTTTCCATTTCTTCCACTAGGAGCCATTTCTAAACATTGGCATACACTAGATTAGTTTATGAATCACAATACATAAATCCAAACATGTAAAACGCTTCACATGAATTGAACTATTTATGGATATAATCCATAATCATAAAAAAAAAATTTAGGAAATATATACTCATAAACCCTTCATAATAGTTTGTAATGAAAATGAGAATTATCTTAAGCATATCCCCTAGGAGTGTCGTAACCAATAGTGCAGTTAGTCCCATTTTCGTGCACCAGTTCCCATTCGAGTCTAGCTCAATGTGGTGTTTTTGGGTTTTACCCCTAGGTACATCTACACCAGAGCTGCCTCTACCTGCATGTATACAAAAAACGATGTATTGCATAGAAAACTCAAAAAATATCTATAATACCAAAATTCTAGGAAGTTATTCTATACTAATCCTCAAATGCCATCTTAGGTCTATGTGCTCTAATCAGAGTTTATCTAAATCTATCTTCCAAGGTTTGTACTAAACATCCTCTAATACAATGTATAATTCCCCGACCCCAGTTACCCCGAGTCCGTGCATTAGTAAATAACATTATCATGATCACAAAAGATCATGTCTCAAAATACTGATTAGTTTAGTAGGGTTGGAATCACTAGATACATTTATAAGTCTTAAATTACATCATAAAATGAAAAATACAACAATATAGTCTCCATAGTCCACACTCATATTCCCTCAGACTATCCCTGTAGGTCAGTCATAAAATACTTCTTCACGTCCTGGGAAAAATAAAACCTATAAAGGGGTGAGCTCAGTTGCTTAGTAAGGATAACAATATTGCAGAAGCTTTTATAAATAAGCATAAACATTTAAGGCGATGTATAACAAAAACAAAAGCCTTTTAAACATGAACTTCAGCATAATATGGAAATAATAAAATGAAATAATTCCATTTACTTATTCACATGGATATTCTACTAGTCGACCAATCACTCGCAATATCAATAACCACTTTCATTATGATGGAATGCAGAATGCCAGACTATCATAACCACATAGTCAAGGACTTGTGCCAAGACTAAAAATGATATTTTGCCAAGGCCTTTTGCCAAGACTCTAGTTTGCCTTATAAGACCAACTGATGCATCGAGGAGCTATAACGGCCTCTACCTATCAATTATTAAGTCCAATTCATTCCTCATATGAACATGTTTAAACATAACATAAGCATTCGTATTAAAACTAGCATATGAAATGTAAATACTTTCTCCATAAACCATGAATTGTATAAAAATAACACATCCACAGTAAAACATATCACAAAACCTTCAATAAAATATGGATGTTTTTTTATCATAATAAATCAACTTCAAATAAGTATAAAATCCATCAAAGGATGTTGACGTAGATGAAATCAAAAATATTTGAGAGAAATAAATTTTTTTTAAATCATTTAAAAGTCACGTAATTAAAAAAGAATACATTTAAATTGAAAAAAATACTTATATGCATGTATGGGAAGCTTCGACGATTTTATAATGGAGGAAATTGCCGCACCCACCATATAAGTTAAAAAAGACATTCTTACCTTAATTTTGTTGAAAAGGTTAAAAAGGACCTTGTATGGAAAACAACGAAAGGATTCCATAATATACAACTTATAAAAATTCAAAAAAGGGTATAAATGACTTTAAACCATAGTATATAAAATAGTAATAATTGTTTTATATACAGTTTTATGAAACATGGATGTGAATGATAAAGAGGTCCTAGTAGATAATTATGTATAAACACCTCAGATAATGAAGAGATTGTGAAATAAACCCTTAACTTGACCTTTTCCTTGGTCGAGGGAAGGTTAAACTCTTTTATAATGATGAAATCATTGTTATTAAATTATACAGAAATCATATACATTAAAATTATATGATATATTATCTTTTACCATTGTTTTGTTAATAATATCTTAGTATTATCGTTGTTTCATGTGTTAACTGATATGTTTTCCCTTATATTATTTGTTATATAATCCATGTTTTCAATGGATAGGTTTTATCTTATTCATATACAGAATTATATTAAGTATTTAATCATTATTTTTAACAATCAAATGAAAATTATTCTTGAAAGGATACGATGGGGAATGAATTTCATCGCGTTCATGGAGAAGGTAGTCCGTACGTACGCACGAGCAACAATATCATTCTTTTGATATTAAAATAATATATAATTGGATGGTATATAATATATAAAGAATATTTATCATGATATATTTATTATTTACATCAATTACAAATCATTATCATACCCATCCAAATAATAATGTATTGAATAACAATTACACCACGATGTGGAGACGGTAAGCCGTACGTACGCACGTTTGGTGACATGTCACTAAAAGGATAGATAGAATATTGAATAAGTTTGTATCATATTTATAATATAATCACAGTATATAATAGATAATGAATTAATTATTTTAGAATGGAAATACCAAAGAAAGAAGAAGTGGAAGAAAAAGGAACATGAAAGAGGGTGGTGAAATTATTACCTCTTCTTCGGGTTCTTCATTATGATTTGATCAAAAAGACTCTGTAGGTTGTCTTTCTGAACAAACTAAGGCCTCTAGGTAGAATATAGGGAAGTTGAGAGAATATTTGGGATGAGTTTTGCCGATCCAAATGGCTTTTAAGGTGTGAATTAGAGATAAGGGGAAGTTCCTTTTTATAAGAGGGGTGAGAGGCACGTTAGGAAAAGCTAGAAATATTATTTCATAATAAATTCATATTCGGTTTATAATGGATCATAAGTGGACTATTTAATGTTTAAGGTGGGGATAGGTCTAAAACCACTCAACCAATACGTTTTAGACAGGTTTGGGTCACTACATTAACTTTATCTTTTTGATTTAACACTTAGATAAATAGTTTGACATTTTCTATGTCTCTTTGTATTTTTATATAATATAGTTAATAAACATACTCTATACTTCCAAGAGACACCCAAGTGGTCCATTAATGATTCAACTATTATTATATAAGTAATTTTTCCAAACCATATATTTTTAGGATAAAAATATCAATTAATAATACAATACTTTCTTTAAAAACTCTTTTATTTCGATTTTGACACTATTTAATAATTGATTTATTTTAAAGTTTTAACAAATTTATTTTTTAAAAAAAATTCATTTAAGTAATCCTAACATTCCATACGAACAAATTAAATTCTTTTTTTTCATAAAAACTTTAAATTATATTTATTTTTAAATTTATAATACTAATTATTAGATTCCTTCATTAATAAGGAAATTATTGTTTCATTATTGTGTTATTAATAAATTTAATTATTCAATGTATAAAAAATATAAATAAAATACCATTATGTAGGAAATCTCTTTATCTTTCTAATAAATATTTATAGTTAAAGATATAGCATATATAACACTATGAAAAAATTGTTTTTCTAAAAGATTTAAGCTTATGTCATTTTTGTACTTACTTTAACATAATTAATATAAATTGTCATTATCACTTACAAGTGGCTCCATGGGGTCCCGAAATCGACCCAAAGATGCCCATGGTCTGACTTATATCAACCAATAGGGATTGGACACGATTTTGGGTAATTTAATATTATTATAATATTAATTTGTAAACCTTATTTACCGGATTTTCCTTTAAACCATGGTAAATAAAATACTTACCAAAGTAATTATTAAAAATGTCTAAAAATAAAAGTTAATTATTTACATAATTTGGACCTTCTAATTATAAATATGGAATCCATTTTTCTAAATTAAAATCATATAAGTGGAAGAAATTAATTTTATATTAATTCCCGTTGTCAAAACAAAAAGTGTGTTTTTAAGAAATAATAACTATCAAAAGATAGACACTTTGCTTATATCTAGTTTAAATGTGAAATTATGTCCAATGACCCACATTGGATTAAATGGTAAAAATATAATCTAATTATACTTTAAAATAACTTTAAATCATAATTTATCACTATTAATTATTTCTATTAAAAAAGTTGTTTTTAAATAAAATTTAGTAATTTTCACTATTAATCAAAATATGAATGTTATCAGAAAAGTACGAAAAATTCACCCTAAGGTAATTTCGATATTCTGATTCCAAAAATGAAGTCCATTTTGAAAGAAAAAATTTATAAAATTTCAAAAATTGGGTATTACTATTCATAATGGATAGTTTGATTGGTTGTGGTGTGTTACAACTTGAAGTTGCATGCAACACACGCTAATGTATTATTCATAGAGAAATGTACCATTGAAGCATGGCGTGTTACAACTATCACACCCATGTGACTCCATGAGACCTCAATTTTGGTAAAATGATTCCACAGTCAGCCATGACTGAATCAAGTGGATTTGGACACATTTTGGGGACATTTTATATTATTATGATATTATTTTATTACCCTTAACAACCCGATTACTAATTAATCATGATAATTAACGATAATTACCGGCGTTACTATTCATAATGTCCAAAAACAAAAGAGCCTTAATTACATAATTTGGACCTTCTGATTCCAAATATGGAATCCATTTTACCAAATTCCAAACATTGAAACTACAGTAATTAATTAAAAAATAATTCTCATCTCCAAAACAAATAGTGTGTTTTTAAGAAACAATATCTATAAAAATATTTACAATTGTTTATGTCCAATTTCAAAGTGTAATTAATTCTAATTATGTAACGCCCCGACCCCAGTTACCCAGAGTCGGTGCATTATTACATAACATTGGCATGATCACAAGAAAGATCAAATCTCGAAAGACCGATTGGTTTAGTAGCCTTGGAAACACTAGATATATTCATAAGTTTTACATTACATCATAAAATGAAAAACTACTACAACAACATAATGTTTCCACAATCCACACTATTAACCCCACATAAAATCCCTGCAGGTCATTCATAACTTACTTCTTCACATCCTGGGAAAAATAAAACATAGAAAAGGGGTGAGCTCAAATGCCCAGAAAGGATAACAATATAGAGGAAACTTTCATAAATAAGAATAAACATTTAAGGCAATGTATAACTAAAAAAAAATCCTTTTAAATATGAACTTTCAACATAGTATGGAAAAAGTAAAATGAAATAATGCCATTTACTTATTCACATGGATATTCTACTAATCGAATAATCACATGCAAAAATCAATAACCACTTTCGTAATGTTGGAATGCATAATGCCAGACTATCATAACCACATAATCAAGGCCGCGTGACAAGACTACAAATAAGATTTTGTCAAGGCCTTGTGCCAAGACACTAGTTTGTCTCATGAGACCTACCGATGCATCGAGGAGCTATAGCGGGCTCCACCCGTCACTTACTAAGTCCAATGCATTCCCATATGAAAAGGTTTAAACATAACATAAACATTCGTATTAAAACTAGCATACGAAATGTCAATAATTTCACCATAAACTTTGAATGGTATAAAAATAGCACATCCACTGTCAAACATATCACAAAACCTTCAATACAATATAGAAGATTTGTATTACAATAAATCAACTTCAAATAAGCGTAAAATCCATCAAAGGATGTTGACATAGATGAAATCAAAATTCTTTTTAAAGAAATATCTCTTTTTATTTTGAAATCATTTAAGATCCATATAAAATAAAACATTTTCTTTGAAAATATTCTTATAAGCTTGTAAGGGAAGTTTTGAAGATTTTATAACGGCGGAAATTAGCCGCACCCGCCGTATAAGTTAAAAAAACATTCTTACCTTAATTCTGTCGAAAAGGTTAAAAAGGGACCTTGTTTTGAAAACGATGGAAAGATTCCTTTATAAACCACTTATAAAAGTCAAAAAGGGTATAAATGACTTTAACTCATATTCTAGTAAATAGTAAAAATGTTTTGAAATACATTTTTAAGAAACATGGATGTGGATGATAAAGATATCCCAGTAGATTATTACGTATAAACAACCTCAGATAATGAAGAGATTGTGAAATAACCCTTACCTTGTACTTTTCCTTGGTTGGGGTAGGTTAACCTCCTGTATAATGGTGAAATAGTCGTTATTAAATTATACAAGAATCATATATATTAATATGATATCATATATGATCTTTTAACATTGATTTGTTAATAATATCATAGAATTATCGTTGTTTCGGGAGTTAACTTACTCATTTTATTTTATATGTTTTGTTACGTAAGACATGTTTGTAAAGGATGGGTTGTATATTATTCATATCCAGAATGATATCAAGTCCTTAAACATCATTTTTAAATCATCAACTGATAATTATACTTGAATGGATACGATGGAGAATGAATCTCATCGTGTTCGTGGAGACCGTAGTCCGTACGTACGCACGAGTGACAATATCATTCTTTTGATATTAAAATAATATATAAATGGATGGTATATCATATATACAGAATCATTAACATGTTATATTTATTATTTACATGAGTTACACATCATTATTATACCCATCCAAATAATATTATATTGAATAACAATTACACCACGACGTGGAGACGGTAGTCCATACGTACGCACGTATGGTGACATGTTATTCAAAGGGTGGATAGAATAATGAATATGGTTGTACCATATTTATAATAACATCACAGTATATGTGAGATACTGGAGTTATTATTTTAGAATGGTAAGAACAAAGGAAGAAGAAGTGGAAGAAGAAATGAATTTGGAGAAGGGTGGTGAAATCATTACCTCATCTTCGGGTTCTTCCTTTTGATTTGATCAAAAGGGCTCCTTAGGTTGGCTTTCTGATCAAACTAAGGCCTCTAGGTTGTAGTGATGGATGTTGGGAGAGTATTTGGGCAGAGTTTGGCCGAACCAAAAGGCTTTAGAGGTGTTAAGAAATGAGAAGGAGGAGTGCCCTTTTATAATAGGGGTGAGGGGCACCTTTGGAAAAGCTAGAAATATTAATTTATAATAAATTCATATTCGGTTTCTAATGGCTCCAAAGTTAATTATTCAAAGTTTAAGGTGGGGATAGGTCGAAAACCACTCAACCAATAGAATTTAGACAGGTTTGGGTACTTATATTAACCTTATCTTTAAGTATTAACTCTAAGTTAATTAGTTTCACTTTTACAATGTCTCTTTGTATTTTTATATAATATGGTTAATAAACTTACTATATACATCAAAGAGACCCCCAAGTGGTACATTAATGATGAACCTATCATGATATAAGTCTCTTGGCCGATCCTTAGATTTTTAGTAATTTAATATCAATTAATAATATAATATTTGTTTTAAGAACTCTTTTATGTCAAGTTTGACACTATTCAATAGTTTATTTTTGTGAAACTCATAACAGATTTATTACTTAGAAAAAATTCAATTAAATCAATACTAATATATCATATAATCCTAGAAAATTAGTTTAATTCATTAAAAGTTTCATATTATATTTATTTGGGTATTTATAATATCAATTATTTAAATTTTTCACTATTATAGTAATTACTGCATCATCATTGTGTCATAAATAAAATAAATTATTTAATGTCTAAAATTTATAAATAAAATATAATAATGTAGGAAATCTTTTTATATTTCTAATTAATAATTATAATCTAAAATCCAACATATATAAACCTATGTAACAATTGTTTTTCTAAAAGATATATGCTTGTGTCATTTTTGTATTCATTTTGACTTAATTAAAATAAAGTGTCATTATCACTTACAAGTGGATCCATGGGGTCCCAAAATAGACCCAAAGATGCTCATGGTCGACCATGTATCAACCAATAGGTTTAAGACACGTTTTAGCGTAATTTAGTATTATTATAATATTATTTTTTTAAACCTTATTTACCGGATTTACCCTTAACCATGGTAAATAAAATATTTACCGCAGTAATTATTCAAAATGTCTAAAAATAAAAGTTACCTATTTACACAATTTGAACATACTGAATCCAAATATGGAATCCATTTTTCTAAATTCAAAACACAGAAGTGGCAGAAATTAATTTAAAATTAATTCCCGCTGTCAAAACAAAAAGCGTGTTTTTAAGAGATAATAACTATCAAAAGATTGACACTTGTTTATGTTCGTTTTAATTGTAAAATTATGTCTAATGACCAACATTATATTAAATTGTAAAAATATATTCTAAATATACTTTAAAACCAATCAAATTTATAATTTATCACTATTAATTATTTTGATTAAAAAAGTTGTTTTTAATTAAAATTTAGTAATTTTCACTATTCATCAAAATATGAAAGTTATCCGAAAAGTACCAAAATTTCACCTTAGGCTAAATTCGATATTCCAAATCCAAAAATGAAGTCCATTTCAAAATATAAAATATATATAATTTCAAAATTTAGGTATTAATATTCATAACGGCTAGTTTGATCGGTTGTGGTGTGTGTTAAAACTCGAAGTTGCGTACAACACACGCTACTGTTTTATTCAAAGGAAAGCGTACCGTGGAAGCTTGGGATGTTTCATTTTAAATTTTTTGATGTCCCCATTTAGTCAAAAAGTTTAAAATATTGTATTTAAAAAGATTTCACTATTAGAAGTTGATAAAAGTGAAATACTGAAAATGAATCCGTTCTTGCATTATGACTACGAAACTCATAATAGGGATTCTAAAATTATAAGGATTATATAAAGTTCAAAATGTAGTTAATACTATTCATGACCTCTTTTAACAGTGTGATTGAACTCGGTGTTGCGTGTAGTGCAAGTTATTGAATTATTTTTAAGAAATAACACACTCTGAAATCCTGGGGTGTTACATTCTCCCCTCCTTCAATAAATTGCGTCCTCGCAATATGAAATTGTTCTTCGAAAATAAAAGGTTGAAAGTAGAAAATATATTTGTGGGAAAACCCACATCGGAAATTGGGTTACTAAAATTTAGTCTTAATATGAGGAAAAGAGAAATGAAAGGGTCACCACCAAATTATGATCTTGATTAGGAGAACATTGGTGGCAATTAGAGACATATAATTGGAGGAAAAACGTAAATATTTATAGGTAGTGATTGAGGTCATCAATCACTAAAAGTATAAAATTGAGGTCCTTAAACTCATCAATCTATGATGATTTGAAGTACCATCGGTTCAACAAAATATAGGGTATTGGGATAACACATTTTTGACGTTTCAAAATATCTTAGTTGAAATCCCACATCGAAAAATGAATTAATGAGGCCTCTATTTAAAATAAAGAGTGGAAAGTATGAAGATTACTGAAAATAACACATACTAGGGTTCCATGTAGGAAAATATGGATATGGAGGAGAAATCTAACCATCAATCATCTGATGGAGAGTGGTAGAGAACATGGCTATGAAAAGGCCAACAATCCCAAAGCCATAAATTAGTGATGATTTAAGGTACCATCTAGGACAAAATTTTTGTTCTAAGTTCCTTTTCTTAATGATGAGGAATTTATTTATGAGATTGGATAAGATCATAAGGAGATATACTTACTTTAAAATTAGAGTTTTAAACCTTAATAAATTTCTACCAAAAACTCATCATTCACTCGTAAAAAAAATTCTATTTATACTATTCATAGAGGTTTCCAAAATAAACGAATTTATAATTCATCTACCAGATCTTTTAAAAACTACTTTATTTAATCCAGGAAATCTCGTGGGATAGTGTTAGGTGATACACCCTTGTCGCCCTTCGGTTGTGGGTTCAAGTCTTGCGGCCTTGCCGGACGCGACGGGTTGCCGCCCGACCTCCGGGTTTTCCTTTTATGGTAATCCAAAATAATCCAAACTAGAACTATCCAAAATACTTCTGTCCAAACTCACAGTCCAACATTTATAAGGAAGGTAAACATAATATAGATCCTTTTTACCCTGCAATAGCATATGAATACCTTCATCTTGTATTCTTTTAATAAACTGAAACATCTTGAATTACCATATTCCTTATTGATTACATTCATGCTCCCCTATTCCATATAGAATGCTGGATATACTTCATTAATCCAAAAATGTTTTAAACCCCAACAATGATGGAATATACAAATCATTAATTAGTTCCAAGGTAGTCAAGAATATCCAATATAATTTATCCAAAACAATCACATATTATTCCAAAATCACTACCTCAGTATCAGAACTATATTATGATTTGTCATTCTCTCAACCATATATTTTCCAAAAATTTATCCTACTATTGAGTCACTTTTCTTTGTTCCACATAATCTCAAGTCCTTAATGAAATAGTACTGCAGTACAATCCTTATATACTCCATAATTATTATAACAAGTACATTGTTGATACAACACTCAATTGACATAATCAACATAAGAACTCTAATCATTCCTCTTCATCTGTGGTAGTATCATAACTTGGTTATTATCCAATAACATCATTTGCGGCATAGTCTGATGACTGGGACATAGGTTCGCGTAGTCTCCAAACTCCTTGCAAATGAAGCATTGTACATTTAAAACCATTTTCTTACCCTTGCAGTCACGTACTTTGTGCCCTTTTCCTCCACACTTATAACAAAATCCCATTCATTTCAGGCAAGTTCTATGGTGTTTCTTTCCACAGTTACCACATATGGGAAAATTCTTCTTTTCCCTCTTCCCTGTATCCATCTTTCTCTCTTCCATCCTTTTCTTCTCTTGCTTCCCTTCAAAGCCATAGGACTCAGTAAACTCTTTACATATCTTATCAACACATGTTATTATTTCTTCATATGATGATAATACATGGGAGACTATTTCTCTTATAAATTCTAGCTTAAGACCATGAAAGATATGATCCTTCCTTCTCTTTGAATCATGTGTATTTCTGGAGTTCTCATTCCTTCTACTGGGCGCTATTTCTATACCATGGCATAAACTAGATCAGTTTATGAATCAAAACACATAATCCCATACTTATAAAACACTTAACATAAATTGAACTATTTATGGATATAATCCATAATCATAAAAATGTCTCATTTGAGGATGTATATACTCATAAACCCTTCATAATGGTTTGTAAAGAAAATGAGAATTATCCTAAGCATATCCCTCGGGAGTGTCGTAACCAAGAGTGCAGCAATGCCCGTTGTCGTGCACCAGTTCCCGTTCGAGTCTAGCTCAAAGCGGTGTTTTCGGGTTTTACCCCTTGGTACATCTGTGCCAGAGCCGCCTCTACCTGCTCATATCCAGACAGGGATGTATTGCTCGGAAAACTCACAAAATCTCTACAATACCAAAATTCTAGGAAGTTCTTCTATACTAATCCTCAAAGTTCATCTTAGGTCTACGTTCTCTAATCAGAGTTTATCTAAATCTAGCTTCCAAGGTTTGTACTAAACTTCCTCTGGTACCAACTGTAACGCCCCGACCCCAGTTACCCAGAGTCGGTGCATTATTACATAACATTGGCATGATCACAAGAAAGATCAAATCTCGAAATACCGATTGGTTTAGTAGCCTTGGAAACACTAGATATATTCATAAGTTTTACATTACATCATAAAATGAAAAACTACTACAACAATATAATGTTTCCACAATCCACACTATTAACCCCTCATAAAATCCCTGCAGGTCATTCATAACTTACTTCTTCACATCCTGGGAAAAATAAAACATAGAAAAGGGGGGAGCTCAAATGCCCAGTAAGGATAACAATATAGCGGAAACTTTCATAAATAAGAATAAACATTTAAGGCAATGTATAACTAAAACAAAAGCCTTTTAAATATGAACTTTCAACATAGTATGGCAAAAGTAAAATGAAATAATTCCATTTACTTATTCACATGGATATTCTACTAATCGAATAATCACATGCAAAAATCAATAACAACTTACATAATGTTGGAATGCATAATGCCAGACTATCATAACCACATAGTCAAGGCCTCGTGCCAAGACTACAAATAAGATTTTGTCAAGGCCTTGTGCCAAGTCACTAGTTTGTCTCATGAGACCTACCGATGCATCGAGGAGCTATAGCGGGCTCCACCCGTCACTTACTAAGTCCAATGCATTCCCATATGAAAAGGTTTAAACATAACATAAACATTCGTATTAAAACTAGCATACGAAATGTCAATAATTTCACCATAAACTATGAATGGTATAAAAATAGCACATCCACAGTCAAACATATCACAAAACCTTCAATACAATATAGAAGCTTTGTATTACAATAAATCAACTTCAAATAAGCGTAAAATCCATCAAAGGATGTTGACATAGATGAAATCAAAATTCTTTTTAAAGAAATATCTCTTCTTATTTTGAAATCATTTAAGATACATATAAAATAAAAAATTTTCTTTGAAAATATTCTTATAAGCTTGTAAGGGAAGTTTTGAAGATTTTATAACGGCGGAAATTAGCCGCACCCGCTGTATAAGTTAAAAAAAACATTCTTACCTTAATTCTGTCGAAAAGGTTAAAAAGGGACCTTGTTTTGAAAATGACGGAAAGATTCCTTTATAAACCACTTATAAAAGTCAAAAAGGGTATAAATGACTTTAACTCATATTCTAGTAAATAGTAAAAATGTTTTGAAATACATTTTTAAGAAACATGGATGTGGATGATAAAGATATCCTAGTAGATTATTACGTATAAACAACCTCGCATAATGAAGAGATTGTGAAATAACCCTTACCTTGTACTTTTCCTTGGTTGGGGTAGGTTAACCTCCTGTATAATGGTGAAATAGTTGTTATTAAATTATAAAAGAATCATATATATTAATATGATATCATATATGATCTTTTAACATTGATTTGTTAATAATATCTTAGAATTATCGTTGTTTCGGGAGTTAACTTACTCATTTTCTTTTATATGTTTTGTTACGTAAGACATGTTTGTAAAGGATAGGTTGTATATTATTCATATCCAGAATGATATAAAGTCCTTAAACATCATTTTTAAATCATCAAATGATAATTATACTTGAATGGATACGATGGAGAATGAATCTCATCGCGTTCGTGGAGACGGTAGTCCGTACGTACGCACGAGCGACAATATCATTATTTTGATATTAAAATAATATATAAATGGATGGTATATCATATATACAGAATCATTAACATGTTATATTTATTATTTACAAGAGTTACACATCATTATTATACCCATCCAAATAATATTATATTGAATAACAATTACACCACGACGTGGAGACGGTAGTCCGTACGTACGCACGTATGGTGACATGTTATTCAATGGGTGGATAGAATACTGAATATGGTTGTACCATATTTATAATAACATCACAGTATATGTGAGATACTGGATTTATTATTTTATAATGGTAAGAACAAAGGATGAAGAAGTGGAAGAAAAAATGAATTTGGAGAAGGGTGGTGAAATCATTACCTCTTCTTCGGGTTCTTCCTTTTGATTTGATCAAAAGGGCTCCTTAGGTTGGCTTTCTGATCAAACTAAGGCCTCTAGGTTGTATTGAGGGATGTTGGGAGAGTATTTGGGCAGATTTTGGCCGAACCAAAAGGCTTTAGAGGTGTGAAGAAATGAGAAGGAGGAGTGCCCTTTTATAAGAGGGGTGAGGGGCACCTTTGGAAAAGCTAGAAATATTAATTTATAATAAATTCATATTCGGTTTGTAATGGCTCCAAAGTTGATTATTCAAAGGTTAAGGTGGGGATAGGTCGAAAACCACTCAACCAATAGAATTTAGACAGGTTTGGGTACTTATATTAACCTTATCTTTAAGTATTAACTCTAAGTTAATTAGTTTCACTTTTACAATGTCTCTTTGTATTTTTATATAATATGGTTAATAAACTTACTATATACATCCAAGAGACCCCCAAGTGGTACCTTAATGATGAACCTATCATGATATAAGTCTCTTGTCCTAACATTAGGTTTTTAGTAATTTAATATCAATTGATAATGTAATATTTTTTTAAGAACTCTTTTATGTCAATTTTGACACTATTCAATAGTTGATTTTTGTGAAACTCATAAAAGATTTATTACTTAGAACAAAGTCAATTAAATCAATACTAATATATCATAGTATCCTAGAAAATTAGTTTAATTCATTAAAAGTTTCATATTATATTTATTTGGGTATTTATAATATCAATTATTTTAATTTTTCACTATTATAGTAATTACTGCATCATCATTGTGTCATAAGTAAAATAAATTATTTAATGTCTAAAAATTATAAATAAAATATCATTATGTAAGAAATCGTTTTAGATTTCTAATGAATATTTATAATCTAAAATCCAACATATATAACCCTATGTAACAATTGTTTTTCTAAAAGATATATGCTTGTGTCATTTTTGTATTCATTTTGACTTAATTAAAGTAGTGTCATTATCACTTACAAGTGGATCCATGGGGTCCCAAAATAGACCCAAAGATGCTCATGGTAGACCATGTATCAACCAATAGGTTTAAGACACGTTTTAGGGTAATTTAGTATTATTATAATATTAAATTTGTAACCCTTATTTACCGGATTTACCCTTAACCATGGTAAATAAAATATTTACCGCAGTAATTATTCAAAATGTCTAAAAATAAAAGTTACCTATTTACACAATTTGAACATCATGATTCCAAATATGGAATCCATTTTTCTAAATTCAAAACACAGAAGTGGCAGAAATTAATTTAAAATTATTTCCCGCTGTCAAAACAAAAAGCGTGTTTTTAAGAGATAATAACTATCAAAAGATTGACACTTGTTTATGTTCGATTTAATTGTAAAATTATGTCTAATGACCAACATTATATTAAATTGTAAAAATATATTCTAAATATACTTTAAAACTACTCAAATTCATAATTTATCACTATTAATTATTTTGATTAAAAAAGTTGTTTTTAATTAAAATTTAGTAATTTTCACTATTCATCAAAATATGAAAGTTATCCGAAAAGTACCAAAATTTCACCTTAGGCTAAATTCGATATTCCGAATCCAAAAATGAAGTCCATTTCAAAATATAAAATATATATAATTTCAAAATTTAGGTATTACTATTCATAACGGCTAGTTTGATCGGTTGTGGTGTGTGTTAAAACTCGAAGTTGCGTACAACACACGCTACTGTTTTATTCAAAGGAAAGCGTACCGTGGAAGCTTGGGATGTTTCATTTTAAATTTTTTGATGTCCCTATTTAGTCAAAAAGTTTAAAATATTGTATTTAAAAAGGTTTCACTATTAGAAGTTGATAAAAGTGAAATACTGAAAATGAATCTGTTCTTGCATTATGACTACGAAACTCATAATAGGGATTCTAAAATTATAAGGATTATATAATGTTCAAAATGTAGTTAATACTATTCATGACCTCTTTTAACGGTGTGATTGAACTCGGTGTTGCGTGTAGTGCAAGTTATTGAATTATTTTTAAGAAATAACACACTCTGAAATCCTGGGGTGTTACATTCTCCCCTCCTTCAATAAATTGCGTCCTCGCAATTTGAAATTGTTCTTCGAAAATAAAAGGTTGAAAGTAGAAAATATATTTTTGGGAAAACCCACATCGGAAATTGGGTTACTAAAATTTAGTCTTAATATGAGGAAAAGAGAAATGAAAGGGTCACCACCAAATTATGATCTTGATTAGGAGAACATTGGTGGCAATTAGAGACATATAATTGGAGGAAAAACGTAAATATTTATAGGTAGTGATTGAGGTCATCAATCACAAAAAGTATAAAATTGAGGTCCTTAAACTCATCAATCTATGATGATTTGAAGTACCATCGGTTCAACAAAATATAGGGTATTGGGATAACACATTTTTGACGTTTCAAAATATCTTAGTTGAAATCCCACATCGAAAAATGAATTAATGAGGCCTCTATTTAAAATAAAGAGTGGAAAGTATGAAGATTACCGAAAATAACACATACTAGGGTTCCATGTAGGAAAATATGGATAGGGAGGAGAAATCTAACCATCAATCATCCGATGGAGAGTGGTAGAGAACATAGCTATGAAAAGGCCAACAATCCCAAAGCCATAAATTAGTGATGATTTAAGGTACCATCTAGGACAACATTTTTGTTCTAAGTTCCTTTTCTTAATGATGAGGAATTTATTTATGAGATTGGCTAAGATCATAAAGAGATATACTTACTTTAAAATTAGAGTTTTAAACCTTAATAAATTTCTACCAAAAACTCATCATTCACTCGTAAAAAAAATTCTATTTATACTATTCATAGAGGTTTCCAAAATAAACGAATTTATAATTCATCTACCAGATCTTTTAAAAACTACTTTATTTAATCCAGGAAATCTCGTGGGATAGTGGTAGGTGATACAACCTTGTCGCCCTTCGGTTGTGGGTTCAAGTCTTGTGGCCTTGCCGGACACGACGGGTTGTCGCCCGACCTCCGGGTTTTCTTTTTATGGTAATCCAAAATAATCCAAACTAGAACTATCCAAAATACTTCTGTCCAAACTCACAGTCCAACATTTATAAGGAAGGTAAACATAATATAGATCCTTTTTACCCTGCAATAGCATATGAATACCTTCATCTTGTATTCTTTTAATAAACTGAAACATCTTGAATTACCATATTCCTTATTGATTACATTCATGCTCCCCTATTCCATATGGAATGCTGGATATACTTCATTAATCCAAAAATGTTTTAAACCCCAACAATGATGGAATATACAAATCATTAATTAGTTCCAAGGTAGTCAAGAATATCCAATATAATTTATCCAAAACAATCACATATTATTCCAAAATCACTACCTCAGTATCAAAACTATATTATGATTTATCATTCTCTCAACCATATATTTTCCAAAAATTTATCCTGCTATTGAGTCACTTTTCTTTGTTCCACATAATCTCAAGTCCTTAATGAAATAGTACTGCAGTACAATCCTTATATACTCCATAATTATTATAACAAGTACATTGTTGATACAACACTCAATTTACATAATCAACATAAGAACTCTAATCTTTCCTCTTCATCTGTGGTAGTATCATAACTTGGTTATTATCCAATAACATCATTTGCGGCATAGTCTGATGACTGGGACATTGGTTCGCGTAGTGTCCAAACTCCTTGCAAATGAAGCATTGTACATTTAAAACCATTTTCTTACCCTTGCAGTCACGTACTTTGTGCCCTTTTCCTCCACACTTATAACAAACTCCCATTCCTTTCAGGCAAGTTCCAGGGTGTTTCTTTCCACAGTTACCACATATGGGAAAATTCTTCTTTTCCCTCTTCCCTTTATCCATCTTTCTCTCTTCCATCCTTTACTTCTCTTGCTTCCCTTCAAAGCCATAGGACTCAGTAAACTCTTTACATATCTTATCAACACATGATATTATTTCTTCATATGATGATAATACATGAGAGACTATTTCTCTTATAAATTCTAGCTTAAGACCCTGAAAGATATGATCCTTCCTTCTCTTTGAATCATGTGTATTTCTGGAGTTCTCATTCCTTCTACTGGGCGCCATTTCTATACCATGGCATAAACTAGATCAGTTTATGAATCAAAACACATAATCCCATACTTATAAAACACTTAACATAAATTGAACTATTTATGGATATAATCTATAATCATAAAAATGTCTCATTTGAGGATGTATATACTCATAAACCCTTCATAATGGTTTGTAAAGAAAATGAGAATTATCCTAAGCATATCCCCCGGGAGTGTCGTAACCAAGAGTGCAGCAAGGCCCGTTGTCGTGCACTAGTTCCCGTTCGAGTCTTGATCAAAGCGGTGTTTTCGGTTTTTACCCCTAGGTACATCTGTTCCAGAGCCGCCTCTACCTGCTCGTATCCAGACAGGGATGTATTGCTCAGAAAACTCACAAAATCTCTACAATACCAAAATTCTAGGACGTTCTTCTATACTAATCCTCAAAGTTCATCTTAGGTCTACGTGCTCTAATCAGAGTTTATCTAAATCTAGCTTCCAAGGGTTGTACTAAACTTCCTCTGATACCAACTGTAACGCCCCGACCCCAGTCACCCAGAGTCTGTGCATTATTACATAACATTGGCATGATCACAAGAAAGATCAAATCTCGAAAGACCGATTGGTTTAGTAGCCTTGGGAACACTAGATATATTCATAAGTTTTACATTACATAATAAAATGAAAAACTACTACAACAACATAATGTTTCCAAAATCCACACTATTAACCCCTCATAAAATCCCTGCAGGTCATTCATAACTTACTTCTTCACATCCTGGGAAAAATAAAACATAGAAAAGGGGTGAGCTCAAATGCCCAGTAAGGATAACAATATAGCAGAAACTTTCATAAATAAGAATAAACATTTAAGGCAATGTATAACTAAAACAAAAGCCTTTTAAATATGAACATTCAACATAGTATGGCAAAAGTAAAATGAAATAATGCCATTTACATATTCACATGGATATTCTACTAATCGAATAATCACATGCAAAAATCAACAACCACTTTCATAATGTTGGAATGCATAATGCCAGACTATCATAACCACATAGTCAAGGCCTCGTGCCAAGACTACAAATAAGATTTTGTCAAGGCCTTGTGCCAAGACACTAGTTTGTCTCATGAGACCTACCGATGCATCGAGGAGCTATAGCGGGCTCCACCCGTCACTTACTAAGTCCAATGCATTCCCATATGAAAAGGTTTAAACATAACATAAACATTCGTATTAAAAATAGCATACGAAATGTCAATAATTTCACCATAAACTATGAATGGTATAAAAATAGCACATCCACAGTCAAACATATCACAAAACCTTCAATACAATATAGAAGCTTTGTATTAAAATAAATCAACTTCAAATAAGCGTAAAATCCATCAAAGGATGTTGACATAGATGAAATCAAAATTCTTTTTAAAGAAATATCTCTTTTTATTTTGAAATCATTTAAGATCCATATAAAATAAAACATTTTCTTTGAAAATATTCTTATAAGCTTGTAAGGGAAGTTTTGAAGATTTTATAACGGCGGAAATTAGCCGCACCCGCCGTATAAGTTAAAAAAAACATTCTTACCTTAATTCTGTCGAAAAGGTTAAAAAGGGACCTTGTTTTGAAAACGACGGAAAGATTCCTTTATAAACCACTTATAAAAGTCAAAAAGGGTATAAATGACTTTAACTCATATTCTAGTAAATAGTAAAAATGTTTAGAAATACATTTTTAAGAAACATGGATGTGGATGATAAAGATATCCCAGTAGATTATTACGTATAAACAACCTCGGATAATGAAGAGATTGTGAAATAACCCTTACCTTGTACTTTTCCTTGGTTGGGGTAGGTTAACCTCCTGTATAATGGTGAAATAGTTGTTATTAAATTATACAAGAATCATATATATTAATATGATATCATATATGATCTTTTAACATTGATTTGTTAATAATATCTTAGAATTATCGTTGTTTCGGGAGTTAACTTACTCATTTTCTTTTATATGTTTTGTTACATAATACATGTTTGTAAAGGATAGATTGTATATTATTCATATCCAGAATGATATTAAGTCCTTAAACATCATTTTTAAATCATCAAATGATAATTATACTTGAATGGATACGATGGAGAATGAATCTAATCGCGTTCGTGGAGACGGTAGTCCGTACGTACGCACGAGCGACAATATCATTCTTTTGATATTAAAATAATATATAAATGGATGGTATATCATATATAAAGAATCATTAACATGTTATATTTAGTATTTACATGAGTTACACATCATTATTATACCCATCCAAATAATATTATATTGAATAACAATTACACCACGACGTGGAGACGGTAGTCCGTACGTACGCACGTATGGTGACATGTTATTCAAAGGGTGGATAGAATACTGAATATGGTTGTACCATATTTATAATAATATCACAGTATATGTGAGATACTAGAGTTATTATTTTAGAATGGTAAGAACAAAGGAAGAAGAAGTGGAAGAAGAAATGAATTTGGAGAAGGGTGGTGAAATCATTACCTCTTCTTCGGGTTCTTCCTTTTGATTTGATCAAAAGGGATCCTTAGGTTGGCTTTATGATCAAACTAAGGCCTCTAGGTTGTAGTGGGGGATTTTGGGAGAGTATTTGGGCAGAGTTTGGCCGAACCAAAAGGCTTTAGAGGTGTGAAGAAATGAGAAGGAGGAGTGCCCTTTTATAAGAGGGGTGAGGGGAACCTTTGGAAAAGCTAGAAATATTAATTTATAATAAATTCATATTCGGTTTTTAATGGCTCCAAAATTGATTATTCAAAGGTTAAGGTGGGGATAGGTCTAAAACCACTCAACGAATAGAATTTAAACAGGTTTGGGTACTTATATTAACCTTATCATTAAGTATTAACTCTAAGTTAATTAGTTTCACTTTTACAATGTCTCTTTGTATTTTTATATAATATGGTTAATAAACTTACTATATACATCCAAGAGACCCCCAAGTGGTACATTAATTATGAACCTATAATGATATAAGTCTCTTGGCCGAACCTTTGATTTTTAGGAATTTAATATCAGTTAATAATATAATATTTGTTTTAAGAACTCTTTTATGTCAATTTTGACACTATTCAATAGATGATTTTTTTGAAACTCATAACAGATTTATTACTTCGAACAAAGTCAATTAAATCAATCCTAATATATCATATTATCCTAGAAAATTAGTTTAATTCATTAAAAGTTTCATATTATATTTATTTGGGTATTTATAATATCAATTATTTTAATTTTTCACTATTATAGTAATTACTGCATCATCATTGTGTCATAAATAAAATAAATTATTTAATGTCTAAAAATTATAAATAAAATATCATTATGTAGGAAATCCTTTTAGCCTTCTAATTAATATTTATAATCTAAAATCCAACATATATAAACCTATGTAACAATTGTTTTTCTAAAAGATATATGCTTGTGTCATTTTTGTATTCATTTTGACTTAATTAAAATAAAGTGTCATTATCACTTACAAGTGGATCCATGGGGTCCCAAAATAGACCCAAAGATGCTCATGGTCGACCATGTATCAACCAATAGGTTTAAGACACGTTTTAGGGTAATTTAGTATTATTATAATATTATTTTTTTAACCTTTATTTACCGGATTTACCCTTAACCATGGTAAATAAAATATTTACCGCAGTAATTATTCAAAATGTCTAAAAATAAAAGTTACCTATTTACACAATTTGAACATCCTGATTCCAAATATGGAATCCATTTTTCTAAATTCAAAACACAGAAGTGGCAGAAATTAATTTAAAATTAATTCCCGCTGTCAAAACAAAAAGCGTGTTTTTAAGAGATAATAACTATCAAAAGATTGACACTTGTTTATGTTCGGTTTAATTGTAAAATTATGTCTAATGACCAACATTATATTAAATTGTAAAACTATATTCTTAATATACTTTAAAACCACTCAAATTCATAATTTATCACTATTAATTATTTTGATTAAAAAAGTTGTTTTTAATTAAAATTTAGTAATTTTCACTATTCATCAAAATATGAAAGTTATCCGAAAAGTACCAAAATTTCACCTTAGGCTAAATTCGATATTCCGAATCCAAAAATGAAGTCCATTTCAAAATATAAAATATATATAATTTCAAAATTTAGATATTACTATTCATAACGGCTAGTTTGATCGGTTGTGGTGTGTGTTAAAACTCGAAGTTGCGTACAACACACGCTACTGTTTTATTCAAAGGAAAGCGTACCGTGGAAGCTTGGGATGTTTCATTTTAAATTTTTTGATGTCCCCATTTAGTCAAAAAGTTTAAAATATTGTATTTAAAAAGGTTTCACTATTAGATGTTGATTAAAGTGAAATACTGAAAATGAATCTGTTCTTGCATTATGACTAAGAAACTCATAATAGGGATTCTAAAATTATAAGGATTATATAAAGTTCAAAATGTAGTTAATACTATTCATTACCTTTTTTAACGGTGTGATTGAACTCGGTGTTGCGTGTAGTGCAAGTTATTGAATTATTTTTAAGAAATAACACACTCTGTAATCCTGGGGTGTTACAAATTACCACTATTGGATTAAATGGTAAAAATATTTTCTAATTACACTGTATATCCAATTAGAAATATCATCTATCCATACAATTAAAATAGATGAAAAAACAGTTTTGATGTAAAATGCAATATTTTTCACTATTCATTAAAAATTGAACACTGTCAGCAAAATACCAAAAATTTATCCAATGTAAATTTCAATGTCCCAATTCTTAATAATATGTTTACTTTGACAAATAAAGCTTATAAAATTGTCAAAAGTTATATTTAAAAATGGTTTTCCATCAAATGGTGATAAAACAATCTTTTTAAACTATTAGAGTATATTATGCTTAAAATTGGATTTATTCTCATTTTAAGCCTCTAATGCACTATCTAATTCATAAATAGATATAGATATGAAAATATATTATTATTTTACTTACTTGGGATGTTACAAAGACTAAATGGTGAATTGTCTATGGAGGACCATCAAAATTACTACTACTTATCCTATAGTTTTGAAAAAGGATAGTAGGTTTTTGAGCTTCCATAGATAGGTGTCCAAGAGATTCAAAACTCAAGAATTATATATATATGAATTTTATATTAACTCTTCATTTTCCAGTCACTATGGGTGAAGAAACATTTTGGATTAATTCTTTTGAGTGACTAGGGAATATTTTTAGGGAAAATACTTTCATGTAAAAAATCATTACTGAAACTCTCCCATGATACGACTGTAATTTTATGATAGGCTTCTAGATGATTGTTCAGGTTTTCTTCTTGAATTTGAGTAGAATGTTTAATATTTTTATTACAACCTAGTGGAATAGGTGTATGTTCCCAATCAAGTTGTCCCTAATTGTGTATGTTTTCCCCATGAAAGGATTGGATAGGAAAAACATGTCTGTTTCTGCTCTATGGTGACATGCTGAGGGGAATCCCCCTTATGAGGATGGATTTTTATATCCAACCAACATTAAAAAATATTTTCACTGCAATTATGTCTGGGTAGGTATGTTGGATGAGGGATTATATTTTATTATTCCCATTAACCATTTTTAGGATGCGTTTGGTTACATCAGATACATGAATAGGGATATATTTCCATTCTGCATTTGGATAAGGGGTATGGCCATGACCACATCCTCTATTTCCATCCAGTGGATACCAAGAGTATTCATGTGTGGGGTAAAAGAGTTTAGCCTCCTCCCATTCACTGTCATTGCCTTCCTATGAACTACTATGTGTTCTTCTAGTTGATGTTACCTGAATGTTTGATAATTTTGGGAAGGTGTGTGTGACAACTCATTGTGTGACACTAGATTTGATTAGAGGAATTTATTGGACATTAAAAGATGATGCTTCTGGTATTCCATGTTATTGAGGGAAGTTATGTGTTAATTATCATTCTTTTACACAATATTTAAATAGTGAACATACTATGATTCATCCATGTCGATATTCTAGAAAATAGTATTAGTTTGGGAAGGTGAATGTGATCACTCTATGTTTTTCCCAAAATTTGTTCGGTGGATATCTCTATGGGGTATAGATATGTATCCTTATTCCTTATTGGAAGCTTTCTTCCCCCGATGGGCTGTATTGTGTTCCCTGGTCAACTAGACATTGGACAAACATCTGAGGATGGAACCCCCATAATGCATAGGGTTCACTACCTTGTAGTGTTTAAAATAATGACTACTTTATGGATACCTAGGGAAGAAACACTATTTATTCACGATGATTTCTCCCATGTAATCTTGATCATTCTTCTTATTATAAGGGTGGTTCTATTTGTTTCATAACAGGGAGAAGAACCCAATACAATTTTAGGTGGTGATTGGTGTAATTACCCTATAGACAACCTACCATTGTTAATTTAACAGTGATGGGATTTGTGAGATAGAGGTCCTATCGTGTGGCCTCTATGTCCAGTATGGTTCTATTCTAATGACATTCTGAGACCAATGATTTCTATTCCAATCATTTAATATACTAGAATGGAGATGATGAACACTACCTGGATGAAAAATTACTGTGAATGATAGTTATGGCATACATATGTGATAGATTGTACAATTCCATTTGATTGGAATGAAGATCCTAAAAGAAGTTCGGGAATGGTTCATGAAAAATATAAACAATAATATCCTATCAATTAATCTTCTAATTAAAAAGATATGCATGATTTATATTTTTATTCCCTCTTTTATTTCATGATCGAAATATGTATGATAGATGGGTGACAACAATATCTTTATGAAGCCTTCTAATTATGTTCAATGTTTTAATTTCTGATGAAAATAGAGTTTTTCTCAATGATCGATTAAAGGGGGTATATTTTTTGGAAATAAATAAGGTCATGTTTTATATTTTGAAAGGTCTCCAATGGTTTTGGTTCATGGATCAAAAAACAGCCAATATATATCCTATCAATGATAAGTCATCAACCTTCATACTAGTGTTAGACATTTTTTGGGATGCTTGGAAAATTATATTTAATAAATCACAATGGTTAAGAGGATTCGATGTCTAGATCATCACACCATTTTGGGCATATAGTTTCATAACCCTAAACAATCTAATCGATATAAGATATGTTTTTGGATCCTTTATTAAATATGAATTATGATGCAGGTCTGCCTTGATAATAAGAATAAACTATTTGAATGCACATATCATAGAATCATCAGTATTTATATGAGGTACTTCATCAATACATATAATTTTATGTATATATTGGTCATCATTGATTATATCCTCTTATATACTAACTAGATATCCCTTTTTCATCTTATTATGATGTAGTTTTTGAGCCAAATGATGGGGTGTTGTAGACTGAATCATTATCGTGGGAGATGGGAGTGGTTTTGATGTCGGGATCAGACACATAGATGGGTATCCAATGTATCATTGTGAAATTAATCTGAACACTCATAGTTTAGTACCACATAATTTGGCACATCATAACTTTAATGATCATGTGATATGGACCAAACCACGAAGTTAAGTATCATGTGGCAAGGAAATTGATCCAAAAGGTTCCAATTCAATGTTTGATGTGGTACTTTATTCAAAGTAGCACATGGATCCTATATGGGATATGGATTGCCAGAAAGAGTATGAATCTACTGATAATGAGTCATAGAAATAATTATAGATGATTTGGGGTATTGCTTTTATCATTATGGAATCATCCGATGTATCAAATTTGGAGTAGAATAAAATCCCATGATGTTTGATTGTAAGGACTCATGCCTATGAAGGCCTTCTGAGGTTTTTTATTTCATTGGAGTCTGTAACTCTTAGAGGATTATGTTTTTTATTTTTACTGATGATAATTCCCTTTTCAGTATGGTGTTTAAAAATGGAATTATTTAAATAAACTTGTTTGTGATTAAGTCATATAATGAATAAGAGGTCCTGAGGTTGGACACTAGGCATTGAGGGACTGCACCTATGGAGGTACTCAAATTGAAGTAGATAGGAAGATCAGTAAAAAGACAATCAGATAAGAAATTCATATTACAGTTTGGTTGTCATTATTGTAGCTAAACTCTATATACACACAATTCATTCATGATGTAAACAACTAAAGGAATTCAAATATTATTTAAACATTACAATCCTTACCCCATTAGTGGAATATGTCGAGGATATAATATAAGAAGAAAGAGAATTGGTGGGCCCCATAGCTATAGTTTTTGTACAACGAATAGTGACATATGAATACCCATATAGGTAGAACCCTCATGAATTGAGAGAGAGGAAAGAATAAATTAGGAAATGTCCTAAAATATTGTCTAGGGTCTGACACAATGAGGGATTCCATAAAATTATTTGTTGTGGAAGAGAAAATGATATCATTCCATGTAATGGGAATAATGATCCTCATCATCCCCTCTTAGAAATAGAGGCTCATGGTCTGAGAGACGATTAGGAGAGGGCATGGAACTATACCTCATGTCAATGAATGGGTGATTCCTTACTCATCCATCATGGACATGAACCTCATGATTGAAGGGATGTGTACTCTAATGCACCCCAAGGACCCTACCTATCAGGTAGGATTGGATAATGACATTTCTGATAAAAGGAATTCATACCAAAATGGGATACATGTTTGTGTTCCTCCTACCATGGTCATGAAATACAAAGGCTTTAATGTATGATTCAATTACCCCCTACATAAGGGATACAAATGAAAAGTATCTATTCAATTGGTGTATAAAAAAGTGAAAAATAGTGGGGATGTCATAGGTACTCTATTATGGAACAAATTTGAATCATTCAGAGCTTGGAAAAAGTAATATGTTCTTTGCGCTAGGGGGCATGGCTACAATTGCATGATCTGTATTGGGAAATAAATCTTCTGGGAATCAACACCTTTGTGGGGATGTGGCCTAGGAACCATAGGTATCCCTTTGTGTCTATGGGTGGGTGTCATGTGGGTATATAATTAAGGAATGAGCCTCTAATATATGGTTGTCCACTAAGATAAATGGGGATTTCAAGTTGGTGTCATGATTTTCGGACTGTGTATGGACATTTATCCCACTCCCCCACCCATTATTCACTCAATTAAATAGTTATTGATGTATTCCCAATGTATTTTTGAGGACATGAGAGAAGGGGTTGTTAGACCATGTATTCCGGGCCTTATTCATATTTCCTCATTATTCAGCATAATTAATTTCACTAGAACAAAAAAAATCCCCTCATTAATTATCACATACTCAAAAATCACTCATTGATTCATGGAATGTTGAAAAATAATCTATAATTAAATACATTTACCAAGGTCACTTTATATCACTTAATTTAGAACAATCTTTATTGTATGAAATTAACACTGTCACTAATATGACAAAATAATATACAAACTAAAAATATAATTTTTTGGAAATTATAGTCAAACACCATAGATCATATAAATGTAGTAAGAATTTATTTAATGTAAAATGTAATAATTTTTTATTTAAGTTCATTATAGTAAATTATTTTATCATATTACTATTTGAAAAAATATAATTGAATAAATTCTACAAACGTTTTAATGATAATGAAATCATAAACCAATAGAAAAATACAAGGAAACATAAAACATCAATTGTGTAGATAATCATACATGTTCTTTAAATTTTATCATAATTATAGTAGTTCCATATTGTATTTAATGTAGGTTAACTTCTACCATAATGTTCATTTATACACCATTGACAGTTTATTTTCATTGATATTTAATTTTATTTTTATTGTCATGTTGAGATTTATGTTAATCGTTTTACTCATTAGAAACTTCATCGTTATTCTTATCAAAATCCAAAGTTTTCATCTTGTTTATAGTTTATTAGGAAAATTATGCTTTCCTACTATATTATATTACATTCAATATTACTACTAAGAGTATGTTTTTAATGTCCCCATCTCAATTTCTCTTATTTATATCAGATGCAGAGGATGATTTGTATTTGGGAACACCTCCATAAATTATTGTGGATACCAACTTTTGATGATGATATATGAGTATTAATGGGGATACTATACCCTCGAGTATAGTTAAATACATATAAAGTTTATTGATAGATAACAATGGTAATGAAAAAGAATCTAAAGTACTGTAAGATATTATCATGATCTGCTAGATAAACTAAATATTAAATCACCTTATATAACAAAAATAAAACTACACATTTCATTTCAATCATAAATATATAAATAGACTTTTCATTGGAATTAAATATAAACTATTTCAAAACATTTCGTAGTCGAGACCAGAAGAACGTAATATCCACAAAAAATAACTCATATCTTGGAATGAACCCAACTCATACTTCAGCTCCAATACGAACACATATAAACATGAAGTATTACAATGTACCCATGGTTCTATGATACGGTTTGAGTAAACCATATTAGAGAATCACAACTATATTCCCCAGAAATAACAAATCAATAAAGATTATTAATGAAGGGTAATGATACATAATAAAACAATAATTAGAAATTAAAAAATATTATTCCATGGGATTGATGATGACACTCGAGAAAATATATACTAACTTCACTCATTTCTTATGTTATTTCATATTGTATAAAATATCAATACCAATTGTTGTAATGGTCACTACACATAATTCTGTCTCAATATCAAAAGAAATCTAGATCAAACAAATAACATAAAATCCTATATTAATATCATATTTTTTAGAATAATTATCTACCTAAAACATTCACTTTCAATTATCATTATATAACCCATATCTTACAATTAATGGTCTAATGGTTGGCATAATTTCCCAAACTATACCATAATCCCTTGATAGTTTGTATGAAACCCAACCATTCTCATGTCACTACCTCTTAATAACATACACTTCCTTTTCCAGTAAGATTCATAAACTATTAACATATATAACATACCACATCATCATGAAAAACAAAGGATGGAATAATCTCTTGACCCATATCATGTAACCCATTTCAGGTCACTAGGAGATATCATTTTTTAGGATATCCTGACCCATTGCAAATATTTCATCACAATCTACATTTTCGTGGTTGGATTGATTTCCAAAACAATATTTCCTAGAATGAATTCAATGTGGTTGGAATGATCCCCAAATCCAATCCATATATCAATTGAATAATTTCCACATTACCATTTTTCCATCATCACTATACCCATATAAAAAAATCCACTGTACACAGGAAACGTAACATGAATAAGCGAAAATATAGGTAATATATATATATACTAATATAAAACATCATTAATATGTAGTTTAGAAGTTCATGATCACATAATAATGTTAGAGGGTCTATTTGTTATCATTGTATTATATTTCATCCAACTTTCCATTAGATTAAAAAATTTGGGTTATTCATAATTGCACAACAAAACCTCCTGACAACTTCAACATTTATTTCCAACAATATTACCAATATATGTCTATTTTTTCATTCGCTAACATATCATGAATGGATCTAATATCACTTATTTAGTTTATTATTCTATAACATGCTAAGAGACACCCCAATTGGGATTTCATCTATAAATTCAATATAAATTGGTAGAAAATCATTGTAATCTAAAACACATCCCTCAACGTAATCATATGTGAAACACTAAAAAATTATCCAAGCCAATTAAATAAATCGAACCCAAAAATTATAATTTACAATTTTCTATAGTCATTTAATCAACCCTATTGATATTCACATATCAAAAAATACATTCCATGATAGAAAATATATGAGAAATGATATGTACCACCGACATAGTCTAAGGATAGTCATTAAATTTGAATATCACAACTTTGTTAATGATAGATATATTAAAATAAATTAACATTAAAATGTCAGAAATATATATGACTGAAAATATCTGTCATAATGAAAAGAAATGATTAGTGTGTAACAGAATTGATGGAATAGAAAAGATAGAGTCACTGTTGACAGAATCAAGGTAGATAAACATTGAAATAATAGACAATATGGAATATAAATATTCATCCTCCCTGAGAATATGTAACTAAATACCTCAATAAAAATTATAACATTTATTATATTAATTCACTATTTTTTAATAATGAAAATTTGTGCCCTCTATATACTCTCTCCACCCCTAGTAATTACTTGATTCTAGCCCATCAACTTGTTTTTCAACTGAGTAGTCACACCCCCTCCCCATATTTGACCATTTCCAACCTACTACTAACAAAATATGTAACTTATAAATTCTATTATTAATATACATGTCCTATTATCCTAAAAAGAGTCCATAAAAAACTCTTATTCTTAAACAGAAAACTATAATATTAAATATTAACTACTATACATTGGTCTAAAATAAATTATATTATGTTTTTAACAACACAATGATCATGAGATTCATAATCAAACAACTATATAGTATCTCATCACTTGTTTGAATCCTTATGTATCTCTATTCCACTATGATGAAAATATCTATATACTACAAATGAATATCAGACTAATACACTCAATTATCTTCCAAAAAATTCATTCAATACCACTATACACATACTAGTGTTACAATATTATTATACTGAATCATTTAACTATAATACCACATTCACACAAGCTATTCCTTGAAGTGAAGTATCTATCGCATAATCATCATCTTCAATGACAATTAAAAGAAAAGGAATGGATTGGTTTCTAAATGGATGATAAATGTTAAATTATTCACACATCACCTAGAAAAACTATAAAGAAGCTATGTTTTATTTCACTATACCTATCTGATCAATGAAAATCTATGACCCTAAATAACATGTGTTGGAATATATATTAACAACTAATTCTATAACATTGAAATCATGATGATGCATATATAAATACATATTCACCCACAAAAAAACATAGTTGATTGAACTAAAAATCGATGTAATAAATCAACATTCCCTACATAGTCTATATAATAAAAAAATGAGTTTTATAATATAAGATATATAATACGTGAATCTTCTTATAGTACATGATTCACGTAGCTCTACCCAACCAAAATTCTAGAAACATTACCTTGTATTTAATCCCATAATGGGTTTCTTATAAATGGAATCCAAATAGATGATTTTATGTGAGATCTCAGTGAAGGGGAATTAACTCCCCCACAATCCTCCAAAAAGAAGGATTCATTCCAATTATATGTACTTAAGTATTAAAATAATATTTTTAAACTCACCACCAATAATAGGATGAAATTAAACACTAATTTTCCACCGATGTTTTGATTTTCTTATGAAATCATCATTATAATCACAATGTGATTTGATCATCTTTTCCTAATATGTGATGCATAAGAATCTAATACAAGTCCATAATCTACCAACCCTATTTTTTTCATAGATCATAGATATTGAAATTCTCTTGGATATAAAGGAATGTGGAGTCCATTTATTTCCATTCCATAATAACCTAAATAACATCAATACCTCTATGTATCCTCACTAGTCGCATCATAATGTTCATGGTCATATAAGACCAATTCAACCCAAAAAAGAATTATTCTGTATAGTTTTATATGGGCTATAGGTTCTTATCCTTAAATCACTACTAAAAGATGAATCGTTTGAAAAAATTCAATACTCTTCATCATATGTTTCCACCATTACAGATTAGTATTTTATAATCACATTTTTATATCCCATATGCTGAAAGCCTCTTTCAAGGAATGTTTATCACTATTTATCTTCTATCCCATACTAAAATAAACCACATCCCAAACTCCGATATAAGTAATCTCATCGACTTCTAGTCACCAATTAGGCATTCTATCGCTAGCAAATAGACTATATGTTATCACAAAATAGAATGAATATGGAAGCTGTCTCACCCTAAACTCTTAATTTACAAAGGGTTAGTGATCATGACTGTCATGGTCACCTCACCCATATACAATGGAATATTATGATTCTTCTCAGATAATAATTCCATATTATAACACTTATTCCATTATTCCTACACATCTAATGTTTTTTTACTCATAATAAATACACCTGTAATGAAATACAAATTTCTAGGAGTGTTGGTAAAGAAAATGTAAAATGAATGATGATAATCAACACACCATTAAAAGTGTTGGACTAGTTAATAATTAAGAATATATGTATAGATCATATAATTTGTTTAATCCATTTATAACTATCTCTTAACATGGTGGCACTTAATCCTAATTGAAATTAAATTTATCACTGGATATAAATCATGAGTAAAAATATTTTTCTATGGAATTATGAACATCCTAGATTCATAGTGTGACAACACCAAATCCAATAACATAAAGATGATGTATATATTATTAAATATTGATATATTCAAGGGGTTAATACCATAGGGAATAAAAAATTTTGTAGTATTTTTTATCCTTAAGGGCAATTTATTCCAATTTTATGATGGAGATAAAATATCACATATGGTATTGAAAAAAATTACTATCATTGAAATCATTCAAGGATCTCTTCTTTATCTCCCAGGGAATGGAAAAAAATAATCGTGATATGAATTTCATAGTAAGGGTTATGTATAGTAGAGTTTATATTTATTAATTAATACATAATCATTATTATATGGTAGATAACTCGAAACCCATTCCACATAATTTTTAACTTGAACATAAAATGTATCCCTGTACTCTATCAATGAAATAACCTCTTATATAATTTTGATTGATCTCTCAAGGAATAAAATTATTAATATTGAACTTCATGATCTCATACATCATGATATATATTCTATCAAGACCATATACTATATAATTTGAAAATTCCATTAATAACCCATTAAATTTGGACATCATGTTTGTTATTTGAGTCCTACCAATGAATCGAGCATATATTTAATTATCATCCCCATCCATAACTGAATGAGTAACGAATTCTTCATATAACAAATGATAAATTTTATTTTTGAATAATATTACTTATCAATAAATGTCTAAATTTAATTAATAATATAGAATATAAATATTTCACCTGACAATAAAATATCATAAGAAAATTATCAATAAACAATATTTTGTCTAAGAAATGTTGAAATCCACTATAAATATATAGATATTCAAAGGAATGATTAATTATAATAATCACAATAAATTCATTTTTTCATGATTATATAAAAACCACATTTTTTATGATATAAGAAATCCTCATCTGCTCACCTGGAACATTGGTTATCTAAAAACATCACGCCCTTAGGTAAAATAAAGGTAATTCAAGAGAAATATTAAAAATATTATTTCATAAAATATTTATTAATAAAAATATAATTATTTTAATTTTAATATAATTTTTCTAAAATTTATAATAGAGTGGGGATATATAATATCGTATTGTACATAAAATAATTTATTTTTTTATAATTTTTCTATTCTAATTCGAAAAAGACCCGTTCAGAATTTTTTTTAATGATTTATTAAAAATATAATAAAAATCATGGATACATCAATATATTATTATTATATCATTATTTAATGTAAATTTAATCTTGTAAACAATTTTTTAGAAAGATTTTCCTGGAAAAAAAATCATAATAAAAGACGAATAAAATAATTTTTTTAAACATTTTTTAACATTATTCATGTACTAATTATAGATAATGGTTGATGAAATATATGAAAAATACATAAATATTAATTTCAAAGGAAAATTATTGATTCTTAAGATGGATAAATTATTATATTTTTCTAATGAAAATAAATTCAATCCAAATAGAAACTGATATTATTAAAATATATTCCCACCACAACGGTAAAATTTAAAATGTTTCCATTTTAATGAATACAATTGAATTTAAACATAATTCATCGTGAAAAAAATTATCAAAGAAACATAAATGAGGTAGTATATACACCACACCAAAGTGAAAAGGTTCATAATAACAAATATGACTCATTATAATGCAAATTTAGATGAAATCACTTGACTTATGGTTCCCTTTAGTCTCGCATGATTTAACATATTGAATAATTTTTAATCATTATATTAGTTTAGAAATGAAATATATACATATTTATATTATCGTATACGATCTTCTTAAAACATCATTCCACCTTTTCATCAAAAATATTTTATTCTTACCATCATTTAGGATGTTAACTACATTTTATCACAAACATGTTTTGTTAGAGGAGTTATAATTATTATTCATAGGATATAGATCCATACTCTTTAGAATTGTATTAATATTTTAAATATAATATTTTCTATTAGATATCCTTTTACAATCATTTATTAATGTTGGACATGATAAATAAATAATATCACTTTGTGGAGAATGTATCTCAGATTTATGCATGAACGATGATATCATTCACTTAATGGGTGAAAGGGTAAAGAAGTGTTGTTTATATTACTCTAAATTAATTTATATCCTAAAATATATATCATATCAATTAATTTTTCATTCATTATAAGAAAAATATGATTATGTGATGGGTGTCCAATTACATCAGTTCGCATAACAGTAGTCCCCAATTCACATGTTTGATGGATTTTTTTTCCACTCTATAGGGATGTATATAGATAAATATTGTTACAAAAAATCAAAATAGATTTATTATAATGTAGATTAATATTTTATATTTTATGACATAATTTATGGTGATAAATGATGTAGTAATTGAGAATGTTCTCATGGAAGACAATTATATTTTCTTATAGACGCCATCTTCGGATATCTTAATATAGATTTTATGATGGGTGTTTTTATATTCCTAGAATATATAAAATTTAGATATGGATATTGGTAGGACATTTCATTGAAGTGTTCGGTAGATCTATAAGGCTTGAAATGTGTGAATACATGATAAAAGAAAAATCACTTTATTTGTTCAAGAGAAGGTTCATTTATTAAAATGACCAAAATAATTCAACAATGGGAAGTCACTGTAAAAAAAATGACAGAAAATTTTATATAAAATTTGGTTTATAAATTATAATTTATATCCACAACACCTCTATAAAAATATTTTTTATTGATTTTATTTTATTTCTAATAATAACTATTTTTTTACATTTCAGTTTTCACAATATTAACTATGTTCTTTGACAAATGTAATATATCTATTAAATATAAAATGAATATTTTGATATTATATAATTTGGGAAAAAATATTTCTAAATAAATTATCCAATTTTTTAAATATATATCATATGTCTTTGTAAAATTATATTTAACACTAGCGTATATAATGTGAAAACCTCTCTTTATCCAAAATCATTGTAATTAATTATTATAGATTTTATGATTAATTATAAAGAATAAATAATTTTTAAATATTAAATAAAATTAATTATACGTATTTAAAATTTGTAATCCATTTTCATATACTCATCTCACAGCAGTGGAGAAATTTTGCTTAAAAATACAAAGGTCACTCATGTTCAAAATGGTATTCCAATATTTTAATTTTCTATGAAAAATGATATTATATAATCCCTATAAATAGAAATAATAATTATATGGATTTAAATTAATATGGTTAGATATATAATATATCAATTTATTTAATTCATTCATCAATGATTATTATTTTTATTAACTAAACTGGGAATAAATTATGCATTTAAAAAAATATTTATATGGAAAATATTCATATTTACCTCCAAATGACAATATCTTTATTTATATAAAATTAATTATTAATTAAAATTTTGAATATATATAAATATATATTATTATAATTATTATAAATTTATGTATAAATAGTTAAATAATATGTTTTATTATTATTTATAAATGATTATTTTGAAGGGTAAATATCAAAAACAATATTTCTAGCCTTATTTAGTTCAAGTAAGATTAACATAGATATTCATGCAACAAATAATACAATTTTGATGAAAAAATTTAAAATGGAAATTGAATTTTACTTTTATTATATTATGATTTTCAGTTACTATAATTGATGCTACATTTTTACATTCTTACCTTTAATAAAGGTTAAACACATGAAATTTTTGTAAATATTAATATCTAAACAAATGAGGATGGTTCTTCTTCATAAAATTCTCTATTTCACAAATTTCATCATCTAATTTCTGATTTTATCGATGTAAAAAAACTATTCGAGTTATCATATTTCCCAATATTGTCTCTATATTATCTGGATTCTTCATGGGCCTTTCAGAGAAAGATAAATCGGTGTATGATTATATTTCACAAATTGTGAGAACATGCATTGGGTATGAAATATACCTATTATAAATGATATATATACGACATCATATAATTTTGAATATATTGGTGGAATTTCATTTCAATAATCCAATATTCCAATTCTTTGAAATCATTTAAATAGTCTAATATACATATATATTAGTTTTTCCTTTTTTAATGAACCTTATGAGACCCTTCCATATAGATACATTAATGAAAATATGATATCCAACATTAACATAGAAACAATTCATTAGGTTATATTATTAAATTTTTAAAGACCCTAAAATTTCAATGAAATTTTTTTCTTAATACCGTGGAATTTTATGAGTCTTCGGTTTCTGACAGCACTTGATTCCGAGGCCCGGTGATCCCAGAATCAATTTCTAATGTTTTGTTCAGCTACTTTTAGTAAATGTACGTACGGGTTTTTGTATCTTTTGAACTAGTGCTCGGAATTGAAATCTGTGGACCCCGGTGAACTCGTAGTGTCGGTATTCTCTTAAGGGGACCATTACCACAGTTGTGTTTTATGCTGGTTGAGAGTTAATATTTAGGGTTTTAGAAAAAAATAAATAACATTTGTGGAACACAATTTGATTTATGGAAGTTGGTTATTTCCTCCCAAGGGGAGTGAGAGAGGGGTCCCACACCCATAATACCTCCCATGAGAGGATATTTATGAGGTGGGGACCACACGAGCCTAACATTTTCATCTTCTCTTAAAACCCCTTTAACTCCTCCCTTCATTAAGATGCAACCTCTCCACCTCCAAAGCATTTATGAGGCCACCTCCTCTCATAATTTGTGCCAACCCAAATAGTTAATGTACTTGAATTAACATGGGTGTAAATAATACTTTTTGAATTATTTTGAATTGGTTGGAAAATATTTTAAAATTGGGGAGGGTCTTATTTGAATATTTTCTTAGAAAATATTTTTGGAGAGCTCTTGAGAATTTGAAGGAGTTCCTCTCTTCAAAGAAGAACACTATCCTTCCAATGAAGAACTGCTGGAGAACGAAAATCACTTATTTTGATCTTCATCCAGGATAAAGGAGAAGGAGCCACCCACATGGAACGCCGATGATGTACCATCCTCGACTCCTTCTACCCCGACGTCAACAAGTTGATGTCGTCTCCCCACGACGCCATCTTCTGTGACGCTTGACTACCATGAATCTTATATCGATGTAGGGGATTTGTATAATTTATAAGTGAATAAAGTATCTCGATTGTGTTGTTTTCTTTGGAATAATCTTGGCCTTATGTTACCGACTAACGCGGAGGGCGCGGGCCGAACGAACACGGCCTGACGACCCTCTGTTGTCCTTGATTTTTTATTCGCAACGGGAACCGGCGACGATCGAAGGTGGAAGGCACGTGCCTTCCATGTGTGGAGGAACGCAGGGCCGCAACCGCAGGCCGCTCGACCAATGAAGAACCAGCCTTCCAATCCGGACGGACCAAAGAAATTGTTGCGCCACAAGGGTGACGCACTGTGGAGGACCCCAGCCCGCATTCCGCGGGCCGCTTCGGTAGCGAACCGACCGGCTCGTCGGGCGGACGGGTGAAGGAGCCACGACACCCGAAGCTGTCGTGCAGCAGGACTGCGGCCCGCCTGAGCGAGCCTCTTGGTGCAGCCAGTTCGAGAAAGAGGGGGCCGCGCCCCCCTCGGACCGTTCAGCCAGTCGGCCGAGCCACGAACAGCGGGGCGCAGCACGCCGCGCCAATCCCGGCCGCGCCCACACCCACGGGATGGGTTGTGCCCATTGGTCCAGGACCCATGATTCATCTGGCCGTTCTGACCCTCTGCCGGGTAGGACCCACCAAAATCGGGTTGACCCAACCCATCGGACCATTGGGCTTAACAGGTCGGGCCCATTTTCACTTAAATGTGAATAACATTAAGACCGCGTGTCCGATCGACGTTTCGTCTGCAGAACTAGGACCCTCGCAATCAATCGATCCTTTTGCGATACTCTAAGGGAGTTTTGGATGACTTTGGATAATGGCCGGGATTTAATGAGTGTAATTCCAACCGGGCCCCTGGAACAGAAAAGCCAATATCTCTCAGACCGTGCGTCCGATTAACGCACCGTCTGCCGTGTTGGGTTCCTTTTGACGAGAATAAAATTTGGGATACATCAACCTTGAACTTTGGTATAGTTGATGTATCAACCCCCTAAAATCAAAGAGCTAACCCTCTAATAATCAAGCGTGATGTGTGTGGGAACCCTAGATCTTGCTGCGACTTCAACGACTACCATACTGGGATCCTCCGTGGGTTCGACGATGATGACTACTATACATGTATCCTCGGTGGGTTTGTAAGAGATGACTACTATACATGGATCCTCTGTGGGTTCGACAGTGATGACTGTTGTACTTGGATCCTTCGTGGGTTCGGCAACGATGACTACTATACATGGATCCTCTGTGGGTTCAGCAGCGATCACTATTGTACTTGGATCCTCCATGGGTTTGGCAGCGATGACTACTATACTTCTATCCTTCGTGGGTTCCGTAGAGAAGACTATTGTACTTGGATCCTCCATGGGTTCAGAAGCGATGACTACTGTACATGGATCCACTGTGGGATTGACAGCGATGACTACTGTACTTGTATCCTCTGTGGGTTCGGCAGCGACGACTTCTGTACTAGGATCCTATGTGCATTCGATAGAGGAGATGATTGAGAGGCTACATCTAATCATCCCCACCCCTCAATGTCAGTTGTATACCTCTGTGAGATGATTTTTGATTTTCAATCATTACCATTGATGTGTTTGACTTCTTTAATGTGTGGACTGTGTTGTTCTTGGGATCGAGAGTTGGAGACAAACTATGATTGATGACTTATGTATATGTATGGGAATATACCTAAGTTGAGTAGTTTGATACTTCATGATTTTATTTTTTTTCTTTGTGGTTTATCCAACATGGATTCTAGAAGACATTCGGGGGTCTCAGTGACACTACTGAGTAATGATATACTCACCCATGCATGGGCTATGCCCGCACTACGTTGTGTTGGATGCAGATGACAAACAACACTGATCGTGGTAGTGACATGCGGTGCTGGACGGTACCCGGAGGTGGACCACTTAGCAGGACGTACATGGAGCATACGGACGAACCCGTTGTCCCGAGGAGACCATCTGAACTCACCCTTGAGGTGGGATTCCCAGAGTACGACTCAATGGTTGCTGCTTTACTTTATTGTGGTTGTACTAGACTTTTAGTAGTACGGTACTTACTGTTGTGCTTATATTTTCGGCCCCTTTTTTCCCAGCACATACTTTTGTGTACATTTTTACTTTGTTCTTACTTCTGTTGCATACTCGCTTTTGTTTGATTACTATATAAAGGGAATTCCTTCCCTTTTTATCAGGATTTATTCCTTTGGTGATAGTTGTCGGCCCCTGGCCTATGGAAGGCGGGCTTGGGGTAGTCATGAAATAGTCCCCGAGGATAGGTCGTGACAAATTGGTATTAGAGGAGTCAGTTCTATCGCTGAACTAGGGACTCTGATCTATCTTACTATGAAGTGATAGTCATTAAGTGTATTGTGTGTGGTTTTTAGTCCACAGAGTCCAGTGTTGGTGTGGCGGCTGACGTATCCATACACCAGGACCATGACCTCTGATTTCCGACTCAGTCCACGAAAACACTGATTGCATGTGTGTTTCAAAAGTTTTCATCATGACTACATTGTGTCAACTCACTAGGTATACTGTTTAGACCGTGGCGCACCTGTTCTTTTTTAGGATGGCCTCACGAAGGCAGTCATCAAGGGTTCCGAGTTACATACGGGATGGTAGCCCACCGAGCGACGATGCCTTAGTGCGGAGCCCCATCACAGCGGAGGCACCAGTGGTACCACAACCCACTAGGCCACTGATAGAAACAACCCCAATAGCAGAGAGTGCACGCCGCATGAGTGGGTTGCATGAGTTCTAACGATAGAGGCCGACCTGGTTCCTTGGAGAGACGGAACCACAAGCAGCTGAGGATTTGCTGGAGGCTGTCGTCGGGGTTTTCAGATTTGTTGGGACACCAGCCGACCTTATGGTTATCCTTGTCATGAGTCTCCTTCATGCATCAGCAGGTAGATGGTGTATCCTGATGCTCTAGGTGCATGATGAGGCATCTTTCCATTGGAAAAACTTCGAGAGTCTCTTCCACTCAGAGTTTTTTCGATCTACCCTCTATGCGATGTAGATGCAAGAGTTACTTCATCTGCAGTAGGGCAGCATGACAGTAGCTCAGTACTCAGTGAGGTTCACTGTCCTCTCATGCTACTCCACGGATGTGGTGCGCGACCCATTCTTCAGGGCCCTGAATTTCAAGCTAGGACTGAGGCACATGATCAGAGCTTCGACAATTCCCCTCTGTATCTCAACGCAGGTGGGGGTACAGGAGAGATCCCTTCCAGTAGAGAGAGTTCTCACTAAGCTGTTTCCAGCAGCGAGACCCACCACAGGATGACACATAGCGGATACTTCTACAATCAGAAGTAGACAATTGACTTAGAGGTTCAAGTAGACCAGGCCATCTGGTGGGAAATCTTAGGATACTGGTTCCGATGTGTGAGGCTCCCAAAACAGATACATCCATATGAGGAGCAGGTAGTTCTATGCATTCGGCGGGTAGGGTCACATGGCTTGAGACTGCCCGACTCATCCAGTAGATGAGCAACAGGTAGTAGAGGAACCTTCTACGTAAAGGCAGAGGTTCGATCGTGGAGGTCAGCTGGGAGCAGTCTGACGTGGCAGAGGAGCTGATTGAGCAACAAATGGACAGTAGTGGTACAATCTATGTTGTTTTCATTGTTTGTGGATGCTTTTTCTCTTTGTACTTTGAGTTTTAGTAATAAAAGACACATGTCCTTGTGACGTTTTCTTCCCTTTCCTTTTTGTATGGTTGATACTGAGAGGTTCCAGTTAAAACCATTGACTTGACCCTCACTTCTGATATTCCTACTGGAGGAGACCCAGTGACCACACACTACTACCGAAAGTGTGACTCGACCCTCGGAGACGAGCGTAACATTTGGATCTCTTGGTAGTAGCTTTGATGCCTTACGACATCATCCATTGCATGAAATAGTACTATTCAAATAAATATTGACTGTATTAGAAAAAGGACGTGGTTCATCCAGGGGATGAGACAAGATTTCACTTTTCGTCAAAGGATAAATCTTAGCAGCTCTTGTAGGATTTATGCAAAAAGCGGTGTAGTCGATTTATTTACAAAATGGCTAGTGACATCAATGGTTCATAGAGAGAACGGTTTCAGGTTTTCTCTAATCTCAAAAGTCTTAGGTGTGTCTTCTTGTAGAAGGACCTGGACCTGAGATGGTGATGTTGGCTTGATTTCCACCGAGAATATAACTTTGAGATAGTCTATACTCATGGGAATGGTAACATAGTAGCAGCGTTCATCTCACGATGCCTCACTTGTCAGCAACAGGCTTGGTACAACCATTAGAGGTCGAAGAGTGGAAGTGGGATGTGATATCTATAGATTTCGTGACAGGGCATCCACATATATCCTGAGGACATGACTCTATCAGGGTGATCTTAGACCGACACAACAATTCGGACCTTTTCCTACAGATCAGAGAGTAGAGATCAGTGGAGATCTTGGGACACCTCTACATTCAGGAGATCATACAACTTCATGGTATTCCATCATCTATCGTTTCTGATCATCATTCTCATTTCACTTCCCGTTAATAGAAGGGGTTACAGGAGGCTTTCAAAACATAGCTTCACTTGAACACCACCTTCCATCCTCAAACGGATGGCCAGACTGAGAGGACCATTTAGACTTTCGAGGGCATGCTCCGTGCATGTGTCCTGGACTTTTGTCGTTGTTTAAAGGATCACTTACCCTTGGTGGAGATTGCGTAAAAAAACATCTACCACTCCACCATTGGGATGGCACATTATGAGGCACTGTATGACTAACCTTGCTGATCACCTCTGTGTTGGACTGACCCAGGGGAGTCAGCACTTGTATGACCTGAGATGGTTCAGGCTACGACAGAGAAGGAGCATATCATCCTGGAGTGGATGAAGACTGCACAGAGTAGATAGAAGTCCTATTCTGATAGGAGACGGAGACCATTGGATTTCGAGGTTGGCGACCACATTTTCTTACGGGTCTCACCTCGACGAGGTCTACAGAAATTTGGCCAGGGCGGAACGTTATCTCCATGCTTCATCGGACCTTTCTAGGTCCTCAGTAGAGTATGCGAGGTTGCTTACCGCTTGGACCATCCACCTCAGTTGCACTGAGTTCCTGACATCTTCCACGTATCTTCGTAGAGGAGATAACTACATAACCCGTCATACATCATCGACCATGAGAAGTTGTACATTGATGATGGGGTGACATTCTCGGAGGTCTCGGTGGAGATTGGGGATTGACAGGAGTGTTTCCTACGTGGGTGGTCGATTCATCTGGTGTGCATTCGCTGGCAGCACGGGAACCTCCAGGAGAGCACTTGGGAGTGGGAGGCTCAGATTCATGTACAGTACCCCCTTATGTATCCCTGGTGTGTGTTGTAGCTTTACTGGGATGTAAAGCCTTTATTTGGGAGTAATGTAAAGACCTGGAAATTTTAAGGAACATTTTTTCTTAATACCTTGGAATTTTACAAGTCTATGGTTTCTGATGGAACTTGATTCCGAGGCCCATTGATCCTGGAATCAATTTCGGATGTTTTTTTGGGTATGTTTAGAAAACGTAAGTGAGGGATTTCTATATTTTGTACCGGTGCTCGGAATTGAAATGTGAGGACACTGATGAACTCACTGTGCTGGTTTTCGCTTAAGGGGACCTTTAACGCAGTTTTGTTTTATGCAGGTTGAGAGTTAATATTTGGGGATTTAGAATAAAATAAATAACATTAGTGGAACACAATTTTACAAATAGATGATGGTTATTTCCTAACTAGGGGAGTTAGATGTGGGGCCCACACCCACATAAACTCCCATGAGTGGATATTTGTGAGGTGGGTCCCACACGATCCTATCCTTTTCATTTTACCATAACCCCCCCATTAACTCCTCCTTTATTTAATGTAGATCATCTCCACCTACCAAGAATTTTTGAGGCCATATCTTCTCATAATTTGTGCCAACCCAAATAGTTAATGTACATGAATTTACTTGGGTGTAAATAATACGTATTGAATTATTTTGAATTTGATGGATATTATTTTAAAAAAGGGGAATTCATTATTTTAATATTTTCTTTTTAATTATTTTGGGAGAGCTCTTGAGAATATGAAGGAGTTCCCCATTTCAATGAAGAACATCGTCCTTCCAATGAATAACCGATGAAGAACGACGATCACTTCCTTCGATCTTCGGCCAAGAAAAAGGAGAAGGAGAAACCCACAAGGAATGCCGACGACACACCATCCTCAGCTCCTTCTACTATTATGTCAACGATTTGATGCCATCTCCCCACGTCGCAGTTTTCCATTATGCCCGACTACCACGAATCTTATTTCAAGGTAGGGGATTCCTATAATTTATAAGTGAATAAATTATCTCGATTGTGTTGTTTTCTTTGGATTAATCCTGGCCATATGTTACTGCATAACACAGAGGGTGCGGGCCAAACAAACAAAGCTTGAATACCCTCTATTTTTTTTAATTTTTAATTCGCAATGGGAAGCAGCGACGATCGAAAGTAGCGGCCACGCGCCGGCCGCATGTAGTGGAACACCGGCACGCAACTGTGAGCCAATTGGCTGACGAAGAACCATCCAGAAAAATGAAATTGCGGTGACACAAGGGCTCCATGCTCTGGTGGACCGTAGACCGCTTTCCGTGGGCCACTTCGGAGGAGAACCAGTTGGCTCGTCGGCCGGCTAGGTAAAGGAGCCGCTGCACCTGAAGGTGCCCTGCAACAGGACCTCGGCCCGCCCGAGTGGGCCGCACGCACTGGGAAGACAGACCGTCTTCGCCTTTCTGGAGAGGAGGTCGGCATCGCCAGTTCGGGAAATCGGTGGGTTGCCCCCCCCCCCCTCAGATCGCTGGGCCCTTCGGGCCGAGCCGTGGCCAGACAGGATGAGCCCTGACGAGCTGCGCCGCGCCGGGTCAAACCGGGCCGCGTGTGCCCCTTTGTCTGTTCCATTCCCCTCGGGCCGGGCCACTCTATTCAATGGGCCGGTCCAACCCTCTTCCGGGTCGTACCCACCAAAACCAGGTTGACCCGACCCGTCGGCCCACTATGCATAATGGGTCGTGCCCATTTTCCCTTAAACAGGAATAACTTTAAGACTGTGAGTCCGATCGACGTGCCATCTGTGGAACTAGGACCCTCACAATGAAGCTCTCCTTTTTCGTTAATCTAATTGTGTTTTGGAAGACATTGGATAATGGGTGGGTCTGGAAAGAGCGTAATTCCAACCAGGCCCCTGGAACAGAAAAGCCAATATATCTCAGACTGGGCATCAGATTAACGCACCGTCTATCGCATTAGGTTCCTTTTGATGTGATGGAACTTTAGGATATATCAAATCTGAAATTCTTCATATTTGATGTATCGACCCCCTTGACTCGAGTTGCAGACCCTCCTGGAATCGAGCGTGTTGTGTGTGGTAACCCTAGAGCTTACTGCGACTGCGACGACTACCGTACTGGGATCCTCCGTGGGTTCGACTACGATGACAACTGTACATGGATCCTCCATGTGTTCGGAAGCAATGACTACTGTTCCTGGATGCTTCATGGGATAGGCAGCGATGACTACTGTACTTGCATCCTCTGCGGGTTTGGCATCGATGACTACTTTACATGGATCCTTCGTGCATTCGGCAGTGATGACTACTATACATGGATCCTCCGTGGGTTCAGCAGTGATGAATACAGTACTTGAATCATCTGTGGGTTCGGCAGTGATGACTACTATAATTGGATACTTCGTGGGTTCGGAAGTGAAGAATATTGTACATGGATCCTCCGTGTGTTCGGCAGTGACGACTACTGTACCTGGATCCTCCGTGTGTTTGGCAGTGATGACTTCTGTACAGGGATACTATGTGGGTTTGGTAGAGGAGATGATTCAGAGTCTATATCTAATCATCTCCACCCATCTATGTGAGTTTTATGCATGTGTGAGCTGAGTCTTGACTTTCAATCATTACCATCGATGTGTTTGACTTCTTTCCTATGTGGACTGGGTTGTGCATGGGATCGAGTGTTGGAGCCGAACTGGGATTGATGACTTAGTTATATATATGGGAATAAACCTAAGTAGAGTTGGTTGAAACTTCATGATTGTATTTTTTCTTTGTGGTTTATCCTACGTGGATTCTGGGAGAACTTCGGGGGTCTCAGGGTCCCAACTGAGTATTGTTAAACTCACCCCTTCATAGGATATCCCATCACTACGTAGTGTTGGATGTAGAAGACGAACATCACTAAACATGGTAGAGACTTATATATCTGGATGGTACCCTGAGGTGGACCACTTGGCGGAACATACATGGAGCAGACAGATGGAACTGAGGTGTCGAGGAGACCATCTATACGTACCCTTCCGGTGGGATTCCCGGAGGATGACTAAGTGGTTGCTACTTTACTTTACTATTGTTGTGCTAGAATATCAGTTGTAATGTACGTACTGTTGGCCTTCTATTTCCTTCCCCTTTCATCCCAGCACATACTTTTGTATATAGTTCTATTTTGTTCTTACTTCTGTTGCGTACTCTGTTGTATTTTTTTACAATATAAAGGCAATTCCTTTCCTTTTAATGGGGATTTATGCCTTTTGTTCTAGTCGCCAGCCCCTGGCCTATGGAAGGCGGGCTTGGGGTAGTCACGGCACAGGCCCCAAGGACGGGTCGTGACAAAAAATATTCCCAACATTTAGATTAGTAAAATTTAGTCTTATTATTTTTTAAAATTATCATTTTATCCTCAAAAAGTTATAGGCTATTACATTTGACTGGAATTTTTTTTCGTAGAATTTTATGAAAAATTTGGAGTATAAATTATCTTACCATATGAATCTTCATAGGATTCAATGTTAATAGATGAATGAAATGTATTATTATATTATAACTATAAAAAAATTAAATTCTATTTCCATATTCCTTGAAATTAATTTCAGCATGAAATCAACAAATATTCCAATATTTGATTATTACTTTTGGATTGTATATTTTTTTAATGATGGACGGTTAGGCTCGAAATTATCTCAGTTTGAATACCCTCCTTAATAAACACATAGAATTTTGAGGTATAATAAGAATATAGATAAGACATGGTGGAATGATCTACTCAATAATTTCCTACCACATCATTTATAGAGATCCGTGTAAGGATCCCAATAAGTAAATCTTATCTTATACAGATGTAATCTGTAAATTTGTTATAAATATAAAAATAAATGATATAGAATCATTCCTTATTTGATTTTTTGAAATCCATGTGATGATTTTTGATAAATCCTTTATGATAATATTGCTCAACCATCCAATTTTTGAAAACCAATCATCTTGAGACATATTCATAAATTTCTAAATTCATAATATCCAACCAAAATTGATCAATAAAAACCATATTCAGACATTTATTTAATGGGTGAATAGTAAAAGTTCAATAATGGGAATCATCCAACAATTACTGTTTTAGATTAATCACTTTCCAAGTGTATGAATACTATCTTTATGAATAATTTCTTCAAATATCCCATTAATCATGAATTTATTTTTATTTTAAGAATTATCATTATAAAATTCGGAATATTTTACAATATCCATTTAATGTGCATAACAATTTAATTGAAAATTGATTGATGTTACCTATTCTTTAATAGTTATCATATACATATTCACTATTTTCATGACATATTAACTTTATAGAAACATAATTTTTTATATAAAAACATGATCATTACCAAACAACTCATTTTATCAAGTATTTCCCTTCCCTAGGTGGTACTGTATTTAAAAATGATTATCCTTGAGTAAATTTAGCCTTATAATTTACATCATTTTGAGATATTTTCTATAACGAAAATTATATTGGCTCTTATATTCCATTCATATCTCAAATCATTCACCATAAAATTATATTTTTTAACATCACATGAAGTATTATATTTTTCAACTCAAGATCATGTGTTGTATATATTTATTTAAAAACTTTTAATTTCCAAAATACATATTCAATATCAATATCATTTTTTATAAAGAAGAAGTCCCTTATTTAAAACATCTCTATATATCATAGAATTATCATATCAAAATATTTGAGTTATAATTAGAGCATTGAACAATGTCATCATCAATTCCTCAAAACTTTATTCACATTATTTAGTCTATATGAACTAAACCCCATTATGTGTAAGGATAGTTAGTGGGATACAAAATTATTAAAAACTATAAATGAATCTCCGATAATAAACTTCCAACCTAATAAAACTGCATACGTAAATATTTTCATTGTTGTAGGCTATTATTTGGATACATTTATCATTCTTTGATCTACTAAGATTCCATCTTTAGAAGATGTTCCAATATAATTAATGATAGAAATAAACCTTGTTAATTTTTCCATATAATAATTTTTTGTATATGAGTCTACATAATGATCGAAATTTGATTATAATTTTTTTTCATTCATTCTAAAAATATCTAATATAACAAAATTGAATACAATAATTAATCATCATATATTTATTGAATACATGAGTCATTATATCCAACAAAATTGATAGTGATTTAGTGCATGAAAATGGATTTATTGTATACTCATAATGTCTATATCTCAACCAGAATGATTTATATTGAACGTCTTCCTTCTTTACTAACAATTGATGATACCAAGAACAATGATCATTATTTTTTCAAATATTGAGCTCTATAAAGTTGATCAAATAATCCAGATAGAGAGGAAGAGAATACGTGTTATTTATTGAATGTTTGTACTTCCAATTAATTAATTAACTCTCCTATATATTCAATTGTGTTCTAAAAAAAGAGTATGTGTGCTCATATTGGTGAGGAAATATGTTGAATAAATCCCATGAAATATAACACTTATTGATTTTTATTTATCTCCAAAAATTCCAAACTACCCAATTTATATGTAGTATTTGATATTTATCTTTCGTTAGTGAATAAATAAATGGAAGACTCAATATCACACAGTTAAGGATGATTGGGTACCTATTCAGAAAATACAAATAAGTATTCATGTAAAATATCAACATTCCCAATTTTATGATTACCTTATTTTACATTCAATGATTTTATTTTCTCTTCTTCCATAAGAATATCATTCAAAGGTTATATTGGTAGTAGATGTAAACAATACATTGATGATGAATTCTCCTCTATAAGGTTATTGAATTCCATGTCTTCATCTTGTATTTTAATTTCAATATCATTATTGAAAATGTTTATATAATATTGAGAATGAAATTTCATATTGATGATTATATATATGTCAAAAATATGTATTATAACAAAGTCTTCACATAGAGAACATTTATGTTTTATAATTATTACATACTGGGACATCATCATGTCACTACAATTTTAGGTATATAATATAATAGAATACTCCAATCGTAATGTAATAGGGAAATATCTAATTTTCTTAAGAAATATATAATTTTAAAATGATTGTGAAGATTAATAAAAAATAATTAATTTGATAAATATTATTCAATGAGTAGATTAACTACCATTATAATTTTGGGAACATTAAACTCAATTGATTTGATGGAATAATCATACCCCTATACCATCATCCTATGATATTGTATTTTCCCATCAAACATTGGTAATTAGAGTGACCAATTACACGTTTACCAATATTATATTCACTAGAAATCATTGATTATTTTATCATCAATTAATTCACTTTCAACATGAAACTTATCATCCCACAAGGAACAAACTCAGATACTAATAAATTTTTATCAAGGATGTTTCTTCCCATAATAATCATATATTGGAAATTGATTCATTTTTTTACTTATTTGATGTCTTATCTTTTTCATGGTGTTTATCTAACCACTTATTATATTATTTCTCCTATAATGAATAGGATATTTAATAATGTTTTCCGATTATGATATTTCATACTACTTTTTCATTATATGATTAAAAGGATATAAATACATCACCCTTCATAGACTTGGCATAAGCCATCAGGGATATTGTGAGTCATTTCTTTTCTAATGCATATATAATCCATAACATAAATTGATATTTTTGTAAATTTATAAACATACATACAACTCTTTCTTCATCCATTTTACTTATTATGAGGAGCATTTTCTTAATTTCATTCTATCTCCCATGAAGGAAATATGTGTCAATGAATTTTTCATTAAAACTAACTATTATATTAATTATTTATCACTAGAATTATTAATCAATGGATATCATTGATTATAATATATTGTGAGACAATTTATTGGGTATATACTTTTTTCATCCGATTAAAGTGCATGAAATATAAAATCAAGGGACTTAATCCATTGATCAAGAACCATTAGATTAACAGTCCCATCAAATGATAGGGGATTCTATGATAAGATGTGATCCAACATTTGAAAATATAAATATATACCAACATGTTACTCTATTTCGGAAGGGTTACTTTAGATAAATTTGTTATTATTCTCTAATATAGTGATGATCGTACCAATTCCCATAAATAATGTATCAAATTTTTTAAAAGGGAAATTTAAACATTGTTTTAGGCTGTTGATATTTATATTTTTTCCCAGTTCCTTTCCTATATAATGGCATATACAAGATTATATTCATAAATTATTAATTTTAAGTCATTATAAAAAATTCTAAATCATATATAACACTTAACATAAATTTAATATTAAGTCAGTTTTAACCACGGAATAAAAAAACATTTTTTCTTTTTGAATAACCATTAATAATAAAAATATATTCAAATCTGTCATAATTGTTTCTATATGAGAATTGAATTATATTAGTCACATTGTCTAGGATTATCAAACTAGTGGTACAATAAGTCCATTTTCATGCAGCAGGTAATTATCGGTTTGATGCCTAACATACCATTTTTAGAGATATTACCTTATGGTACTACTGTGCCACTGCCAAGTCCAAATATAGTATCAAGATTAGGTTGTATTTATATTAATATTCTTCTAATATATACATTTACAAACATTTATGATACTATTTCATAATTTTACCTACCCTCATTACCTAGAATATATTTTTGTTACCTAATCTATGACTTCATAAATCTAGTCCCCATGGTCTCTATTAATCTCAATCTGATACAAACAATAAAAACCCTCATTATGTAAAAAAATAACGTGTCAAAATTATTAAATTTACATAGATATAATTCTAAAAATACCAAATGATGAATTAATTTAGTAGTCCTAGAGATTTAAATTCATAAATGATAACCATTTAATAATTGGGATAAATAAAAAACATAGTAATGAAAAAAAAATTAACTATTCTAATAAACATTCAATGAAGTCTTCATCATATCATGGCGAAAGGAAAAAAATAAAGGGTTTATAAAATTCTCATTAATGTTTATTTATAGTTAAATTTATTAGTAATAAATACGGAATAATCAATTTGAAATTGTATGTAAAGTAAAACACATTTAATTTTATCAATAAATGGAACAAAAAATTCATATACAGATAACATGAATATAATTATGTAATTTATAATAATAACTAAAAACTAAAAGATATAAATGTATAATATTATATGTCATGATCCCAAAAATCATTATATGAATACAATAAAGACTATGTGATAATACTATTAAATAAAATAAGAAAAAATTACAATTTATTTTTCTAAATAATTTTTCTAATGTGACATTTCAATGGATCATGGGGATATATAATTCTAGGTACATCTACCTACTTAATTTCTAATCCACTTCTAATATATACATATATATATTTAATTATTTAATTAATTTATGACCAATATTCCTTCTAAATAAATTTATGTATTGAATAAAAAATATTGAATATGATTATTTCCATAGTTTGTCAAATTACATTACAAGTAAAACACTATATATAGAAATGATATACTGTATATCCCTTAAAAATATCCATGGAATGTTATATGGATATTTATGTTAAATTTAATTTGTAATTATCACTTTAAAGTGAGTTTTTAAGAGAATATATTAATTAAAAATCTATTAATATAAACGATATGACCAATGGTTCACTAGGAATATAGGTTTTGTAATAATAGAATTTCTTATTTAAGAATAGATGGAATGGAAGTTAAATAAAAATAATTATCATTCATAAAATAATATTCTATGAATATTAATTATTTTCATGTGTATGAGGTTGAATTTTTTTAATGAGGATACATTAGAGGGAACGCCAATTCTCACCTTATACGATAAAAAACATTAGTTCTCAAAATAATAAAAGAAATTAAAAAAATTCCCTTTTAGAAAAATTAAAATTAAAATTTTAAATCAGTTATTAAATGTTATTGATAAAATAAAATTTCATTAATAATTATATTTAGTAAATAAAATATTGTTTATTTTTGTTAAGACCCAATAATGGAAAGAAAATATATCTAATTAAAAGTGGAATAAAATTAGTTTCTCTTTTATGAATTACTTTTATTGATACATGTAACAATAAGAGGAGAATTTGTAAAAAAATCTATAAATATTGAAATATCTAGTTGATAACAAAATCATTGGATTTTCAAAATGATGAATGATATGTTTCAATAATTGATAATAAAAAAAATGAATAAAGAAAGCGGTATTGTGAAATTGATTTTCACATTTTTTTTAACATTTTATATTTCAACCCATTGAAATAATAATAAAAAATTGAAAAACTAATAATCCATAATAAGTAGTTATTAGTGTTAAATACATCAATTTTTTTATATATACGTGACATAGAAATTTAAAAGGTTTGTAACAACCAATATGTCTCAATAGATTGAAAATCATTAGGAATTCCCTTACCTCATACTTATATTTTTTAAACATGAATTAACATCATATATAATCGATTTTGGAATGTTATTATTTTATACCTCAATTAAATTCATATTTATAATCTCATTAAGGATCCTCTTGTAGCATCTTACCAACCATACACTAATAATATTTCATTATTACCATTGTGTCATGTGTGAACTAATTCATTTTATCAGGAATGTATTTCATATATATTATAACTCTTTTTCATAAAATATATATACATCACATCAAGAATGAAAGTAATTTTAATAAATATTATATTTAAAATAATATACATTTTTAGAATATTTATTGAAATATGGACAAAAAAAATAAATCACATAACCTCTTGAAGATAGTTATCCACATATATTCATGAACAGTTATATTATTCCCTTAATGGGTTCAAGAAAGTTGAATTAAATTATATATTAATTATAAATAATTAATAAAATTTTATAATTATCATATATATTAATTATTTCTTTCCTTATGAATATCAATTTGAGTTATTGACGGAATATAATGTACATTGATTTCTATGGCGGTAAGCCTCTATTGACATGAGTACTAGATTTATTTCCTTTTTGATAAAGAAGGATTGGGAATAATTTAATAACATTAACATATTAAAATATTTTTTTATGGTTGATTTAAGTTTTAAAATATTATATTTTTAATACATAAATCAATGTGGTAAAATAAGAAGTTGAAAAAGAATGTTCTATGTGAAGAAGATTACATTTTCTTAGAGAAACCTCTTTGGGGATTTTTTTAAGGACTGTATGATTTGTATTTTGTGGAGTAAAATGGCTCTATAATTTGAATAATGAATATGGGGTGACATTTTTATGTATTTTGGTAAATATAGAGGGGTTGATATGTGTGAATATTTGATTTGAGGGCTACCCTTTTATAATTTATGAGGATTCAAATTTTCCAAAATACCCATTACTATTTAATAATTGCACGTCACTCTCAACCCATGTGAAACAAAAAATTATTAAAAAATATTATAAATAGAATATAACGTCGATCCACACCATTAAAAAACAATCTAAACGGATTTTAAACATTTTATTTCCTTTACGTTTATGGTTACCCAATTTTACTATTTTTGTATTCACCAGGGTAATTAGTATTTTTAACAAAGGTAATGTAGAGTTTATTCATAAATAACATTAGACATAATAAATAATTAATACCAAATTATTTTCAATTTTAAATCTAGTTAGTGAAATAAATATAAAAAGTGTGAATTAAATGAATTTTAAAATCAGAATATATAAGGAGTAAAACATTGTTTAAACCTTAATCATGGTATATAGTGTTAAACTTTTTAACAATTATTTGTCAAAAAACAGAGACTAACTTATTATATAATATTATATAATATTATTTAAAATATTTATTCAATTATAACACATTAAAATTACAAAGGGTAAATTAATATTTTAAAAACACACCTGTAAATCATGTGGAAATTTTCTGTTATGAATTTTTTTAATAGATAATGATCGTATATTAGCTATATTTCTAATATTCTTCATTAAATATATCTAAAATAATATATATAGATATATAATATAGTTTTTTATATATTTCTTTAATAAATATTAATTTAAATAAATAAAATTGGAATACATTATACATAATTTGAAAAACATGTTTTTAAAAGATATCTCATTACCTCTAACTGAAAATATATTTTTTATATAAAATTTATAGTCATATTTTTTTTTATAAATATTAAAATACCAATTTATAAATTAATGTTTGATTAGATAAATATTATACTTTATATTATCCATAAAGGCTTATTTCTTAAGGAAATCTAAATAAATTAATTCTATGAATATTCTGACAAGTAATCTAAAAATAATTATTTGTCTAATGAAAATAGTATTTATATACCATTAAATTATAAAGTGTTAATTTTATTAATGTTTTAATAAATTATTGTGTTCAATTACTATAAATTAATATTGGGTATTGCACCAAGGTAAACCCATGAACATATTACACCTGAACTACATCATTCTTATCACCTAATACATCACAATATGGAGATTATTAATTATATATATTATGTATCTTAATAATACAAAAATAAAGAGGAAAACTATTATCTTTTTTAATACTAATATAATAATAAAATAATAGGATCTTTGCTCCTTCCTTGATTGGGGATAACATTGAGACATTAAATTAAGAAATGTATTTAATGAATGTCTAATATAATACCATAAAAATTGAATATAAATTTTTCTAATGAACTCATATTATAAAATTATATCCCAAACCTTCTTGAGTGAAACTGATATTACCACCATAGATATCATGTGTATGAACAAATATACCTAACTAAAACATAATTTTGACTTTGTGAGAATTATAAATAGCTAATGTTCCATGACCACATTGAAATATATCATTATATCTTGATAATGGTCCAGAAATGAGTTTGTGTATTATAGAATATAATAAACGATTAAAACTATGACTGTGTAAAAATATTTATTATATACATTTTTCATCATGGACATAAATTGATTTTTTGTTCATAAATTTTAATGGAATTACAAGGATATAATATAGTACATTTAATATTTTAAAATATTTTTGAGGTGTATTATAATATCTATATTTTAATTTTTCATGATCTAACCTCATTTAAATGTTATACAAACCATTGTTATCTCTTATATATGAAAAAATATTTCATTTATTTGAGGTAAAGGAGACCGGTTGATTAGAATAACCTTGTTCCACCTCTATTAATCAATATATAATCAAATTTAATTGTTAAATCTAATAAAAAATAAGAATATATAACCCAAAGTGGTGTATTGGGGAGATGAAAACCCTTCACACCCTATAGTTGATTCTTCATATTTGAATGATATATTGGAGCCTTCGTTAATTTACGAATTTTTTTTACAAGATCCTATTATAAATATAGAAATTTACTAAATATCATCATTATGTATCGTCCTAATGATATCATTAAGAAAAAAATATTTTTACAGATAAATTATATATTGGAATACATACCCAATCTATCAAAACATTATTCTACTAACTAGTCCGTAATACCACCAATTTACTGACGGGCGTGTACTAAATTAATATATTGTAGATCAGACTCCCCTATATATGTGTTAAAATAAAAATTATTATATTTAAATGAGACCCATAGATGCTAAAAATAAATGTGGGCTCCATACTAAAGTTACAATTTTTATGGAAAATAGTTTTGCATCTCTAAGAGGTTTAAATACCAGATATCTATATAACCTTTGATAATGAAATAACATTCCCAATGTGAAAACCTAGATAATTATAGAATAATACATTCCCATATATATATTACTATTTATGAATTAGATATTAAATTTACATCATCGAGTATTCTACTTCTGAAAGCGTACCTGACTCACAACAATGGGTTTCTCCAAAATCTTATGTTTCACAGAAGACTGAGTTACATAAAAAATAATACATTATTGATATTATCATATTAAATGGAAATTATCACCATGCCATGTTATTAGTCAGAATTAATTGAACTAACTATATTAGGTTTACACATGTTTATTATTTTTTTAACTTTCTCCCAAAAAACATTGGACCAACAATAAAAATAAATTCAATTTTAGGCATAAAAGCTCTAATGTTCTTGGTTTTACAGCCTTTTGGTGGATAAAACCTTTTAAATATATTTTTTTACATTTTATTAGTTATAATTTAAAAAAATTACTTCCTATTTTGAATAAGGACAACAATATTTTGTAAGTTTACATTTTTGGTAATTTTCAAAAAACATTCTTATATTAGTGAATAGTGAAAAATTATACATTTTTATTCAAAACGCACATTATCATATAATTTATTTATATTGATAGATTAATATTTTAAATTATTTTAATTTATATTTTTAATATGTTTTTATCATATCATGAAATTTATTTCATTTTAAAAATTATTAAATTTATTTTTGGTAGAAAAACTTTTAAAACATTTTAATGTTTCACATTTAAAACCCATTTTTTTGTTTTGTATGAAAAAAATTATTTGAAATATAATATTACAAGTTGTGTCAATTGAATTAGATAAAAATAAGTTTATATTTGGAATTAGAAGTTCCAAATTACTTGCTATTGTCAATTTCATTTTTATGTATATAAATGTTTCAACGGTAAAAAAAATTATTTACTCAAGTAAAAGTAAAATTTTTATAAGGGTTTATTTTAAAAGCTAAAATAATAAAATAACTAAAAAATAAAAATTTTATATGGTGTTTGAGGAGTTTATCAACCCTAAATAGCCAATAAAACATTAATTTTAAGCCAATTTCCTCGAATTCAATACCACCTCTACGTTGATTCCATTAAATAAAAAATAATCAATAAATTAATCACAGTATCCCCCCTCTCCTTAAGTATAAATTCTACCTCTCCACCACAATATTTTGACCCAAAAGGCCATTTATATCCTCAAAGATCTAGAAAAACCTATCCTAATCACTCTTAATACATCCATTTTCTTCTGGTCCCATGAAAATAAATATTCAAATGTCCTCAAGGGTCTTTCAAGGATGCAATGTTCAAGAAGTAATTTTCTCAAAGTACCACTCATAATTTCTTTTCTTTTTCTACATTCTACTCATTTCACTCATACATAAATTCATTATAACTATATGAATCATGTGAAAACAAGATTATTATATTTCTAATGGAATATATCACACACATTTTTTTTCTCACATCATCATATTCAATGAAATGAAATTGTTGTCCTAGTTGTGCTGGTTAATTTCCTCCATGAATAATTTTTTTGTTCATTTTCCATTACCACGTTTATAGTTGATAATAATAATACACTTAAGGTTAAATAATATATAAATATGAATATAATAATCTAATTAATATTTTTGAAATATTTATATTAGACATATATTCAATCTTTAAATATTGTTGTTATACGATAATTTGTTTGGGGATGTGTGGATTAACTCCTCCCCAAAATGATGTGATTTTCTCACACATCCCATTGAATTTATTATGTAATTTTCTGTAAAAATATATTATATAAATGGAATATTTATCCTAATATAGTAATATTATATATTTATACATATTTATATACTTTTCATTTAATTTCTCACTTTTATTACGACAGGGAAAACGAAAATAATGTTCATCCCTATGTACAACCTATATCTCGATTAAACGTGATTTAGATTATCATAAAAGAAAATTAAAATACATAAATAATAAATATATGAGATATTTATAGATATTTTTATATTATTAAGTTAATGGACTTTTGAACACATTGGCAGTTGACATCACACCATGTTCATTTTCAACTCATGTACCGAATATCAACAAAACATCCTACATGAACATAAATAATTATGTAAATAATATAACATGGTATGTAGTAATATAAATAGAATAATAAAATATAAAAGTTTTCTCTAGAAAGAATAAATTTTCCTATTTTTCTTATTTAAGAATATATAAAAGGCCTGAGACTTGTCAGACTCGAGGTAAGGTATTTTCTCAACATAATTTCCATTATTCAGGTTAAATTTCTACATCAAATTATTTCATTAAAATCAAAAATCTGAAATAAAATTTTAATATATTATCATTAATTAATATTTTTATTTTAATTGATAGCCATATTAAATAATATTTTTTATCTATAATTTGACAGTCCGTACAAAATGACAAAATGAATGTTTTTAACGTATTCAGTGATAATGGATTATTTTTATCCGTAATCATTTTTTTTATATATGGAATCATCTATATGCCTTAATTTGTTAATAGGAAAATAATAACAAATTAATTTTTGGTGTATTTTGGTATTGAAATTGTTTTTTAGAAGGGGTTTATTATGTCATTATCTTGAAATTATATCTTTTGATTGCAACGTGAAAATAATATTTTTTCCATTATGTAAGATTTTTGTGTTATGAATATTTTATGGGTCTTGGGAATTAATTGATTATTTGGGTTGTAACATGATAAAAATAGTGGAGGTGATCCCATGTTATCTCTATAATGTACTACATAATGAGATGGATTTAAACTATAGGGTTTTTCAAAATAAATTTAGGGAATATAATTTAATGGGTATTCCAAACAAAACCATGAAAGTTACTCCCAATGTAGCTGTGAACGACACAATGTATATATGATATAGATTACAAAGTATAACTTTAGTATTTATTATTTCTAGGAGTTTTTTTATAAATATTATTATTTCAATAGGTATGTTTAATATATTTGGTTTTATAGGTGAAATCTAGAATATTAGAGGCTTATATGTATTCACTGGATATAATTTTTCTTTTATTATGTTATATCTCTTAGTGATCTATTTGTGCCCATCCCATGTTTTTAAAATGAAATCATAGGTTATAATTATGTGTATAAGAAATGAATAAGTCATGAATATTTTTATCATGAAAATCATTATAGTTTTATTTTAAAGTGTTTTTTTGTGAAAATATTAATAGTGAGTAAAAGTGTCTACTTTGTAATATTTGAGTTTGTGTGTAACAGTTATGATGCAATTCTCTAAAACTCTAAACATGAAAAGATACATAATGTGATTTCTTTATTTAACTCAAGATTAAATAATATTTATGGATGGGTCAATATAGTAGGTATCATTGGTAGATATAGATAAATATAGGAGTTAGAATATTGATAATTGATTATCCGAATATTATTTTTATATTATGATCAAAGTGAAATGATGAAGAACAATAATATTACCTTGGTTATTCATCTAATATATATCTATTCATAACGATTTTTATAGAGGATGAAGGCCCGCTATTCTATGATGAAATCATGAGGAAAACTACCTTCCAAATCTACAACCTCATATGGTTATAATCAGAACTAAATAGATTCTTATAGTGATTGATCAGTTGAATCATTTTATAAATGGGGGTGGAAACCATGGATGATATCTTCTAGATAAACCATATAGTATCATTTTAGTAGTGGAGAAATTCATGAGGAAAATCTTCAATAATTCATAAGATCATCTGAACATGTCCTAGATGAAGGGTGGATTAAATCCCAAGAAAATATTTATAATGTAATGGGTTGTTCTGACAATAAAAAGGGTAGTCATGTTGTTTAAAATATTTATGGGGATGAAAATTTGTAGTGGTTGATGTTTAGGAATATTAGGGATAATGAGTTTACTGAATTTCATTACTGGGATGAATTGAACAATTTTGTTTCTTGAGAAATATTTTCCTATAGAAGATCAACATAGGACAAGAAATTAATTCATGGAAATGGGGAAATAGGATGACTTGATGGCTACTTATGAAGAAAAATTGACTCAAATAGAAATGTTTCTTCCATATTTATTATAATATCATGATATTAAAATCAATCATTGTTATAATTGATTGAATACAACATATCAAATGGAATTGGGTTCTAGGGATTTTAAATGTTACTAAAAACATTTTATATGTGTAGAGAAGGTAGAAGTGGTGTTTTATGATGATAATGCGATCTATAAATAATATAAGAATAAGAGTTCCACGTGGTATCGAAAGGAAATAATTCATAAAAAATGTCTAATAGTAAGAACATTAAGTTTTCAGTTTTTTAAAATTATGGTTAAAACACATTGGAGAATGAATAATGAATTTTGACCTGTGCTAATGATGTAGAAAAATGGGTATTAACCCTCGTAACTACCCTGAAAAGATATTTTTATTGGTAATCCAAAATTTGATTAATTGTGAGTAAAATATTTAAAGTACATTATGATAGGTCATTATTGCAATTTTGTGTGCAATAAATATCATGAATGAAGGGAAAGAGCATGACTATAAGAAGAAAGATAAGGTGAAATCCTTTGCAACATCATCAACACATCATTGACTATAAAATGATTATGTATCAGTTAAATTATTTGTTTACTCATATTTATGATAATTTTTTGTTTGATTCAGGGAGTAAACATTTTTTTGGGGAAAATTTATTAAAAATTGGAAATTTTATCTCATGAAATGAATCTAGAATACATGGGAAAACCCCATGGGGGATAATGAGGTATAATGAAGTTATAAGAATATTCATATCGTTATCTGTTGACATTATTTACGTACAATCCTTGTAGTTTTTCATCTTCAACATTTTGAGGATAGTTTGTGTATGGATTGGGATTTTATTAACCATGATAATATTATTGGAATATCTAATAATGTTTCTTATCAAAATGGGTTTCAGTATGAGTATGATATTGAACCCATAAAAAATGATAACGTATTAGTAAGTTTGGAATCTATTAGAAGATTGAAATGAATTTTATCTGGAACATTTAATGAATAAAATGGAACTATTCAGATTAATGATTTACCACTGCTAAATGAGTGTCATGATGTTTTCTTGATTTTTTTTCTGGTGACAATGCTGGTATTTTACCTGATCGGGAAGTTAAATTTAATATTGTCTTAGATTATAATGGAAATATAATTTCAAAACCATCGTATGAAGTGGATCAAATTGAACATTCAGAGTTGAAGACGCAATTGAAGGTGTTATTAGGTAACATATTCATTCTTCCTATTACAAAACCAAGATGTGCTCCTCTCTGGTTTGTTAAAAATTGTGGTGGTTCAGTGAGACTTTTCATTGATTCTTAATATTTGAATTAAATCACTAATAAGAAAAAATACTTGTTACCTCACATCAATGATTTTCTTGATCAGATCCCCGAAAGAAAATATTATACGAAGTTTGACTTGATGATGAGGTACCCTAAGTTGGATGAAAAGTTATAAGACATTTAGAATACAATGATTCATTCATGATATGACCATTATGAATTTATAGTCATGTTGTTTGGGATAATGAATGCACCTTCATAATTAATGGATGTTATGACTATAATATTCTGTGTCATCAATAATAAGTTTGTGGTTGTGTTTATTAATTAAATATTTATATATCCTTATATTAAATTGGTTCATGAAATTCATTTAATGGTTTTCAAGCAAACATTAATAGATAACATACAATAATGAAAATTTAGAATGTCTACTTTTTGGGTAAAAAATGTTTTATTCTTAAGTAGTGTGGATTTTAATGATGGAATAATGGATGATCATGTAAAAAATTAATGGTTTAGAACCTCAAATATAACCTAGATTCATAGTTTTAGCGGTTTAGCAGGCTATAATAGGTGTTTTATGAATATGTTTCATGGTTTTCTATCCCACTCACTATGTTAACTCGAATTGGTGTTCTATTTTTCTAGAAAAAATAATGTGATTAATGTTTTTAAGAATAGAAATGATGACTCATGAAGGCTTTATTATTGAAATTGCATTCCAATAATGCCTAATTTTCTTTCTAAAATTATGCTTCATTTAACTGATTATTTTATCCTTATACATAATGATCATGTAATTTCTTATTCTTCACGTCAATTGAACAATCTATAATATAATTACCCTACACAATATTTTTAAATAGGTATTGTTGTTTTTGATTTAAAAATTTAGAGGCATCACCGATATAGAGTAAAATGTGAAATACAAACTAACCACAAATTTTTTATGTATATATTCCCTCATAAATAATTTAGCATGAGACAAAGAGATGAATGAAATTAATCGAGGATTATGATTTCATGATTCATCACCATGTAGGAAAATTAAATAAAGTGTTTGATGATTTGAGCCAAGTAATTAATATTTCTATAATAATTTTATATTTGGAACACAATTATTTTGTTTGTGATTTTATTAATTTTGGATTGGGAGATAATAGTTTACGAAATTAATTTTTTTTCCAGGTATTAATTTTATCATCTCTATCAGAAAAAATTATATAAGCATAAAAGGAATACCAAAAGTGGCATAAAAGTGTAGAATTTTTTTATAGTGGTAGATACATAAATTTAATAATCATAATGATTATGTTTGGATATTTTGGAAGATGATTTGAGATATCTTTGATCCATATTTGAATAAATTGTTTTTATGTGAATATCATAGGTCTTAGTTTTTAGATCATTTTTCTTGTAAAAAGATGTACAAAGATCATTGTGAGTTTTACTAGTGCGATGGAATGGGGAGAGATATTACTGAATTTACTATGATGTGATTGAATTTTAAGTGTATTAATGGATAATGAAAACCTCCAAATGGGACGCTTAAGATATTTTCAATGACATATTGGAAATAAAAAATTATATCCATGGGTGTCATAGTAGTATTATTTAATACATCACAAATTAGCAATGTGATCAGGGTTTGTAAGAACCCGGTTCATATTTTTGAGGTATGAGTTTCTTGTTTTCTCCTTTCCTTAAGTGTTTTTCTGAAAATAAGGAAAATGGTGAAAAATACAAAATATTGGAAAGTACACACCGTGTACTTTTCCACACGCCATGTACTTATGGCCGTGTGGGATGAGTACACGGGGCGTATAGCCATGTCGGCGATGAAGGACGTAGGAACCGACTACACGCCGTGTAGTGGTCCTTTACACAACTTGTAGTTAGTTAGTAGGTGAATAGTAAGGCGGAGGCCAGCTGTGCAATAGCACATGACGTGTACTCAAGAAGACACGCCATGTAGTCATGTTGGCAGGTGAACAGTGCCACGCTGGCGGGAAGCCGCCAAATGAAAATTTTAAAATTGGGAAGTACACATCGTGTGCTTGGAAATACATGTTGTGTAATTTGTTCTTTTGGTTTAAAACAAGAAGTAGCCTCCTCATTTTCCAGAGGAGGTATTTGGGCCATTTTGGAGCCAAAGGAAGTAGCCGGAGCTTCGGAGATCTGTCAGGCGTGCGTCGGGAATCCGTTTTCGCCTCGGACGATCTCGTTGAAACCACATGGGTGGGTTATCCCTTTTCCTGGAGTAGTTCTCACCAATTCATCCTCATATGTATGTTATTTACGTTTGAATTCTTTGTATTTTACCTCAGATCTACCTCATTCTGGGACGATTCGTGGAACGTCGTTCGATTATACTGATCAGGGGCATATAAGGTAGGTGGCTTGGTGTTTATTTTTCCAACTGCTATGCGTTTTGTGAGTTTTGTGCAACGAACCCATGTTGTGGTGTCATGAGGCTGAGGCCGTGGCTAATTTAACTACCTAGAACTATATAGGTAATTAAATAAAGTTGTAAAAATGTTGTTTTGGATCACTGCTTGGATCCAGGACCATCCCTTGTGGTGCGTTCCTCTGTTTTTCTGTTTGGCCAGGATACCTGAGGGTATGCCATGTCTAATTATGAATTAATTTTTCCTTGAGTGGAATTGTATTTAAATTTCATGTTTATATGTTGGGCAAGCCCCGATTACTTGTTCCTGAGGCAGTGTTTTTCTATAGCCTAAGGGTGTGACTGTATTAGCCTGAGGGAAACATACTATTTTTTCCTGAGGGAAAAATTTTGTGCCTCAGGGATTGAATTCTGTGACTGGGGGCAAAAAATCCTATGCCTGAGGGAAATTTCTGTTATGCTTGAGGTCAATGCATGAGGGCAAGATTCTAATTACCTGAGGGTGATATTTTGTTTGTATGAGGATGCTGACTAGTTACTTAGTAATTCACAGTGGCGATTTATTAATATTAAATGATTAAATTAATAAAGAAATGGTAATATAGCTAGTAAGTTGGTTACTTTTGATTAATTCTGAGTTTATTGCATTTTACTTTTTTCACACTATTGTTTCATGTTTACACACAGTTGAGCACGAGCCATTGTTTGGTGCCTACTGGGATTTATTTCTCACACCTTGTTTGGGTCATTCCTTTCGGCCCAAACAGATTATGTTTCTGTAGGTGTAGATAAGGGAAATGTCCCTTATGCAGGTACATGACTGTTGCTGGGGTGTAGGAGAGCATGGGACCGATCATTGGCTTGTGATGCTGTGGGTTGTTCTGTTATGCTTTCTGTACTTGTATTTCCGGTGTAGTGTATTGTATTGTAGTATAACATGTTTTGGATGTTTTTATAGAATAGTGAAATGCTGAATCATCATATATATATATATATATATGACTGTTGTTTTTCTTTTTTGGTTATCAGTTATCCATTTCAGTTATATAAATTTATGTTGCTTCCACTGTTGTTGTATGTTTTATTTCATTCTGAGGCATTTCACATTCAAAAATGAGGGTCTAGTTTCCCCACTATCAGACGTGGGCCCGCACTGCTAGTCCACATCCTCTGGCGTTTGGGGAAATGCGCTTGAGGTCACTTGGAAAAACTGTTTCGGGGCACCCATTGAGTGGCACCCGGGACAGAGACGTTACAAAGTGGTATCAGAGGGGTTACTTTTCTTTGACTTACGTTTTGGATTCGTAGTCAGGGATAGGATGATAGATAGTTGGTAATGAGTTATGCCCAGGCGTAGCTAACCCATGTTTAGGGAAAATCCAGTCTACCTTTTATGTTTTCAATTTTTTTTTATTTTTCAATTTACCGTTGATTTGATTTCACCATTGGGTGACGCACATGAGATTGTGCTGATTATAACTTATCCATCAGTTCTATTTAGTTGAAACCTGATGAGATGAGGGTATTCCATCTCATGCATCATGTAGGTACATGCTAGAAATCACATGCGATGCATAGTTCCATTCCATGTAGGTGCATTGGAAATTGTGTGTCGTTGTAATAGTTGTTGTGCTAGAGAAGCAAGTTGTTGTGATAGCTGTTTAATAAATACCTGCTATGTGATAGGGTATGTTGTGTGAGATTGTTGAAAGAATGGATGCCAAACTTTGTTTTTTGGGGAGTATGGGCCCCCATTTACCGAAATTTGGTGTATCATTGACTGCTTATTTTGTTATAACACTGATGAGAAGTAATACATTTATTCGTGGGGAGCTTGGGCCCTCACAGATCATAATTTGACACATAGGTGTTGTTTTTCAGTATTTTCTGGGCTCCAGTGTAGTTTCTGATGAATACTATCTGAAAACCCAGTATACACGCCGTGTAGTACATTAATCACGCCGTGTATGTTCTTCTTGTTCGGGATGAAAAATAATTTTTTTAGTACACGACGTGTACCCTATGTACATGTCGTGTAGTTTTTTTCCCCGTGTCATAGACCGTGTGGGTGGGGACATGAGGAAAGGGAAATGTGTTGGGTGAACACACCATGTATCTTTTGTACATGCCATGTAGTGTTGACCCGGAGTCTTCCCGTGTGACAGACAATACGGACGGAGGAGACCATAAGACATGCATGTCGTGTCCGCTATGGTACACGCCATGTAGTCTGACCTGGGGTCCCGGTCGTGTAACTAACAACACAGGTTAGTGTAATCTTTTCAGATACACACCATGTGTCTATAGAACACGCATTATAGTGTGAGCCATGTGTCCGGCTGTGTAACTAACAACACGGGTTGGTGAACCTCATCTAGTACACGTCATGTACCTGTGGGACACGCCGTGTAGTCTTGTCAGAGGACAGACTGTGTGGACTTAGCCATGTGGCTGGGAAAATGGGATGGTGTACACGCCATTTGCGGGTGTAACATGCCGTGTAGTGTCAAGAGGAGTAGTCATCCATGTCACATATGACACGACAGTTGTAAAATTTCACCATACACGTCGTGTAGATGTTATACATGCCGTGTGGTTTGTTGAATAGGAGTCGTGTGGCTTAGCCATGCAGAAGGACCCGAGAAGGGGAACAGAAGTCAAGTACACGCCGTGTAGTCGGTATACACGCCGTGTAGTCTTGTTTTGAAATTTTTTAATGCCTACTTCATCCTGTTCCCTTTTGGGTTTCTTCGTTTTTGGTCATTAATAATCTTATTCTATGGCATGTTTTTGACCGTGTAGTGTCATGCCACCTAGACGACAACACATTGTTCTCTAGGAGAGTGGTGATGATTATACTCTAGAGAAGGTGGGTCATGGGCTACAAGTGGACCCTCTAGTAGAGCCCAAGGCGGCGCCAGCCGTTATACCGGACATAGGCACGGAGGCGCAGTTCTGGGAAGGATTTTTGCGGTTCATGCAGACCTTTCAGGGAGCACCACAGGATGCCACATCTATGGATGATCTTACTCGTATCTTTCAGCAACAACATCGACCTACATTTTCAGAGGATGGTGGACCACAAGTTGCAGAGTCTTGTCTCGGATCGACGCGGAATATTTTTGATCATCTTGAGACACCTCTAGGGCGGAGGGTCAGGCTCACATCTTATATGTTGTGTGATTCCACCAAGAGGTGGTGGGATATTACCACCCAGTCATAGCATCACAAAGACATAGTTTTGGTACAATTTCAGGTAGTATTCTATGACTTCTTTTTCCCAGAGATGCTGATAGCAGATAGAGCTTGAGAGTTAATGAATCTGCAGTAGGGCGCTATGTCAGTGATGGATTAATCTGCTCGTTTTACAGAGTTTCAGAATTTTTCACCCGTGCTAGTGGGTGATGAGACGTTGAGAGCCAGGATCTTTGATGATGATCTCCTTTATGACATTCGAGCGCTGGTGAATTTTTTTAGGCTGCCTACAGTACACGCTATTGTGAACCAGGCACTGATTACAAAGAGGAACCTGCAGGAAGCTAGTGGTGTGGTACAGGGTGGTTCAGCACCAGTTACTGGCACTATTTCTACGGGAAAGAGGAGGAGACAAATGGACTTCCCTCAGGGGCAGTACAAGCCAATCCATTTCTTCAGGTGGACCGGTCAGGTGGTACCAGTGTGGTAAAGAGGGGAACAAGAGACTACAGTGTCCATGTGATCCAGTCGAGCGCCGAGCTTGCGGCATGATGGGTCATCTGTAGTGCTTCTCCAGGGTGTTTCTACAAATGTCTAGTGAGAGGGGTTCTGTGCAGACTCCGCAAGCAGGAGCAGGACTAGCAGCTTCTTACCAGTCAGGGAACTTGAATACGTCAGGGTGTACAGGCAGAGATGGTGGTCGTGGTCGTGGTAGCAAGACACCAGGATCTCAGAGGCAGTAGGGTGGGACAACTCAGGGTAGCCAGGCTATGTCGTAGGGCTGTGTCACTGTGTAGGCATATGCAGTGCAACAGACCCAGCAGGAGTAGGATCCCAGACCTTCTACTGTTAGAGGTACTATACTAGTATCTTCTGCCTTATCTTCAGTACTTTTTGATACGGGTGCTACACCTAGTTTAATATTTGTGCCCGTTGTGGAGATCCTTGAGCTCTGTGTTTCTTCTTCTTCTGATTTCATGATGCTAGAAACTCTGTTGGGGACTAGAACGATGGGTGTGCGTCAGTGCAAGGAGTGACCCCTTGAGGTTGGCGGGTTTCACTTTCTTTGGGACCTCTATGTCTTACAGATGATAGCTATGATTTCATTCTTAGGATGGACTGGTTGGTTCCCTTTCGAGCCTTTTTAGACTTCTATCGTCACAGGGTGCGTTTCAAGAAACCAGAGGGCGGAGAGTTTCTATACAAGGGTGAATGAGATGTTCTGGTAAGTCGAGCTAGACCAGAGCATCATGGGTGAGGTGGAGTCACAACCCAGATTGCGAGCTTATATCTGGATGATATGGGGACTTTTCAGTCATATTTTCCTTTAGTGGTTGATCGTTTCAGGGATGTCTTCCTGGACGACATTTCAGGTCTTCCTCCGGAGCGTGAGGTGGATTTCTATATTGAGCATGTGCCAGGAGCGGCACTGATGTCCATTCCTCCCTAGAGGAAGGCCACACCTAAGTTGCAGGAGTTCAAGAGTCAATTTATTGGAGTTAAAGTTGAAGGGTTTTATCTGACCCAATAATTCTCCTTGGGGTTCTCCGGTCCTTTTTGCGAAGAAGGCTGACAGTACCCTCAGACTCTGTGTGGATTATCGGAAGCTAAACTAGTTGACAGTTAAGAACCGATATACCTTACCGAGGATTGATGATCATTTTGATCAACTTCGTGGAGCATGATTTTTCTCGAAGTTTTACCTGAGATTGGGATGTCATCAGCTACGCATGAGACCATCAGATATACCTCTTACAGCTTTTCGGAGAAGATATGGTCTGTACGAGTACATGGTTATGATGTTCGGACTCACGAACGCGACAGCAGTTTTCATGGCTCTAATGAATCGTGTGTTCTATCCTTATCTTGATTCTTTTATAGTAGTATTCGTTGATGATATCTTGGTGTACTATCACACTCAACATGACCATGCTACCCATCTAGAGATCGTATTGTGTACACTGAGCAACCATCAGTTGTATGCTACGCTCTCAAAGTGCCACTTTTGGATGGACCAGATTCACTTCCTGGGTCATATCATCTTAGAGGTAGGAGTTGTAGTAGACGAAGAGAAGGTTAGTGGAGTAGTTTCTTGGGAGAAACCTAAGAATGTGTTTGAGATACGGAGTTTCTTGGGGCTGGCTGGTTACTATAGATTCTTCATACAGGACTTCTCCCGCTTAGCAGCGTTGTTGAAGGGTTTGACTAAGATGGGTGTGATGTTCGTGTGGTCGGAAGCTTGCGAAATAGCCTTTCAGGATTCGAAAGGAAGGCTGACATCAGCACTAGTCCTGATTCTTCCCGAGTAGGGGAAGAGCTATACAGTTTACTGTGATGCATTAGGTATTGTGCTGGGAGTAGTGTTTATTCAGGGAGATCGAGTTGTTGCATACGGTTCTTAGCAGTTGAGGCCACATGAGAGAAATTACCCGACGCATGACCTCGAGTTAGCTGCATTTGTGCATGTATTATGTTGTTGGAGATATTATCTCTTGGGAGATCATTTTGTGGTTTTCACCGATCACAAAATCCTCAAGTATAATTTTACTAAGCATGACTTGAATCTAAGGTAGAAAAGGTGGGTCGAGTACCTGTAATCCTTTGATTTTGATCTTGCCTATACACCTGGGAAAGGTAATGTTGTAGCTGATGCTCTGAGGAGGAAGGCTCAGATACAGGCAGTGCATAAGGCTAGTGGTGAGTGGCATCTTATGGATTGGTTTTTTGAGATTCATTTGGAGGTTCATGACAGTCAAGGGAAAACACATCATTAATCTTTAGATGTGACTTCTACCCTCCTAGATAGAGTGAGGATGAGACAACTATCTGATCCAGAAGGCCTAGTTCTATGGGAGTTGGTGGCATGTGAGGACCCTCCTCCTAGTTGGATGATAGGCGATGAAGAAATTATGCATTTCCGTGGCTGAGTGTGGGTTACAGGGGATATACGTGAGGAGTTAATGCAGGAGTTTCATGCATCGGGTTGGGAAGTTCATCCCTGGGTTACCAAGATGTACTGTGACTTGAGACTTCAGTACTGGTGGCCTGGTCTGAAGAGATATGTGGCTGGTTTTGGTATGAGGTGTTCTACTTGAATGCAGGTGAAGGCAGGGAATCAGAGGCATGACAGACTATTACAATAGTTACGCATTCCCTAGTGGAAATGGGATGATTTCATGATGGTCTTCATGACTGTTTTGCCGAGGTCACCTAGAAGAAATGATGTCGTTTGAGTTTTTGTAGACAGACTCACGATGGTAGCTCACTTTTTTCCGATGAATAAGACCTCCGGTGGTGACGAGCTTGAAATGTTGTATGTCCGGGAGATCGTACGTCTTCATGGGGTCCCTCATTCTCTCGTTTCAGATAGGGATGTCGGTTTTACATTTCATTTCTGGTATAGTTTTCAGAGGGAACTGGGTACACAGGTGCTTCTGATCACAGCTTACCACCCTTAGACCATTGGCCAGTGAGAGCGTACAATACAGGTGCTTGAGGACATGCTGCGTGCATGCATCCTGGACTTTGGGGGCTCTTGGGAGAAGCATATACCCCTAGTCGAGTTTTCCTACAATTACAGTTTTCAGGAAACTATTATGATGGCTCCTTATGAGGCTTTATATGGTAGGCAATGTCGTTCACCTTTGTGTTGGTCAGAGGTATGTGAGGTAGCTTTACTGGGACCACGTCTCGTGCAGGAGACATCTGAGCATGTCCAGTTGATTCAGAAGTTGATGGCAACCTCGCAGTCTCTTCAGAAGTCTTATGATGATTACCATAGACGACCTTTGGAGTTCTTGGTTGGGGATCAGGTTTTCTTTCATGTTTATATGAGGATGGGACATAGACGAATCTAGAGACTGGGTAAACTTTCACCGAGTAATATGGGGCTATTTGAGATTCTAGAGAGAGTTGGGATGGTTGCCTATCGGTTTCAGTTACCACAAGAGTTCCAAACCATGCATGAAATCTTCCGTGTATCTCAGTTACGCTGCTATCATTCAGACCCATCTCACATCCTTCATCCCGAGGAGGTTGAGCTTCATATGGATGCACCATTTGAAGAGCATCTGATTCATATCGTTGTCAGGAGTATGAAGGTTCTTTGAGGCCGGTCATTTCTTCTCATATGGGTTCTATAGAAGCATGGCCAAGTGCAAGACGAATCCTGGGAGCGGGAGACCAATGTACGTGCTCAGTGTCCAGAGGTGCTCATGGCTATATCTCCACCACAATTGGAAGGGAAATTCGAGGATGAATTTTTTTAAGGGGAGAAGTTTGTAAGAACCCAGTTCTTATTTTTGAGGTACATGTTTCTTCTTTTGTCCATTACTTATGTTTTTTACGAAAATAAGGAAAATGGTGAAAAATCCCAAATTTTGGAAAGTACACACCGTGTACTTTTCCACACGCCGTGTACTTCTGGCCGTGTGGAATTAATACATGGGGCGTGTGGCCACGTCGGCGATGATGGGTGTAGGAACCGACTACACGCCATGTAGTGGTAATTTACACGCCGTGTAGTCAGTCGACAGGCGAATAGTAAGTAGGAGGCTAGATTTTTGACAGCACACGCCCTGTACTCAAGAAGACACGCTGTGTAGTAATGTAGGCAGGTGAACAATGTCATGCTGGCGGGAATCCACCAAATGAACAGTTTAAAAATGGGAAGTACACGTCGTGTACTTGGAAATACACACAGTGTACTTTGTTTTTTCGGCTTAAAACAGGATGTAGCCTCCTCATTTGGAAGAGGAGGAATTTGAGCCATTTTAGAGCCAATAGAGGAGGCCGGAGCTTCGTAGATCTGCAGGGCGCATGTCAAGAATCCGTTTCCACCTCGGACAATCTCGTTGGAACCGCACGGGTGGGTTCTCACTTCTCCTGGAGTAGTTCTCACCAATTCTTCCTCATATGTATGTTATTTACATTTGAACGTTTTTTATTTTAACTCAAATCCACCTTGTTCTGAGATGATTCCCGGAACGTCGTTCGAGTATACTAATTAGGGGCATATAAGGTAGGTGGATTTGTGTTTATTTTTCCATCTGCTATGCATTTTGTGAGTTTTCAGGTACGAACCCATGTTAGGGTGTCGTGAGGCTGAGGTCGTGACTTAATTATCTACCTAGAACTGTATAGGTAATTAAATAAAGTTTTAAATATGTACTTTGGGATCACTGCATGGATCCAGGACCATCCTGAGTGGTGTGTTCCTCTTTTTAGCCATTTGGCCAGGATACCTGAGGGTATTCCATGTTTAATTATGCATTACTCTTTCCTTGAGAGTAATTCTATTTAAATTTGATGTTTATATGTTGGCCAAGGCTCAGTTACTTGTGCCTGAGGGAAATGTTTTACTATAGCCTGAGGGCGTGACTGTATTAGCCTGAGGGAAACGTACTATTTCAACTGATAGAAACCTTTCATGCCTGAGGGATTGAATTCTATTCCTGAGGGTGAAACTTCTAACACCTGGGGGCTATATCTGTTACGCCTTAGGGCAATGCCTGAGGGTGAGATTCAGATTACCTCAGGGTGAGATTTTGTTTGTCTGAGGACGCTGACTGGTTACATAGAAATTCACAATGGTGATTTCTTAATATTAAATGATTAAATGAATAATAAAATGGGAATATAACTGGTATGTTGTTTAATTTTGAGTACATATTAGTTTATTGCATTTTACTTTTTCACACTGTTGTTGCATGTTTACACAAAGTTGAGCACGGGCCTTTGGTGGTTGCCTATTGGGATTTATTTCTCACACCATGTTTCGGTCATGATTTTCGGTCCAAAAATATTATGTTTCTGTAGGTGTAGATAAGGGAAAGGGCCCTTATATAGCTACTTGACAGTTGTTGGGGTGTATGAGACCATGGGACCGAGGATTGGATCATGATGCTGCGGGTTGTTCTGTTCTGTTTTCTGTACTTGTATTTCAGTTGTAGTGTATTGTATTGCAATATAACATGTTTTGCTAGTTTTCATAGAATAGTGACATACTGCATCTTCATATATATATATATATGACAACTTTTTTCCCTTTTTGGTTATCATTAATCCATTTCAGTTATATATATATTGTTGCTGCTTCCGCTGTTGTTGTATGTTTTATTTCATTCTGATGTGTTTCACTTTGACAAATGGGAGCATAGTTTTCCCACTATCAGACATGGGCCCTCGCTGCTATTCAACAGCCTCTGGTGTTCGAGGAAATGCACTTAAGTTCACGTGGAGAACCAAGTTTGGGGCACCCGGTGAGTGGCACTCGGGCCTGGGATGTTACATGGTTATTATTGATTGATTGATAAAATCATCTAATTTTTTCCTACTACAGATAATCTATCAATAAATAATGATTATCAGTTTTATATTAATTGGATGTTCTGGTTGCATGGATTTTTACCCTCTATTGTATCGTATCATTATCCTTGGTTCACATATAACTTTTGGAATTTCCTTTTAAAGTTATTAGGGGTTGAATTAAAATTTAGTATATCTTTTCATCCTCAATCTGATTGAATGACAGAACAAAAAATTGTGACATTGAAGGATATGTTGTGTACATGTAAAATTGAGTACCAGGGATGCTAGGGCCAATAACGTTCTTTGAATGAGTTAACTTATAATAATATTATTCATTCCAGTATAAATATTACACCATTTGGGTAATTATATATAAATTAGTGTCAAAAACCAGATTATTGAGATGAAGTAGGTGAAAAAACAGTTAATTTGACCAAAATTATTATAAGATATGGACGAAAAATTATATTTGATTCAGATGAACATGAGAATAGATCCATATAGGTTGAAAAGTTAGGTGAATATCCTTTGGAATTTTTTTTGGGGTAATTGATCATGAATTTCTCAATGATTCTATATAGAGAAGTGTGATCTGTTTTGGTATGAAGGATAAAATGAGTCCATAATTCATTAGACTCTATATAATCATAAATAATGTTGGATCATATTCGTACAATGTGGGTTTACCATATATTTTCTCCCAAGTACACAATTTTTTTTTGGTTCAATGTTATGAAACTATGTGTCGAATTCATCTCATATTTTAAGTCAATATGTAGATCATTTGGAATTGAATCATTAATACGAGAAAAGCCAACACATAATCATCACCACATAGAACATGTGTTGCAAATTAAGTTGATAAATCTGGTTTTGTTCAATGAAAAAAATCATATTTTTGAATAGGTAACATGTGAATAAAAAAAGTATGATGGATAAATACCCACTCTTATTTGATAAGTTAATAAAATTTCCGGTATATAATTTTTAAAATATTGGAAGGATTTAATATCCCAAGTAATTATAGAATAATACATTTTCATATCTATTAATATTTATGAGTTAGATATTAATTTTTTACTAAATGGGATGTTATGCCTGATAGTGTACCCAACACACAACAATGGGTATTTCTAAAATCTTATGTTTCACATAAGACTAAGTTACACTAATAAATAATATATAATTAATATTATTATTACAAATTGTATTTATTACCTGGACATTTTGTTGGAGGGAATGAATAAATACTGAATATATTATGGTCACACATGTTTATAAATTTTTTTAACCTTCATCGAATAAATTTTATCTTCTTAAAATACGATTAAATCCAATTTTAATCATCAATGCTCTAATATTTTTTGTTTTACCACATCTTGAGAGAAAAGATATTTTATGTTATGTTTTGGAAACATTTATAAGTAATCGAGGACAATAAAGACATATTCTTTTTATTCGGGACATCAGAATTTAGTTTTGATAAGTTTTGAGATATTTTCTAATAGAATTTATGTTTTATTGAATAGTGAATAATACATCATTTTAATTCAAAAAGCATTTCTTCTAATTTATTTATATTTTCAAATACCTCATTAATTGGTTTTGATGTATATTTAGACTTCTTTTTTTCCATTTAATACTTTTTTTAACTTGTAATCAATTTCATTTTAAAATTAGATATAAAAACATTTCAATATATTGAATGTTTCACTTTAAAAACCTGATTTTTAGTTTTATCTGTGGAATTTACTATAAATCTAATTTTTCAATTTCTGTGAATTGAATAATGTTAAATGATTTCTATATTTGAAATCAGAGGGTCCATTTTAGGTTTCTATGTCAAATTAATTTTAATGCTAAGAAAATATACACTGGTATAAAATTATTTACCTTTGTAAATGTAAAATTTTGACTATGATCAATGTTAAAATATGAAAGCATAACAAAACTAAAAAATAAAACATTAAAAGGGTGTTTTAGTAGGGGATAAACCCTAACTAGCCTTTTCAACATTGATTATATGAAAAACTTCTGTATTTTAATTACACCACTATACAATTATCTTTTATCACTAAATAATCACTAAATATATCACTGGAACCCGTCTATCCTAAAGTATAAATACCACCTCTCCACGATATTATTTCAACCTAAAATGCATTATTTCTCCTCAAATATCTACCCAAACCACTCCTACTCACTCTTAGATGGTCCATATCCAATTTTCCCACAAAAATCTATCTCCAGGGTCCTCAAGGGTCTTTTCTGGTGAGGATATTCACGAGGTAATTTTCTCATGGTACCTCTCTTGATTTCTCATCATTCTCTAATTTCTGCCCACATCCACCAAATATCAATTCACAATAATTGAAGAAACATTGAAATACTATATTTTTATATTTCTAATGGAATTTTTCATATCCATTTCATTTCTCACCTCCACTTATTAAATGAAATATAATTTTTGTCCATGATATGATGGTTAATCTCCTCCATGAATAATTTTTTTGTTCCTTTTCAATTATTGACATCATGGATGATATTAAAAATATATTCCTTTTTAAATAAAATTAAAATATGTATATTATAACATATTTATTATCCTATAATTATTATATTAAACATATTATTATGATTTCTATGTTTTTGTTATATGATAACTTCATTTGGCGATGTATGGACTTGTGCCTCCCTAAAATAATGTGATTTGATCACACATCACACTGAATGTATTATGATTTTTTTTATTAAACCTATATTTTATTAATGATATATTAATTATACTATAATGATATTATATTTTTATGTATATTTATATATATTTCATTTAATTTATCTCTTTTAATACGATAAGAATAAATGAAATTATTGTTAATGCATACATATTTCCAACCATCACCATGAATGATGTTTTTGGTTTTTCATCATAGATTATTATAAATAATTATCCAATGAATATATAATTTTTTATATCATGTTTTATATTCTGGAGAAAATGGAATTATGACCACATGGACAATTGATATCAATCCAATTTAATTTTGGACTCATGTACTGAATGTCCAAAAAACGTCCGACATGATCATAAATAATAATGTTGTTGTTTTTATATAGTAATAAGTGATATAAAATTTAAAATAAACTTGAGAAATCCACTTCTAAAATTTTAAATTTATTTAATTTTTTTATCTTGTACGATAATGAACATAAAAGACAGGTCCAACTCGATGTATGGGAATTTTCTGATTGAATTTCCATTATTTGGGTTAAATTTATATTTCTTGATTATGTTATTCAAATATTATGTTTGGAATGAATTATTAATATCTTATCTTTTATATACATCATCAATTTCATTAAAAAAATTATAAAGGAATTTATTTCTATACTGTGTTTGAATTTCTAAAAAAATGACAAAAAAATGTGTTTAACATATACGACAACAATGAAATATTTTCCACTATAACCATTATTTTATATTTGGATTCCTCTATAAGACATAATATTTTTTAAAAGAATACAAATAACATGTTAATTATTATATTAATTTATTATTTAAAGGTGTTTTGAGAAGAGTTTGATTATGTCAATATCGTGAAATGATATCTTGTGATTGTAATGTGGAAATGTTTAATTTATTTGTGCATTATTTAAGTGTTGTGATTATGTTTTAATTTTTGGGTGTATCTAGTGTATACTGGTGTATCTATGATTAATCAAGGTTTGGTGATCCCTTGATAGCTCTCCAATGTATTCGGTAATGAGATGGAGCTAAACAGTAGGGTTTATCCATGAACATTTATGTAATATAATATGATGGGTATTTCAAATGTAACAAATAAATTTACTACATATTTACTTGTTAACCTTACAATGTATGTATTAACTTGATTCTACAAGTTTCCTTTTTGATTTATTATTTCATTGAGTTTTTTTAGAAATATTATGATTTCATGAGGTATTTTAAAGAGCATATGTTGAATGGGTGAAAATGTATGATTTTGTGTGTCTATAAGTATTCACTGCATAACGTTTTTCTTTCTTGATTTTATATCCCTTACTGGGAATTTTGAGCTTATCCTAGGTTTGTAATACGTTTTAACATGGTTGGTGGATGAGTTAGAGTATGAATGAAGCCAAAATTATTTTTATTGAGAATTGTATTCGAGGATTATTTTATAGTGTTTTATTTTATTAAAAAATTTATAATGAGTAGAAAAGTCCACTTCGTAATATTTGAGGATTAATGTAATAGTTATTCCCTAATTCTATAAAACTATAAACCTAAAAATATAATCAACAATAATTCTTGATTAAACTCATAATTATATAATGAATAAAGATGGGTACTTTTAGAAATATCTTAAAACACAATTATCAAGAACTGGGGATGTATCTATATACATAACCCCATTCAGGAACTCTAAGGTCACCCAAAAACCATTGTAAAACAAAAAAATTATAAATTATAGTGTTTCATTAAACTCCAAATTTCAATGGATGAAAGACCCTAACTAAATACCTTATGATCAACTCACCTGATGATATTTCTTACCATTTCCTTTCACAAAACATACTCCACGATATACTTAATGGGTTATAAAAATACATATAACAATTTTCTCTAGCAGCCTAAATCCCACTCCTAAACAACCCATCTAAACATATCATCTACCACCAGCTAACTGTACTATAATACTATAATATAAAAAAATTAAAATATCTTTAACATTGATTGGAAATCCATTTTTTGTTAGTGTAACCGAGATTAAATATAGAATGGTCTTATGTATAGGTAACACTCTTTAAACCCATATATCATTGTATGAAGTGTTAATCCATCTCATTGGATTCTCTATCCACAATAATCAAAGCATAAAACACTGAATGAATGATTTTTTACATAATTTGTATTTCATTATATTATATATAAAACAACTATTAAATACCATATTATGAAACTACTACACATTGCCTCTCCCTTCATTCAGATTGGTAAAAATTGATGAAATGATCCAGCACCACTATAATATATTATATGTATAATAAATTCACCAGATTACAAAATAACATACCATAAAATATCAATGAGATTAATATCATTAGATTCATAATATATATTCAATTTCTGTTAATTTTTTTAGGATTAATAAAAAAAATTATGTAATCCATAACAAAAATCATCATATTGGTAAGATTTATGAAAATTCAAGCCCTATCCCCCATTGGTATCCTTATAAAAAAAATTTCAGAACAGTCGAATCTATATGTCCTAATAGAATAACCCAATGTGATAGTAATCATATATCAACATATCCAAAATTTCAATAGTCGGCCCATATATTATATTCGTAATTAGTGTCTTCATCTTCTATGTGATTTTGTTATGATTGTCAAATATAGTTTTTATCCACTCAATATAGAGCTATATGACCTTGGTTTCACCATCTATAACAAAAAATGGTTGATGTTGTATATATAACTCCAATACCTGATAGAATTTAAAATATGAAACATATTATTTCATCGTATTCATAATCAACATATCCCATAGAATAATCCATTCTTTATAATCATATTTCATTAATATCGATAAAATAGTGGTTTCTAAATCATCCATGGATGGGGAATGTTAATCCATGTTCTCATCCTGTTAAACAAGAGGATTTCAATGTATCACAAATCAATAATACTAATAATTTTTCTCCGAACACATTTATCCCTATTCCAAAAATCCCATTTTATTGAAATAGTAATAGGAATTGTTCTACATTATAATATACATCATAAACATCCTAAACGTCCAACAACTCAATTTCCATCTCCAACCTCATTTACCCATATTAAGGGATATATAAATATACATATTCAATATAATAAAACATGGACCATAAACAAATTTTTATTTTATTTTGTTAGATAAAGTCACACAATAAATATACATAGGATTACACTATAAATATTTGTAACAATAATATAAATAACCCACCATAGTTTGATTACACAAATTATTTTGAAAAAAATGCAATTCAAATATGAAAATTTATTCTTGTGTGTTTCATACAATGATATTATATGTCCCTTCATTCCATCGATTGAAATTATATAAAACCCCATAATCTATAAATACAAAACTAATATTCAGATAATTAAAAAATAAATCTAAAAAAACATGGTGTAAAAATATTATACCTGGTAATGTAAGTATTCTTGCAATTGTTGTTAAGATGCTCCAATGAATTTCATCGATACCAAGTTAAATAAAATACAAAAAATGACACACCAGTATGATAGAATTCATTTTAATTAAACAATTATATTTTATAGCATGTGATACATGAAATATTGGGCTTAAACGAACCATGTTATACTACATTAATATTAGTATTAAAATAAGAGTGTTATGAGATAGTCAATGGTTTAATGAGTTTATATTAGAATTACCATATTATAAAACATAATAATATTATAATTACTAATTTAAAATAATAATAAATATATAATTTATTATTAATTGAAAGGAATCATAAATTATTTTTAACGTAATAGAAAAATTTATTATAAAATAATTTTATTTGAATAATGTTTTTTATCTAAATAGATAAAATTTGTAAATATATACAGGTGTTTATAATGAAATAACTAGACTCTATATTCAATTTAATTAATTAACATTAATTTAATATTGGTTATAAATAATGTAAATTTAAATTTATTACCCTTATATGTAAAAATATTTTCCCTTTTAATAAATATAATTTAGTCTATAGCTTGTAAACAATGTAAGACTGAGTTAGTTTGCAATACAGAAAACATCTAATTTATAAAAAACACAATTTAATCATGTTTTTAATATTTAATTGAATTCTAAACCATTAAGATAATTAATATTGTAAACATTTATGTTATATTTTCAATCAATTTTTTTAAAATTTTCCCAATATATTTGACAGGTATATGATAAGAACGAACCCTATTTTTCACCTTAAAAAGTATATTTTTATCAGAATAGTTTTACCTCCATTAAATGAAGATCCAAAATAATATATGAATTCCAAAATATTTATAAATTTAATAAAAATTATATAAATCATTTATGAAAATATAAAAAAACAAATTTTTTTTAGGTGTATTTTTTTATATTTTCTGTGAGGTTATATTTTTTTCACGAATAGTGGAAAATACTAAATAACAATTCAAAACTACATATCGTAATATTTTATTTTAAATGAAAAATTACATTTTTATTTGTATTTATATATTAATATTATAAATTTAACATCTATTTATCCTATATAAGACATTGGAATCAATTTCACAATGAAATTGGATATAATAACATAGAAATATATTTAACATTTACACTATAAAACCTACATTAATATCCATTTTAGAGTATTATATTTAAAATTATTTCATCAAATTATATGAAATGAATTAGAAAAAATATATTTGTTATTTGATATTTGAAAAATTTATAATGTTTAATGTGGTGAAATTATTTTTTGAAAAAGAATTAGTGAATGTGAGTAAAATCAATTACAACGATTAAGATGAAAAATTATCTTAACAATGGATTAAAAATTAAATATATGATCCATAAAAAACTAAAAAGTTTTTCAAAATCCATTTTACATGCATATTTAAACACTATAATCTTTTTTATCTAATTTTTTCCATTATTATAACAACGTGTCATGGAAAATCATGGGTGATGTTCCCTTTCTTTACAAGAATGTCACACCACCTTCATAATAAAATGAAACTCAACCCACACACTCATTCAAATATCTCAAGCCTTATGGATCACTAAAAATATACTAAAATAATTTAAAATATTAATACCCTAATACTAAAAGCCTTAAAAATGGAATAAACAAAATCTAGGTGGCCTTGTCATGGAAACCCATAGGTGTTACCCAAATAAAAAGTATTATACTTCCAAAATCACTGCAAGAGGGATTGTTTTATATTCAGTCACACCCCCTAAAATACTATTATTCCATGATTATATAACTAAATTTTTAACCAAAATATAATTATATGTTATATTCTAATGTTCTTCCCAGACTTACCCACACTTCCATAAAATGGGAAATGAACATATCGTTCTTGTGAACAGTCGACTACCACCTTACAAAATGATGATTGTTCATTTTTCAGTTACCACCTCTCATGGTGGTGATTAGGATGGAACAACTATTTATATATTTTTATGGAATATAAAATATATTCAATATTATTTAAATCTTATATAACACATATCATCATGTCTACCATTTTTTGGGAATACAATAACATCTTTTGTGAAATTGTGGACTACCGCCTCCTTAAAGAAATATGATTTGATAACACTATATAAAAAATGTATAACTGATAGTTTTAATAAACCTAAAAAAAATTTATTACATTAATATGGTAATGGAATTATGATATAAATAATTTAATTATTTTCATTTCATTCATTTAATAAAATAATGAGATGAAAGTATCATTCTAGCATACGTATGACCTATCGCCTTCATGAACATTTGATTTCATTTCATATCTCCAAATTATGTGGATTATTATATATATAAATATAATAAATATATATTATATTTAAATCATATTTTTCATTATTTATATTTGTAAATCATGATCTATTTAATATCATAAACTAATAACAAGTTAAAACAATCTTGAGGAAATAAGTAATTAACACATGAAATAGTTAAAATAATGAAAGATTACCAAAAAAGACATACTAATATATTATAATATAGACATATATGATCTCATAAATAAAATTATGGTTCTAGTATAAGTTTGAATCATATTTTAACTACTATATATGATCATAAATAACACACAATATAAATGGAAAATAAGGTTATAGATTTTCGTATCACTTTTATCATATGAGAGATAAATATCATATTCAAAAATAAGTTCCTAGGTGTGGTGTATCTACTTCCCAATTTTTTAAATTATACATTATGATATTTATGTTTGTGGAACCTAATTTTTTAATTGAATTATCTCACGAGGGGGTTTGAGTAGAAAATTACCAATTTGTTAAAGTTATCTTTGAAATAAATTTTTATTTTGTGACTGTAAACTATATCTTGAAAAATCAGTTACATATGACCATATAATATTAATTTTTTATATTTACATGAAATAGAAATTTTTATTTCATAATATTTATTCTTTTTTTACATTCAACTTTCACTAATAATGATATTATATTAAAATCAGTATTATTGATAAATCCATATGTTTTATTAAATATAGATATTTGATCAGAGACAATGACTATGAATTAAATCGATTATTAAATATATGAGGAATTCATTGGATTTATAAAACATAAGTGGGGATTATTTATAGATATCCACTCAATACATCCATAGTATCAAGAGATGAATTAATTATCCAAATTAATTAGGTTTTTACCAGATAAAATATAAACAATCATCTAAAAGGTGTTTATGGTAATTGTACCATTTATCGTGGAAAACCAGAATCCAATATTTATTATTTTCCATAATTTTCACACAATTATTTACTATTTATGATATAATTTGTTTGTAATTTTCTAATATTTTCATCCATTCTCACTTTGTTGATAAAATTGCATGGGTTTCTGTTAATTTACTCCCCATGTTGATTATGGAATATCCATTTATATAAATGGATTGTGTTATAAGTAATTTACCATTACATGTTGATTTATTCATATTTATTCATTAATTAATTCATTTTAATTACCCTTAGTAATCATTTGAGCTCACTCGTATTCATTGTGATCTCCAGGTTATGATGACGAAATCATTGAATAATCATTCAAGGATATTGTTTATTTAATTTTATTATGTATCTTTATTTATTTTCTATTTTCCCAATATAGAATAAGTATCATCTATGTAATATAGTTTTCTAAAAAATCTAGACAAGTCGGTCCTCGTATATTTTATTTCATGTAATCATTCTAATGAACTAAAATAATGCACCACCTATGGGACTCTAGGTTCACAAAATTACAGTTGGTAATAGTGTTCTTTTTGAACCTACCAGGTAGAATTGTTTTTTAATAGATATATTTTTGGTGATGCAAACCTATGATAGAATTTTATGATATGTAGGGGTGAAAATCCGATAATTTTGGAAAGGTATAAATAATTTGGGTCTTCCACGAAATATATCGTTGTCTGGATACTATAATTGGACATGGTTCTGAAATAGATGTATGTAGGGGTAACAACTCTAAAAAACTATATGTATCATGACTCTAAAGTAAACAAGTACATGAAAATTGACCTTAATCTACCCCTAGTTTGATGTTCAGGGGGGATACACGTATGATAATTGAAAATATCCTCAACTACCATTATGAAGGATTCAAAAGTACATATTTTCCTATGGAAAGAAAGATTATGATTCAAAAATGTATGAAATGTTATTTTATTTCATGTTTTATATCACTTTTGGAATTATACTTTGTGAATTTTTTACCAAATCTAGTATATTATATTATTTTTAAATGGAAACATGAAGGAAAAATGGTATCAATATCCTTGAAAATGTAGATATTTCTCTATTGGGGAATCAAATTCTAGTGGTACTGGAATGAATTACATTATTGCTATACAAGGTTAACATAACCATGTTATGCTAAAGAACCTCTACCAAATGGAATAACATAATCCATAGAGAGGATCTCAAATGTTGGTTTAGTTTATATAATATATGCTCCCATTATTTAGTTGGATTACTAATACTATTTTATTTGAGTAACAGATTGTGTCTTTGGAGAAAATATTTGAGGAATTATGATGTAGTGAAATGGAAAAAGATACCACTATGGTGTATTATATAAAAGGTTATTTTGATCAATAGTGGCATTTTATCAATAATATTAGGGAGGAATATATAATAGAAATCATGGCATGGATAACTATTATGGATGCATTCTTGATAAATACATCTCTCATGATGAATAAATTTAGATAGAGAATAATTTCCTTCAATTAAAGTGAAATTGTGAAGAATGTAATGGAGATTATTTGGATAAATGTAATAGAGACACTCACTTTTCATAAATTTACATTACTTACTTTTTTGGAGCACATTTTATACTTACTCGAACACTTTTCTAATGCCAATATTATTTTGTTTATTTTTAAAACAAGGAACATAAACATCAACTATCATAGAATATCTTCTATTTTTTAAAAAGATAATTCATTTAATACTCCTAATTAATACAATTCCATATAACCTGGGGATTGGAAACCTAAAATGGGTTATCTGAGATGATCAGTAAGGGTAAAAAAGTGGAATTTATAAGAATAATGTTGTGCATAATCATATGAGTACATCATCATTGAAATAGAAAATCATACCTTTCATATCAATGATCAGAAACATTAGTCATAAAAAAATTTCAAATACATAAAAAATCAATCATAGCTAAATCAATAACATAATCCATGAAATCCTAAAAAATAGTAAGACTTGGTACTGTGACATACAATTAAACATGTAATATCTTTCCCTATAAGAAAATATGCTCTCCTAAAATATATTAGGGCACTTAATCGGGACAACAATATCTAGTCAGGACACATCAACATCCAAAGTCACACATTATATATTATAAAGGTCCAGTTTTCCCATATTTCCAAATTGGATCGAGTTAACCGACATCCCATTGTGGATTTCGTTTCCCGAACATCTGATATTTGATAAGGGCCATCTAATTTATTACCATCTTTATATAATGAGACATAAATATTTACCCCATGCATTGGAGAAAGATATAGGTCCCAACCATCTCATTATAAAATTATATAGATATGTTCCACATTAATATAAATCATGTATCATTTCATAATATCATGGAATGAAATGGGATTCAAAAACATCATACAATAACATCATAACTCAAGAAGAAAAATGGTTATCATAAAAGTAATATTAGTAAAATTTAAAATATTATTAGATAGAATATGAATGGTAACATTGGAGCATATCCCCCGTTAAAAAAACGTAAAATCACAATTTTTTATCCTCTATTGAGAATAGTTTTAGAATTTCCCTTGAAAAAATTATTGATGTTAATACCATTTCTTTTATGAAAATTTTTTCTTTACATGAAATGATTCACAATATTAAAAAAATTATTTATGAATAGAAATATATGATATAACAGTAAAATCAATGTAATAATGAGTCATGAATATGTAATAATAATTTCATTATATCTATGTTAAAAAACATTCCTCCAGTATATTTTCAAGAAATTCAAAATGTTCCTCATTAGTAAAATGAAATATATTCCTTTAAAACCATTTACCAAAAATTAATATAGGGGTAAAAATATATTTAAAAAAATTTAGATTAATATTTAAAATATTTTTTAATATATAATTACATAAAATGGACATGGAATAAAAATATTTTACAGTAGATTCTTACATATAAATAATCCCGATAATAATGATATTTTTGAATTAATCCCAATAAACTCAAAGTTAGTTCAATCTTGTGACCAATGAAAGAAATTATATTATATGGATTTGATGATACCACAATATTATAGTTAATAATAATAAATTAATTTATTCTTAATTTTTAAAACATGTAGAAGAATGATGTAATATATGAGGCATATCTCTCATATAATTAAATGTGATACAAATATCCCTTACCATTTGTTTGATTCCCTCCATACAAGTTTGAAACTCATGTATCATGATTTTAAACAAATTATTAAATTATTACACAACCATAATTATTTATATGATTAAATATATGATTTATTTATAATATTATGATACCCATATCTTAACAATTCATAGTAAATTCAATGTTTCGGGTAATAACTACTTTGTTTATCGTATGTGTTTTGACTTGTTATTACAAATATTATTTAATCAATAATGATTTAATTACTTCAATAATATAAAACATGATTTATATAATTAAAAATATTTATAATTTTTTTATATATAAGGAAGATATAGAAAATTATATAAACCATTAATTGAGATGGTAAACCATACATACACTTGAATGTTGTTTTGGTTTTCAAATCATTATGAATGGAAGTATGTAAATGACACACACACACATATATATATTATTCCATTAGAATTTTTAGGTATTTTATTTCATATTTTTTAATTATATATTTATATATATATCATAATCATTGTTGAAATGGTAATCATGGAAGAAGAATCTCATCATTTTATGGATACGGCAGGTTGTACATATACTAAAGTGAAATATCATTCTATTAATTGTAAAAGGGTGAGAAAATAAGTGTTATATAAATTAAAAATAATCATTGTGATTTCATATTATTTATTTATATCCATTATATCCATCATTATATACATCCCTATATAGTGGTAATGAAAACCATATTACACTATGTTGTAGAGATGGTATGTCGAATGTATGCACATGTGGTACTTTCATTTTTCATGGGATGAAAAAATGATTGAATATGTTTTTTCTATAATCATTATAACACCTCAAAATATAGATATCATATTGTTATAACATAATAAATGAATTAAAATATTAATAAAATGTATACAAAAAACAATTTTGATGATTCAGTATTGATATTAACACTTCTTCAACGATCTCCCTCTATATCTTCTCTTAGGGACACCAGATTTGGAATTAAGATAATACAATAATATATAGAATGTAAATATATAAGTTTTTAATTGGTAATTTTTAGTATTTTTTAAAAACTTATGGCTCTATGTGGTGTGAGGAAGTAAACGATGAGGTGCCCTTTTTTAATTGAAGCGTGAGGAAAATAAGGAAAATTTTAAGATATTAATTTAATAATAATTTATATTATATTTAAATAATATTAAATGTGATTTCTTGGAAGATAATATGTTTCTGGGTCAAAATAATATCATAAAAAGATCTTTAGACATATTTATTTCACAATATTAAACATATCTTTGACCCTTAACCCTTAGTTAAGCCCATTAAATATAACCATCACAACATGGATTTTTTTCATTATGGCTAATATAGTTACTATAAAATTCCCAAAGAACCAAAAATGGGAACATTATGTCATATTTATACATATTAAAGTTATATGTTTGAATTATATATATTTTTTTATTTTATATCATATTATAATTTATAATTTATTTTTAATTTATCATTTATGTCAACTTTGATTCAAAAAATCATTTTCCATTTAAAAATACCATATTAACATGATAAATTCAAAAAACACATGTAATATCTTACTAATTTGTTATATTAATCAGTAAAATTCATTTTTGTCTATAATTTCATTATGTTTTATTTATTTTAATATGCATAATATTATTTATTTGATATTTCTATTAATTAAAAAATTATTTCATTATCTATATCAATATCATTAATTAAATTAATTATTTTGTAAAAAATAAATATAAATTATACTAATGAATATAAATTTATTATATTTCATTGGAATATTTATATTATATTTTATATTTTATATAACCCTATATTAAAAATTATTTACCTTTTATAACATTGAATTTGAATTTATTTTATCTTTAAATTAAATAAAATAATTATAATATGCTTAATCAAGTGGTTTTAAATGTAATAAATTTATCATATGTTTTAAATTTGTGGATATCCACTCATCTAATGAAATTAATACAACTATTAGTGTAATTTTATTATATTATAATATAATTTTTACCTTTAATTACATGATTTACCCTTAACCCTGATAAAAAAGACACTAATGCTTCTCATAATTAACAATTATGTTGATTCTATTAAACATTAAATATATTTTTAGTAAAACAATTTATGCATGTTTTCTGAAACTCAATTCAAAGAAGTGAGAAAATTAATGTTCACGCTAACCTCGTAGACGTAATAAGATGGCAGTAAAAAAACGTTTAACAGATCAAAAAGCTTTATATATAATTTATCTAAAAATGTATTCCAATTACCTTAGTTGGATAAATATATCTAATTTTTTTACTTTTAAATCAGTTTCTAATATTATAATTATTAAAATAAAAAAAATTATTTTTTAACTTCAATGTAGTATTTTTCACTATTTATCAAAAAATAATTCTTCTAAAAAAATACTGAAAATAACCCTAAGATAATTTTTTTATTCAAAATTCAAAAATGCTGACTATTTGACCAAATATAAATCATATGAATGTTGAAAAAAAAATTCTTTACAAATGGAAATTAAAATAATATCATTCAAAAAATATATATTTATAAACATATATTGATTATATAAAAAATTATACATTTAATAATAAATATTTTTTAATTAGGTGAAAAATATATAATTACATACAATTATTCATATAACTATATTTATTACCTAGTTTATAACTATCTCATTTAAATAGTTATAATAGTATAATATTATTTCTTAGAAGCCCTTTATTTTATTTAAATCTGGACAAGTAGGTGTTGCATGTAGTGGATGATTAACATGGTGTTATGTATATCTTAGTCCAAAAATAGTGATTGTATATAATAATTAGACTCTGTTTATAATGTTACTAGAAATGAAAAATTTGAAAAATATTAAATTTATTTGATTAAATAATTCAAAAAAACTCAATGTGTTACATTCTACCCCCATTAAAATGAATTACACCCTCGGAATTTGTATTGATAAACAAAGGTATACTACATGAATGTTCCTTTCTTAGAAACCTACATTGTAAATAATAATTATAAAACATAATTTTAAAAGGGAAATGATGGAAACTAATAGATACCTACTGTAAATAAAAACTAGTTTTCTATGTAGGAGTACATGGGTGAAGATTTGGGAATGTATGAAATGCATACATAATAAGAGATATTGAAAAGTATCATTGAACACATGAAATTAGGATATCCAAATGAAGCAAATAATCATAAAACCATTAATATTAGAAGAATGTAAGAGGTCTATGCTACCGTAAAAAATGATGATAACATGACAACCTTTTGCATCATGTTAGGTTTTCCAAATATTTAAGAATTTTGATGAGAAGATATACTTAGTTGATTTTAGCACAATCTAAACATTTTATTATTCCTTTATTAATTTAAAATTCATCTCTTATTCAATGAAATTATGTTTAATTTAATATTTTTGATGCTTTTGCAGATCAGCAGATCTATAAATATAATGATAGGTCAATCTATATGTATTTGTTACAACCAAATGGCCATCACAAGTAATCAAATATGCATAAGTTCAGATATTGTGAGATAACACAATGAACTTTTAAATGTCATCAAAACATTAACATACACTTTCCATAAAAGGATGACCTTATAATAAAAAAAATTAAAAATAATTTACTAAATTATCTTATAATTTAACCAAAATATATCATAAGTTATCTCTTTGTTGTAATATTCCAACCATGAGAATACCTCGATCACATATTCTCTATAAACATCATTATAACCTAAATTACCATACAACCTTATTGAAAACATGTATTTTCCATTATTAAAAAGTTTATGAGTTATATATTTAAAGATAAAAATTGGAATAATTAAACCATTATTGCATAAGAAATTTTCCAAAAAAGACATTATTATTTTTTAGATAACCTATATTGTCAAATTTATTGATTCAAATCTAATATATATTTATCCAAACATCATTATCATTCACATTATATTTCCCATTGTAATATTTTTAACATAAATATAATCTTATTACCTCAATCACATTTCATTGTTACCACTACCATTAAGTATATTTTTTTAAATCCTTATGGGAAAACTAATATGGAATAATACATTGATATTTAATTATTCCCCAACATTATAAAAGTACTTCTAAAAAATTATTCCAGAATTCCATTAAATGAATACTAAATCACTCAACCACATCATTTTCATACTATACATAACCAATGCTGATCGAATGATATTTACCTTTGTATTTGGCTTGATGAGGTTGCTAATGTTGATCATCATCATTACCCCTAAAATTTTGTCATTGATTAGTGTTATTTCCATTTTAAATATAGTTAAAGCATTGAAGTGTGGGGGTTCATTCTATAAATGATTCTCTATATTGACAATTTTACATAAATATACCCCATCACCTCATCAGTAAAATTCCCAACGACCTTCTTTCCCACACAAAAAACATTCACTAGTCCACTTAATATAATTTCTGTCATGTTTATTTCCAAACATTGTGCATAAATAAAAGCTCGTCATTCTTTCTCCTTATTTTTTAGATTTTTCTTTGATCTCCAAATTTTGTTTTGTTCCAACACCCTGAGATTGGTATATTACTCCAACATCTATTTACACCTTGATACCACAACACACAACCTATTCATATCAAGATATGTCTCACATGGCCAAATCCCATCAAAGAATTGGTTTGAAGCCACCCAAGAACCTCTCAATATTACATTTTGGTTGGATAATAATACAACAAGAGTATCTCGAATGTCTTTTGATTTTATCCTCATATGTAATGAAATATTCATTATGGTTTTACATCAACTCAATGAACCCCTTGTCTATATTTTAGAAAAAACATGATGAAATTACATATTGTATAATATGTTCTTGAACTCATCTCGATACATGGATTCGATTTCACATTTCTTTCTAGTATTCCTGATTATAGTCCACCACAATTCTTCTTCACCTACCAACTGATAAATATCTAGAAAGAATTTATCATGTTTTTAAAATATGATAAAGGATAATCTCATTTCATTATTGTTGATCTAGTGTTCATCAATAAGTGGATTACAAGTCCCACTGAATGAAGGTGTAGGATTCCTCATGAAGGACCAAACATAACATTGTTGCTTTCCCTTTTGATTTTATGTTCATCAAGATTAACAACTTTTTTATGTATAGTGATAATATTCTTCATTCCATCTCCAATAACATTTTATGTTATGTAATAAAATCATTGTATTTCCCATTGTATTTTTCATTAAAATGGTTTCTTGTGGTTCCAGCCATTGCCTAAAAACAGAAATAATAATTTGATAAACACATATCACGGTAAAAAACCACATAATAATGAAAATAAATATATATGTTGTCTAATTTATGACACATTTATTTATCTATGAATAACCTATGATAAACTATGTGTGAAGCAAGACACTTTTTCGTGTACCATGTTATTCTCAGGTAAGCACTGACAGACATTTTCCGAGATGTTACACATCAGTATATCTTTTCTAGAGTCACATCCACATGTATTTTCTAGAAATTGATGTAATGATAATAAACTAATCACTTTATTCTTTACTAAAATTCATGGAAATTTTCCATTACATTTCATTATCTTTAATCATATCCATAGAAACATCCCTAGACAAATCCATAGATATATTCCCATAGACTTCAGTAATTTTAATTCAACCTAGAATCTAATGCTTGACTCAACTATTCTATAATAACAACAATAAAAATCGTCGCTTTTCATACATGGAAATTAAAGTACATTGTTAGAATATTTGAATACATTAAACAAACGCATTTCCAAATACCATTTTTTTACTGCCTTTTGATAATTGGATAAAAAATTTATATTTTAGGTTAGGATATTCAATGTTTCCCAAAATAGATCATTACTGTTAATACTCCTACTTAACACCTTTTCTTTATAACCTAGGAATGGAAACATAAAAATATGTGAGCTTAGATGATCAGTAAGGGTCCAACAAGAGAAATATATAAGAGTAATAATGATAATTGGATTATAATAATATGGTCTTGAAAATGGGAAACCATACCTTACATATAAAAGATCATAAACAAGAATGATTTAATAAAGATTAACAGTTCATAAGACATAAATCATAAGTAAATAAAGAACATAAACCATAAAATCATTAAAAAAGAGTAAGACATATGAATTTTTGCATACACATAAACCTGTACTATCATTACCTATATGTTACAACCGATGTATTTATAGAATAATTTGTTTCTAAATTTTTTATTATTTTTCATTTAAATAGAAATTCTTAAAAAAAATTATTTATTATATGGTTATTTATTTTAAATCATTTCTTTCAAAAATAGAATTTTATTTTCCGAAAAATATTTTTATTTTAGAATTTATAATATTGAAATAATCATTGAATTAATTTTTTATTATTTTCTGAAAATTATATTATTTTTATGAATATTATAAAAGTATTCTATTTAATAAAATACACTATATTTTTATGATATCATGAAGGAATTTTTATGATATAAAATTTTATATATTTTATGATTGACTAAAAAGTCATATTTTAAGTGTAATACAATATATAATTAAAATAGAATATAAAAATTATATTCTATTAATGATTTGTATAAATGCTATTATCAGTGTTGACATAGTGCCTACATAGAATTGGCAATGTCAAAATGCTTCTTTATAAAAATCAATTTTGTGATAAAGCAATTTTATAAAATTATATATTAATTATTATGTATAATTTATGTTTTTTATACTAATTTCTAATTTTATATTTATATATCCTTAATATTGTCTGAATTCATGTGCAGTTATTGAGAAATACAAGAGAAAACAAAATATTAAATTTAAGATGTTATTTTGAAATGTATTTGAGTGAAAATAAATGATGAATTAATATAGAATATTATATTCAACCTAATTAACATGCTTTTATGATATTTATTCACTTAAAAAAATTATATAAAATAATTAACAATAATTCACGTGTAACACTGATGCATTGCATGTTCAAGCATAAAAAAATAACTAACATGGTTTTACAAAAAGTTTAATAAATTTTAAATAAAACTTAATTGGATAAAAAAATTTATATAATAAAATAATGACCGGAAATTAGTTTTGGTTGGATTTTTAGACATTTTGGACACACATGGATCACATTAGTCCATTTATATTATTTTATTAAAAATAAATACAACTTGTTTCATAATAATATTCAATTAGTATAATATCTTACTTTCAGTTTTTCAAAAAAAATCTTTTGAAACAAAATTCCTTTGGAATGACAATAATGTAATATTTTTAATAAAATTTTCATTTTCATTTTTAGGTGATAAGTAATTAATGAAATGTATTGATTAAATATGATTTACTAAATTTTAAATTAATGAATAAATGAAATTAATGATTTTTAAAATAGTCAAAAATGTAATTTTATATTTCTAAGTATAGTAACAATTTTTATGGGTAATTATAATATTTATTAGATATGATGAAAAATTTAATTCAAATTGCAAAATATTTTTATGTTTTTAATGTCATTATTGTGAATAATTTTTAATTTGGAAAAATTATTTTTCCATCTATAAAATATTTTAAGAAATTATTTAACAATTATAATGTTATTGAAAAAATAAAAAATGAATGGATTTGGTGTAAAATGTTATAGCATCTACTTTTTATCACTCTTTTATGTCTTAAACCCTAAAAGTAATTTATTATATTTTAATAATTTGAGTAAGTCCTATGTTACCCCTCACCTCAATTATAAAAGGAGGCTCCATACAACACAAATCTTAATCACATAAATCAATCATGTATAGATAAAAACTTCTAAATTCCCTCCCCTCACCCCTTACGACATTATAGTGCTCTTTTTCTATCAAAAAGACTAATTTCAAGATACTTTAATTGGTTCTCAAGGGTAATTTTCAAAAATAATGGTTAGATATTCTTCTGTTTTGAATCCTTTTTCACTTATAACCTATCCTCACATCTTATCAAATAATTCATCAAAAATTCAGTATAACAAATATACTAGAGTATTTTTGGTTTTTGGTATATTCCATATAAAATATCTCATCTTCTCCTTTTATTCATAAATATGGAAATAGTCGTGTGTGGTTCACCAATTCACCGCCTTCGTGAAAATGATTTTTCATTTCCCTTTTAACAAAATCATGTAATGAATAATTTCACATGTAAATTTATCAAATGTACGAAATATATATATTTATTCAATTAGAGATTAGTATTTGAATTTCATAAGGAATACCATAAAGTAACTGACCATGGAAACTATGAAATGAACGTACCTGACATAATGAAAATATCAAAATATTATTAATTAATTGGTTGAAATGTTATAAGAAGAAAATGTACGGTGTTATAAAAATGAGTTTACTTCTGCAATATATTAATAACACTTTTCAAACCATTATACAAGAGTTTTGAAAAAAAATTAATAAAGTCAATCCCGAGGTTGGTGACATTATTTTTAATATATTTTTAAATTCCCCTTTTACAAAATTCAAACGGACTATTCTCTTTTTAATATAGAGTTAGTTGTTTCTCTAGTTTAAATTATTTTATTTTACTTTGATGTTATTTTTATATGATTTATTAGTTATGTTTAATAAATATTAATTCATTATTATGTAATGAATTTTTATATTTTAAATGTGATTAATTTTATAAAAAGGGTCATTTGACAATCATAATTTATTTTTATTAAGGGATGAAATGAGGTATCAAGTGTTTCATTCATGATATGTTCTGTGAACATAGTTTATGATGGATTAATCCAATTAAATAACAATATTTTAAGGGTTGATACATAATTTTCCTCAATATATATTTGGATGAGACCATTATAGCTCACGATATAACTAGTGATCCCCATTATATCTCTTTAAAACATTTTGTACTCTAGAGATAGATGTTGAACAATTGTTTAATCCTTATGTAAGGGTGAATATATAAGTGATATGGAAGATATTTCTAATTGAAAAAGTATGAAGTTTCTATCCATTCTTTTGAGTATTCAAGGTAATGTATTATAATGGGTTTTCAAGTATTCACTTGACTAAATTGTTTTCGTTATTTATGTCCCTTAATATGATTTTTGTTCTCATCAAAATTTTTAAAATGTATTTCATAAATTATATGGTTTATTAAGAGAAATAATAAATTCATGATAAATGTTTTGATTATTTTTCAAAGAAAACTTGTTTTATTTTAAATTTCTTTATTCTAAATAAATGGGTATTGTGTAACACCCCATGCTTCGATGGTATATTTCCCTTTGTATAATGGAATAGCTTGCATTGTATGCATATTCAAAATTCTAACACACTACGACCAATAAAACTACCCATTATGTATAGTAATACAAACTTTCTGAAATTTTTTAAATTTTATTTCTCAAATTTTAATTCATTTTGGATTTCAAAATATCAAAATTACCTTAGGGTGAATTTTTGGTATTTTTCTTGTAGCATTCAATTATTGATGAATAGTGAATAACACTACTTTATTAGTTAAAACCGACTATTAATTTAAATAATTATTTATTTTATTTATATTTAATTTAGGTATAAATAGATACATAATACCAATATAAGTTAAATGTAATTCATTGTTTTCATTTTATAATTTGTTTAGATATATAAAATGTTTATTGATCTTTTTACCGTCTTTTACCCACCTCCTAAGAGTATTTGAAAATTTTCATAAAACATAATTTTATTGCATCTCTGGGTTGAATATCAAAAATCCAAGTGACCTGGTTAATATAAATAATTAAATTGTTGTTCAATGAGATGAAAATAATTTTTGGTGAATTGTTACTTTTGAATTTTATTTACCACAGTTAAAAGTATATCGGGTAATTATGGGTAAAAATGATATCAGAATTACTCTAACACATGTCCAAATTCTATTGGATAAGTATAATTCTACCAAAAATGATCTTAAAAATATCATATAATCCTCTTCGATCCACTTGGAATAAATTAGAACATTTATTATTATTTTATTTAAATAAGAGTTAAAAGAGTTAAAATCAAAGTTTAATAACTAAATAATTTTTAATATAAGGTTATAGATAAGATAAATTAAAATATAAATATTCATGAGAAATATAAATATATTTCCTACATAAAAATATTTTATATATAATTTTTATACATTAAATAATTAAATATATTTATGACACAATGATGATGCAATAATTACCTTATTAATGAAAGATTAAAATAATTGATATGATAGATATCCAAATAAATGTAATTATATAATTTTGATGAATTAATCTACTTTTCATGGATAATATGTCATGTTATGGCTGATTAAATATATTTTGATCGTAGTAATCATGTTGTTTTTATTTTCACAAAATCCAAATACTAAATTGTTTCAAAACTAACATAATTGAGTTTCTAAAATAAATACTATATTATTAATAGATATAATATTCATAAAAATTTAAGTTCCAGGAAAAGGACTTGGATAGGATTATATATATTAATATGTAAAAACATGGGGTTATCTTGGATGTTTATAGTATGTTTATTAACCATATAATATAAAAATTTAAAGATACATGGTAAATGTCAAACTATTTAAGTAAAAGTTAAATATAAAAGATATGTTTAATATTGCGACCTAGGCCTGTCAAAAACCTATTGGTTGAAATTTTTTAGACTTATACCAACCTTATATTAGAAATAAATTATTTTGGAGTCATTAGAAACCGAAAATTATTTTATTATAAAATAATATTTCAAGCATTTCCAAAAGTGCCCCTAACGTCTCTTATAAAAAGCCACATCCCCTTCTCTTAATTTCACACCGCCAAAAAATTTTTTATGGGCCAAACCCTGCCCAAATATCATCCCAAATATCCTCTATTCAACCTAGAGGCCTTACATTGGTCATAAATTCATCATATGGATCCCTTTTGATCAAATAAAAAAGAAGAACCCAAAGAAGAGGTAAATATGTTGTCACCTCTTTCAAATTTATTTCTACTTCAACATCCTCTTTCATTGATATTTCCATTCTAAAATAATAACTCACATATCTTTTATATACTTTTATTTTTTTTTAAATGGTACAACCATATTCATTATTCTATCCATCACAAGAATTAAAGAGTCACCATACGTGCGTATGTACGGCATACAATATCCACGTCATAGTGTAGTTTTTTATTCAAACACGTTACCATTTGAATGGGTATAATAATTAGTATAATAGTTGTAAATAATAAATAAAACATTTTAATGACTGTATATATATGATATACCATAATATTACATACTATATCCCCATAAAAAAATGATATTGTCGCTCGTGCGTACATACAGATTATCGTCTCCACGAACGCGATGAGATTCATTACACATCATAATCATTGAAGAAAAATTTTCATTTTACGATTAAAAATAATGTCTAAGTACATAATATCATTGTGGATATGAATACAATAAATCCTATCCATAAAAAACATGGCTGACGTAACTCAGCATATAAAGGAAAACATATCAGTTAACAACCAAAATGATGATATTACTAAAATATTTTAAAAAAACGAATATTAGAGGATCATATATGATATCATTTTTATGTATAATATTTTTTAATATTTTAATAATTACTATTTAACTATTATATAGGAGGTTAACATACCCTCATCTATGGAAAAGTAAAAGGTAAGGGTTAATTGTATAATCTCATCATTATCCGGGGTTGTTTTTACGTAAGAATCTACTCGGACCTCTTTATCATACACATCCTTGTTTTTAAAAAAAATGTATTTCAAATTTTTTTTCTATTTACTAGGAAAGGGGTTAAATTGATTTGTACCATTATTTGACATTATATTTTTTGAATGGAATATTTCTGTTGTTTTCTAAACAAGGTATTTTATGTCATTTTTTCAATATTAGCGTAAGAATGTTTTTTATCTTATATAGATAGTGTGGTTATTTTTTAGCGTTTTAACATCGTCGAAGCTTCCCATACAATATTATAATAATATTTTAAAAATTAATGTTTTATTATATAATTATATAACTTTTAATTGATATAGAAATATAATTATATTTTTTTTCAAAACATTTTGATTTCATCTAATTCAACATCCTTTGATGGATTTTAATCTTTTTTGAAGTTGATTTATTATGATACAAATGTTCTATATTTTATTGATTTTTTTGTGATATATTTGACATTGGATATGTTATTTTTATACAATTCACGGTTTATGAATAAAGTATTGACATTTTTTTCTAGTTTTAATGTGAATGATTATTTTATGTTTATTCCTTTTCTTATGAGGAATGCATTGGACATGGAAAGTGAAGGGTGGAGCCCGCTATAGCACCTAAATGAATTATTAGTTATCATGAGACAATCTAGAGTCTTGGAATCAGGCCTTGATAAAGTCTTATTTGTAGTTTGGCGCAAGGCCTTGACTATGTGGTTATGAAGTCTGACATTATGCATTCCATCATTATGAAAGAGGATATTGATATTTCATATGATTATTAGACTAGTAGAATAACCATTTGAATATTTAAATGGAATTATTTGATTTTATCTTTTCCATATTATGCTGAAGTATTAGTTTATGAAGATTTTTTAGTCTTATACATTTCCTTTAATGTTTATGATTACTTATGAATGTTTCTGCAATACTGTTATCCTTACTGAGCATATGAGATCACCCCTTTCTATGTTTTATTTTTTCCCTGTATGTGATAAAGTATTTCATGGTTGGCATCTCGGGATAGGCTAAGTATATTGGAGTGTTCTAATGGGGAACTTTTTTTTGATGTTTTTATTTGATGATGTAATGTAAAACTTATTAATATATCTATTAAATCCAGGGATACTAAATTGATCAGTATTCCGGTACATGATTCCTTTTATCATTCCAAAGTTATGTAATGATGCACTGACTCTAGGTAACTAGGGTCAGGGCATTACAGTTGGTATCAGAGGAGGTTTAGTACAATCCTTGGAAACTAGATTCAGAAAAACTATGATTATAGAACACTACCCTAATATTGTCTTTGAGTATTAGTATAAAAGAACATCCTATAATTCTGGTACTGTAGAGATTTTGTGATTTTTCAAAGAAATACATCCCTATCAAGATACGAGAAGGTAGTGTCCACTCTAGTACAGATGTACCTAGGGGTAAAACCCGAAAACACAACTTAGAGCTAAACTCGAACAGGAACTGGTGAACGACAACGAGCTTTGTTACACTCCTAGTTATGACACCCTCGGGGTATATTCTCAGGATAACTCTCATTTTCATGAAAAACCATTATGAAGGGTTTATAAGTATATACCTCTTCAAGGAAAATATTTTTATGATTAATGATTATATCCCCAAACTGTTCAACTTTTGTTAAGGGTTGTAAGAGTACGAAATTATCTATTGTGGTTCATAAACTAATCTGTTGTATGCAATTGTTTAAATATGGTTCCTAGTTTATGTGATGGAAACCATATCAATGCACGAAATCCATGTAGGAATTCCCCACCTACTCAAGATAGTTATAGTGGAGCTGGTGATGCAACTGGTACTGATCAGCATATCACCATACGGGGACAACTCACTCAGGTTTTGAATGATATCCTTACCAATATTGATCACCATAATCCACAACACAATGGTTCAATGTTAGACAGCTTCATGAAGCAACAACCACCAACATTAAATTGGAGTAAAAATATGTTAGTATATGTGAAATGGATAATTTCAATAGAGAAAATATTTCATTATTTCATGAGTTGTGAAATGGAATAAGTTGTCATGGTTGTTTATCCCCTCCTGGGAGATGCATAATAAGGGTTGACATTGATTCAAAACACAAAGGAAGAAGAAGATGTTTCAAACATGTAATGGATGGAGTTTAAAGACATTTTCTTTGTAAAAATATTTTACTCATGACCATTGAGTGGATATGGAAGGAAAATTTATGAGTCTAATGAAAAAGGAATATGAGAATGTCGAAAATTATGAGGCTAACATTGCAATGTTATCAAGGAATTCTACAGATTGTATAAGTTACCCATGGAGTAATATTGATCGAAACTTTGATGGGTTAAGACAATTTCTCTGGTGAGAATTTTTCTCACAGTATTTCATATCATTCAAATATATTGTCTCATGTGCTATCAAGAATGAAAAATAATTCATTATGTCTTACAACATTAAAGAAAAGCAGGAGAAGATGATATTTGTTGAACACTCTGGAAATGGAAACAAGTGGAACAAAGGAAAAGTTAAATATCCATCGTACGATAAATGTGGGCTGAAACACCATGGCACTTTCCTGAAGGGAATGAGAGTCTGTTATAAGTGTGGTGAAAAAGGACACTAAGCTCGTGATTTCAAGGTAAAGAAAGAGGTTTTTAGTGATGAATTCCCTTATTGTAGAGAAAATGGGCATTATGAAAATGAATGTATTATGTGCCAAGGGAACATACCTCAGAAAAGGCCAAGGGAGAAAGGCCAAGCTTATGTGATCACTACCACTGAGGTTGAATATGAGAAAGATGCAGTGGTAGGTAATTTAATGGTTTCCTCAATTTTAGCAAATGATTTATTTGATTCTGGAACATCACACTGTTTCCTATATTCCCAATTTTCTATGAAAATTAGATATTTCTAATTTTATTTTACATGGTAGTTGTCAGTAAAAACATCTAAGGGAAGTATCATTGCAACTACGTTCTGTGAATCAGTTCCCATTAGGTCATATAAATATTTTGTATCTGCTGATTTAATCATATTACCCATGATTGAATTTTATATAATCCATAGTATGTAATATATTTCAGACCACGATGCGAAAATTTATTGTAAGAAGATAGAGGTTACAATTACTAATGATGATAAGAAGTACCTTAACTTTAGAGCAGAAATGTCACCATCTATTTCTTATTTATATCCACCTCCAGTAGCTCCACTAAATTCAATAATTGTGGAGGATGAGAATGAAATAATTATGCAAGAGGGAAATAATGTTTGAAAAGAGGATGTACCTATTATGAAAGAATATATTTATTTTTTTCCAGAGGATTTACCTGGACATCCTCTAGAATGATAAATTATGTATTCCACTGTTTTAAATCCTGGAACAAGGCCCATATTGAAGACCCCTTATAGAATGGCCACTGTAGAATTAGTGGAACTAATGAAACAAATAGAGGGATAGATTAATATAGGATTAATTCACCCTAGTGTTTCCCCATGGGGATCCCTTGTCCTTTTTGTTAAGAATATATACATATTTATGAGCTTGTACATTGAATAAAGGGAGATCAATAGTATAACAATAAAGAAGAAGTATCCCCTACGTCGTATGGATGATTTATTTGTCCAACATCATAGATCTCAATATTTTTCAATGATTGACCTTCGATCTGGATATCACCAGTTGTGTGTGAAGTAGGAAGACATTCCGAAAATAGCATTTTGAACAAGGTACGAGCATTAAGAGTTTACAGTAATGCCTTTTGGATTGACTAATGCACCCTCTGTCTTCATGGATCGAATGAATAAGGTTTTCAAGGAATATATTGATTACTTTGTAGTCATATTTGTTGATGTTATCTTGGTATACTTCAAATGATACAAAGATCAGGAAAATCACTTACGTAGTATTCTAAAGACTGTTATAAGAAATGATTTATATGAGAAGTTAAGGAAGTGTGAATTATGGCTTCAAGTTATTTCATTTCTTGTACATATTATCTCTATGTAAGTAATCTATATTGATCCTTCAAATACCAAGGCAGTCCAAGAATGGACATCACTGATGGGTATAACTGAGGTACATAGTTTTATTGGTTTAGCAGGTTATTATTGACTATTCATCCAGAATTTTTCTCGTTTGGATAACCCAATAACCAAGAACACAAATTAATGTATTAAATATATTTGAGCAAAAGAGTGTGAATAATGTTTTCAATAACTAAAGGGAATATTAGTCAATGCTTCTAACTTGAATCTTCCATCAGCAAATGATGGGTTTGTTATTTATTTTGATGCTTCAAAAAAGGACTTGGTTGTGTCCCTATTCAGAATGATAGAATTATTGCCTATTCTTCATGAGAGCTAATAATTCAGGTGAAAATCTATCCTACTCATGATCTTGAGTTAGCCCCTCTAATCTTTGATCTGAAAATATGGAGACACTATCTCTATGGTGAAAAATTTGAGAATTATTCTGATCGCAAGAGTTTGAAGTATATTTTCATACAAAAATTACTCAATATGAGGAAAAGGAGGTGGCTTGAACTACTCTAGTATATTATTTCACTATACACTACCACCGAGAGATGGTAAATAAGGTGGCAGATGCTTTGAGCAGAAAGGATCCTGGAGTTTTGGACAGGATGAGAGTTGAAATGGATCATATTTTCAAGGATCTAGTAAAGTTGGATATGGGAATAACCATGGATGGTGAAACATACATTATATTTCCCATTGATTCCAAACCATCTTTACTGGAAGTGATAAAAGGTTCTCATATTGATGATGAGGAATTTCAAAATAAATTTAAAGCATTGAAAGATAGGATATTGATCAACTAAGTATATAAATATGGAATATTGAAATATTTGAAGATAGTTTGTTTTCCCAATATACATAATCTAAAAATGGAATGGTTGGATGAATCTCATAGATCCAATTTTTCTATATACAATGGTAACACTAAGATATATAGAGATTTTAAAGAACATTTTTTGTGAGACCACATTAAGAGGGAGATTTCCAATTTTGTGTCAAGATGTATGGTTTGTGACAAGTGAATACTGGAAGGTAACAACCTATAGGATTCAAGAAAACTATTCCACTACCTTAGTGGAAATTGGATAATATTACGATGGAATTTTTCATGGGGCTAACGAAGGCCCCTAGAAGGAATGATGGAATAAGGGTCATTGTTGATCATCTTACCAAGTTGGAACATTTTCATGCTATAAGAGAAGATTTAACATTTGAATGACTTGCAGTACTCCTTGTCTTCCCGTCTTCTTCGCATCACGTCACACTGATGGTCCACCTCCGAGCACCATCCAGTCCTGTCTACCACAGCCTTGATCAATGTTGTTCATTGTCTTTACAAGACACAACAAGGTACGGGAAAAGCCCTTGTAGGGGTGAGTATAATGATACTCGGAAGGGACCCCGCGACCCCAAAAGTATCCTAGAATTCAGTAAAGTAAAACCAATGGGTAAAACCACGATTTTAATGTACCACACATGTAATGTACCACTTAGTATAACCTCAATCTCTAGAAAAAAGTATAGTCATCTCACATCAGGATTTATTTTATGTGTAGTAACTAGTAACATACCCAGTTACAATGTTGAACAACTCAAATGCTGGATAACTCCTACTCTATCGAGTAATGTGGTCCTGCAACATCACATAGAGGCTCTTCTTACTAACCTTGAACTCCTTATGTACTATACCCCATTGCGTACTATGGGTCTACCGGGTCACACATAGTCGCCTCCCCCCCCCACATGTTATCCTAAAGTACTCCTCCCCATCACGTACCACGACTGCTCTCCATAGGGGCATGCTAGGTCACATAGAACCACTCACCCCCCTCGTGGTCTTCTAAGATACTCCTCCCCATCACGTACTGTGGCTGTCGAGTCACTCTGAGTCGAAATTTCAGCAGTCTTCAGGTATCAACTAGTCTTAGGGTTCGGTAAGCAGTGCGCCTATGCAAACCACTCCCTAATCCATAAGTACAATCAAAACCATAACGAAGACTCACCAAGAAATAACCCGATTATCCTCTATGTGATAATAGATACAACTAAATAGAAGACGCATCAGTCAGATGCATGGTTTGTGCATTATTGTCATTTCAGTGCTGAGGTCTCGAAAGGACTTGGGTGCGATCCAACCCGCCCAAACTCCATGTTTCTTCAAAACTCTAATGGAGTTAGAAAAAAGGATTGTCTTCCTCAAAGGGTCCCAACACTGTAGGCATTTCTTCAAATGGAAATTTGGTCCTCAAGATAATCCCCTTTGAGTTTTTCTGCTCCAGGTTGGGTCCGGGTCCGGTTCGACCTGGTGGGACAAACCCGGAACAACCCGGTCAGGGTAGGGATGAGGTGGACTTGTCCCATTGGGCTGATGTATAGTCCCTCCTGCAATATGTGGGGCCCGTAAGGGCAGCCCGTCCAGAATAATGAGGCCTATAGTGGGGTGGTGGCACACTGGAGTGGCGACCCGGTCCTGGGGTAGCGGCCTGCTGGGGTGGCAGCCTGGTCCAAGGGCAGAAGCCCGCTCTGAGGGAGATGACCCAACTCTGAGGGTGGAATCATGACTTCGAGGGTGGAATCCAGGCTCAAGGGCAGCAAACTACTCTGAGGGAGGCAACCCAGACAGAGGGGTGTTGGCCCAGTACAAGGGGCGGCCGCCCAGCTTGAGGGTAACATCATGGCTCGAGGGCGGCAGCCTGCTTGAGGGAGGCATCATACTGTGATATTCGAAGCATTTTCCATGTGTGGTGCCAGCTCAATTCAGTCAGACGTGGGGTGTGTAATCCCTCAGTCTTCTAGATCCCCAAATTCCCTGAAGTCCATTCGGTTGGAGAGGCGGTGGCGCCGCGTGGGCACCACTCAGTCACCATGGAACTCACCGGAGGCACGTTCAACCTCTATCATGGCTTCGGTCATGGATTCCATTCACAGATGATGTGAGGTTCATGTCGCTTCCCTTCGTGTGGTCAGTCATCGTGCTAGCTGCCTCCTCTGTTCGCCGCAGCTGATGAGTCGTGGTCTTCCACTTGCGGCCTTCATCGACGTGCTCACGGTCTTCCAAGGCAGCTCAAGGATATCTAGATTGAGGAGGGATTGGGCCGGGTTCGTTAGGCCAATTACCTCCTAGTTTTCTTGTATTATGGAGCATATTAATGGGTTGAACATTCAATTGAATTTATCAACAAGATAAACCCCAAAAGGATTCCCACAACAATCCTCCCACAAAGAAGAATAAATCATTGTTCAACCTATTAGTCGGTTGACCCACTTTATTTATATAATATCATGAACAGGGAATTGGAAATCAAAAATGCACAAATGAAATAACCACCAACATTGAAACATGTGAGAGTGCTCACATTTGGGGGAGTATCATTGTACATCTTACCCACAACATGTTTTCATCATCACCACTAGAATGTGATACTCTGGTTCGGGGTTTTGGTGTTACATGTCACTTCTTTATAGGGCCATCTCCATACACTAAGGGCTCAGTGTTAGGGCACTCCAACAAAACATCATTGATTGGAGAAGCTTGTCTAATAACCCTCTCCAAATCTCTAAATTTATTTCAGGGGGTATGTAACGACCTGAGGAGTTAATGGGAATCATAAATTACGAAGCTTCCTAATTTCCCCAATGTCGTCATTACTTATGGTTGGAATTTCAATCCATTTAAGGGCTTGACACACCACTTTCCACACCCTTTAATTGGCCCATTGTAGGATTATGACATAACACAACAAACAATTATTTCATTTCATTTCATTTAAAAAAAAATCTCAAAACATAAATTTTTCTCTGAAACTACTGTTGTCCATGTAAAGCATCACATAAGAAAATCCTGGGGTTGTGGATTCAATGATGCCCTTGGATTTTTAATCTGAGCAATAGTTCAAAAGTGTGAAGAAGGAGGTAACGTCCCTGAAATACACAACATAGACTAAGGAAACCGATGGGGGTATTGAGCATGATTCTGAGCCGCCCACCCCTGTGTGCTCTCTTGGAGGTTCTCATGCTTTCAACAAATGTGCACGAGAGGAATCGACCACCCATGAAGGACCCACTCATGTAGATCCTCAATGTCTACTGGGACCTTTGTAATCGTCGCCCATCATCTATGTCTTGATCTCCATGGTCAATGATGTGAGATGGTTCATGCACGTATCTCCTCAACAGCGATACGTTGAAGATGTCGTGCACCTTCTCCAACTACAGCGGAAGTTCAAAGCAGTTTTCCACCATGCCTATCCTTTGAAGTATCAAAAATGGCCCGATAAACTTCGGTGATAACATTCCACCTCGACCAAATATCTACAGTCCCCTTTGAGAATAGATTCACATGAAAACATGGTCCCCATCCAGGTACTCCAATTCTCTCCATCTTCTGTCACCATATGACATCTGTCTGCTTTGTGCAGTCTTCATCCACTCCTAGATGATCTTCACCTTCTTAGTGGTAGACCATACCAACTATGGACCCATAAGGGATGACTCCCTGGGGTCTGTCCATCATAGAGGTGATTTGCAGGGTCGGCCATAAAGGGACTCAAATTGTGTCACACTGATGGTGGAGTGATAATTGTGGTCCTTAGAGAACTCCAACAAGGGAAAATGATCCACCCAAATACGGAAAAAACTCGGTCTCTTGCATGAATCATGTCCTCTAGCGACTAAATGGTCTTCTCCATCTGACCATCTATCTGATGATGAAAGGTGGTGCTCAAACATATTTATATCTTGAATACCTCATGCCATCCCTTCCACAATCGGGATGAAAAACATGCATCATGTTCAAAGATGATCATTGATGCAACCCCATGAATTCTCATGATATCTTGTACATAGATGTGCCCAAGCCCTCAATTGATCCCTACTCTCAGTTTGGTAGGAAGTGGGATGAATTGGTGATTCGTTCAATGAACACCCATAAGGAATCATGTCTCATAGACATATGTGGAAGCCCTATCACAATGTCCATGGAGATCCCATCACACTACCACTACGACACATCTATTGGCTGAGATAAGCCTGTAGGAACCTGGTGCTCATCCTTCACTTGCTGACTAGTGTTGCATAATAAAAAAAACTTTTCCACTACCTTCTTCATCCCTGGCCACCGGTACTGATGCTGGGGGTCCTGGGACATGTTGGACACACCAGGATGTTTAGCCAAAGGGGGTGTATAGAATTCCCACAACACCTCCTCCTGTTGCACCACTGGTACCATGGTCCATCCTCTGAAAAGGATGACATGCTCCCCAAATTTATAAAATTCTATTATGTTCCTACCATGAAGATATCTGAGCATGTCAAGCCTCGCGGTCAATGTCCCCATGATGTGCCTGCCTCTCTCACAAAAGGAGTGGGGGTGTGACTGTCATTCACTAGAGGTATGTTTCTCCATATATTTCCACGAAGGATATCTGCGACCAGGCAAGATGATTTGTCTCCTCACTCGGCAACTGCAAACCAGACATCCTGCTGAGTGCATCGGCTACCACGTTCCCCTTCCCATGAGTATAGAGTATCTCAAAGTCATAGTCCTGTAGAAACTATATCCACTGATGCAGTCTTAGTTTATAGTCCTTCTAAGAGAAGATATACCATAAACTCTAGTGATTAGTGTAGACTATAAAATGTTGTCCCATCATGTAATTTCGCCAAATATTTAAGGAAAACACCAATGCTGCTAACTCCAGGTCAAGGGTAGAGTAGTTTTTATCACACTATATCAGATGCTGTGAACCATAAGCGATCACTGCTCACTCCTGCATAATGTCACATCCATACCTAGTCCCTGATGCATCGCTGAAGACTACATACCCAACACCCTCTTCTGGGAGCCTTAAGATGGGGGCACTTGTCAGTCACTTCTGTATCTCCTGGAAAATTTGGTTGCATCTCTCCATCCACCAAAAAGGTTTCCCCTTCTTTTCCAATGAAGATAATGGTTCTTAAACTCTAGAAAATTTAGGCATGTATCTCTGGTAAATTATATCCAATCCTAGAAAAATTCACACCACTGTCACGCTCCTGGGACACTCCCAAGCTAACACATCCTCTATCTTCCCTTAATCCACTACAACTCCTGCCTCTAAGATAAAATTTCCTAAAAAGTGGACCTCTCATATATTGACCTAGCACTTCGAGAGTTTACCATAAATATGGTGGTCTCGGAGTGAATCTAGAACCATCTATAGATTATAGGACTCCTCCTCCTCCATCTCCGAGTAAATCAATATGTCATCAATGAACACCAAAATAAAGTAATTGTGGTATGGTTGAATAATCATGTTCATGATTCCCATGAAAATTGATGGGATGTTGGTCACACCGAAATGCATAACCAACAATTTTTAATGGCCATACCGATGTCTGGAGGTCATCTTATGCCCATCCAAATCTCAAATCTTGAGTTCATAATATCCTTATTGGAGGTATATCTTTGAAAACCTATGAGATCCATTCAACAGATCGTAATGATCATCAATCCACTTGAGTGGATACTTGTTCTTAATGGTCACCTGGTTCATATGCCGATATTCCACACAGAGTCTCAAACTCCCATCTGACACCTTGGCGAACAAAATAGGGGCTTCCCATGGAGAAACACTGGGTCTTATGAAACACTTTCCCTACAAGTCATCCTACTATACAAGTAACTCACGAAGCTCCACAGGAGACATTCGATATGCTCATGTAGATATCAGTGTCGTCCCAAGGTATAGTTATATATAAAATTCAACCTCTATACATGGATGAAGTCCTGGAACATCGTTAGGAAATCCATCGACATACTGGTCCACCACTACAGGATAGCATGGACTCTCAACATCAACTTATCTAAGGGTAAGCCTATAAAACAAATAAGTAATCATATGAATCCTCACCTAGGTAAGTCATTCCAATGTAGTGAATGTTCCCTTCTCACCGGTGAAGGAATACCTAGTCCCATCCATGTGGACACACCGTGCTTTGCGCCTAATACAGTCAATCTGAAAATAGACTGGGATAACCAGTCCATAACCAAGATGATGTCCTAAGGCCTCGATTCCACTACGAGGATATACCAACCAAAGTTCTCACCTTCTATAGTATTCTCAAACTTCTGGAACCAATGTGTAAACATTAAATCTGCTCCTTTATGTGTCTCTAGATATATGTATTAAGCCAACGGCTCCACTAGAAACTTCGAGCCCCGAACAAGGGTTGTGGAAATAAAAGAGTGACTTGAACCAGTGTCAATATGTACTTCAACTAATGTGGAGTATACACATATCATTTCTCTAATCATCTCTGGAGTGCTATGGTCGTAGTCCTCAGCTTCCTGGAGCTGAGCTCGTCCCTCTCCTCCCACTCCCCGTGGTTGGGGTGGACCACCGAGCGATGGTTGTGATAGAATCTCAAAACATCACCCACCCCCTACTGCAAGAACAACTCCTATGCCACGTCTACCTCCCTACGGACCTCCTCCCTCAAACCTCTACCTCATACTCAGTGGTCCCTCGAACATATATTGGTCGTCGATATGGCTGGACATGCATTCACGAGTCGTATGACCATGCCCGCCCAACGTGTAACATTGCGTGCCCCACTCTTATCTCCCACTTTCTTATGAGCCTCTCACCTCTGACCCTACCTCCCGAGGTCATCCACTAGATGGTCTAGTCCTCTTGGACCTCTGTTTCATCTTCCTACAGCCTTTGGTAGATTACTCAACTACCTCTTATAGGGTGGTAGCTCCCGTTGTCGGTGCCTACTCATCTTGGAAGCTCTCCACCTAAAGTGTTCCCCTAAGAACACTAGCCTAGGTTGGAATGCTAAAGGATACCATCGATACTTTGATATCCTATCTAAGGCCATGTTCAATGGATCGAGCCCTGATGAAACGTTCTCATACCATATTGGTATAGTTTCGGGAGAGATCAGTGAACCACGCAGAGTATTAGGCCACTGTCATGTTGCTCTGTTGTATGTGCAGCAGCTCTTGTATAGACACATAGCATAAGGTCATTGGGATGAACACTTCCCTGAAAAGGCCCTAAAAGTCCACCAAAATTAGGATCACCACATTATGTATTTGGAGCATCATGCTCCACCATCTTCCTACTACTGCTTGAAATAGGCTAGCTTCCATGATCACCATAAAATCTGCTGGTGTCCCAACTAAGTGAAATACTCTGGCCACAACCTCCAGCTAGTTCTCATCCACCCGTGGTTCAGTCTCGCCTCAGAACCTCGAAGGAGTCTGTCGCTAGCACTCGTTCAATGACCTCAGTCGGCGTGCATCCTCAGTTGGTGGGGATTGTTGAAATGGATGTCCAACATCAAGTGGTGATGCTGGAACACCAACTGAAGGTTCTAATGCTATGAGAGGGACCTTCACCTGAGGCCTCATCATTCGGTGGGTCATCATCGCTTACTCTCTCAAGGAACCTGGGTGGTTGTCTTCGTGGCATCATCCTAAAAATAATTAGGTGTGACATAGTTAAATTTTACACCCGGTGGGTGGACTCAAGAAAGAAAAAGAAAGACTTTTCAAAACACACGCAATAAGTGTTTTCATGTGCTGAGTCAGAAATCATAATTTAGGGTCCTGTTGTATGGATACGTAGGCCGCCACAAAAACAATGGACTCTACAAACTGAAAACCACAATCAAAATACATAAAATTGTTCCCCATATAAAAGATCAGAGTCGTATTTCTTCAACAGAATCGACTCCTCTGATACCACTTTTTCATGATCTGTCCCTTAGGCCCCATGCCATGAAAACCCCAAGCACACATTCTATAGGCTAGGGGCCAGTGACTTGCACATAAAGGCATATTTTCTAAAATGGGACAACATTTCATTTAAACCTTTACCATCACATGGATTGAGAACACAACAAAAAGAAACTGTGAAGTGAACTTATATAGTAAAAGTGTATAAAAAGTAATGTCGATGAATTACAAGCCCAACATGAAAATTACATGTATAACTGAAAAGTAGAAAACAACGGGAAGGTGAAAATAATCTCATGGATCGTCCACTCTAGATCCTACCGGTAGGGTAGGTATAGATCACCTCCATATTACTCCACGTCTGCCTGTCTACTCTGCGTCACATCACACTGAATGTCCACCTCTAAGCATCGTCCAGTCCTGGCTCCCTCAGCCTCGATCAATGTGGTACGTCGCCTGCACAAAACACTACATGGTGTGGGCGAATCCAGTGAATGGGTGGGTATAACGGTACTCAGTAGATACCCTGAGACCTTGAAGGTCTACAAGAATTCCACAATGAAAAACCATAGGGCGGCACCATGACTGAAAAGTACCACACAGGTTAATTACTACATTGCAAAAAATTAATCACAAGCACAATGTAAAGACAGCTCACACCAAAATTTATTCTAGTGTTAGTAACAAGTTAAATCGCCAGTCACAATGTCGAATCCCTTAGCTGCTTCTAAAATTCTCTTCTATCGAGTACAGTGGGACTACCATGTCACATAGAGGCACTTCCTAGTAACCTTGAACTACTGACGTACTGCTCCCCATTGCGTATTGTGGGTCTGCTGGTCACATAGAGTCATCCGACCACAACGTGGTCTGCTAAGGTACTCCTCCCCACCGCATACCACAGCTTATCCCCATCATGGCCTTCCAGGTCAAACATAACCACCCATCCCAATCGTGTTCTTCTAAGGTACTTCTATCCATCACGTACCACGACTCTCAAGTCACTCAGTGTCGAAAATTGATCAGTCTACAGGTATCATCCAGTCGTTGGGTTCGATACGTAGTGCGCGTGGGAGAACCGCTCCCCAATCAATTAGTCGTAGCTCAACTAGAATGACTTCTATCAAAAAAGTAACTTGATGATCTGTTATGTCATAAGGGTTCCAAAGCAATAAAAAACGTGCTAGTCGGATGTCCGACCTCAGCATTATTGGAATTTTAGTGTTGAGGGACTAGTTGGATTCGGGTGCGATCAAACCTAGAAAAACTCAACGTTTTTCCAAAACACTAATGAAGTAAGGAGAAACGACCATATTTCTCCAAGGTTCTCAAATCCACAAAAAGATCATCAAACGAGCATCCAATCCTCCAGATAAGTCCCTTTGAGTGTTTCTGGGCTAGGTTAGGCCCGAGTGCAGTCTGACATGGTCAGACCGACCTGGCCCAACCCAGTCTGGGTGGGGCCGATGTGGACTCAGCCTGTTCGGCCGATGTCTAGTCCAAAATGCAATGGTAGACTAGGCCAAATAGGGAAACCCGTAAATGGGCAGCCTAGCCCGCATGCAGCGACGACCCGCAAAGGTGGAAGCCCACTACGAGGGTGGTGACCCGAATCATGGGTAGTGGCCTAGTACAAGGGTGATGTCATGGATCAAGGGCAGCGGCCTATTCTGACAGTCGTGGCTCGGTCTAAGGGCGATGTCCTGACATGAGGGAGATGGCTTGGCTTGAAGGGAAGTAGCCTGTATGAGGTCGGCGGCCTGCTCTGAGGTCGGTGGCCATGTCCGAGGGTGGAAAACCAGCTGGGGGGCGGTGGCCCGGCTCATGGGAGGTGGCTGAGTTTGGTCAGACATTGGGTTTGTAACCACCTATCTTATGGATCCCTGACTGTCCCGAAGGTTGTTCGGTTGGTGAGAAGAGGGTCATGTGTGGGCACCGCTCGGCCGCCACAGAACTCGTTGGTGGCGGGTTCAGCTTGGGCCATGACTTTAGCGGTAGTTTCCATTTTCTAAAGGTGCATTAGTTGCACCCACATGCTTCCCATGGCCAACCATCGTGTCAGCCGCCTTCTCCATTCGCCGAGGCTGACGAGCCGAGACCTTCCACTGGTGGTGTGCGTCGACGTGCTCATGGTCTTCCAAGGTGGCGTAATGATAACAAGATAGGAGAGGGTTTGGGCCAGGTTCATTAATCCCGTGCCTTTTGTGTTCATATAATAGTTGATATTAAGGGGTTTAATAATCAATTGAATAAAATAACAAGATAAACCCCACAATAATTTCCCGCAACAATCCTCCCGCAAAGACAAATGAATCGTGGGAGAAATCCTAAGTCGGTTGACCCATGTTTTTCGTATAATTTCATGAATGGGGTAGAGTGAATATGAAATGAACAAACAAAATAACCTCATACCTTGAAATTTTGGAGAGCTCTCGCGGTTGAGGGAGTCTCATTGTTTGAAGTCCCCATAAAAAGAAATCCCCACCGCCACTCGAACGTCCAACATAGGTTCGTGGTTTCAGTGTCATGTGTCACCTCTTATTATGGTCAGCTACATCCTCTAAGGGATTGGCATTATGGAACTCCAAAAGAATGTTGTTACATGGGGAATCTTGTCTGATATAGCTCCCCTAAGCTCAATATTTAAAGGATAGGAGGAGCGTAATGAACGATGTGGAATGTTAATGTAGCACATAAATTAGGAAGCTTTTAAATTTCCCCAACATCGGCGTTACATAAGGTTGGCAGATCAATCCATTTAATGTCTTGACAAACCTCTGACCCCACCCACTGATTAGTCCATTCGAGGATTATGAAATAAAATAACAAGAAATTAATTTATTTTATTTCATTTAAAAAAGTCACTAAACATAACTTTTTCTCCGGACCTACTGCGGTCAATGTAAATCTTCCCTTAAATGAATACATGTTATTCAAATTCAATGATTCTCTCAGATTTTTAATCTGAGCAATGGTTCCAAAGATAGAAACTCCCCTCACACGTTTACTAAACGTAGATGGTTTTTTCTTCTGAAATTCATTCTGGGCACACAAAGCCTCAGAATCACATGCCGTAAATTTTTTAAGACTCTTAAAAATTCCATTTAATTAAATAAAATTCCTGGAAAAAATGGGTCTTTACAAATAAACACTTTTAATAACTAATTTATTTGCACGGGAATTCATAATGTTGGACATTATAAATACAACATCAATGCCTTGTTCCAAGACCATTCACCAATATTTTGTCAAGGCCTTTTCCCAAGACAATAGTTTTCCTTATGAGACCAACTGATGCATCTGGGGGCTATAACTGGCCACGCCCATCATTTCCTATGTCAAATGCATTCATCATATTTAAAAATGTGAAACATAACATAATAATTCATATTAAAGTTACATAAGAATTGTTAATACATTAACCATAAACCATGAAATAAAAAATCACATCTACATTCAAAAAAATTATAAGTCATTCAATACAATCTGGAAGATTGTATTATAATAAATCATCTCCAATCAAGAATAAAATCTAGGAAAGGATGTTGAAAATGTAGAAAATGATCAGTAAAACTCTTTGAGAGAAATAACCATTTTTTAGGAAATCATTTAAAAGTATCAAAATTATAAAGGATGTAATTTAAATGTTTTTTTGAATCAATGTTTCCCAAACAACATTGAATATTTTTAAATGAATTAAAATTTTTAAACAATCATGTCCATTTTAATAAATATTTAAAACAATTTTGAAAATGTGGAAAATAATGAGAATGATTTAGAAGAATAAATAATTATGAAATTTAAAATAATGTTTTAGTTAAAGAGTCCACTAAAAAGAAACCTTTTGAAATCTATTTTATTTAACATGGACATGGTTGATAAATACGTCCCATTAAATTCTTACACATAAACAATCTCATATAATAATGAGATTGGGGAATTAACCTTCAACTTATGTCCAAGAATCCCTGTATGACTCCAAAACTCTTGAATGATGTTTTAAAACATATTTTATAATATATCAGAATAATAATAATATTTATGATATCATATATTATTCTTTTATGATTTTAAATTACAAATTTGTTTACAATTCCAAATTAATGCATCATTTTTGGTAATGTAGCTTTTGTTTATAGTACGTGTTTTCAGTTTTTATTCTTGATAGTATTACATAGCTTAAGATTTAATAAATCAAGAATGTATAATATGTTTTATAAATCATATATATTAATAATATAAATATATATAATAGAATGATTTATAAAATGGAATACTCTGTTCTTGAAGACGGTGGGCCATACTTATGCATGAACGATGATTCCATTTTCTAAGCGTATTGAATGAAAGTACGTGAATGAAATATTTGTACTTATATATATTTACAGTAGACTTATTATGTCATATATTTCATAACTAAGAATAATATATTTTTTATAATCATTCTCAGATAGTTAAAGTGGAGAATGAATCTAATCGTGTCAAAAGGAGGGTGAGCCATACGTACATACGAGTGACAATATAATTCTATTGATAGTGAAATCATATGTAATTGAATGGTATATTATATATAAATAATAATTAACATGGCTTATTTATTATTTAAATAAATTATACTAATTATTATACTCATCCAAAAAATAAATTGTTGAAAAAAACATGCACCACAACATGGAGACGGTATGCAACACGTACACACGTATGGTCACTTTGTAATTCATAGGATACATATAATAATTAATATTTTTGTAACATATTTATAATAACAAATCAGTACTTGTATGGTAATAAAGTTATTATTTTATTATAGAAGCAACAATGAAATATGATGTAGAAAAAGAAAACAATGTTGAAAGAGGTTTAAAAAATAATTACATAATAAAAGGGATCCTAATGTTTGATTTGAATAAAATGGATACCAATGTTAGATTTATGATAAAATTAAGGCCTCGAGGATATATTTAGGGTAGTTGGGAGGATATTTGAGTAGGGTTCTAAAGATATGAATTGATTTGGAGGGTTGAATTTATGAGAAGAGGATGTTCCCATTCATAAGAGAGGTGAGGGGCACTACAGGAAAAGCTTGAAATATTAATTTATTTTCAATATATTTTCTTTCTTTAAAAACTATAAATGGATTTATTTCAAGTATAATATTGGTGAGGCTCTAAATAATATCACCCAATAGGTTTTAGACTTTTTAGTTCACCATATTAACCTTATCATTTAGATTTTAGCCCTACATAACTAGTTTAACTTTTACCATGTCTTCTTGTATATTTATACTACATGGTTAATATTAATTCTATAAAATCTCAAGAGAACATAAAGTGGTTCATTAATGACATATGTAATTTTATCTAAATAATTATTTCTAAATATTAGATTATTAGGGCTGTTATATAATTTAATAAAATAGTATTTGTTTAAAAAACTCATTTATGTCAATTTTGACACTATTTAGTATTTTGTTTCTGTGAAGGTCCTAAATACATGAATATTTCAAAAACAATTCATTTAATCACCCCTAAAATGTAATATTCACCATGAAAATTCTTGTATGTCATCAAAAGTTACAATTTACATTTATTTAAATATTTATAATATGATTTATTGTAATCATTCACAAAAAATGTAATTACGCCACCATTATTGTGTCATAAATAAAAATAAATATATAATGTCTAATAATTGGAAATAAAATATTTTTGAAATATTAAATCTTATTATATTTATAATTTATATTTATATTTGAATTTATATTATGTATCACCCTATATTTAAAATGGTCTAGTTATTAAAATTTGAAGTTAACACTTTTATTTCTTCTTTAAAGAAAATTTAATATATGTTCCAATCCAATCCATGTGGATAAAAAATGATCACATATTTGTCATAATGAGTATTTTTTTTGTAAATAAATTTATCCAATATAAATAAGGAATGTTTTATTTTAATCAGAATAGTATTTTTACCATTAATTACCCTATTTAGTTTTGATCATGGTAAATAAAATGCAAAAGTCACTATTCACCTAAAATTATTTTCATCCTACTAAACCAAATTTTACATAATTATGAAAACCATGTTTGTTAGATTTTTTAATTTCAATTCACAGATGTCGTAAAATTACGATTTATTTAGATTTTCAAATGTACCTAGAAGGTGGCTTAAAGACGTTAAAAAGATTAAGAAAATATATATATATAATATGGATATAAAACATCCCCAATGAATTGCATTGGAATAATATAAGCATTATGTATTTATTTTTTCTTTAAAATAAATTTCAATAAAAATATAATTATCTAAACAAAATGTCATGTTTAAACAATAACGCAATGTTTTTCACTATTCATCAACAATTGAAAGTATTCAAAAATTACCAAAACCTAACCCTAAGCTAATTTGGATATTCCAAATTCAAAAATGAAGTATATTTTTCCAAATTGAATTATTTAGGGTGTCTAAAATTATATTTATTATTGATTATAAAGGGACATAAAATGTATTTCCTTTAAGAAAGTAGTTTTTTTTCAAAATAGATAACTATTTTAACCAAACCAATCAATTTCATTATAAATGTGAATTATTTATGTGAAAATATTATAAATAACATTTAAAATATGTTTATTACTATCCATATTACAATAGATAATTGATAAATAAATATCCTATTTAAATAATTACAATACTAATTTGTTGTTTCACAGAAAATCCATCTTGCATATAATGCAATCCAAGTTGTTGATTCATGGAATATAAGATATTAAAATTTTTAAAAGAGATAAACTACTGAGAAATATTGAGGTGTTACATTCTGCCCTCCTTCAATAAATTTCATCCCCTCAATTTGAAATTGTTTTTCAGAAATAAAATTTTGAAAATAGAAAATACCTTGTTGGAAATCCCACATCAGAAATAGGGTTAACAAAAATTAGTCTTAATAAGATGTAAATGAAAATGAAAAAGTCACCACCGCATTAGGAATTAGAATATGAGAACCTTAGTGGAAATTAGAGACATATAATTGGATGAAAACAGAAATATTTATTGGGAGTGATTGAAGTCATAAATCACAAACATTTGAACAATAAATGGAAAATTAAGGGCCTCAAATCCATAAAAATATAATTATTTAAAGAATCATCGTTCAAAAAAAGTTGGATAACATATTTTATATAAAATTTCTGTATGATAAGGGATTAAATTACAATAATGATAAGAACTCAAGAAAACATAGTTGATTTCATTACCATTCATAATTATATTCTCATCATGTGGATGCGATTGGATATATTTTCAATTCATCCCTTTCACTATTAAAAGAATGTTAAAAAATGATTTTTTTTACACCTGAAGTGCATTTGATAAATCGTAAGGACCCCAATTATTTCTTTAATCCTCTATAAGTTTACTAAAATTCAAAAGGTTAGGTCAATGTACCCAATAAATTATACTTTTACCTCAAATAAAATATAAGGTGCCCAAATTATTCTATTCCAACATTTAGACATATCCAAAAAACATTTGGTGCAAAATCACAGTCCCAAAATTTATATGGGAGGTAAACCTAATGAATATCTCATTTATCCACATAATAAAATTTTAATTCCATAATCATGTATTCCCTTAAAACATGGTAACACCCTGAATTATCATAATAACTTATTGAATACATTCATGCTCTCTTATTCCGTATAGAAGACTAGATACAATCCTTAAATCCAAAAATGTTGTAAACTAAAAAAATTACTGAATAAAAAAATCAAAATTAGTTCCATGGTAGATAATAACATCCAATATAATTTATCCAAAAAATTCATCTCTTAATAAAAAATTACTACCTCGTTATCTGGACTATATTAAGGTTTATCATTCCCTAATGTGTGTATTTTTCCAAATGTTTAACTTACTAATGAGTCATTTTTCTTAATACCATAAAATATATATTAGTCAATTAAATAGTAATTCTTTACAATCATTGTTTATTTCTATAATTTAGTACATCATTGAGAAAACTATCAAATACCATAATTCATCAATCTTGAAACACAAAAACAATAATTATTCCTCATTGAATGTAGTAGTAGTAGAATATGTTCGACCTTGATTTATTTGATTCTTATAAGATATATTTAAATGATATTTAGGACATTTATTTTCTAAATACCAGACTTTACTAGAGAAAAAATACTGAATACTAGTCTTTTCTTTCTTCCCCTTCCATTTTTTTCCTGATGACCATTTTTTCAACACTTATATCACATATTCCTTTAATGCACATTCTAGGGTGATTCGTTTTACAACTATCACATGTGGGAAAACCCTTATTTAACTTTTCTCTTTATCCATTTTTTCATAACTATCCTTTTTTTCTAATGTGTCCCTCTAATGTCATAACCCCTATGTTATTCTTTACCTATCCTATAATAATATTTTAAAATTTCCTCTTATGAAGAGAATGATTTTGATATTATTTACCTTCAATATGTGGGATTTCATTCCTAAAATACAATATCCTTCATACTATTTGAATAATGTTCATTGGTTGGGTTCTCATTCTTACTTCTAGGCACAAATATTATAATGTAACATATACTATATTAAATAATGAATAATCCAAAAACTATTTAAACAATTTACATAAATAAAAAATTTATATATATATAATCTCATAATCAGAAAAATTGTTTCCTCACGGACATATTTAACCATTAATACTTCATAATGGGATGAAATGAAAATGGTAATTATGAGAATCGTATCACCCGAGAGTGTCAAACCAGGTGAACAGTAAGTCCCATTGTTTTGTACTAGGATACCCTAAATTTGGATCGGAACACCTTGTCAGAGTTTTCAGTCATGGGTACATTTGTTCCAGAACCACATCCAATTGTTGAATTTAAAAGGGAAATATTGTTTGAAAAACACCCAAAATATCTACATTAACTAAATTCTAGGATATTCAATAATACTAATCCTAAATTTCTATCTTAGAGTAATGTTCACAAATTAATGTTTTGTTCTAAATCTAGTTCTCAAGGTTATTTCAAAACTTATGCAGATACAAACTATAATTCCCCAACCCCAGAAGCCATGAGCTAGTGCATTATATAAATACAGTGCCATGATTACAAGTATACAATCTTTGAAGTACTGATCAATTTAGATTTCTTGGAAAATAGATCAAATACATTACAATCACATTATAATTTATAAAATTAAACAAAACATTAATAATAATTTGATAATTCCATTATTCTCTCAAATTAACCCTACATATCAATCATAATACACTTCTTGGAATCCTGGGAAAATAAAACATAAGAAATGGGTGAGCACAGATTCTCGGTATGGGATAATAATTCAGTGGAAGCAATAATCATTTAAGGAGTGAAGTATACTAAAAAATAAATCTATCCATCATAAACATGAAAATAATATGGAAAAATTAATTCAAACATTTCCATATAGACATTGACATGAATATTACACTAGAAATATAATCACCTATAACAATTAATTTCATAATGAGAGAATGCATAATGTCGTACATTATAAATACTGAATAGAGGCCTTGTGCCAAGACCAATCACAAATATTCTGTCAAAGACTTATACCAAGACACTAGTTTGTCTCGTGAGACCTTCTGATGTATGGAGTGTAAATAGAGGTCCATTCTCATCACTTACTACATACAATGCATTCATTGTATGGGAAGGGTTAAACATAAAAAAATTTGAATATAACTAACATATGAAATGTTGATACTTTAACCATAAACCGTGAATGAAATAAAAATATCACATCCATAATCAATTATTTCACAAATCATGTAATAAAATATGGAATATATTATTAGAGTAAATTCACCCCAATCGTGAATAATATTCAGAAACGGATGTAGAAATTTTTGAAAATAATCAGTAAATCTATTTGAGAAAAATTTCTTTTTTTCAAGAAATCATATAAATGTATCATAATTGTAAATGAAGTCTATTAAATATATTTTTTAATTAAAGTTCCCCATACCAATTTGAATCTTTTGAAATCAATTAACATTTTAAAATAATCATGTCCATATAAATATATCCTTAAAACCATTTTGAAGATATTGACATTAAGGAGAACGATTTGGAACAATAATGATTTAAAACATTTAAAATGATCATTTATTTGTTAAGTCCCTTTAAAATAATCCTTTGGAGAACTATTTTATGAAACATGGTAATAGATGAATAATATGTACCACTAAATACGTAGACATAAACAATCTCAGATAATAATGAGATTGCGAAATTAACCCCTACCTTAAATCTGGTACTCTTTGTATGACTCTGAAGTGCCAATATAATGTTTTGAATAAAATAATTAACTTATAAACGAATCATAATAATATTAAATATATCATATATTATTATTTTATGACATTCTATTACTGATTTGTTAACAATTCGATGTTAATACAACATTTTGACTAATATCACATTGTTTATCATACGTGTTTTGACGTGTTATTCTAGATCATATTAAATAGATCATGTTTTAATTACTTATAAAATGTATTATGTGTATTATATATTATATATATCCATAATTAAAAAATATATATTATATATTTATATATAAAATGAAACACACCATTCATAGAGATGGTCGGTCGTACGTACGCATAGACGATGTTGGCATATTATTATCGTATTAAATGGATGTATGTGAATTCAATATATGTAAACAAATAAATATATATATATAATTATAGTAGACTTATTATTTCATATATTTCATAATTATGAATAATATATATTTTTGATAATCATTCTAGGATGGTTAAAGTAGAGAATGAATCAAATCCCTTCATGGAGACGGTAAGTCATACGTAAGATCGAGTGACAATATCATTCTATTGATGGTGAAATCATATGTAATTGGATGGTATAGAATATATAAATATCATTACAATGTTATATTTATTATTTACCTAAATTATACTCATTTTTATACCCATCAAAATAATGAAGTGTTGAATAACAAACTGCACCACGATGTGGAGACGGTAATCCTTACGTACATAGGTATAGTGAGTTTGCCTTTTATAATATGGATAGAATAATGAATATGGTTGAACCATATTTATAATAACATATAAATATGTATAATATAATGAAGTTAATTTTTTATTATGGAAACAACAATGAAAATGGATATAGAAAAAGAAAATTACATTCAAAGACATGATAAACAACATGATTACTTCAAAAAAAGAATGAACCACATCATTGCAGCAAAATATTAACCACATCATGCCTTCTGGGAACCTGCATTTGCTGAGGCCTATGCCATTCTTGTAGGGATGAGGATTTCTATGGAATTTGGATGGGCTGATTTCAACATCGATTTAGTATAAACATATAAAGTTTTTTTATGGTATAAAAACATTGAATTTACATTTATTTAAATATTTATATTATCAATTATTTTAAACTTTCATTTAATAAGGTAATTACTACATCATCATTGTGTCATAAATATATTTAATTATTTAATATATAAAAATTATAAATAAATTACTATTATATAGGAAATATTTTTATATTTGTATTTAATATTTATAATCAAATTTATATTATGTATAACCATATCAAAAAAATGGTTGAGTTATTAAAATAGGAATTTATCACTTTTAACTATTCTTAAAATAAAATATAACAAATGTCCTAATATAATCCATGTGAATCAAAAAGGGTCATATTTTTTTTCCTATGGTTGATTGTAGTCAAAGTAATCTTATCCTATTGAATAGAACATGGGTTGGCATAATTATAATATTATTGTTACCTTTAATTACATTATTCATGTTTAACCGTATTAAATAAAATTAAGATGTTATTATTCATAGAAAACTATTTACATCATATTGAACCAAAATTTAATTCAATATGAAATCCGTGTTTTTAGATTTTTTAAATTCAATTCAAAGATGTCATAGAATTAAATTTTATTCATATTGTTAAATGATCCTAGAATCTGGGTAAAAGATTTTAAAAAATTTAATAAAAATTTATATATCAAATATTATTATATAATGAATCCAATTAATTACATTGGAATAATATAATTATGATATTTCTATTTATAAAAATATAAATTAAAATAGAAAAATAATTATTTAAATAAAAATTCAGGTTTAAACAAAAAGACATTGTTTTTCAATATTTATCAAAAATTGAATGTTTTCAAAAAAATACAAAAAATTCACCCTAAGATAATTTGGATAAAAAAAATTAAAAAATGAAGTCTATTTTATCAATTTAAATTCCTATGATTGTCAGAACTTATTTTTTATTATGGTTCACAAAAGGACATAAAATGTAGTTCTTTAAAAAAATATTTTTTTTCAAAATATATAACTATTTTGACTAAACATATACATTTCATTTTAAATATGATTTGTTTATGTGAAAATATTATAAATAACATTTGAAATATATTTTTACCATTTTAATTACAATATTTAATTGATAAATAAATATATCATTTAAATAATTATAATACTATTGTGTTGTTCTATATAAACTCAATTTTACATATAATTCTATCCAAGTCGATGTGGTGTGAAATATAAGCTACAAAATTAAATTATATATATAAAATACTATGATATCATGGGGTTTTACAACTAACAATTCAATGCCTTATGTGTTGAGAAATGGAGTATTTAATTATTTAATTCCCTAACCCATAAACTACTAAGGATGTTCGGAATCGAATCTACCCATACCTAGGAAGAAAGGAAGATCCTATTAAATGACTATAAATATAGTGAATAGTGGTAATTATGGTTCATATAACTTATACCCATATATTAGAGGATGTTCATGGGTTCTACCAACCTTATTGAATATTTCGTTCTGTTAATGAATATAAATTAAACACCTATGTTATATATTTTACATAGAAAAAAATTAGTTAAATGAATATTATTAATAAAAAATATTTATTATACAAATCTTAACATCCTCATCCAAAAAAATCGGTTCAATTTTTAAAATATAATGACTATATGAATTTTAACTATATATTGTTTTCTAGAATTGGAAAATTAAAACATTATAAACAAGTTGGGACCATGAATTAGTGAAATTATAGCACTGAATTTTCTATGAGGCATTCTAAATACATCAAAAGTTCCTTAATACAGTGAATAGTGATAAATTTCGTTTAAATGGTATGAAAAAATATTTTTTTTCTATTCCTCCTTATGAAATTTATGATCATATCTCATTAGTGATAATATAATGAGTCATGTAATATTTTATCAACCTAGCTTTATACCTATATGTAAAAATTAATTGAAATCTAATGGTTGAAATTAATTTAAGAAGTAGAATCTAATGACATGATATTTAAAATATATAATCTTGTAATTAATTTAACATTAAAAATAAATTTTCACAATCAATATAAAATCAAAATAAATGAGGAGACACAAGATATATTTTAGATGATAAAAATTTCATCTCAAAAAATAGATGTTATCACAACACGTGTAATTTTACGAACCCATACGTGAATATCTTTGATGAAATTAGGAAGAAACATAATCTAGAGTTGAGAGTATTATATAAAATGCCACTTTTTTATATATTTAACCATTGGTAGCATCATTAAGGTATTAAATGGTCCATGATCATTCTAATCATAATCAATTACTACTCAAGAAATGTTCCATGCCTGAAATTCTTAAGCATATAATTCTCCATATGAAATCCATGATAGAAAAATCACCACCCATGACTATCCTTATCAGATAACTCACATATACATCTTATTTTTATGTTATATGCGTTTTTTAAGAATATTTTAGTGTGATTCCAACATAAATTTATCATCTAATGAAGTGAACGGGGATATTAACATAAATTCCATTCTATGATTAATATTTTTTTATATTCCTATATTAAAATGAAACTATATAACTTTTAGGTAATATTATAAATAAAAACTGAAATATTATTCAGTAATTATAAATATATTCCTTGATAATAAATAACAATATCGAATTGTTATCTTTTTTGAAATCTATTTATCAATAAGAATTATTTTCCAGTGTATTTTTGGTTATTATTTGATTATTTAAATATTAATACATAGAATCTAAATTGAAAAAAATAACTTCACTTATTTACTTATAATGTTCATATTATCTTATGATAAAGTTTTGTGGATTTTAAAAAATAATTTATATTTAGTTAAATAGTAAAAAAAATTATATACAATGGATATTTTAACATCAATTGAATATAATCATAACATAAATCATAGAAATATATTAATTTTTAATAACACTACTTTTTAATAAAATAATATTTGAATGAAAAATCAAATTTTCAAATTTTAGAACATTAAAATTATTTTTTGAAAAAAGAATTATATTTATATGGTATACATAAGTATTCTAAAAGTAGATTCATTAAATTAAATAAATTAAAATTTATATTAATTTTATAATTAAAAGTTCCAAATTACAAAATAATTTTCAAATTATATTTTGGAAAATATAATAATTTAGCTAAGCTAAATATTACGTACACTCATAAAATTATTATATTTTAATGAGAATAGTTTTCTAAAAAATATGTATTTTAAAAATTAAATTAATCAAAATTAAATGGATAAAACAAATATTTGGTATAAATATTTTTATAAATTATTTAGAACTCATTTATTTATTATGAAATTATTAAAATGTCTGTGAAAGCATATTGACTAAAATAATGTATTTATATAAGAATTTTGGTCAAAAAATTATTTATTCTGATTTAAAAATTAATTATATGATATATACAAATTGAATATAGTTAAATAGACCCACAATTAACATAGTTTGTCCAATTTGTGGGAAGTACGATTCCCTTTATATTATTGGTAATAAAATATTTGAAAATATTGAAATTTAATTAAGATTAAAATATGATTAAATGATAAATTTAAGGAGTTCAAATATTCCTAAATTAAAATAACCATTAAAACTTATAAAAAACATTTTTAGGCATTAATTTCACACATACAGGTCTTACTATCCTACAATCAATTACCTCACAAAAATTTTAGGAATTTCTATTTTTACCCCAAACCCACCAATCAATTCCAGGGAGAAGTCCCAATAACTAACTAATACATGGGAATAAAAACCACCCATTGAAAACTGCAATCTAATTAAAAAATTTACATTAATGAGAACCCATATTTATTATCTTCATTTTTCATTTACGATCCCGAGTTTGCCTGGTCACAATAAATTATCCTATGTCCTAAAATTATTAATCCTTCCTCAAGATGATGTTTAATAACTCACCCTTGGTTTCACATATTTATTATATTTTAATTATAATCCAATAATTAATAAACCAACCATGAACATAGAATTATAAATATATAAACATAATTAATGTGATATGATGTTATCATAAAAATGTTAAACCATTTATTTATTATTTTCCATCAAGTAAAAAATTTAAATTGACAATATAATGTGTCTGTGGATTACTACATCCACAATGTGGTGCATTTTAACTTACATCACTACACATCATGTATTGTAAATATAATGGGGTTTCTCGAATTTTAAATCATTTTAATATTTTTTTTTCTGATAGTCATGTTCATGATGGGTTCTCACTCATCTTTTGTAATTTTCAAAATTATTTTTTTCACATAAGCCTATAAATAATGTGATTTATCATCTATGATTTATTATGATTATAGTTGTTTCATATTTTTAAGTTAATTATATTATTTATAAAATCATTAAAATTATTATTCCTATTATAAAAAACATTCAAGATGAAATTTATTTCCATAAAATTCCATGTTTCCAATATTATGTATTATTTTTAAAGTATTTCTCATCTATATGTAGTGATCAAATGTTATTGAACTATAGAGATTTTCTTGAGCCATTTAACAATTATTATTATTCCTTACTTATATATTTAGGATATAATGATACATTAATATGTTTTTTCATGATTATATATGTTATTTTCTATTTCATATATCAACCCCACAATTTTCATCATGCTATTTAACATTTTACCCTTACTAAGAGTCTGATTACATCTATTTCATGTGTTTCCAATACACTGGTTATAAATACGATCAATGCAAGTGATATATCTAGATAACAGTATGGTTTATCAATATTAAGGACAATTATTTTCCAAATTTATAACAACAATATTTTATGGTACATAATTTCCAAGACACTAAACCTTTAGGTTCATTGTATCTAAAACTGTTTTAAAGATATATTTTTCAAACATCAGATTATTTTCTTATTATGTTATGTTTTTCATAGGAATAACTGTAAAGTATTTTTTAAATAAGTTTATTTAATTTAAAAATAAAATAATTATCTATGCTTACAATTTAAATTCAATGTTATAATAATTCCTTTGAAGCAATTAATATAGTGATATTTTTCTAATGTTATAAATTGAACGACCCCAAATCATCCAACATAAAAATAAACATTTTAGTAATTAAAGAATTATCTGTAATAAATAAAAATGATGAATTATTATAATAACAATAACATGAAAATATTCATTATTAAATTTTAAAGATAACATAATTTTAATATAAATAGGATTGAAAAGGTAAGAGATTAGAAAGGATATAAGGTGATATATTTTTCATTGATGTATTTTTAAACGTATTCAATTAAATATTTCTCCTAAAAATTCCCTTCTTAATGTTTTTAATGTAATGACAACATTTATATAAATAATATTTTTATAAGTCATTTTAAACTATTTTTTAATATATTTTTTATCATTTATAAAATGGATATGATAAAAAATATACCATATGGGTTAATTCTAATTTTTTTAAATATAAAAATATAATTGTATCACATATATGACTTGAATTTATTTCTCATACCTCATAACTATTATGGCATTTAATAATCCTGCATAAGTTTACACTAATATTATAAAAGAATATATGTACCTCAATATTCTTGAATGGTATGTTTTTAGAAAGGTTTTCATTAGAAATGAATTTTTTTCTCCTCATTTTGATATAATAGTATCTTCAATCGCATATTGTCTTCAATGAAAATTTTAATTTTGTTTAATCATAATTTGAATGATATATATGTTTTTTTAGTCATATAGATCTTGAATATTTTATAAAAATGGATTGTGATCTTGAAATAGATCGTATGATTAGTGGGATATGTAAATTGTTATGTAACTTGATTCTATTGTAAAGATTACTACCAGGATTTATGTTTGTATAATTTCTCAACCCACCTACATGATATGATATAAATAGTTTATAAATGAAATATTTTCATATCAAATATTAATTTATTTATTCAATGTAGTTATAGAATGATTATATAATTGTACATAAACAATAAATAAATGATTATTTTTTAAGGAAGGTAATTCATGAGTTTTGATGTCTTCCATGAAATAGATATGATAATTATTTTTTCCATTGTGGTGTCATATAAATTGTTTTTTAATTATATTATGTAAATATATTTTCTCGTGGAAATGTAAATATTTATTTGAGGTCAAATATATAATGTAAAATGAAATATTTATTATGGATAATTCAATATTACTAATGAAGAATCAATTTTTATTTCATTTCTGTACGTTACTAATATTAGTTATTATCATCGTACTTTTTATAATTATTGTTAATGGTTATTAATAATGAATAATTATATTTATAACAATTTCGTTTATGTTATAGAAGATTTCATGAATAATGAATCTTTGTCTATATAATGAATATATATTTTATGAGTATGTATAATATAAAGATATATCTAATTTTTTCTATAATATATTACATAATTATCCATAAATATAAAAATTAAATATCCTCAAAATGTATGGATGTGAAACCCTTATTATAAATAATTTAATTATTTTCATTAAATTATAATTAATTTATAATGAAACAATTATTCCAAATAAAAATACATGATTAGAAATAGAATTAATTAGGTGTTAAATAAAACATTATAATTTTTTTTTCATTTAAACCTCTATTATTATCAAACTACTTTACTGTATAACCCTGATTTGTCTCCCCAAATTCCCAAAAATAGAAAATAGTAGTCAGTATCTATTATTATGCATGGTGATTCCATAAATGTAGGTAAAATTTATATATATATATCATTTGATGTAATTATAACCATGGTCGAAAAATCCTATTTACTATTAATGTAACATCCCAGGTAAATAAAGAATGTGATTTCTTTATATTTATTAACATTTATGAATTAAATATTAATTTTACATTAAAGTGGCTTATATATTCAATGGATAATCTGACACACAACAATGGGTTTCTCTGAAATCTTATGTCGTAGACGATGCTGATTCACACTAAAAATAATAATAATATTATATTATTATTTTAAATGGTAGTTTACGCCTAGACATTGTGTATGTAGGAATGAATAAAACTAACCAAATTATGATTAAATATATTTTTAAATGTTTTTACATTTATTAAACAAATTATAGAGGCTTAAAATGATAACGAATCCTATTTTAAACATAAATACTCTAATATTTTTAAAATGTAGTTTTACAACCATTTGGTGGAGAACCCTTTTTAAAAAAAGTTATTTTTAGTATTATATGTTCCATTTTACAATATAATCCTTTAAATTAGAAGTGGGATATCAAAATTAACTTTTTTCAAATTCTTGAAATTATTCTGATGATGTTAATTTCTTTAATAAATAGTGAAAATATTGAATTTTAAGTCAAAACTGTATTTTTCATCTAGTTTGTTTATATGAGTATATAGTCCTTTTAATTGGTTTTAAATAGTATTTATGTAATATTTTTATCATTTAATCCAATTATTTTCATTGGAATCAATTTCACTTTGAAATTGGACATAAACATTTTATAATAGTTTGGTAGTTTTTTCTTCTTAAAAACACCTTATTTGGTTTTGAAAAAGGGATTTAATTTTAAATTAATTTCTAAAATTTTTTAGTTTTTAATTTGGAAAATTTGATTCCATAATAGGAATTAAGAGGTCCAAATTTTTTAAATAGGTATCTTTTATTTTTAGACATAATGAATAGTAACTTTAGTAAAAAAAATACCATGGTTTAGGGTAAATATGCTAAATAAGGGTAAAAATAATATTATAATAACATTAAACCAACCTAACACATGTATTAATCCTATAGTATGAGATATATATGATAGTGGGCATTCTTGGGTCTATTTTAGGACCCCATTGAGCCACTTATGTGTGAAAATGACATTTAATAAGTTAAAATTTAATGTTAAGGAAAATATAAACTAAACAAGGATAGTTTTGTAAAAAAATTGTTATATGTTGTTATATATGTGATATCTTGGACTATAAATGTCCTTATAAATCTAAAAAAAATTAATAAATGAAAGTATTTTATTTATTATTTTTTGATATCTAATAAAAAAATTATTTACGACATAATAGTGTTGTAGTGATTACCTTATTAATGAAAGATTTAAATAAATGAGATTATAAATATTAAAAGAAATTTATTTTGAAACTTTTAATACCATACAATAATTTTTGGGATTATTATGACTTGTTATATTTGAATTAATGAATTTTTTTCTAAATAATTAAATTTTTATTACTTTTTTAAAGACATGATTTGAATAGAATAAAAATTGACATAAATGAGTTTTTAGGTCAATTAATATTTTATTAAATTATCTAATAGTTCTAAAAATATATGATTTATAAAAAAAATTTATAATAAGTCTAATTTTTTTTATTGGAAGTTTAAATGGTTATTTACTATGTTTTCGTATGTAGTTTGATTCTCAATCTGTTAAATACTTGATAAAATTGTCAGAGTAAAGAATGGTTAAAGAAAGATAAATATTAAAAATATTCACAACCTATTTAATTATTATTGGATGATTTTGTTTCGAAATATATTCAATTTTATTTTTAACTTACTAAATTGTTACTCCTTTATAATCGAAATATAATTTATAATAAAATAATAATTAAATATATTCCTTATGTTCCTGTCATCCCTCTTATAAAATACCACTACCTCTAACCCTCACTCACTCCTATCAAGCCCCCTTGGCTCGTCAAAACTCTTCCCAAATAAGCTCCCAAAATCTACCTATTCCTCCTAGATTCCATACATTAAGATGAAGGAAATTAAATATTTCTTTTTAGATTATGTCCAATGGTGTTACCCGATTTGAGGTAATGTCTTCTTTGAGGATTCTTTAATATATTTTTTCTTCAACCTCATGACTCTAATTATTCAAATATTTTATAAGAAAACTTGTATATTCAATATAATAGGTATTTTATTGAGAATTATTCGATCCAAACATACACACACCTCCAATTAATGGGTATATAACATACAGTTTTGGTGGACGATGAACTAATGCCTCAAAAAAACGATGATTGTTCAAACCTATCCTACCACATATAATTGTGGATATTGTGATGGAACTATATTTATATGATATATGTAGTTATTATATAGTATTAATTAGTCTGAAATTTTTATTTACGACATAAATTTATACTTTTCATGATGTGTAATCACGATAATAACATTTGAGGAAGCGCAGACTAGCACCCCCTCAAAGTGATATGACTCGTTCATGCTATACATAGAATGTATAAAAGAAAAATTGATGAAACTATGTAACATAAATAACATAAACATTATAATTTAATTGTAAAATACCTATGTATTATTTATATTTCATTTCATTAAAATTTTAAAAAATGAAATGAATGTAGTGTTCATGTGTACATAGGACATATTAGCTCCATGAAAAGTGAATTAAATTTTTTTATATTGAAATGTTATGGAGTATTATAAATACCCATATAATGGATCAAAATACATTTATAATAGATATATTTGATATTTAAATAATGAATACAGTTCTTGAGATAATGGACTTTTGACCACACGAACAATTTGTAATTATATTAATTTCATTTTTTTACTCAAGTACCATACATCTACAGAAAGGCCGAAATAAACATGAATAATTAAATGATTTTTATTGAAAGATAATAAATTTTACAAAAGGAAAAATAAACATAAAAATTTTTCTGAAGAAATTATAATTAACTTAATTTTATTTTTCCGGGAGATTAAGAATGAACAAGGCAAGTCTGACACAATGTAATGGAAAATGTCTCAATATCCATTCATTGATGAAAAATTCTATAATATATACCTCATTATTTTATAAGGTGTATTATAAAACCATTTGAGAATTATAATCATTCAAAGGTAATATTTTTTCCATGAAGCGTTATATTAAGTTACAAAATGAATGTTTTTAACATATGTGGTGACAATGACCTCTCTGCCGCCGTAATCGATACATGGATTCCTTTATATGCATAAATGTTTTTAAAAGGAAAAAATAACCACATATTTCGTTTTTGGGTATTTTGGTATTGAAAATGATTTTTTAAATGCATTGATTATTTCCATATCTTGAAATGATTCATTGTGATTCAAAATGAAATGATATTAGTGAAATATAGATATATTCAATATTTTATGTTTTATGATTATATAATGGTACATGGACATTTTATGGGTGGTTATGTCATAAACAAATGATGGGTAGTTACGTGATATTCCAAATGATAGGTGGTTCCGTGATAAACCAAGGACGGGTGGTTACATTATAACATCCAATGCATTGGGTATAGATGTTGGTTGTATTTCTCTTCCATTTAGTGATATGTATGGAAGATGAATTTATGGATATTTCATTTATGTATTTTTATGTCTCAAATAACCATTATATGCTATACATTTTATTCTATGGGATTTATGTTATTATTTTTGTTACTAAAAGGTTAAACACTGGGATTATATTCATTGAACTGTTTTTTATACTTCATTAATGTGAAAAGTATATCTTATGAAAAATTATACGTGGTTTTCATGTTGTTCTAAAAAAATAACTAACAGTTTTCCATCATTGTGTATCCCTTATAGTCATTCTGATGCTTATACCATGTTTTGAAATGTTTTTCACAAGTATTAATGATTAATAGAGTCAAGGATATGGTTAAGGAAAAGGCATGTTATATTAAAAATGGAACAAGAAATGATTTATTTGTTAAGAGTTTTTGGTTTATAAAAAATTAATAGTGAGTAGAAGTGTCTACTTATAATACATAAGTAGTAATGTATATGTTATGACCTAATTCATTAAATCTATAAACCTGAAAAGACCCTCATGTTGAATTATTAAATTAATTCAAGATTATGTAATGTTTGAGGGTGGGTCCTTATAATTGGTATCATCGGTTTATTTAGACAACATTAGGAGTTTGGATTTTGTTAAACTAAAACCCATATATAAATTTATTGTAATATTGAAATGATATAACATTTCAATATTACCATTTTTCTTCGACTAAGATAATTAGGTATTTAGAATGGGTTTCCATAGAGAAAATGGAGAAGCTGTGTAGAGAGGGAATACATAGGGAATCAACCTTCCAAATCAGCATCCTCAAATAGTCGGAATCAGAATATAATAGTTTATTTTAATTACTGATCTATTAACCTAGGTGATAAATGGTGGTTGTGTTTATAGATGAAATTTTGGTATTTCAAAAATGTAAAATGGAACATGAAAGTTATTTATGGGGTGTCTTTCAAACCTTAATGAAAAATAAATTATTTGGGAAATTACAGAGGTGAAATTTTTGGATACAAAAAATTTCATTCCATGGTCATATTGTTTCATAACTTGGAATAATTGTTGATCCTTATAAATAAAAACTTATTGATGAGTATCCAAGACCCACAAATATAACTAGGATTCATATTTTTCATAGTTAAGAAGGCTATTACAGAGGTATTGTTGAGAATTTTTCATCGTTATCTAGCCCATTCACATTGTTAACTCAAAAAGGTGTTATGTTAATCTTGAAAAAAGAATGTTATTGTTATTTTCAAGAATAGAAATAAATATTATTGAATGCCGTAGTTTTGGAATTACCTTCCATCCAGGGTAAATTGATTATCTATAGTGAATCTTTATTGAGAGGATATAGTTGTGTCCTAATGAAAAATGTTTAGGTACTTTCATAAGCTTCACATGAGTTGAAACCTCATTAATTAAATTACCCTACACATGATTTGAAATTAGCTACATTGGTTTTTTGCATAAAAATTTGGAGGCATCATTTGTATGGAGTAAAGTGTGAAATATATATTGATCTCAAAAGATTGAAGTATATACTCACATAGAAGAAATAAAACATGAATGAGAGTAAATGGTTATAATTAATCATAGATTATGATTATATGATTCAGTACAATATAGGAAAGGAAAATAATGTTGTTTCCACTTTGAGCCGAAAAAATAATGTTACATTAACCATGACACATTTGAAACAACATCCTTTGATTAAAGATTTGATAAATTTTTAATTGTAAGCTGTTGGTGAATGTAAGTCAACTATTTTGTATCATGTGGTAGTGAAATAGTCACTTGTAAACAAAATAAAGCAAGTAGAAAAAGAAAATAGTGAGTTATAAAAAAATGTAGAATTGGTTCATAAGGGTAATTTACCTGAATTTAACAACAATAAAGATTGTGTTTTGTGGTTTGGAATGTGATTATTTGTGCCTTATAATTCAAATTTAATGAAAGATTTGTTATGTGACGCTCATAGTCCACCATTTTCAGTTTATCCTGGAAATACTAAGATTTACATAGATCATTTAGAGTATTACTAGTCTGATGGAATAAAAAGTGATATTATTGACTTTACTTGGAATTGTTTGACTTGTCAATAGGTTAATATAGAGTGAATGTTACCCAAAGGGATGCTCCAGCCTTTATAAGTTTTAAAGTGAAAATGGGGAAATATATCTATGGTCTTCATTGTGGGATTACCAATGGAATATGGATGTAATAATGAATTGTAGGATATTATTGATCGATTGACTAAATCTTCTCATTTTCATTCTATTCATGATAGTATATCTCTAGATATACTTTAACGAATGTATATTAAAGAGACAGTGATGTTACATTGAGTTCCCGTCTCTATTGTATCTGATCATGATCCTTGGTTCACTTTTATCTTTTGTATGGGCCACTAGATGACATTGTGTACTGAATTAAATTTATGCACCACTTTTAATCCCCAATCAAATGGGATGTCCGAACGAACAATTCAAATATTGGAAGATAGGCTACGTTCTTCTTTATGGAATTACTTGGGAATATGGTACCAATACATTTATTTGTTTAAGTTTTATTAAAATAATTTTTTCATTCTAGTATATATATGGAACCATTTGAGACATTATATCGAAAGAAGTGTCAAACTCCAACTTTTTGTGATGATATAGGTGAAGAAATGTTTATAGGATCATAAATGATATAAGAGATGGCAGAAATTTTTCATTTAGTATAGAAGAACATAAGGATAGCACAGAGCCAGAAGAAATTTTAAGTTGATAACCGAATGAAGGGTATTTCTTTTGACGTAGTTGATCATATCCTTCCCAATATTTCTCCAAGGAAAAGTGTGGCGAGTTTTGGTAAGAATGTAATGCTTCAACTGAGTTTTATCAGAACCTATAAAATCCAGAAAAAAGTTGGATCAGTTTACTATAGTGTGGCTTTACCACAATGTTTATCACATGAACAGAATTTTTTTCTTTTTTAAATGTAGAGAAATAATATTCCATATCCATATCAGGTTTTCAGTCCAGAGGTAGCTCAATTGTAAGAGAACTATTATTGTGAGGAATAACCAGTCAAGATTCTCAACTGAGGATATCATTTAATGCAGAATAAGGTAATTCATCAAGAAATGTTCTTGTGGACAAACCATATGGTTGGATAGGCGACATGGGAATCTGAAAATTCTATGAGGGACAAATTCCTCGATTTATTTGATAAGTGAATAGAATTGCTGGGACACAATTCCCAAAAGGGGGGATGGATGTGACATAATAGGTAATTAGAGAATATTATATTTTCATATTTATTAATATTTTTGAATTAAATATTAATTTTACTTTAAATGGTATATCATATTATATGGTGTATCTCACACTCAATAATCGGTTTATCTGAAATCTTATGTAGAAAACGATGTCGGGTAATACTAAAAAGATATTTATATAATATTATTATTTTAAATGATAGTTAATGCCTCTCCATTGTATTGGTGGGAATAAATAAGCCTAACCATATTATGATTCAAGATATTTATTAAATGTTTTTAAATTTATCCAATAAATTTGAGGGGTTTAAAATGAGAATGAATCTGATTTAATGCATAAATAGTCTAATAATTTAAAACATATTGTTACCATGTTTTGAAGGATAACCCTATTTATATCAAGTATCTGTCACATTTATATGTTCCATTTCTCAAAAAAATCTTCTTTTTAAGAAGTAGGACATCAAAATTTACTTTGGGTCAATTTTGGTTACTTATTCGATAAATTTCATTTCGTAATGAATAATGAAAAATACTGCATTTAAATCCAAAACTATCTTTTCATCTAGTTTATTGATATGATTAGATTTTAATTTTAATTGGTTTTAATGTTTAATTATGTTATATTTTTACCATTATATATATTTTTTGTCATTTGATGTAATTTCACTTTTAAATTTGACATAAACATATGTAAATCTTTGGGTAGTTTTTATTTCTTCAAAACACATCTTTTGGTTTTGACAAAATGAATTCATTTCAAATAAAATTATCAAACATATGTTTTTTGAATTTTGAAAAATGGATTCCTTATTTGGAATCAAGAGGTCAAAATTTTTTAAATTGGTATCCTATATTTTTAGACATAATGAATAGTAACTTCAGTAATTATTTTATTTACCATAATTAATGGGTAAATCTTTTAAATAAGGGTAAAAAATATTATAATTATATAAATTACCCTAACACTAGCCCTAATCCTATTAGATGAGATTTATCTAAATGTAGTCATTCTCGGGTCCATTTGGGGACCCCATGGAGCCACTTGTATGTGAAAATGACATTTAATTACTTTTATTTTAATGTTATGGAAAATATAACCTAAACATGTATATTTTGGTAATACTATTTTTATATTGGGTTATATATGTAATGTCTTCATCTATAAATATTCATTAGAAATATAAAAAGTTTCCCTACTTCTGGATATTTTATTTATAATTTCTAGACATCAAATAAATTAATTTATTAATGACCCAAAGGTGATGTAGTGAGTACACTATTAATGAATGATTTAAATAAATGAGATTATAAATATTGTATAAATTTATTTAGAAAATGTTTATTACATCCATGAAATTTAGTTTTTCTTATGACATGTTTTATTTGAATAAAATATGTTGTGTCAATGGAATAAATATGTTATGGATTTTTAAATAGTCTTGATATGAATAGTATAATAATTGACATAAATGAGTTTTTAAAAAAATAAATATTTTATTAAATGATTTAATAGTCGTAAGAATCTAATATCTGGAAAAAAAAGTTAACAAAAGTTTAAAATTTTATTAATGAATATTTAATTGGTTATTTTCATGTTTTGGTATGTATTTAGATTCTCAAAGTGCAAAAAGCATGATAAAATGTTAAGAGAAAAAATGGTTAAATAAAAGATATGGATTATAAAATATCCAAATCCTATATATTTTATATTAGATGATTTTATTTTTACTTATTTAATCTTTTCATCTATATAAAAAAATTTATAATCATTTTTAATCTATATAGATTTTATAATTAAATAATTATTCAAGATATTTCTTAAGTGCCCCTCATCCCTCTTATAAAATGTCACCTAATCTAACCCTTACTCACACCTCTCTAGCACCCTTAGATCATACAAAATATTCCCAAATAATCTCATAACATCCTTATATTACTACTTTCATACATAATTTGGTAATAAGTAAATTAAATAAGGACTTTTAGCATAAATCAAAATATGCTACCCGAATTGAGGCAATGTCTTCACCCATGATTCTTTCATTTATTTTTCTTCTTCAAACCCCTAATTTTTTTTATTCAATTAATTTATAAACAAACCAGTATCTTAAATATACTGCTATGTTTTTATGAGAAGGATTCGATCTACACTTACACATACCTCTATCTAATAGGTATAGAACACAATCTTTTGTGGATGGAGAACTACTGTCTCACAAAACGATGACTGTTCAATATTCTCCTACCACCACATATGGTAACCATTATGATGGAAACAATATTAATATGATATATATTATTTTTTATTTTATTTTTATTATTTAATATTTATTTAGAACTTACGTTTATGCATTACATGATGTGTAAACAAGACAGTTTTATTTGAGGGAGTACAGACTACCTCCCCCTAAATGTGACATGACTCATTCATGATATACATAAAAAATTTAAAGGAATAAATTAAGTAACTTATTTAATATATATAACACATATATTAAATTTTATTTATAATATACCTATGTATCATTTAGTTATCATTCATTTTAAACTGAATAAAATAAAAGTACCGTTCACGTGCACGTACGTCTTACCGTATACATGAACAATGCATTTAATTTTTATATTTCCAAATGCTATGCAGTGTTATAAATAAATATATACTAGATATAAATAAATATATACTGGATATATATGATATTTATTTCATTAATAAAATTATTGATATAATGGACTTTCGACCCCATGGACAATATGTAATTGTAGAAAAAATCAATTTTGACTTAAGTAGCGAACATCGACAAAAATGACAAAACTAATGTTTTTAATGTATGCATTGACAATGACCTCTCTATCGCCATAATATTTGTTTGGATTCCTCTGTTAGCATTAATGTATTTAAAAGGAAAAAAGAACCCCCTTATTTCTTTGTTCGGTGTTTTGGTATTTAAAATATTTTTTCAAATGGATTGATAATTTCAAAATCATGAAATGATTTCTTATGATTGAAAATGAAATGTTATTAGTGAAATATGGAAATTTGTATTATGTTAATTTTTTATGAATATATAATGGTACATTGACATCTGAGAGATGGTTACGTGATAAATAAATGATTTGTGGTTACATGTTAAATATAATGACGGGTGATTCCATGATAAAACATGGATGGGTGGCTATGTAATAACCTATAATGCATTGGGTATGAAAATCATCTGTACGATTATTCCATTTAGTGTTGTTTTTGGAAATCAACCATAGGGTTATTCAATTTATGTATGTTTATGTACCCAGATACCTTTATATGATATAAATTGGTCTCTATGGGAATGATGTTAATATTTTGGTTAAAAAATGGTAAAAAAATGAGCATATATTGAATGAAGTGTTTTATCTACATAATTTTGCTGAAAATTATTACATTATGGTAATCTATACATGGTTTACATGTTGTTTTGAAAAATAACTAATAGTTTCCATTCTTTATGAATCCCTTACAATTCTTTTTAAGCTCAGAGCATGTTTTGAAATGTTTTTCACAAGAAATAAATATGATTGTGGTCAATTATGGGATCAAAGAAAATAAATGATGTCTTATAAATGGAGCTAGATATGTTTCTTTTTTAATAGTTTTTGCTTTATAAAAAATGGACAGTGAGTAGAAGTGTCTACTTGTAATATTCTAGGTGTTATTTATATGTTATGACCTAATTATCAAAATTACCATACCTAAAAATCTACTCAATGTTATTTATTAATTTAATTCAAGATTGTGTAATTTTTAAGGCCTGGTCCTTATAATTAACATTGTAATCATAATAATATGGTTTAAAATATAAGAACCATTACTATTATTATAAATATTTGATCCATTTTACATGTCATGTAGGATATATAATCATAAAAAAAACCTCACCTTGGAAGGTTGTATGAAAAATGTCTAAAAATAAACATTAAGGATACTCGAAATGAAAATAAAATCTAAACTACACCTAATTATTTTTTTGAGTATAATCATCTAGCAATGCAACAATTACCTACCTCATCCATCATTAATAATTCCCTTTCCCTTATTTATTCAATAAAATAAATAGTTTTCATGAGTACACCAAAAACATATGACATTGTATTAGTAGATCTCAACTTTTTACCACCATATGTGTTGTTAAACACATCCAATCTATAATGGTTCATATATATATAAGGTATGATTCATAACAAAATCATAATAATGTTAAACACAAATCAATCATCATGTTTTGTCTTGACACATGGGGACAACCCTATCCCTTTCTTCTAGTGGTAGGTTTATATATAAATATGAAATACATCGATTTTCTGAGATATAAATGCACACTACCATAATATTAATTTATTATGTAACAAAAACCTTTTGAAAACGAGGTCATATAAGACCACAAAAACATCCTCTTTCTTTTCATGGTTTTCATCATAATGCATTTATAAACAATAATTTCCATAAATCCCAACACCATCCATTTACATACCCATAGATATCATAATTACCACATCCTTATTAAAATCCCTAAATAGTTTCCATGTTATAAATATTATCCCATATGTATATATTCCACTCTCATTATACCATTCAAATTTTTGTTTACATGATCACCAAAATGGTAACACATATGCCATCTACATGATTGAGAACTGAAATTGTTGGAAGAAACTCCCATTCTAGTCATCATGTCTAATTCAAAATTACCATTCACTATAATGGTTGGAATGATTTCCCAAATCATATCACATATTCCATCCCATTCTAGATGTTCATTGTTAGAATGAATTCTTAACCATCCTTTTCATATAATCTCTAAAAAATGTTTTCATAATCACTTAAACAAGTCCATATAATAATTCCATAATTTACAATTTCTAGTGGTCGTAATGCATGCCTGAAATGCATATCATAACCAACATATATCTCCGGAGATACATCATTATGAAAAATATAAGATCAATTTACAACTAATATATTATAATTGGTAAATCGATATTTTTATTATAACTATTTTTAGTTATTTTATAAACAGAATCCATGAATACTCAAGGAGTGGAATATCAACCATATCTAGTTCACAGTCAATATTTTCTATGATTCATACTCATATACCCCTACCTTATTCCAATACAATCATTATTTGTAGGGTATAAAAATTTTAACCATAAATATTCTTTATAAAACACATCATGATGGGATCCATGGAATATTACATAGATCGCTTTATTGTAACAAGATATGCGACACTCCAAATGGGTTCATCTGTATAAAAAATAAATCACATGGTTAAATTTTAAAATGATAAGTAACCAAGAAATCAATTTAATCTCAAGATATGAATTAAATTTCATTATATATGTTAATAAAATCTTTAAAAAAATAACATAATTTTGTTTTATTTTTTTCATTCACACTTTCCCATCAAGATTCAAATATCCGAATAAACATTTAATAGTTCATAAGAAATAAAATAATGATAGGGAACACCAAACATAGATGGAGTAAATCCACCCCCTGAAGTATCACCATCTGGTTGAAGAACGTGATGTTGAAATAAACATATCAAGGAAAACCACTATGAATAGGCATTAATGAAAACAACTCATATTATATGTTGATAGAGAGAATATGTAAATTGATAAATGAATGAGGTAGTATATACTAAATGATTAAAATATTCTATGATAGATCAAACTCAATATGGATAAGGGTCAAGGGAGATATATTTTCATGAATGAAAAGAGAGGATTATGGGTTGTTTCTACATAGGGTGGTGATTTAACAAAGCACCCTCACCCTCAATCATATATATATATATATGTATTTGTGTTTGTGATAAATAATTTAATTAAAATATTCCAAATAGTATGTGGGTTTACATCAAGTACATGCACATGCACTATTGATACCCTATTCTCCCCCATGTATCTACATCATGCCCACCAGCAAGATAGTAGGCTGGGATGCAACACCCACTCCCCATCATGGATATCCTACGTCCATCACGCACATAATAATAACCATATAGGTAACTGTTACCAAATTTGATCCATAAAAAGTGCTAGAATCCAATGTTTTTTCACAAAATAGCCCAACAAAACCCCACTAATGAAATTAAGATTCAATATCACCGAAAAATCCATTGGTGTTTAGAATATTTAAACTATGTTCATAACATAGAAAAGTGTTTTATATTACACTAGAGTACTATCTCGATCATGTGTCCCAAATTTCATCCCATTTTCACAACCATATTATTAATTAAATCCAGTTTAATTTCAATTATTTCCATTAAATAATATAATTTTGGACTGATAAATTTTCACTTATTAATGAAAAAAATTCAATGTTGACATTTTCACTCCATCATTTATTAAATCATTTTTAAATTACAAAAGATAATAATTTTTAAAATATTTACATCCATGTTAATAAATAAATTATTATGCAATACATCTTACTTATGATGAATTTCTATATCCCAATACAATATTTTATATAATTTTTAATTCGTTATTAAACATATTTATGAATTTGATGGATTTTTAATGTTGATATCCTCACTATCCATCATAATGTATCTGTTTAATCCCCAGGGAAAATTTGGATTCAATAAAAAGAAAATCATATGTTACATGCACTACTGAGAAAATATCACAAAATGATTTTTTTATTTTTATTTTCAAAAAGTCCAATAAATGTATTGTTTTATTTTCATTAGTTCAATAATAAACCTTTTGCAGTTCATGGATGTTTATTAAGATCTAAAGCAATTCAGAAGAAACTAAATCTATTATTTAGTCTCATATTTTATGTAATTTTTTAGCGATAATTTCTACAAAACCAATGAATAATTAAGGATACATAATATTTATAAGTAATTAAATAAAATTTTATTTTCTAGTAAATACTTAATTTTTTAATTTTAATTTTATATATTCGTGTTTTATTTATTTCTTAATAAATAATTAATATTCAATATTTAAAATATTAATTAAAAACTACATATTATATATTATTTTTATATATATTTATATGATAAATACTTGAAAAATAAATTACTACTTAGATATTTATTTGTTAATAACTGTTTTCTGATTCTTGATTTATATTTGATAATTTAAAATTATTAATTTTTATATATGTATTGTTTTTCATATTAACACACATAAAAAAACACAAATTTAAAATAATACACACACACACAGACAGATATATATATATATATATACACATTGTTTTTGGAACTTCTATCGTGACCCATACCCCATGGCCCATGTCGTGACTACCCCATGACCGCCTCCAATAGGCCATGGGCTGACGACTAGCACCATGTAGGCATATCCAAAAAATTGTAGGCTTCTTCTTATGTACATAAACATTAACACACCCATCTCCATGCCCAAAAGGGTGAAACTAAAAACCCTGAGTAATGGAGAATTCTTACCACTAAGATACCATCAACAATTTATGGTAGTAAAAATCTAAAGAGTAAACATTGTTATAATACAAGCCCAACAAAAAGGAAAAGTACAAGATCTTGTAACCCAATTGAAGAAAACCCTTCCTTGGAGGTTGCTACAAAAACAACTATCTGAATGAACTGAAGTACACTTAGTCTTTCAGGCCTATCTATAGGAACCACCTGGACCTAGTACACCAATGAGTACATCATAGTGTTGATCATCCGCACAAGACACGACATGTGCAAACAACTTCAATGAATAAGTGGGTAAAACAATACTCAATATAGATCCTGAATCCTTAATGGAAAATACCTCTTAAAAGTTCATGAAGTATACCATAATTGAAACTCAAGAAGTATTCGAAAAATTAAACACAGTAAGTACATCATAAAAAAACATATGAAGTACTGTCAATATGATTATCTCACAAAGGTAGAAGTATAATACATGAAGAGTAGTATTCACAGCTGATGTCGACAGATCTTCTTATCTATATGGCACTAGATGTTATAGTGTCACACAAAGCATTGATGGAATACATAACATTGATCGTGCACATATAATTAGTGACACTTGAATCATCGATTTCCCATGATGCCTAATTGGTGAAAGAAGCATCAGTGGATCCTCGAAAAGTGATGGAATCCAAGTTGTCAATGGACCATGGAGCATCATTGGAACATGTACTATTGATGTCACATAGAGCATCGATGGTGCACAAAGCATCAATGGTGAAAAAATAGCTGATGATTCATGAAGACCACAAATCACATAGTCACTATGACCACGCAGAAAAAGATAACTGTGACATTCTAATCATAGTACGCTCATTTCAGGAGAGCCTACAAATCTCTCATTAGGACATTATCCAATACCAAAAAACTAACATCTGGTTTAACAAAAATTCTACTTCATCGCAAGGGTCCCAACACCAAAAAGTATCATCAAATAGACATATTATATGAATGATATGAGCGATATTGTTAAAAGGGTATGGTCTAGGTCTTGACCATCCATATTCGGACTACTAGACCTAACCCGATGCCAATAACCTGACCTAGTCTGATTGTTATGTGACAGCCCAGACTGGCCAAGCCTAATGGGTCGCACGGTCAATCCCACTGGGTTGCCTGAGTGGCCTGGTTGTCTAGCACGACATGCATTCTGTGGGTTATTTCTACTCCACCGGATGCAACCCTCCCTAACAGCATCCCGATAGTCCACATGGTCAACTGATCACAAGGCCATAAAAATCCCTCAGAAAATGCGTCTAAACTGCATTTCATACAACCAATCCACATACCCCTCTTGGTCTTGGGGTATCCCGACCGATGCAGTTTCCCCTCACCACAGCCTCTGAGCAATGTCCCTTCATCGTGACCTCCTTCCACGGTTCATGTCCACCACACAAGACCTATGCCGCTATGGTCTCCTCCTATGGAACATACCTGGTGGACCACCCATGTGGCCCCACTAGAACCGGACCTACTACTGGGTCGCAAGTTGACCACACTTCCAGCCTCCCTTCTGGTGACCTTCGATTCTTTTTTACACTCCGTTCTAGGTCATCACCTTCCTATTGTGCCCTAGTCTCACCTCTGCAATGTAGGTATGGATCACAACCTTCATTCTCGGTTCATAGCCCAATGGATCATGTGTGAAACAATTGATTATTCACATATGGTTTCAATTTGAATAGAACACACGAAGAATGATATAGATTTATGGGAGAGATTAAGCGAATGAAAACTGAATGAATTGATAATGGCCTTGTTCATTCTGATGTGATAGGTTCATGTTATTGAGATTATGAATATTATAATTGTATAATAATCACCAAGATCTATTCCCTTTCATCTCACTATACTAACTCACCCTGGAAGAATGATTGAACCGTAGATCTACTTATTCAAGGGTAAGTCCACATTCATTATTTTACCTTCCAAAATGGAAAAGGAATCCATGATAGATTAACACCCTACCAGAATGATTGGATTATTTTTATATGATGAATGTAGGATTTCATCGTCGTCGATCCTTGATCCACCACCATTTGTACTTACAAGAAAACATCCTTATCCATGACTAAGGGGATTTCCAAGGTTATAGACATATCCCTGAATTCATATGACATGTATTATTAAAAAAAGAAACAACCACTATGTCAACATGTAATGTACAAATAAAATATTTTTATTAAATATTAATATGACGTTTACATCCCAAAAAATAACTTCAATAGCCGACCCTTGTTGGTCGATGTTTGGCCTCGCAAAAAGAAAAACACTCCCTTAAGAACTCAATTATGGTCTCAAATTTCCAATCTGTGTTACCATTTATATGTTATTTAAATTTCTTAATAAAATAATAATTTTTGTATAATTTTTTTTTGTTATACCTTTGGTAAAAGTTTCTACAGATGACAGGTGACTTCCAATGTTATGTCACACCTTGGGGTAACCCTCTACTCTAAGATCAAAGGTTTCATCGTATGTTTTATCCGGGAACCCATTTAAGATATATTTATCTATTTCAAAAAAGTCACATTCTTGTGATATTAAAATCATAACATTATTCAATCAATCATTCTGGGAACCCAAGGCCTCAGAATCCAACACCATCTCAGCCCCTAGTCTCTGAATTTTCCAAATTAATTTCTTAAAATAAAACAATTAAAATCCATGTAAAAAAATATTTTCACATAACTAATGATATAATAGGACTTGAATATATAACATGTTCTTTAAAAGGTAATAATTCTAGAATGTAGAGTTTTTTTGTGATATACATCCTTTTAAATTGAATCTTAGGAATATAAATAGAATATTATTATATATAAATTAATAGAAAAATAAAGATCATCTATTATTATAAGATGATATGAAAAAAATACTTCAACATCATATAAAAATTCATATCGATCCAAGTAACTATTTCCTCGGGGACCCATCTAATCAAATCATACGATGATAACTATGTTTTTTTTGGAATTTTCATACAAACTTTTTATTGGATAAAAGATTACCAATAAAACACTAAAAATGAGTTCCACTTTATCCTACCATAATTTTATTTATTACTATAGTATTTGAAATTCATTTAATACAACCCTATTGTCGTTTTTTTGGATAGGGTATGTAATTATTCTCGTGTATAACATTCCTATTGATAGGACTCTTTTAAAAGTATTTTGTTGTTTACGGTTTTTGTGTTCTATTTTTCTGTTGTTTATTTTCTATCAAGGATTTTCTATGATATAATATTTATCATTTGGACTACCTTCTTGGAAATAGTAAGGATTCAATGAAGAAGTAAATCCTTTTTAATTCAATGTTGTCATGACAATTCATCAATGTATGAAATTCGTGGCAAAAAATTATGAATGACTGACTATATTTATTGATATTTATTTGTTTTTAAATAAACACACATATATTTATCAACTTATATATAATTATTTATACAATGATTTATAATTATTTATATCATAGAGTGAATATGTATATATATAACTAAATATATTTATGAATTTTTATATATTCAATTAAATATATTTATATTTATATATATTTATATCAATTTATATTTATTGACATATATATTTCAATATTTATAAAAATATATATTTATATAGATTTTTTGATTTATTATGTGTGTGATTGTATATATGCAAGTATATTCATTTTTTATTATATATATATGTTTATATATTTACATTTATATTTAATTATACATAATTTTATATTAATGTTTAATTATATTTTTTGTCTGTTTGTTTTAAATTTATAAATATATACACATATTTATATTAAATTATGTAAAGTTATGTGCCTTTATATATATATATATTAATATATTTATATATATTTAATTAAGTATAAAAAATGTTTTATTTGGTGACTACCTAATGGATAAAGCCTCCCTGTATTTCTATAACAAGATCTAAATCATGGATTCTACATTTGATAGACATAAATCAAAACATTTATTTGAAAATAAATGCACTCAAAAAGTGGGTATGCACATAAATAGACAGCCAGAACCATCCAAAAGACCATATGGATAACATTGTGTAGAATAATGGTGGTACAACAAGGAAACATGTAGATATAATCAGGTGGGTGGGTCAAAAGTGTAGTTGGTGTATTGAAAATAATTAACCAACCCTATACCAACCCATATTTCTAATGTGGGGTGATGGGGTGACTTAAAATGTAATTATTTTCATGAGGGAAGTAGTTAAATGATATGGTTTGAATTGGTATGTAGTGATGTTGGGATAAACATATACATTATCAATCTGATTCTCAAAAGGGAAATAGTTATGTTGACCCCTTTTATCCCTTCCACACCCCAAATGGACTCAAAATGAGTGATAGAGTGGTATATTTCCAATTTTATGGGTGGGGGATGACTTCTAGATTGGATACATGGTGTGAGTATTAGTAATATTGGGTAATGCGATTAAAAAACTAGTATCATGGATAGATTGATGAAAATAATTCCGTCCTTTGGGTTGTTTCTTCTAAAGAATCATTGAGCCAAATTTATCCAAAACATTTGTATATCAAGGGGATGGGCCATCAAGACCAAAATTTGTAATAAAATAGTTCAAGAGATGATTCGTTTTCCATATGGGGTTTTATATGGCTTTTTCCACATGTTTTCCTAGGTGTGTTTTCAATTTTCAATTCGTAATCACCTATAATAGAAATATATAAGTATTTATAATTATATATACGGTTATAAAAAATTATATTTTTATATAAAAATTTAATTTAGATATATTTATATATATGGTCTTATATTTATTAATATATATATACATCCATAATTATGTAAAAAATAGAGAAATATATAGTAGTGTGAAAATATATAAAAATTATCAAACAGTATATGTACATGTTTAAATATATTCCCACATATTGATATATATATATATATATATATATAATTGTATTCAAGCTTTTACATTAAGATAATGAATTGTTGGTGACCTAGTAATGATTTTTCAAAAAATCATGATGTATTGTCATCAAATATAAAGTGACACAAATATGTGGTTTATTTTGTAGAGATGTTTGGTGGTTGTTGTGTATTACTGTTCTAAGGCATGTTTGGAAAAGGTTGCAGTGTGTAAAAGAAGAAAAATTAATACACACACAAATATATATATGTGTGTGTGGGTATTTATCTATGTGTGTGATTTAGAAACAAATTTATGTCATTATCAAATATCACTTGTAACACTGAATATAAATTCAACACAAAATTTTTATAAAATTAAATCATTATATCATAACAATTGAATTAAAATAAGTAAATAAAAGTAATATCATTAATATATCTTATTAAAAAGTATCATAAATGGAATTAATTATTGGGAATATTTATTACAAATCTAATTTTTCATACTCTGAATAGAAGTAACATCAATAGTGTTTTCCCAAGGCCCAACCAATGATGAACATCCACATGTGTGGAATGAAGAATTTCATCTATGACAGGAGTTCAATCTCTATGAAATCAAAAAGGGATCCATGGTAGATGAGTCTCCACCAAAAAATTCAACCATTTCTTATATTAACCTTTTTTCATACGTATATGATTACTTGTGTTATATTTTTAGTATATGTTAGGTTTATATAAAGATATAATGTATTCAAATATATATATATATATATTCTTATTTTTTTAGAAATTTTCTAAAATTAATTTATAAAATAATGTGTTATCATCAATACAAAAATTATGATTAGCTCCTTGGAAATAATACTCAATTTTAATAATTTGGAGTAAATTTTTTTATTTATTAATATATATATATTCAAAGAATATTATTTTTCTTAATATTATGTTATGGTAATGTATGATCCAAGATTTTCATTTCAGGTATGTATATTATTTTTAACGTTTTTGATAAAAATGGGAGAATTTGGAAATTATCGATGTGAAAGCTGTGAACTTATGAGTACATATCATTTACCCAGTTACCACTTAGAACCACGTCTTCGGTGTGTAATGGAAGATTCATGGTCGTGTGGGGTGATGCGGCAGACTGCTAATGTTGAGGTCCAGTTGAAGCAAATGCACAACATGTTCCTTAATAGGACACACCACGTAATTTTTCTTTTATTTTACTAATCAGATCATGGTCATGTCTAATCCATAAAAATTTCTTCTACTGAATGTACCCTGCGATAGAGAATTTGTAATCACCAATTCTTCTCTGAGCCCCCGATCCACCATCCATTCACTGAATCAAACCCATTCTGTAGCGTTGGAATCCCACCGGTGAGTCATTTCTTCTTTCTAAAGCATATCCTCCTGATTTCTCTTCATCTGTCAATTATCCAGGGTTTAACGATTTGGACCTTTTTGTAGATCAATGTCATTCATGGCTGATTCAAGGCCCTATGTTCAACAAAATTCATCATAAAACATCGAGGTAGGTGGTTGGTTTCCATTAATTTTCTTACATTTAATTTTATAGTCCAATGATTTGTTTACCCATGTTTTGGGTATTTTGGGTAAAGGAAGTCGAACCTTATTATATCTTCCTTAGATTGATTTTTTTTATTAAGGGTTTGTTGTTGTGAAATTATGTGGAATTTCATGTTTAAGGAACACACCATGGGTGTGTTTCTTTGTTTGAATGTTTAGGGCAGTTTGGTCTAGGTTGCATGTGAGGCAGCCCATGTTTCTCATTCCATTCATGATAAGATGGAACTAGTTATATTTTGATTATTTTTAAATGATTTTGTTATCCATTAGGATAATTTGTACATATTGTAGTTGAGATTACTTTGGCCAACATGATATCGTTTATGCACGATTTAATTGCACAGGGATGTGAGAACCCAGTGTAGTTTCACCACATGGGATATTGAGGTTGAGGGAATCCTAAGAGTGTCTATTATATTTCATGATATGAGCCCACATGGGGGATTTATGGTGAGTTATCCCTTAGACTGTTTGTAGTTTTCGTTACAAGACAACATGTGAGAATTTACATAGAGTGCTTCCCTAGAGAGTCTGTAGTTATTATGGGGAGACCATATCGGTAATTGACGGTTAGTGCATCCTGAGAGTGTCTTTGCATTCTTATTGCATTACATAGAAAGATGGGTTAGACTGTGGGAGATACCTAGAGGGTTAGTGATTTTTTTTGTCTATGTGACACATCATGCAAGCCAATGCTCAAGCTTGGAATCAGTCATATTAGTAAATAATTTAAAATACTTGTTAGTTCTACTTGATTAAATGATGGTCATTGAATTCTAATTAATATAAATGGAAACTGTAGGATTTTTTTACTTTTGTGTACTCATAGTTTCATTTATTCATTTCCATCAATAATTTATATATATAATCACTGACAGTTTGGCATGATCTTGTGGTGGTTGCCTACTAGGATTCATCTCACATCCTATTTGGGTCATTCTTTTGGACCCAAACTGATTTTAGGGTTTCCTGTATAGATAATAGAGAGTCCCCTTCATCATTAGGTACATGATTTATATAGATTCAGAGAGTATAGGACTAAGATATGGATTGTGATAATGATAGAGTTTATTTTTTTTCTTATGTACATAATTTTACTAATATATTTCTTCCATTGTGACTTGTTTGGATATTTTCCTAGACATATGTTATATGCATCATTTATATATGAGCTATAGTTGTTTAATTATTTTCAATATTCCACTGTTTAATTATTTTATTGAATTATTTCTTCCTATATTGTTTATTATTTTTTATTCTACTCTATATACGAAGCAAATGATGGCATAGTTTACCCATTGTCACACCAATGTCCCTTGCTTCTAGTCAGAAGCCTCTAGTGTTTGGGGAAATTTTCATTAGGCATTTGATCATCCAAGTACCAGACAACTTTGGGTGGCACCAGAAATTGGGACGGTACAATGTGGTATCATATGATGTTATTTTATACTTTGTATAACTATTTAGTGTCTATAAATAGGGGTATGAAAGAATATGTAGGTGGTAATAAGTTGTGCTTGGCTGTAGCTAACCCATGTACAGGGAAAATCCAATTTACCTTAAACATTGCAATTTTTTTGGTTTTTTAATTGTTACAATTGACTTTATTTTACCCTTGGGTGATTCGCGTGATTGGTGTTGTTTTGATTTATAGTAATAAGGATCTTTTTCTGTTGAAAACTGATGCGATGAGGGTATTAAGTCTCATGAATCAAATAGGAACGTGTTAGATATCACATGTCATGAATTTCGTCATGACCTTTAGGATGAATTATTTATTAGATGTTATTGTGATAGATGTTGGGTTATATATGAATATTGTTGTGATATAAGTCCTGATAGAATAACTGTTATTTTGATTGGGTATTAGAAAATTTAATGTTTCATTTGAATTGGAGCCAAAATTTGGTCCCTGAGGTGTTATGGGCCCTCATGGATCGGAATTTTTTGGATCATGTGATTGATTGCATTATTATACTTTTTGATATACATGAATATGAATCAAAAAATTTATTTTCATGGAGTATGGTCCCCCATAGATCGTAATTTCTCACATTAATTCTTATCTCAGTAATTTATGGTGTTCCAGAGTAGTTTTTAAGGCTTAATATCCTGAAAAACCTATAATACATGGTGTGTGATGATAAATACAAACCATGTTTCTCTATTCTCTCGGAGAAAATGTTTTTCTTAAGTACACATCATGTATATTTTGTCACACCTTGTATTTGTTGACCGTGTGACTGAACTTGTGAGCACCGACATGGGGATGGGGATCCCTTTTTAGGAAAACTTTTAATGTGATGAACATGTGATTTATCCATTTACCATATGGCCAACTGTGCGAGCATAGACATGGGTTGGAAAAAACATTTTTTGAATATCCGATTACTGGGCATACATGCCATGTTTTAGGGATATGTTTTTCCAGCCGTGTGACCAATGACATGGGTCAGTGAAGTCCCTCTAGTATACATTATGTCTGGAATATACATGTTGTGTAGTTTGGTTATAAGAGAACCATGTAGATCGAGCTATATACAAGTACTTGGGAAAGATAGAACATTCAATTACACATAATTTTTCAATGAGAACACACTTTGTGTATGGGTGTTACAAGAATAGGGTTTGCATAGGTACACGCCATGTAAAAATCCTAAGGGAACATTCCATGTAGGAGTTATACACACAGTGTACCCCTGGTTTGAAAAACATGATTGTTTTCTTCTATTTCACATTTATTTCACTTTTATGCTTCATTCCGAGATAATCATTAATTGGGATGTGTGCTAGACCATTTAGAGTGATGCCACCAAGGCATCCTCCGGTTTTACACTGTGATTGGGGTGAGGATCAAACACCGAATACGGTATACCAAGGACTACCAGCAGACACTCCATTAATGCTAATAATGGAACCATCCATCATTCAAGATAGAGGTTATGATTCACAGTTATGAGAAGGCTTCATGAGGATGATGAAGACTTTCAAGGGAGCACCAAATCCTACCCCATCTATGATAGAGTTGATGCAGGTTTGTCTACAGTCGAATCCTCCCACTTTCTCAATGGTTGTAGACACTCAATATACAGAGTCATTGTCTGAAGCAATGATAACTATCTTCAAGAATCTTGAGACACCTCTTGAGAAAAAGGTGTAGCTCTCAACCTTCATGATTTGATATTCCTCCAAGAGATGGGGGATGTGATATCCCATGTGGTCCATCACTGGGATATTGGTTGAGATGAGTTCCATCTGACCTTCTATGAATAAATTTACCCATAGACCTTGAGGGGCGACCGAACCTGAGAGTTCATGAGTTTAGAGTAGGATACTCTCTCAGCCCTATAGTATTTTGTTGCTTTATTGAACTGTGGTGCTTCACACCTATTCTGGCGGGTGATGAGTTATTTTAGGCTAGAAAGATTGAGGATGGTCGGAGGAATGACATCTAGTCATTGGAGAATATCTTCAAGTTGACTTCCCTATCATTTATAATCATTCAGGCATTGATCACTGAGAAACAACTGAGGTGTTCCAGAGTTGTGGGCTAGGGCGGTTCAGCATCCAGAGATTCTACTCTTTCGACAAACAATAGGAAGTTCTAGATAGAGCTTACACACGGAGATCCGAGTAGGCGAGATTTCTTTAAGGTAACCATGTGGTCTATTACCAGTGTGGGAAGGACATACATAATAAACCACGGTGCTTGAGAGAACCATTGGAGTTCTGATCTTGTTGCAATATGGGACATATTCAGTGTTTTTTCAATGCACTCTTTCCAAAAGTTAGTGAGTTAGGATCAATATCGACAGCTTGTATGGGAACAGGACTACCAGTTCCACATCAGAATGGGGGCTGAAGTTCTTCATGTCGTTCACTCCGAGGTGGTGTTCAAGGTTGCATTTTTAAGACATAAGGTTTTCGATAGTCGTAGGGTGGATCAGCTCAGGGATCATAGACTACTTCACAGGGCCACTGAACAGGTTAGGCCTTTTTTCTAGAGCAGATATAACAAGAGTAGGATCCTAGACCCACTACAGTTATAGGTATGATTTTGGTTTCCACATTTTTATCTTCTTATCTTTTGGATAAAGGGATTCCCATAACATTACATCAATTCCTATTTCGGAGAGCCTTTTGATCTATGTCTTTACTTCTATTGATATCTTGACACTGGACACTTCCTTGGGGGATAAGATAGCTAGTGTACGTTAGTGAAAAGAATTCCCTCTTTAGTATGGTGGATGCCACTTCTTAAGGGAACTTTATGCCATAGAGGTGTAAGGATGTGATTTCATTCTCCTAGTGGAATTGTTAGTTCTCGTCTATGATATCATAAATCTCTATCACCGTAAGGTGATATTCTCCTCACTAGGGAGAGGATTGTTTCTAAATAATGGAGAATGGGATGTCCAGGATAGCAAAGATGGACCCGAGCATCATGGGTTGAGAGGTTTTATCACATAGATTTCTAGTCTGTATCTGGATGAATAGGGGACATTACATATAGACATTACTCCATTAGTTTATCATTTTAGGTATTTCTTTATCGACGAATTTTCATGTTTTCCACCAGAGTGACTAGTGGAATTTTCCGTTGAACATGTTCCAGGGGAAGCACCAGTGTCCATTCCTCCTTTTAGAATGTCTAAACCAATGTTTCTGGAGCTCAAGATGCAGTTGGAGGAGCTATATGAAAAGGGTTTCATCTAACCCAGTACTTCTCAATGTGGTTCATTTATCCAATTTTCAATGAAAGTTGATGGTACCCTCAGAAATTATGTGGATTATCTGAAGATGAACCAGTTGACTGTTAATAACTGATATCCCTTACAGAGGATTGATGATATCATTGATCATCTTCGAGGAGCCCGAGTGTTCTTGATGATTTGCTTGAGATCTGGTTGTCAGGAGTTTCACATTAGACGATCAGATATACCTCTTACAAAATTTTGATGTAGTTATGGGCTATATGTGTATGTGGTTATGCCATTTGGTCTCATGAAGGCACCAAAAATTTTCATGGAACTGAGGAACCAAGTGTTCCATACTTACATAGAATATTTTTAGGTAGTGTTTTTGGACAATATCATAATGTAATCTCACACTAAACACGACCATTCCACCTATGTTGAGAACATTTTGTGTACACTGAGAGAGAAAAATTATATGATATGATCTCAAAATGCCACATTTGGATGAACCCGAATCATTTCATAGGTAATGTTAACTTAGATAGATGAGTATAATTATACCAAGAGAATTTTATTATAGTAATTTACATGGATCATCCAAATAACATTTTTAAGTTACACATTTATCTGGCGAAGGTTTTTTACTACGTACGTTTTTTACAGGACATTTCATTCTTATAAATGCCACTAATAGGCATGACTAAGAATGGTAAGAAGTACATGCGGTCAAATTCATGTTAATATTCCTTTTTGGAGTTCAATGGAACAGTGAATTTATCACCGAGAATAGTTTTTCCATAGTTGTGAAAAAGTACACAGTTTACTGTGATGCATCATGTATCGGGTTGGGAGCCGTGCATATCAAGTTGGAATGATTCGTTGCAAACATGTCTCATTAGTTGAGGCCACATAAAAGGAATTATGTGACACATGATCTAAAGTTGTACCAGTTGTTCATGCCATGTGCTGTTGGAGTCATTATCTATTGGGAGAGTATGTTGTGGTGAACACTGACCACAAAAGTACCAAATATTTATTTACACAACATGATCTGAATTTGGAACACGAAGTTGGGTTGATTACCTTCATCCAATTTGCTTTGATCATGCCTATACGCATGGAAAAGGCAACACAGTGGCTGATTCATTGTGTAGGAGGACACAGATACATGAAGTTCAGGAGGCCAGTAGTGACTGGAATCTCATGGCTATGATATCTGAAATGAATTTGGAGGTGGATGATAGATAGGGGATGAAATTTCATTATTCTGTATCTATTAACACCACTCTACTTGATCGAGTGAGAATGAGGAAGATACCAGATTCTAAATGCTATGTCATACAGGAGGGTGTGTGAGGAGAGGATCCTACTACGTGGTGGATTGTTCGAAGGATAAGGTCATTCAATTTCAGGAATGCTTATGGGCATCAGCAAATACACATGATGAGATAATGTGATACATGTATATATCTTCTTGGGCAGTTCATCTGGGTGTCACCAAGATGTATTAAGAATTGCATCATTGATATTGTTGGCCAGGTAAGATGTGCGATGTAGTAGGCTTTGTTATGAGATGTTCCACCTGCCAGTAGGTGAAGGCAGATCACCACTGACCAGACATGCCTCTACAAGAGTTACCCATTCCCAAGTGGAAGTGGATTAATGTTGTGAAGGATTTAGTGATAGGATTACCAAGGTCACCTCGAGGGAGTGGTGTAATTTGGGTTGTCATTGAAAGACTCATAATGATTTTATAGTTTTTACCGATCAATTAGACCTTCAATGTTGATGAACATGGATGGTTGTACATATAAGAAATTTTACATTTTTGTGGCATTCCTCACAATATTGTTTCAGAAAGGTACACTCACTTTACTTCACATTTCGGGAAAGGGAAAAAAGGATTTGGGTACACATGTACATATGTGTACATCTTACCATCCCCAGAAAGATGGCCTGTCAGAGCGCATGATTCTGGTGCTCGAGGAAATGCATCGAGCATGTGTCCGAGAATTTTGAGGTTCTTGGGAGAATCATATACATATAGTGGATTTTTATTTCAATAATTAATTTTATCAATCTATTTGGATGGATCATTATGAGGATTTATATGGTAGGCCATGCGGAACACCCATATGTTGGCTCGATCCTGTGGAGCCAGCTATGCTGGGACCTTGTCTTGTCATGAAAACCCTTGAGCATGAAGATTAATTTGGATGAGGATGGATTCTAAACAATCCCGATAGAAGTATTATGCTGATCGTCAAAGAAGGCCTCTAGAGTTCATGGTTAGAGATTAGATTTTCTTATGTGTCACTGTGAGGCTGGGACATAAGAGGATTAGGATATAGGGAAAGATATTATTGAGAATTATAAAGTCATTTGGGTTGTTAGAGATAGTTTTTTCATTTTATTTTAAGTTGATGTTTCCTCATATTAAATGTGCTATGCTTGACGTGTTCCAAATTTCTCAGTCAAGAATTTAGATCTCAGACTTTTCTCATGTTTTCAACCCAAGGAGTTAGATTTGGTTTTGGACGCAACATTCAATGTGAATCATATCCAGATTTTTGATCGAAACATGATGGTTCTCTGTTTCCAGTCTATTCCATTAGTATGGGTGTTTTGGCAGCACGACCGTGTGTATGATGATACATGGGAGAAAGAGACCGATGTGTCAATGCAGTGGCCGAATCTATTTGAGGATTATTCTTCACTACCTTTGTTTGGAATATTTGGGGACTAATTTCATTAAGGGGGGTGCTTTTAAGAACACATAGATTCATTTATTGTACGGATCCTATTTTCAGGTGTTTTAGATAAAAAGGAAAGAATTTGGAAATTTTTATAGCACACTTTGTGTACTTCTGAGTACATGTACTGTAACTAGTTATAGTTTAAAACTACATCATCGTCGTATAACAACTGAGACATGGACATATGAGGTGAATAAAAACACCGCAATTGTTGGTGGCTGGTAAAGGCAAATACACTGAGTGTTCATTAAAAGTACACATTGTGTACTATTTATTTTAATCTAATAATCAGACTCGGGTCACGTCTAATCCAATGAAACATCTCTTTCTATCATTAACATGTGAAGGGGAGTTTGGAATCACTGATTATAATCTGAGATACTAATCTATAATCTATTATCCAAATCAAACCTCGTTGGTTGCATTGGAATCCCACAGTTTATTACTTCCTTCTTATAGAGCATCTCCCCTTGATTTCCCTTCTTCCATGAGTTTCCTAGGGTTATACGATTTTGACCTTTTGTATATCTATGTCATTCTAGGTTGATTGAAAGGCCAAGGTTCAAGGTTTTTTTATTATTCTATGTCAAAGTAGGTGATTTTTTTTCCTTTTTTCGTTTTAATTGAGTTTTATATGCCACTGTGGCAATTACTCATGTTTTAGGTATTTTGGGTTAAGGAAGTTGAACCTGGTTTTATTTTCCATAGATTTATTGATGTATTAAGGGTTTTTTGATATGATATTATATGGAATTTCATGTTTATTGAACACCCCATGGTTGTGTTTCCTTGTTTGAATGTTTAGGGCCATTTGGTCCAGGATTCTTATGAGGGGGACCTTATTTTCCGTTCCTTTCCAGATATGATGGAACTGATATTCTTTTGTTTCTTTTCAAATAATTATGATATGCATTGGGATTTTATATCCACGTGGTAGTTGATATTAATTTGTGGTAATTGATATTGTTTATGCATGATTCAATTTCACATGGATGTGAGAACCCCATGAAGTTATACCATAGGGGGAATTAACACTAAGTGCTTCCTCAAAGTTTCTGTTATATTTCACACAATAAGACCAGAAGGGAGAATGACAGTGAGTGCTCCCAAAAACTCTCTACAGTTTATGTTACAAAACTACAATTGAAATTGATATTGAGTGCTTTCCTAGAGAGTTTGTAGTTATTAACAAAATACTATAGGATAATGGACAGTGAGTGCTTCCTCAGAGTGGCTTCTCTTTATTTAATTACTTATCCATATGGTATAGGCTCTGTGAGATACTAGTAGGTTTAATTTTTTTTAGTGTATGTGATGTGTCTATGAAGACAAAGCACAATCTTGGATACAGTCCTATTAGGACGTATTCCAATATACTTATTTGTGATAATTAATTAAATGATTTACATTGAATTTTAATGAATATAAATGGAAATCATAGAATTTTTTACTTTTGTGTACACTTGTATTCCTTGCTGCATTTACATTATTACCTGCTATATATACTCACTAAATGTTTGGGAAAAATCATGTGGTGTTTTCCTATTATTATTCCTCTCACACCATGTTTGGGTCATGTTTTTTGAGACAAATATATTATATGGTTTCATGTATTGATATAGTAAATCTCCCTTCATTATCAGGTACTTGATTTTTGTGAATCTAGAGAGCATGGAACAAAGATGAGGCTGGCGATACTGCTATAGTTTTTTGGTTTTTTATGTACATTTCTTTAGTATTTTATTTCATGGATTTTGACTTTTTTGGCTATTTTCCAAGATATATGTGTCATGTATCATGTAAATATGTTCTCTAGTTGTTTAACTATTCTCTGTCTTCCACTATTTACTTTTTGTGTGGTATCATTGCTTTCACCACTGTTTATTATTTATTATTAAACTATGCATACTTTGCCTATGGAGGAATAGTTTCCCAACTAGCACATCCAAGGCCCCTGCTACTAGTCATCAGCGTCTGGAATTTGAGGAAATGCGCTAGAGGACATGTGACCAATAGGGTACGGGGCACCTTTGAGAGGTCCCCCAAACTAGGACGTTACATATACCTAATATTATTTAATTTTATAATTTTGAAAATCATTTAAAATAGAATTTTCAACATAAAATAAAATATATTAATTATCATTTTCAATAAAACTTTATATGAATTATTATTAAGTACATTTAATGTTAAAAAAACTCATTCTTAATATGTTTTTCCTAATGTATTTTATTTTATCCATATTTTAAAATTATAAAAATTTTGAATTTCAAATTTATATAATTAACACCTTTTTAATTAAACATGTCTTATTTTTATTTGCTTGATTTATTGGGAATTTAATAAAATGGATTATTTTATAATTTTGAAAATGAAACTTTTGTAAATAACATATATTTTATTCACATATTTATGAAATGAAAAAAAATACTAAACCTATTGTTTGAAAAAGAATGTCTTTATAAAAAAGTAAAAAAAATTTCAAGAATAAAATTATGAATTTAGAAACGTATTATTATCTTTTTGGAATCAAGGTAATTTTTTTTATTTAAAAAATTATTTTTTTTTATATTAATTTAATTTATTACATAGTAGATTTTATTCAATTTTTCCATGCTATGAAAATAAAATTACACATAATTATTCAATAATAGAGCAATAAATATTATGGGAATCAGAAATATTGATAATATTAAACCTAATTATATATAAATTAATTTTTATTCTTATACATATATGTTTTTTAAAATAAATTGTCATTTTGTCTAACATATATTAAAAAAAATTATCTCTATTTGAAATTGAATTAATTATAATATTTATATGGTTTTAAGTAATTATGACTAAATTAATTATAATAAAAATAATTTTTTAATCAAAATATTATATTACCAAGGTAAGAATTAGTCATCTTGGTAATGATAAAAATTAGGTAAAATGTTAAATTAAGAGTGTAGGACTCAGAGTATCCTAAAACCCTATATTTATATAAGTTGATGTGTTCCTCCTCAAACAACCATATTATTTACCGATAATTGTAATTATTTTCCAATTTCATTCATTTAATCTTGTATTTTTTATATATATGAACCATTATTTTCAAAAAAAAACTACCACACTCAGTATTGAATAGACCCCATTACCACAATGCTACCCCTAACAGAAATATCATTATAGATCATCCAAGGTTATCCAAATAACATTCCCACCCAACTTTCCTAATACCTAGATATACTAGTGTGATTTAATAACAAATATATGAAGGTATAATGATTGGTTAATAGAATGATATCGAAATTATAATGGGTTATATGCACACACTGAGTGACTTGGTTCATATGGTAATGGTTTCTCATCTAAAATATACATTCATAAAATATGTTTCCTGATATGTCATTATTTTTATATATATTTTGAATATAATTCCTTTAACTTATTTTAACATAATTATTTTTTAATCATGGTTTTTAACATTACATTTCGAATTTTTTTATTAACATTTTCCATGTCAAAGACTACCAAATCAGAAAGGGTATTTGTAAATAATTTTTTTATGAGTCCATAAACTTCCATCCTTGATTATACAAATTCATTTTTTATTTCTCAAAATATTTCAATATGTTATATGTTATTTCGTTTTACTGTCTTGGTGATATTCATATTTACAGCAAACACATGATCATTCCTTGAATTAAATTATAATAAAAATAGGATGTTGTTAAAAATAATTCTCATCCATTATAATAACATTTTTTCATCCATATACATATTATTAAAAAATATCATGAATATAGATATATAAATATATATAAATTAATATGTATATTAATTTTATAATTTCACTAATATATGTTATATAGTATTTTAATTAATTGTATAATCTTTTTCCACACAATTATTTTTTTAAATTCTTTAGAAAACTATAAAACTAATATAATTTTACTGTGTATACTGCATGAGAAAATTTTCTTGATTTTATAAATTTTATTTTAAATATTGTACTATATAAATTCAAATTTGTCTTGTAAAATTTATATTCCTACTTTTTTGAATAAATTTTAATAAAATAATGGTTGATTTCATAGAATAATAAATATAAGCATTTTAATCCACTTACATATATTTTCATTTTCCAGTCATATTTTTTTATCATTCCCATCATTTCATTTCTAGGGATTTATATCTATAATTCTGTATATTTTATAAATTTTATTTTCCTATTTTAATCCTTTAAAAAAATTATTTAAATTATATGATTATTTTTACATCTATAATACAAAACCATTATTTCATTTCAATTATTCTCTCTACCTCAAAGATATTTCAATAATGGAATAATGGTTATGATCATCGCCATACTAATTCAATGGTATACTTATTTTAGGGAATTAAATTTTTGGTATCTACCCTAGAATTCATATTAATGGATTCTATTTGTTAATTATATAAGAAACATTTACATTTAATGGGTTTTCCTATTATGATTTATTATTGGTTTAGTAAGTCGCACATATATATTCATTATCAATATTATATAGTTGTAGTTTTATATATCCATATATTCAGTTGGAAAATTTTATATCAAACTAAATAATACTTTTTTTATGTGGATATCTCAAAATTTTATCATGAGAGAATGTATTGACACATTTGGGATTTTTCAAAACATAATGCTCACTCATGGTTGTGTTTTTTCAAATCATAATGTGTGAACACGATTTGGGTTTCTATAACATAATTTATGGAAATCAATGTGTTTTATCACATAATAGTTGCTTGATATAATTGGGGTTGTTAAAAGAAGAATTTTTATGAGTATGATTGGGTTTTCTAGGAGCTAAATGGGTTGTACTGATTGAGATTTTTCAAAATGTTACGTTTTTTCTCTTCAGGTAATAGTGCACTATTTACATCTAAATTAATAATCAAATGATATAAATTAATGGTTAATAATTATTATCTCATATTTATATAAAAAAGAATAATATTAACTATATCATCATGATATTTTTACTATATCATGATCTAATGTTATTTTTAATAAAATATTCCCCCCCTGATCTTGATTTTTGATATTATTATGAACTATCCATTGTGAATAATTGATATTATTTCATTGTTGTATGATTTAGATAAATCCTTTTATTTAATAATTAACCAGAAAATTTTATGAAGTCCAATATATACCAGGAAGGATTATATAGATATGGGTCTTGGAGATGTTGATTCAGTATTCCATACTATGAAGTTTATATAAATAATCTCCAAGGATTACAAAAAATTATGTTATGTTATTAAATGTATATTTTGAGATTTAATTCATATTTTATGATAATTATGAAACATATATAGGTCATTTTATTTTCACTTCTATATTTATATCATTATAAAAATGATATATTATTTGAAATTATGAGAAAATAAACAAACATAAACAAGAATATGATGAATGAATGGTGATATACATTTATCATAATGAATCCAAGTCCAAAATAAGGGATTCATGGCGAAGTATATCACAAGTTGGACTTCTATATATAACTGGAATTTTTAAAATTATTTTGAATGATATCAATGTTTATTTATCATGTCAACCTTTTATCACTATATTAGACGGATTAATGTTGAAGGAATCATGTTTAAAAATGGGTGTAAAGGACAAAAGGTGTTTTTCTAATGGAGAAACCAAATGGTTAGTGAAATAGATTTTAGACCTTCTGGAAAACTATATATATGGTAGTGAATAAGAAAATATATCATATTGATCTTCCAAATGCACCACAGATTGGGAAACATGAAAAGGATTCCAACGCATAGAAACATCCATCCTCATTTAATAGTCCTTCAAAATTACAAATTTTTGATTAATTCATCAATTTAATATTAAATATTTTTTCATTCTATTTTTCCTAGATCATTAATATGTGGTTTTATATGATTACCATATCAAAGCAGTAGATGAACTATAGGTTAATCATAATAAGAAATTAATGAAAATATGATAAATTACACTTTATAAAATTGGAATATTTAATGAAAATATTATTCATGGAATATTTTCCAAAAACATTACTAATTAATATTAAGAGATAATTTAAAGAGTTAAACCAAAAGGAGGATGAATACATTGTTACTTATACATAAAATTTTAGGATAATTGTATGGTACACCATTTGTTATGTTATTGATCCAGAAATAAAGTTAGATAATTTCTTTGTTATCCTAAATGACATTTTTTAATATAATTATTCATAAAATATTTATTTAGTTATGAAGAAAGTTTTCAATGATCGCCTAATTTAGGGATGAAAAATATAAAATCATATTTTACCCATTTATATGGAGATAATAAATTAAGAATATAGTCTCATGAATTCTAAAATTAAAACTCTTAAGGATAACATAATTTCCATATTCATACATCTCAAAAATTTGGGAAGAAGATCCTAGTAAATTATTAAACGGTTTTAGGTAATTTTTAAAATTTTTTAATGTAGATAATAACATTATAAATCACTAATGTTAAATAATTTCTATAATTATTACAATGTATGGGAATAAATTACATGTAAAATCACCCCCAAACTTCCGAGATTGAAATTCAGGTAGTTTTATAATTATGAAAATAAATTTTCTAATGAAAGAGAGACTTATTATACTTGTAATAAAAAAATACGACTATCGGATCATGGATGATCATCTGAAGTCACTACATGTTTTTTGTACATTAATAATTAAGTAGTTAAATATATCCTTATTCTCAACTACAATTCAATAAAATTATAAAACCGTTATAGTTATTCACATTATTCTAAAATATGATTATTTTTTATGAATCATGGTCCACACCATAAAAAATTTCATATTACGTAAATTTTGTAAACACCCATTAGCACTATGGTTTCATCAAAATTATATAAAAAGAATCCAATTAGGTTTTATATGAAGAAACATAGTATATAACTTTTTTTTCTTCCACTGGTGAAATTATTTGTGATATTTGGAATTGATAGTATCACCCTAGGTAAAACTCTTTATAATTATCTGAAAATTAAACCATAGTTTATTCCCTAAATAATATTATTATAACATATTAATGATTGTTTCATTATTAACACCCTTTTAAAATAACATCATATATATGGGTAACACTGTAACACCCCGAGATTTTATGAAAAATATTCTTTTTAATTTCATTAATGTCTTGTGTTATACGATACACCAAAAGGAGCTTTCACAACACACATCATTGACCTGGCTTGAATTACACGCAATCACGACCTTCCACGATAGCGTGTGTTGTACGCAACACCAAGTTTCGCTAAACAACGATATGCGATTAAAATATTATTAAAACTAGCTGTTATGAATAGTAATAACCACTTTTTGAAATTTTGTAAATTTTATTTTTCATAATGGACTTCATTTTTGGATTTGGAATATCGAAATTAGATTAGGGTGAAATTTTGATGATTTTCGGATAACTTTCATATTTTGATGAATAGTGAAAATTACTAAATTTTATTTAAAAACAAAATTTTCAATCGAAAAAATTAATAGTGATAAATTATTAATTTGAGTGATTTTAAAGTATATTTAGAATATATTTTTACAATTTAATACAATTTTGGTCATTGGATGTAATTTCACATTTAGACCAGTTATAAACAATTGTCAATCATTTGATAGTTATTATCTCTTAGAAACACGCCTTTAGTTTTGACGACGGGAATTAATTTTTAAATTAATTAATGCAATTGATATGTTTTGAATTTGGTAAAATAGAAATCATTTTTGAGTTCATAATATCAAATATATCTTAGGCCTAATTTTTGGTATTTTTCTGAAAACTTTCAATTTTTGATGAATAGTGAAACCACTAAGTGGTAGTTAAAAAACTGAATTTTTCATAAAACATAATTTTACCAATTCTGTGAGTGGAATTTAAAAAATCCGAGAGACACGGTTGATGTCAGTAAGTAAAATGTGGTTCAATGAGATGAAAATAACATTTGGTGAATAATAACTTTTTACTTTTATTTACCACGGTTAAAAGTAAATAGGGTAATTAAGGGTAAAAATGATATTATTATTACCCTAACACATATCCAAATTCTATTGGATAAGTGTAATTCGACCAAAAACAAGCTTAGGAATAAAATATGACCATTTAGGCCCACTTGGATTAGATTAGGACATTTATTATTATTTAATTAAAAGAAGAGTTAAAAGAGTTAAAATCAACGTTTATTTAATAAAACATTTTTAATATTGGGTTATACATCAGATAAATTCGACTATAAATATTCATTAGAAATCTAAAAAGATTTCCTACATAATGGTATTTTATTTGTAATTTTTAGACATTAAATAATTTAATTTATTTATGACACAAAGATGATGCAGTAATTATCTTATTAATGAAATATTGACATAATTGATGTTATAAATACTCAAATAAATATAATTTGAGACTTTTTATAAATTCCACTAATTTTATAGGTTAATATGACATCGTAGTATTGATTTAATTAACTTTTTTAGAACTTATAATTCTGTTATGATTTTTACAAAAATCAATTACTAAATAGTGTCAAAATTGACATAAAATTGTTTTTAAAACAAATATTATATTATTAATTGTTATTTTATTCCTAAAAATCTAAGGTTCGGCAAAATGACTTAGATAAGGTTATATATATTAATAATAAACAATTTGGGGTTATTTTGGCTTCTTATAGTAAGTTTATTAACCTTATATTGTAAGAACACAAGAAGACACGGTAAAAGTAAAATTATTTAACTTAATGTTAAATCTAAATGATAAGGTTAAAATAATAACCTAAACTTTTCTAAATCCTATTAGATGAGAGGATTTCTACCCCTAACCACTTTAGCTTCTAAATAAGACCCTTTGGAACCATTATTAACCGAATTTGACCTTAATATAAAATAATATTTTGGGATTTTCCTAAGGTGCCCCTCTCCTCCCTTATAAAAGGGCACCTCCTCCCTCTCCTCCTCACACCAATTTGAGCATTCAAGCTCGGCCAAACCCTGAAAAAATCTATTATCCTCTTCCCTATTATCATCCTAGAGGCCCTGGTCTTCTTCAAAGTCCATCCTTAGTTCTTTAAGTGGAGGTTTAGTGAAGGCGCGTCAAAAAGAGGTAATATCCATTACCGATCTTTTTCAATTTCATTCTTCTTCCACTTCTTCTTCTTAGGTAGTTTCATTATGAAGTAATAAAATCAGTATCACTCATATACTGATATGTTATTATAAGTATGAAACAATCCTATTTCACCATCTATCCATCCTACGGAAAACGAAGTCACCGCGCGTGCGGACGTACGGAATACCGTCTCCACGCCGTGGTGAAATCTATTTTCCACCACCACCTTACTTGGATGGGTATAATGGTGTAAATAATAACTATATATTATTATTTTAAAGTTATACTGATTCTGAAATAGTATAAATACACTCCAATACAGTCCCACGATCATGAGAACGATATCATCGCTCGTGCGTACGTACGGACTACCGTCTCCACGACGCGATGAGATTCATTCTCCACATTAACCAATAATGAAGGATTATAATATATATATATAATGAATAATAATGAAATATATGACATTTTAAATCTACTGGATTTATGTATATATGTATGTATGTCATCTACTTAATTCCGATCAACTCAATAAGGAAACGAAAATAGCATTCATGCGTACGTACGGACTACCGTCTCCATGAACGGTGTGTTTCATTTCATTTATCTATCTATTATATATATATATACTAAATATATATGATATATAAATAATGTTTAATATTATGGAAGTAATTAAATCATTATATAATTAATAATAATGTCAAGAACAACAATTCCAAACACCTACGATAAATGAAACGATTTTACCCAAAACGCTCTTTAACATGGAATTTACAAAAGAACGGGTAAAATAAAGTCATAAGTGAACCATATATGATATCATAAAAATTAGTATGATTCTTGAATAAGTCAATGACATTATTTAAATCATTATACATGAGGTTTGGACACTTATGAAGCAAATCGGACCTAAGGTAAGGGAAATATCACAATCTCATTTTTATCCGACATTGTTTATACGTTGGTATTTACTGGGGTGTATTTTATCATCCACATCCATGTTTCCTCAATATTTAATATTTATATCGTTCTAAAATAGTTTATATCCAATTTTACCCTTCGGTGAGTTTTTAGTAAAAGATATGAAAGGAATCTTTTGTCGTTTTTCGTACGAGGTACTTTTTAACTTTTCCGACAAAAGTACGAAGAATGTTTTTTTAACATATACGGCATGAATGAATTTTTAAAACATTATTTCCAAGAAGCTTCATTTTAAAGTTTTCAAGTTTATTTTTAATCAACTTCTTTTAGTTAGAATTTTATGAAATGTTAAGAAAGGAAAAGTGTTTTTGAAGAAGAAAGGATATTTTCCTCAAGAATGGAGTTCAAGTGTTTTATCAGAATTATTTTCCATCTAAGATAAAATAGGGTTATGTTTCTATCCCTATTGTTACATTGATTTGATAATGTTGTTATGGAATTATTTTTATGAATTCCTTTATCTTATATGAATTGTTTTATGATGTCATGTTGTTTAAGAAACCCATTTGTATTACATGGGTTATGCTATGATGTATGGTTTATGATTTTGTGGCACACATAAGAATGGTATCATTATGATATGGGTGGGACCTATATATCCCTACAATGCATTGGGTAAAGATTTTATATCTCATGAGATAAACATGGCTGGAATGGTAGGTTATACCGGTTCAGTGAAACAGGACTGAAACGAGGGTGACTCGGTTCAGAAAGGGATTTTGTCCACTAAGATAGTCTTGGCAATGAGTCTGGACTAACAAGAAATGATTCTCTATGATTATGTGTGTATGACACAAAGTTTCATGTTTTAAGTTATGATTATTGTGATTACATATCACTACCATGATTTATCCCATGTTATGAAATTATGATCTCTTTTGCAGGTTAAGATTTCCAAAATGTTATGTTCTTATGAATACGATGTGATTGATTTTTCTTTTGTTTACCCTTACTGAGCATTTGAGCTCACCCTTTTATGTTTTCTTTTCCCCAGGATATAAATAAAGGTTTTAGGTAAAAAAAGGAAGATCTTAATGGGAGATGTTGAAGATCTTCCACCACGATTAGAAGATTATATTCCGAGTTTCCAAGGATACTAAACTATTACGATCCTTGTGTTTGTGATTTTGTTATGTACTAAGTATTCCGCAAATGTAATGTAATGTCAATGTACATCATACTTCGGGTCTCTACAGTTGGTATCAGAGGAAAGGTTTAGTCAACCTTTGGAAAATAGGATGCGAAAACATTAGTGAGATCCCTAGAGATATTTCTAAGGTATGTCTAGGGATGTCCCTATGGTTAAGTATACGTATAGGTTATAGTACTAGAATTACGCTAACGATCATAGAATTAAACCTAAGATGTTAGATATTGAAGGTACTCCCCCTTTATTATGTTGTTTTCCCTAGCATGATTTTTTCCTCTCACACTATTTTTTTGGGTTTTAGAAAATGGCTGGAAACAAGATGATTCACGATAATGGAGGATATGATGGACAATGGAATGATATTCTTCATGAGAAACCAAATGAAATGGGATTTGGAGGTCTAAACATCATTATTATGCCAAATCAGCAATCTCATAATACGATCAATAAAGTAAAATTTGGTAAGTTTCCTGACTCATCTAATAAGAGAAAGATGGAGTTTCATGATGATCATAGAGGAATGAAAGTTCAATTTACCCTATGTAAATCATGTTGAAAGAGGAATAAAGGAGAATGTTTCAAAGGAACTGGAAGATGCTTTGGGTGTGGAAAAGAAGGACACAAAGCCAGTAATTGCAAAGGAAAAGGTTCAGTTAACACTAGGGATGAGGATAATGGTATTGCTACGACATCAACAATGGTTAAATGTTTTAAATTTGGAATGTACGGGCATTATGCAAACCAATTCCCTAAGGGAAAGTCTCATGAAGAGAATCAGTATGGTCGTATGGGTAGTATTTATATTGATGATGATGATGAGATTACAAATGATATGTGAGATGAAAGAATTGTTGAAGCTCGGTCAATGGTTTAAGAAGGTAGTGGAATGATTACATGTTTATCAAGTGTAATGTTGTAAAGAGACATCTAAGGATTGTTACACTGTTGTCTTTCCTTGAGTTTTGAAATTGTATGATTAACTGTAATGGTATCCATGAAAGGTTATTCAGATATTTTTGGAAATAAGATGATATGTGCATAATGAAGGGATAAGGAGAAAATTAAATGTTTGATAGTATTCATGAGATCATGAATGATATAAGGAGAAGGTTATATCATGGTTTGAGTATATAGAATTTTTGGATTTTGGTATGTGGAAAGAGTTAACTTTTGACAACATTCATGTTTTCACTAAGGTTCAATGGGTATTCATTCTTTAAGAGAATACATGATTAAGGTATTCACATGTTTGTAATTTGACCAATAAGATATATCTTAAGATACATGGGGGATAAATGATGGCATTCACGTGATTGTTCTGTGACATTTCAAGTAATCATTTTCTTTATACTATGAGCTTGGACCGAAGTATTTTAGATAAGCCTAAAGATTAGAATGGATTATTTTGGACATAAGTTAGGATAAAACGTTTTTCGATATTATTGATGGGATGTTATAGTAATATAGCTTTAGAAAAAGGACAACCTGCAGGACGGGCGACAGCCCATCGCGTCGGACAAGGGTGTGGGAATCGAACCCACAACCGAAGTGCGACTGGCCTTTTGTAACGCCCCGACCCCAGCTACCCAGAGTCGGTGCATTACTTCGTAACATTGGCATGATCAAAAAAGATCAAGTCTCGAAAGACCTATTAGTTTAGTAGCCTTGGAAACACTAGATACATTCGTAAGTCTTTCATTACATCAAAAAGTAAACAAACTACAATAGCATGGTCTTCATAGTCCACACTCATATCCTCACTGACTATTCTTGCAAGTCAGTCCTAATACACTTCTTCACATCCTGGAAAATATTAAAACATTGAAAGGGGTGAGCTCAGATGCTCAGTAAGGATAACAATATTGCGGAAGCTTTTATAAGAAAACATAAGCATTTAAGGCAATGTATAACTAAAACAAAAGCCTTATTGAACTTGAACTTCAGCATAATATGGCAAAAGTAAAATAAGATAATGCCATTACTTACTCACATGGATATTCTACTAGACGAATAATCACATGAAATATCAATAACCACTTTCATAATGAGGGAATGTATAATGCCAGACATTCTGAAACATTTTGTCAAGGCCTCGGCCAAGACTTCTAAAATGATTAAGGCCTCGTCCAAAACCATAAATCAAATTGGGAAAGGGCCTCAGCAAATTCCACGTCTAGTTGTCTCATGAGACCTACCGATGCATCGAGGAGCTATAGTGGGCTCCACCCGTCACATATTAAGTCCAATACATTCCTCATATGAATAGGTTTAAACATAACATAAATATTCGTATTAAAACTAGCATATGAAATGTCAACAATTTCTCCATAAACTATGGATGGTATAAAATAACACATCCACAGTCAAATATTTCACAAAATGTTCAATGGAGGTTTTGTATCATAAATCAATTTCAATTAAACTTAAAACCCATCAAAGGATGTTGACATGGATGAAATCAAAGCTATTTGAGAGAAATATCTCTCCTTTTTGAAATCATTTAAAAGTCCCATAATTATAAAATAATACATTTTCATTGAAAATATTCTTATAATCTTGTTAGGGAAGCTTCGATGAAGTTATAATTGCGAAAAATAGCTGCACCCGCCGTATAAGTAAAAAAACATTCTTACCTTAAATTTGTCAAAAAGGTCAAAAAGTACATTGTTTGGAAAACGACGGTAAGATTCCTTTCAAAAATGTATAAGGGTATAAATGACTTTATCCCATTTTCCATTTAATAGTAAAAATGTTTTGAAAGACATTTTTAAGAAACATGGATGTGGATGATAACGAGGTCCTAGTAGATAATTATGTATAAACAACCTTGGATAATGAAGAGGTTGTGAAGTAAACCCTTACCTTGTACTTTTACTTGGTTGGGGTAGGTTAACCTCCTGTATAATGGTGAAATAATTGTTATTAAATTATACAAGAATCATATACATTCATATGATATCATATATGATCTTTTAACATTGCTTTGTTAACAATATCTTAGATTTATCGTTGTTCCGGGTGTTAACTTACTCGTTTTCTTTTATATGTTTTGATATGTAAGTCGTGTTTTTCAGGGATAGGTTGTATCTTATTCATATCAAGAATGATATCATGTCCTTAAACATTATTTTTAAATCATCAAATGATAATTATACTTGAATGGATACGACGGAGAATGAATCTCATCGCGTTCGTGGAGACGGTAGTCCGTACGTACGCACGAGCGACAATATCATTATTTTGATATTTAAATAATATATAATTGGATAGTATATCATATATACAGAATCATTATCATGTTATCTTTATTATTTACATGAATTACATATCATTATTATACCCATCTAAATAATAATATATTGAATAACAATTACACCACGACGTGGAGACAGTAAGCCGTACGTACGCACGTATGGTGACATGTCATTCAAATGATGGGTAGAATACTGAATATGGTTGTTCCATAATTATAATAACATCACAGTATATAGAAGATTCTGGATTTATAATTTTAGAATTGAAATAATAAACAAAGAGGGAGTGGAAGAAGAAAGAAACTTGAAAGAGGGTGATGAAAATGTTACCTCTTCTTCAGGTTCTTCCTTTTGATTTGATCAGAAGGACTCCATAGGATGGCTTTCTGACTAAAGTAAAGCTTCTACGATGAAGGGAGAGAAGTTGGGAGAGTATTTGGGCAGGGGTTGGCCGAACCAAAAGGCTTGGAAGTGTGAATAAGGTGGTAGAGGTGGGGGCCTTTTATAAGAGGAGAGGAGGGGCACTTTTGGAAAGATTGAAATGTTACATTATTTCACAATGCTTTTCGGATTCTAAAGGTCCCACACTTATATAATTAAAGGCTCGGGTGATAAGGTTTCTAAATCTCCTCATCCAATAGGATTTGGACAAGTGTAAGCCTTGGATTTTGCATTATCTTCTTATTTTATTTAAATCGTTAAATAATGGGGTCATCGCTGCATCATAATGATGTCATAAATAATTTAATTTATATAATGTCTAAAAATTATAAAAAAAATACTATGATGTAATAAATCTTTTTATCTTTCTAATGAATATTTATAGTCAAAATTTGGACTTGTTTAACCCCACTTAAAAACTGTTTTAGTAAAATAACTCATGTTTGTGTCAATTTAATTTTAACATTAAATAAATATATATTAATGTCATTTTCCAACTAAAGTGGCTCCATGGGGTCCCCAAGTTGACCCATGGGTTGTCTTGGTCGTCCATGACTCATCCAATAGGAGTAGGACAAGTGTCATGCTCATCTCATATTATTAAAACATTATTTGTACCTTAAACTACACTAATTACCTCTAATCGCGATTAAGAACTTAAAAGTTACTATTCACCAAAAAATTATTTTAATCTCATTGAACCACATTTTACTTTCTAATGACAACCATGTATGTAGGATTTTTAAAAATCAAATCACAGAAGTGGTAATATTTCATTTTAACGAAAAATCAGTTTTTAACAACCACTTAGTGGTTTCACTATTCATCAAAAATTGAAGTTTTTCAGAATAAGGCCAAAATTTCACCCTAGGCTATAATTGATATTCCGAATTCAAAAATGATTTCTATTTTACAAAATTACAAACATATAAGTTGTATTAATTAATTTTATAATTAATTCTCGCTGTTACAATAAATAGCGTGTTTTTAAGAAACAATTTATATCAAAAGTTTGGCAATTATTTATGTCCAATTTCAATGTTAAATTAATTCTAATGACCACCATTGGATAAAATGGTAAAAATATATTCTAATTATACTTTAAAACCACTAAATATTATAATTTATCATTAAAAATTATCTTGATTAAAAAAGTTGTTTTTAAGTATTTTTCACAATTCATAAAAATTTAGAAGTTTTCAGAAAAATACCAAAAATTCAACATAGGCTAATTTCAATATTCCGAATCCAAAAATGAAGTCCATTTTGATAAATAAAATATATAAAATTTCAAAATGTAGGTATTACTATTCACAACGGCTAGTTTAATTAGTTGTGGTGTGTGTTAGAGCTCGAGGTTACGTACAACACACGCTATTGCATTATTCGAAGGGAAACGTACAGTGGAAGCTTGGGGTGTTACATTCTCCCCTCCTTCAAATAATTGCGTCCTCGCAATTTCTAGGGTATTACTGCATACAAAGACTCGGGTGGTTTTTCATCATAAATTCCTCAGGTTCCCATGTTGCCTCTTCCATTTTATGATTTCTCCACAAAACCTTCACGAGACGAGTCGTCCGGTTTCTCAGCACCTGCTCCCTCACATCGAGAATCCTGACGGGCTCTTCTCAATAGGAAAGATCGGGTTCCAGTTCTAATTCCTCATAGGTGAGTACATGCGTTGGGTCAGGCATGTATTTCCTCAATAGAGATACGTGGAACACATCGTGAACTTTGGAGAGATTTGGCGGCATTGCCAAACAGTAAGCTACAGCCCCAATTCGTTCTAGAATTTCGAAAGGTCCGATGTACCTGGGACTCAATTTACCTTTCTTACCAAAACGTATGACTCCTTTCCATGGTGATACCCTCAGGAAAACATGCTCACCGACTTGAAATTCCAAATCCTTCCTTCGATTATCGGCATAGCTCTTCTGCCTACTTTGAGCTGCTTTGATGTGATTTTGGATTACTTTCACCTTTTCCACTGTTTCCTCCATCAGTTCTGGGCCTACAAGTTTTCTTCACCAACGTCATCCCAACAGGTTGGTGTACGACATCTCTTTCCGTAAAACGCTTCATATGGTGCCATTTGAATACTCGAATGGAAGCTATTGTTATAGGAAAATTCTACCAGTGGTAAATATTGATCCCACATACCCTGAAAGTCAAGAGAGCATGATCTCAACATGTCTTCTAAGGTTTGAATAGTCCATTCTGATTGTCCATCTGTTTGAGGGTGATAGGCAGTGCTCAAACGAAGTTCAGTATCCAAGGCCTTTTGAAGACTATTCCAGAATCTTGAAGTAAAACGAGGATCACGATCAGAAATAATCGATAGGGGTACTCCATGAAGTCTTACAACTTCATTAATATATAGTCTTGCTAGACGTTCAAGTGGTAGATCCTCCCGTATAGCCAGAAAATGTGCTGACTTAGTAAGTCAATCAACAATGACCCATATTGCATCATTCCTTCTAGGAGTCTTCGGTAGTCCCATGACAAAGTCCATCGTAATATTATCCCATTTCCACTCAGGTATGGGAAGAGGTTGCAATACTCCACCAGGATGTTGCCTTCCAGCTTTCACTTGTTGACAAACCATACACCTCGACACAAAATCAGCAATCTCCCTCTTCATATTGTCCCACCAAAAATGTTCCTTCAATTATCTATACATTTTGGTGCTTCCAGGGTGTATAGAGAAGTTGGAACTATGAGCATAATCCAGCAATTCCCTTTTTAGATCAGGTATATCGGGAACACAAAGTCTCTTCCCGAATTTCAAAATTCCATCCTTATACACAAAGTCCCTCAATCTTCCATCATTCACACCTTTAATCTTCTTTTGAAATTCTTCATCATTGGTCTGAGAACTCTTAATAATTTCTATTAATGATGGTTTGGCAACCATTTGAAAAAGAATTGATGTTTCACCTTCCCTAGTTATTCCCATGTCCATCTTCACTAGATCCAAGAAAATTGGATCCCTTTAAATTCTCATCACTTTCAAAACTCCATGGTCTTTTCTACTCAAAGCATCCGCCACCTTGTTTGCCTTCCCCGGGTGGTAATGTATCGTGCAATCATAATCCTTGAGTAGTTCAAGCCATCACCTTTTCCTCATGTTGAGTTCTTTTTGTGTGAAAATATACTTCAAACTCTTGTGATCAGTATAAATCTCACATTTTTCACCATAGAGGTAATGTCTCCATATCTTTAAAGAAAAGATCACAGCTGCTAACTCAAGATCATGAGTAGGATAGTTCTGCTCATGAATTTTTAGCTGTCATGATGCATAGGCAATGACCTTATCATTCTGTATAAGGACACAACCGAGTCCTTTCTTCGATGCATCACTATAAATAACAAACCCATCATTCCCCGATGGTAGAGTCAATACAGGGGCATTGACTAATCTTCTCTTTAGTTCTTCAAAACATTCTTCACACTCTTTTTTCCAGACAAATTTAATCCCTTTACGTGTGTGCTTTGTCAATGGGTTAGCCAATCTGGCAAAATTCTGGACGAAACGTCGATAATAACCTGCTAAACCAATAAAACTGCGTACCTCAGTTATACTTGTCGGTGCTGGCCATTCTTGGATTGCCTTGGTTTTAGAAGGATCAACGGAAATTCCATCCTTAAAGACAATATGGCCAAGAAAAGAAATCTCATGAAGCCAGAATTCACACTTGCTAAATTTCCCATATAATTCATGTCTTCTAAGAGTCTTCAGGATAATGTGTAAGTGATTTTCATGATCTTCGTGGCTTTTGGAGTATACCAAGATATCATCAATAAATACCACTACAAAGTCATCAAGATATTCCTTGAAAACTCTATTCATTAGATCCATGAAAACAGAGGGTGCATTAGTCAATCCAAAAGGCATTACTGTAAACTTGTAATGCCCGTACCTTGTTCGAAATGCTGTCTTTGGAACGTCTTCCTTCTTCACACACAACTGATGGTATCCAGACCGAAGTTCAATCTTTGAAAAGTATTGAGCTCCATGCAGTTGGTCAAACAAATCATCAATGCGAGGTAGGGGATACTTATTCTTTATTGTTATAGCATTGATCTCCCTATAATCAATGCACAACCTCATAGATCCATATTTCTTCTTAACAAAAAGAACAGGGGCTCCCCAAGGAGAAAAACTAGGGCGAATAAATCCCTTATTAATCAATTCCTCTAGTTGTTTCTTTAGTTCAACTAATTCCACAGTGGCCATTCTATAAGGGGTCTTCGATATGGGCCTTGATCTAGGAATTAAATCAATGGAAAACTCAACTTCTCGTTCTGGAGGATGTCCAGGTAAATCTTCCGAAAACACATCAACATATTCTCTCACAATAGGTACATCCTCTATTTGAATATTCCTTTCCTCATCCTCAGTAATTACCTTCTCTTCCTCCCCAATAATTGAACTTAGTTGAGCTACTGGGGGTGGATCTAGATAATAATTATGTGGCGACGATTCTGCTCTAATGATAAGGTGTTCCTTATCATCATCATCAAGAATCGTAACCTCTTTCCTCTTACAATAAATTTTTTCATCGTGGTCCGAAAGCCAATCCATACCGAGGATTATATCAAATTCAATCATGGGTATGACGATGAGATCAGCAGGTAAAGAACATTTAGGTGCTCTAATGGGAACTAATCGACAAAACTTTGTTGCAACAATACTTCCTTTAGGGGTTTTGTCTGACAACTCCTTTGTTAAATCAAATTGGAAATATCTAATTTTCTTAGCAAATTGGGAAGATATGAAACAATGCGATGATCCAGAATCAAATAATGCATTTGCTAAACTTGAGGAAACCATTAAATTACCTGCCACCATGTCTTTCGGAGCTTCCACCTCAGCAGTAGTGATAGCATAAGCCTGGCCTCGATCCCTTGGCCTCTTCTGAGGTAAGTTCCCCTGACGCTTAGGACATTCATTTGCATAATTTACCTTCTCTCTACAATTATAACATTCAACATTGACACCCGATTTCTTTCCCTAGCATTCATGAGCTTGGTGGCCTTTTTCACCACACTTGTAACATACTCTTTTTCCTTTTCGACAGGCACCCGGGTGCTTCCTACCACAATTATCACAGGGTGGAAATTAATTTCTACCCTTCTTCCCTATTTCCTTATTTCCTTTCCCATAGTTTTCAGCGGATCTCTTCTTATCTTGATTTGATTTAAAGTCATAAGACTTAGTGAATTCCTTTTCCGTCTTGATAGCGCACGAGACAATACCTTCGTATGAAGAGAAGGTTTGTGATACTAAAGCTCTACGGAGAAATGGTTTCAACCCATCAAAGAAACGATCAGTCCTACTTCTTGGGTTACGTATGTAATCTGCAGCATACCTTGCTAACCTTGTAAAGTTATCCTCATACATTGCGACATTCTCATCCTCCTTCTGCCTCAGACTCAGAAATTGCCTTTCCATATCCGCTCGATGGTCTCGAGGAAAGTATTTTTCTAAGAACAGCTCTTTGAACTCCTGCCATTCCATGTTTGTTAATTCATCATCTTCCTTTGTGTTTTGAATTAGTGACCACCATTGATCGGCATCTCCAGTGAGGCGGTAAACTGCCATGACAACATTCTCCCTTTCACTACTCCCCAAGGCATGGAATATTTTCTCTAAGGAATTTATCCATTGCTCAGCTACTATAGGATTTGTACTCCCATTGAAGGTTGGCGGGTTTGCCTCATGAAACGGTCTAGCATTGATCCTCCACGTTGCGGATCAGGGTGCTCCATACGAGTATGGTTGTTATTCATAACCTGCGTGAGTTGTCCCAGTACGGTGAGAAGCTGATCAGCACCAGTTGTATCACTAGCTCCACCATAATTATCCTGAGCAGGAGGGCAATCCCTACACGGAGTTCGTGCATTGATACGGTTTCCATTCCTTCCACTAGGCACCATTTCTAAATAATGGCATAAACTAGATTAGTTCATGAATCAAAATACATAATTCCATACTTGTAAAACACTTAACATAAATTGAACTAATTATGGATATAATCCATAATTATAAAAATGTTTTCTTTGAGGAAGTATATACTCGTAACCCTTCATAGTGGTTTGTAAAGAAAATCGGAATTATCCAAAACATATCCCCCGGGAGTGTCGTAACCAAGAGTGCAGCAAGGCCCGTTGTCGTGCACCAGTTCCCGTTCGAGTCTAGCTCAAAGTGGTGTTTTCGGGTTTTACCCCTAGGTACATCTGTGCCAGAGCCGCCTCTACCTGCTCATATCCAGACAGGGATGTATTGCTCGGAAAACTCACAACATCTCTACAATACCAAAATTCTAGGAAGTTCTTCTATACTAATCCTCAAAGTATATCTTTGGGATATGTGCTCTAATCAGAGTTTATCTAAATCTAGCTTCCAAGGTTAGTACTAAACTGTCTCTGATACAAACTGTAACGCCCCGACCCCAGCTACCCAGAGTCGGTGCATTAATTCGTAACATTGGCATGATCACAAAAGATCAAGTCTCGAAATACCGATTAGTTTAGTAGCCTTGGAAACACTAGATACATTCATAAGTCTTTCATTACATCAAAAAGTAAACAAACTACAATAACATGGTCTTCATAGTCCACACTCATATCCTCACTGACTATTCTTGCAAGTCAGTCATAATACACTTTTTCACATCCTGAAAATATTAAAACATTGAAAGGGGTCAGCTCAGATGCTAAGTAAGGATAACAATATTGCGGAAGCTTTTATAAGAAAACATAAGCATTTAAGGCAATGTATAACTAAAACAAAAGCCTTATTGTACTTGAACTTCAGCATAATATGGAAAAAGTAAAATAAGATAATGCCATTACTTACTCACATGGATATTCTACTAGACGAATAATCACATGAAATATCAATAACCACTTTCATAATGAGGGAATGTATAATGCCAGACATTCTGAAACATTTTGTCAAGGCCTCAGCCAAGACGTCTAAAATGATTAAGGCCTCGGCCAAAACCATAAATCAAATTGGGAAAGGGCCTCGGCCAATTCCACGTCTAGTTGTCTCATGAGACCTACCGATGCATCGAGGAGCTATAGCGGGCTCCACCCGTCACATATTAAGTCCAATACATTTCTCATATGAATAGGTTTAAACATAACATAAATATTCGTATTAAAACTAGCATAAGAAATGTCAACAATTTCTCCATAAACTATGGATGGTATAAAATAACACATCCACAGTCAAATATTTCACAAAATGTTCAATGGAGGTTTTGTATCATAAATCAATTTCAATTAAACTTAAAACCCATCAAAGGATGTTGACATGGATGAAATCAAAGCTATTTGAGAGAAATATCTCTCCTTTTTGAAATCATTTAAAAGTCCCATAATTATAAAATAATACATTTACTTTGAAAATATTCTTATAAGCTTGTTAGGGAAGCTTCGACGAAGTTATAATTGCGAAAAATAGCTGCACCCGCCGTATAAGTAAAAAAACATTCTTACCTAAAATTTGTCAAAAAGGTCAAAAAGTACATTGTTTGGAAAACGACGGTAAGATTCCTTTCAAAAATGTATAAGGGTATAAATGACTTTATCCCATTTTCCATTTAATAGTAAAAATGTTTTGAAAGACATTTTTAAGAAACATGGATGTGGATGATAACGAGGTCCTAGTAGATAATTATGTATAAACAACCTTGGATAATGAAGAGGTTGTGAAGTAAACCCTTACCTTGTACTTTTACTTGGTTGGGGTAGGTTAACCTCCTGTATAATGGTGAAATAATTGTTATTAAATTATACAAGAATCATATACATTCATATGATATCATATATGATCTTTTAACATTGCTTTGTTAACAATATCTTAGATTTATCGTTGTTCCGGGTGTTAACTTACTCATTTTCTTTTATATGTTTTGATATGTAAGTCGTGTTTTTCAGGGATAGGTTGTATCTTATTCATATCCAGAATTATATCATGTCCTTAAACATTATTTTTAAATCATCAAATGATAATTATACTTGAATGGATACGACGGAGAATGAATCTCATCGCGTTCGTGGAGACGGTAGTCCGTACGTACGCACGAGCGACAATATCATTATTTTGATATTTAAATAATATATAATTGGGTAGTATATCATATATAAAGAATCATTATCATGTTATCTTTATTATTTACATGAATTACATATCATTATTATAACCATCTAAATAATAATATATTGAATAACAATTACACCACGACGTGGAGACAGTAAGCCGTACGTATGCACGTATGGTGACATGTCATTCAAATGATGGGTAGAATACTGAATATGGTTGTTCCATATTTATAATAACATCACAGTATATAGAAGATACTGGATTTATAATTTTATAATTGAAATAATAAACAAAGAGGGAGTGGAAGAAGAAAGAAACTTGAAAGAGGGTGATGAAAATGTTACCTCTTCTTCAGGTTCTTCCTTTTGATTTGATCAAAAGGACTCCATAGGATGGCTTTATGACTAAAGTAAAGATTCTAGGATGAAGGGAGAGAAGTTGGGAGAGTATTTGGGCAGGGGTTGGCCGAACCAAAAGGCTTGGAAGTGTGAATAAGGTGGTAGAGGTGGGGGCCCTTTATAAGAGGAGAGGAGGGGCACTTTTGGAAAGATTGAAATGTTACATTATTTCACAATGCTTTTCGGATTCTAAAGGTCCCACACTTATATAATTAAAGGCTCGGGTGATAAGGTTTCTAAATCTCCTCATCCAATAGGCTTTGGACAAGTGTAAGCCTTGGATTTTGCATTATCTTCTTATTTTATTTAAATCGTTAAATAATGGGGTCATCGCTGCATCATAATGATGTCATAAATAATTTAATTTATATAATGTCTAAAAATTATAAAAAAAATACTATGATGTAATAAATCTTTTTAGCTTTCTAATGAATATTTATAGTCAAAATTTGGACTTGTTTAACCCCACTTAAAAACTGTTTTAGTAAAATAACTCATGTTTGTGTCAATTTAATTTTAACATTAAATAAATATATATTAATGTCATTTTCCAACTAAAGTGGCTCCATGGGGTCCCCAAGTTGACCCATGGGTTGTCGTGGTCGGCCATGACTCATCCAATAGGAGTAGGACAAGTGTCATGCTCATCTCATATTATTAAAACATTATTTGTACCTTAAACTACACTAATTACCTCTAATCGCGATTAAGAACTTAAAAGTTACTATTCACCAAAAAATTATTTTAATCTCATTGTTCCACATTTTACTTCTTAATGACAACCATGTATGTCGGATTTTTAAAAATCAAATCACAGAAGTGGTAATATTTCATTTTAACGAAAAATCAGTTTTTAACAACCACTTAGTGGTTTCACTATTCATCAAAAATTGATGTTTTTCAGAATAAGGCCAAAATTTCACCCTAGGCTATAATTGATATTCCGAATTAAAAAATGATGCCTATTTTAAAAAATTCCAAACATATAAGTTGTATTAATTAATTTTATAATTAATTCCCGCTGTTACAACAAATAGCGTGTTTTTAAGAAACAATTTATATTAAAAGTTTGGCAATAGTTTATGTCCAATTTCAATGTTAAATTAATTCTAATGACCACCATTGGATAAAATGGTAAAAATATAGTCTAATTATACTTTAAAACCACTAAATATTATAATTTATCACTAGAAAATATCTTGATTAAAAAAGTTGTTTTTAAGTATTTTTCACAATCCATAAAAATTTAAAAGTTTTCAGAAAAATACCAAAAATTCAACATAGGCTAATTTCAATATTCCGAATCCAAAAATAAAGTCCATTTTGATAAATAAAATTTATAAAATTTCAAAAAGTAGGTATTACTATTCACAGCGGCTAGTTTAATTAGTTGTGGTGTGTGTTAGAGCTCGAGGTTGCGTACAACACATGCTATTGCATTATTCGAAGGGAAACGTACAATGGAAGCTTGGGGTGTTACACCTTTATCGCCTACCACTGGCCTACAGGAAGTCCCTGTTTAGTAGAAACTAGTTTTATTATATTAAGAAGTATGATATATGAAGTATAAGTCCATTTTAGGAACCATATATGATTAATCTCACTATAGAATGACTTATGTATATTTAATAACTTTTGCTAACCTTTTGTTTGAGACAGATGGAATGACGTGTCATTCTATCACATGATCTGCTAACACTTCACGAATAACAAATTCAACTTCATTTATTTAAGAGATGAAGTGGAAATTGTTCAAGGCACGAACAACAGTTAGATTTTACCAAAATAAAGTAAGTATTTATTCTAATTCAAATTCTTCAACTTTAGGGAAACGATCTTGAAGACCAAAAATGTTGTCCTAGTGCTCTTATATCTGAATAATCATATGGTACCTTAGATCGTCACAAATTTATAGATTTGTGATTGTTGGATTTTCCATAGCCATGTTCTCTACCACTCTCCATCAGAACATGATGGTTAGATTTTTCGTCCATATCCATATTTTCACCTATGTGGAAACCCAGTGATTATTTTATTTGGGTAACCATTACGTTTCATATTTTTGTTTTTAAAGATTGGTTTTCGTATTCCTTTTTACGATGTGGGTTTCTATTTAAGAAACTTTTGAGTATTAAACCATTTAAAACCCCGACGAATTTCGAGGGCGAAATTTATTTTATGGGGGGTAGAATGCAACACCCTGAGATTTTATGAAAAATATTCTTTTTAATTTCATTAATGTCCTGTGTTATAAGATACACCAAAATGATCTTTCACAACACACATCTTTGACCTGGCTTGAATTACACGCAATCACGACCTTCCACGATAGCGTGTGTTGTACATAACAGCAAGTTTCACTAAACAACGATATGCTATTAAAATATTATTAAAACTAGCCGTTATGAATAGTAATAACCAATTTTTGAAATTTTGTAAATTTTATTTTTTAAAATGGACTTCATTTTTGGATTCGGAATATCGAAATTATCTTAGGGTGAAATTTTGGTGATTTTCGGATAACATTCATATTTTGATGAATAGTGAAAATTACTAAATTTTATTTAAAAGCAACTTTTTCAATCGAAATAACTAATAGTGATAAATTATTAATTTTAGTGATTTTAAAGTATATTTAGAATATATTTTTACAATTTAATACAATGTTGGTCATTGGATGTAATTTCACATTTAAACCAGTTATAAACAACTGTCAATCTTTTGATAGTTATTATCTCTTAAAAACACGCCTTTAGTTTTGACGACGGGAATTAATTTTTAAATTAATTAATGCAACTGATATGTTTTGAATTTGGTAAAATAGAAATCATTTTTGAGTTCATAATATCAAATATATCTTAGGCCTAATTTTTGGTATTTTTCTGAAAACATTCAATTTTTGATGAATAGTGAAACCACTAAGTGGTAGTTAAAAAAACTAAATTTTTCATTAAACTTAATTTTACCGCTTCTGTGAGTGGAATTTCAAAAATCCGAGAGACACGGTTGATGTCAGTAAGTAAAATTTAGTTCAATGACATGAAAATAATTTTTGGTGAATAGTAACTTTTTACTTTTATTAACACGCTTAAAAGTAAATACGGTGATTAAGGGTAAAAATGATATTATTATTACCCTAACACTTGTCCAAATTCTATTGGATAAGTGTAATTCGACGAAAAACAAGCTTAGAAATAAAATATGACTATTTAGGCCCACTTGGATTAGATTAGGACATTTATTATTATTTAATTCAAAGAAGAGTTAAAAGAGTTAAAATCAACGTTTATTTAATAAAAAAAATTTAATATAGGGTTATACATAAGATAAATTTGACTATAAATATTTATTAGAAAGATAGAAAGATTTCCTACATAATTGTATTTTATTTGTAATTTTCAGACATTAAATATTTTAATTTATTTATGACACAACGATGATGCAGTAATTATCTTATTAATGAAATATTGACATAATTGATGTTATAAATACTCAAATAAAAATAATTTGAGACTTTTTATGAATTCCACTAATTTTATAAGTTAATATGACATGTTAGTATTGATTTAATCAACTTTTTTCGAACTTATCATTCTGTTATGATTTTCACAAAAATCAATTACTAAATAGTGTCAGAATTGACATAAAACAGTTTTTAAAACAAATATTATATTATTAATCATTATTTTATTTCTAAAAATCTAAGGTTCGGGCAAATGACTTAGATAAGGTTATATATATTAATAATAAACAATTTGGGGTTCGTTTGGCTTCTTATAGTAAGTTTTATTAACCTTATAGTGTAAGAACACAAGAAGACACGATAAAAGTAAAATTATTTAACTTAATGTTAAATCTAAATGATAAGTTTAAAATAATAACCTAAACGTGTATAAATCCTAGTGGTCCTGGTATTCTTCAAAGACCATCCTTAGTTCTTTATGTGGAGGTTAAGTGAAGGCGCATCAAAAAGAGGTAATATCCATTACCAATCTTTTTCAATTTCATTCTTCTTACACTTCTTCTTCTTAGGTTGTCTCATTATGAAGTAATTACATCAGTATCACTCATATACTTATATGTTATTATAATTATGAAACAATCCTATTTCACCATCTATCCATCCTACGGGAAACGAAATCACCGCGCGTGTGTACGTACGGAATACCGTCTCCACGCCGTGGTGATATCTATTTTCCACCATCACCTTACTTGGATGGGTATAATGGTGTAAATAATAACTATATATTATTATTTAAAAGTTATATTGATTATGAAATAGTATACATACACTAAAATACAGTCCCATGATCATGAGAATGATATCATCGCTCGTGCGTACGTACGGACTACCGTTTCCACGACGCGATGAGATTCATTCTCCACATTAACCATTAATGAATGATTATAAAGTATATATAATGAATAATAATGAAATATATGACATGTTAAATCTACTGGATTTATGTATATATATATATGTATGTCATCTACTTAATTCCATTCAACTCAATAAAGAAACGAAAACAATATTCATGCGTACGTACAGACTACCATCTCCATGAATAGTGTGTTTCATTTAATTTATCTATCTATTATATATATATATATATAAACTAAATATATATGATATATAAATCATGTTTAATATTATGGAAGTAATTAAATCATTATATAATTAATAATAATGTCAAGAACAACAAGTCCAAACACCTACGATAAATGAAACGATTTTACCCAAAACGCTCTTTAACATGAAATTTACAAAAGAACGGGTAAAATAAAGTCATAAGTGAACCATATATGATATAATAACAATTATTATGATTCGGGAATATTTAAATGACATTATTTAAATCATTATACAGGAGGATAGGACATTTACGAAGCAAATCAGACCTAAGGTAAGGGAAATATCACAATCTCATTTTTATCCGAGATTGTTTATACGTTGGTATTTACTGGGGTGTATTTTATCATTAACATCCATGTTTCTTCAATATGTAATATTTATATCCTTCTAAAATAGTTTATATCCAATTTTACCCTTCGGTGAGTTTTTAGTAAAAGATATGAAAGGAATCTTTTGTCGTTTTTCGTACGAGGTACTTTTTAACTTTTCCGACAAAAGTACGAAGAATGTTTTTTTTAACTTATACCGCATGAATGAATTTTTAAAACATTATTTCCAAGAAGATTCCATTTAATGTTTTAAAGTTTATTTTTAATCAACTTCTTTTAGTTAGAAGTTTATGACATGTTAAGAAAGGAAACATGTTTTTGAAGAAGAAAGGATATTTTCCTCATGAATGGAGTTCAAGTGTTTTATCAGAATTATTTTCCATCTAAGATAAAATAGGGTTCTGTTTCTATCCCTATTATTACATTGATTTGATAATGTTGTGATGGAATTATTTTTATGAATTCCTTTATCTTATATGAATTGTTTTATGATGTCATGTTGTTTAACAATCCCATTTTTATTACATGGGTTATGCTATGATGTATGGTTTATGATTTTGTGGCACACATAAGAATGGTATCATTATGAGATGGGTGGGACCTATATATCCCTCCAATGCATTGGGTAAAGATTTTATATCTCATGAGATAAACATGGTTGGAATGGTAGGTTATACTGGTTTAGTGAAATAGGACTGAAATGAGGGTGACTCGGTTCAGAAAGGGACTTTGTCCACTAAGATAGTCTTGGCAATGAGTCTGGACTAACAAGAAATGATTCTCTATGATTATGTGTGTATGCCACAATGTTTCATGTTTTAAGTTATGATTATTGTGATTACATTTCAGTGCCATGATTTATCCCATGTTATGAAATTATGCTCTCTTTTGCAGGTTAATATTTCCAAAATGTTATGTTCTTATGAATACGATGTGATTGATATTTATTTTGTTTACCCTTACTGGGCATTTGAGCTCACCCTTTTATGTTTTCTTTTCCCCAGGATATAAATAAAGGTTTTAGGTAAAAAAAGGAAGATCTTAATGGGAGATGTTGAAGATCATTCACCACGATTAGAAGATTATATTCCGAGTTTCCAAGGATACTAAACTATTACGATCCTTGTGTGTGTGTTTTTGTTATGTACTAAGTATTCCGCAAATGTAATGTAATGTCAATGTACGTCATGCTTCGGGTCTCTACAATCACTAGCCAATGAAGAGGTATAAATATGTTAAATGATTCAATAGGAACTAAAAAAATTGAGATATTTAAATATTACATGTGTGAATTAATTTTTTTCACAAAGGACTACATGCTCTTCCTCAAGAGAGTGAGGTTGTGTTTTTAATTTAACTTAAATCATGTTTTATACATATAGAAAATATGCCTTATAGAATGGAGACTATTTATTTCTTATAACAAATTAATAAACATTTTGAGAATATAGAGAAGGTATTTATATACCTATGTTATTAAAAAAGGGATAAAATAGTCCCCTTTGACAATAATAATTATAGATATATACGTTATTATATATATTATCATGAGAAAGAAAATATATAATGCTGGTTACCTTTTATAAGTGTTTATTATCTATTTTTTTCAATATTTCGGGAAAGAGTAAATAATGAATGTGAATTTTTATACAAATAACATCTATTATGGGAAAAGAGATAATATATTTTCAGGAAATATTTATTTAAAAAATATATACACCGTCAAAACCTAGTGACGCCTTCAATATTTATAAATTTCACTGAAATATTCATGGTTCTGGTTGACATTGTATAAAGATATTATATTGAAAATATTTTGGTCATATTTTTTAAATCAGTTATCATACATTATAATGGAAAATTAAAACATCATATTCATTTGATGATTATGGTAAAAAAAATAATGTGAGAAATACATTTCCAGGTATTGTCCCTAGACTAGTAGCTCCAGAACATATGCCCCTAGATCTTCCATCACATGACTTCAGGCACACCTCCCCGTATTCTAGAGGCTGCCAACTGGTACTGTGGGTCTATAGAGATATTTATGGGATACTATACTTACTTATCCAAGAAATATGACATCACAAAAAATATCAACTGATAAAAGGACCAATCTAAACCATTAATGAAGAAAATAAAAAAACTATAACTAGTAACCAAGTAAAACTAACTATTATAGTAATATGACTACACAATATATCAAGAAGGAATAAAAATAAAATTTCTAGTACCAAAACAATAAAATATCCCATCCATCGTCTCAAGCCCCAACCTGGTCCTAATAACCCATGCTAAAACCCAAAATCCCATGCATAAAAATAACCCAACGTTCCTACACAGATCTTATAACAGAAAAAATTAGCTTTCCCAAGTTCCACGGTGACCCATGTAGGGTGTGAGTACAACTCACTCGGACACCACCAATGGCGTCTAAAGTAATATTCAGTCTTTATAATAGTATATGAAAGGATAAAAGTACAATGATTAAATATAGATATTAAAGGATCATTTTTGACATTTAGAAATTACCCATTTAACCAAATATTATCACAGAAATGATATCAAATTTAAATAATTACAAAGTGAAAATTTTATCCATCATGTTCTCTTTGGAAAACTAACCAACTAAACATGCTCAGGTCGAACCAGGTCCCCTAGCCGTATCATAAGTGTTTATACAAATTACTCAAAAGTGAAATTCACTAGTCAAAATTTATTAACATACCTCATATCCTCTATCCAATTATCAATCCTTATCAACGTGTTTGGGAAGCATAGAGCCTTGGACATACATACCAAACCACACAATATTCATTGGTTGGAATGAATATATCACCTTTCTAACATCCCAAAAATATATTAACTAACACATATCCCAGTGAATAATTTTAGATAGAATCATCAATAGAAACTATTAGGGGAATATAGCCTCATTGTAACTCCTTAACCAAATAATTATAAGGATGGTGTTTAGAGCCTCGGCCAAAACTAACACATGGGTGTAGTACCTCAAGTCAATACCCAACAATCCACCAAGCCATGATCATATGATTCATTACCCACTACATGTTTATCATTTACATGTCTAATCTCATTTAAAAACATATACCATTAACCACCAAAATTCCTTAAATATACACACCATTTTACTGAACAACCACTTATTCCATAAAAACAACTAGAAAGCAATTAATATCCATTTCCTTCAAAAATAAATGATAAAACCTGTTAATAAAACTAATTTAAAATATTATTGAACTAATACATTAAAAAATTGGTCTTCCTCATAGAAAACTAAACCATTTCCCATGGATTTCATTACCTTTTCAAACAATTTAAAATAACCATTTAGTAATTTTCACCTAAATGTGGAACCATGCCCTCATTTCATTTCATAATTTGAAATCTATTAGAAAATTCAATTTCAAAATCACCATGATGCCAATATCTCAACATCCTCCTTCAAAACATAGTTGTATTTATTTAAAAACCATACCTGGGTAAAAATAAAAAACACATTAGTTAAACCCCTTTCAGAAGACCATTATGATTTTCACAAAACTAGAGAAAAAATACAATTAAATTTAACAATTCACTATGTCCACATACCTGATAAAATATTACAACCCATTCCCTCTCATATTTATCTTAGGTCAATTTATATTAATTTATTTCATCATTTTGAAGTGTTTATAATACCCCATTGGTAGATGTAGGTTTCATCTCACATATTCTACGAACTCAATGGGGTTATGTGAATGATCTTGCACCTAAATATAAGGCACAAATATCATTCCCTAACTGAAGATATTAAAACCCAATAATGTAAAAAAAATTATGTACATAATATAGATATAACACAAATGAAATTTGTGGACAATAATTAATACCACCTACCTACTGTCATTTGATAGATTCTTGGTCAACCTCTACCCGTAGTTTTAAATCAAATGTTTTTTGAATTCCCATAAAAAACAATTTCCAAAAATATGAGGTTTTTAGGGTTTAATAGGATGTATAATGATTCTATAAGTCCTAATATGAAAAAAGATATGATGGTAGGATTATACTCGCTTGGATCATTGATTCACAAAAAAATGTTCACCAAACGGCCCAAAATCGAACAAGAAACATCCCAAGGATATCTAGATGAATTTGGTTTCTCACTCAATATGACTAAGGATAATAATAAATGAAATTTAGGTTATAAAACTTAATGAACATCGGAGAAAACTAGACTCTCCCACATTTTAAGGGATGAATGGTTTGACCCAATAGTTAGCAAAATTGTAAACCTCTATTCAAGAGGGGCCAAACCGAATGGTTTCTTGGAAGCACCCACATGGTATTGAAAATTGTGAGGTGACTGTGAAATATCCTTTTTATAATAGGATTTTGGATGACACAACATCACTATAATGGTGCACCATTTCTAATAATCATGCACAAACCCTATGTTTCACACTATTTCGATTATTTACTTCTCTTTATGTGCCACGTAAACTTGAAACACCCCATAATCATCCCATTCACTCACTAAGCACTAATTCATCCATACAAAATAATGTTTATGATAAAATTGAAGAGGGTATTACCTCCACACAAGGTCTGGATATTACAATCCCCAAAAATTATAATACTGAGTCCCAAAATCATTCTTATCAGGCATCATTGCGCCTCTAAGGCCAAAGGTCGGGCCACACAAATAACTATCCAAATCCATCTAATGTAATACCTCTTAAACAGTCCCAATTTACCCCATCTCTAAGGCCAATGAAGTAGTATTTTAAAAAAAATTCATCTTCGTCACCCACGGTCATGATCTGATGCTCCTCAAGATTATGAATCAACCTCAATCATGTCTTCACAAACAATGAACATGGGGAAGAGGATTATATTACACCACTGAACCACAAAAAAATTCATAGAGACAAGTTACTACCCTACCTTCTAAGATCCATCTGAAAAACCTATGGCCCAATCCTCCCAACAATGCATGGGCCAAATCAGTTGCCTCCATCTCACTATGTTTCCAAAATTCAAATGGTGACCCAATATCGGCTTCACGGAATGGAGAAAAATTTTCTAACCAAATTTCCTAAACTACATGATTCAAAAACATGAGGCCCAATGACCTCCATCCATTTATGAATTCCAAATGAAAAACCCTGGCATAACCTTCTTCTCTAGGTACTGAACCGGTCATTACCCGATCCACTGACAATCACCAGAACTGATACAACACGATGGCTCCAACCCTAAACCATCCAACTCAATACCCCGGCCCCACCATTAACTGATTACATTACTAAAATGGTTATCCCGAATATATATCATGGATCACAAGGACAATATCATGGAGTTGAGAAAATGAATCATCAAAAAATAGACCAACAGAACATCAACTAATCCTTTACAACGTAACATGTTTGATTTCCCACTCACAACACCCAAGCATCCATGAGAAATCCACCAAAAATTATTATCCAATATTGACAATTAAACAAATTATAATTTTCATAATTTAAAATTCTATATCACATATAAGGATAACTTAGTATTTCATAAAACTCATTACCATTACCATGATAGATTTTCTATCGCAAATTTATCCATAGGTGTCTTATATCCCACCATATTGGTTACCTATTTTTTCTATAATGATGAGCCATCACACCCATGCAATCCACTGGATCCCAACATCCACTATTGAAATTTCACCCCTCTACCCTAAATGTAGAGACCCCAAACATGATGTACATGGAAATTATATTACTTTTGCGGAATACTTAATACATAAAAAATAGACACCAAAGGACAATAATAGTTTAGTGTCTTTGGAAACATTGAAAATAATCTTCTAAACTTGGTGAAAGATCTTCAACATCACCCATAAAGATATCCCCATTTTGTTTTCATAACTAAAACCTTTATTTATATACAGGGGAAAAAATAACATAAAAAGGGTGAGATCAAATGATCAGTAAGGGTAAACATAAAGAACATAAAACAATCCATAAAAATTTGAAAGAAAAAACATGAAAAAAAACTAAACATCAATTTCTTGAGAAAAGACATAAATCATGGAAGTACGTAAGGCATATATCATAATGGAACATCAATAATGATAAAATAGCATGGGAAGAAAACATGTTATTATGGAAAACCATTAATCCCATGATCAGATTTTCATAGTAGTCAAGGCATTTCTTCCAAGACCATCTTAGTGGACAATGTTCTTTTCTGAATCGAGTTCACTTGTCATTCCTGTACTGTAAAACTGAACTGGATTAAATTACCCTTCCAGACATGTCTATCTCATGAGATATAAATATTCACCCAATTCATTGGAGGGAGATATAGGTCCCACCCATCTCATAATGAAATCATTATTACTTGTGCCACAAAATAAACATAAATCATTCATCCTAACCCAAAGAATAAAATGGGTTTCATAAACATCATCCTATCATAACATAATCCATTTAAAAAAATCCCTATCATTTCATTATAAGAAAAGTGAAACCATGTAAATCATAGATACATTATACTTGAAACATAAACATATGAAATAAATCCATCTTATATGGAAAATGCCTTTGATAAAACACATGAAATGAATTCTGGAGGAAAATATCCTTTCTTCTTCAAAATCATTTTATTTTCACAAAATTTCATGAAATTTTAAAAGAAAAGGATTTTTTTGAAAATAGTCATTAAATCTTGTTATGTATGATTCATGAAAATAAGGCATTATGAAATTGTAAAAATCCGTACATGCCATATAAGTTAAAAAAACATTATTCTCGTACCTTTTCTAGAAAAATCAAAAAGTACCTCTTATGGTGAAAAAAAGAATGATTCCTTACACACAATGTAGTAAAAGTCAAAAATGGGTAAAATGAACTTTAAACATACATGAAACCATTTTTAGAAAATAGGGACATGGATGATAAATATAACCTCAATAAATACTTATGGATAATCAATCTCCGATAAAAATGAGATTGGAAAAGTTATCCCTTACATTATGTCTGATATGCTTTGTATGTATCCAAAACACCTATATAATGATTTAAATAATGACATTGAGTTATTATAGAATCATATTCATTGGTATGATATCATATATGGTTCACTTATGACATTATATTACCTGTTCTTTTGTAAATTTTTGTTAAAGTAGTGTTTTGGGTAAAATCGTTTCATTTATCGTACGTGTTTCGACTTGTTATTCTTGATATTATTACTTATATCATGATTTACATAAATCTAATATGTATAAAATGAGTAATATATATTATATATTCTGAATATAAATATATAGGGTAGATTGTTAAATGGAATGAAATACAGCATTCATGGAGACGGTAGGCCGTACGTACGCATGAACGATGATTTCGTTTCCTTATTTAATTGAATGGAATTAAGTAAATGAAAAATATATTTACATAAATACAGTAGCATTATTATGTCATATATAAAATTATTATTCATTATATATACTTTTTAGTAATTTTTGAATGGTTAACATGGAGAATGAATCTCATCGCGTCGTGGAGACGGTAATCCGTCTGTACGCCCGAGCGATGATATCATTCCCATAATTATTGAATGGAATTGTAGTGGATGATATAATATCTCTTAATCAGTATGATGTTATAATAAACATAAATAATTATTATTTACACATTTATACCCATCCATGTAAGGTGGTGGTGGAAAACAGATTACACCACTGCATGGAGACAGTATTCCGTACGTACGCACGCGCGATGATTTCATTTTCCGTAGGATGGATAGTAGGTGAGACAAGATTGTTTCATATTTATAATATCATATCAGTATATAGGTGATAATAATTTTATTACTTCATAATGAAACAACTAAATAAGGGGAAGTAGAAGAAGAAATATATTTGAAAGAATCGGTAACAGATATTACCTCTTCTTCGACACGCCTCTTTAAAACCTCCTCACAGGGCACTGATGATGTTCTCTGAAGAAGACTAGGACCTCTAGAATATTACTAGGGGAGTTTAGAAGAGTAATGGGATGGGGTGGCTGATCATGAAGGCTCAAAGTTGTGTAAATAGGAGAGGGAGGAGGTGCCTAATTATAAGGGAGGGGAGAGGGACCTTTGGAATGTGTGAAAATATTATTTTATTATAAAATTATTTCCAGTTTCAAAAGGTCAAAAAATCATAAAAGATGAAGATAATATGACTCATGGTCTAAATAAAATCATCCAATCATAATTGGACATGTTTTCAATAATATTTTAATCATTATAATCTTATTTATTTAAATCATTTAATAATGAGGTAAATACTACATCATTATTGTGTCATAAATAATTTAATTTATTTGATGTCTAAAAATTATAAAAAAACACCAACATGTAGGAAATATTTTTATCTTTCCAATAAATATTTATTGTCGAAAATATAGTTTATATAACCCCCTATAAAAATTAATTACTCAAATATTTTTGTTAATGTCAATTTTGCCTTTCCATTAAATTAATTAATCCAAATTGTCATAATCACTACCAAGGGGCTCAATGGGGTCCCAAAATCGACCCAAGAATTCCCATGGTCGGATACTACTCATCCAATAAGGTTAGGAAAAGTGTTAAGGTAATTTTTAATTATTATAATATTCTTTTAACCATGAATGACCCTATTTAGCTTTAACTGCAGTAAATAAAAGTCAAAAGTTACTATTCACCAGAAATTATTTTCATCTTATTGAACCAAATTTTACTTCTAGATAAAAACCATGTATGTCAGATTATTGAAATTCAATTCACATAAGTGGTAAATTTTCATTTAAATGAAAGTGTTAGTTTTTTAACTACCAATAAGTGGTTTCAGTATTAATAAAAAATTGAATTTTTTCCGACAAATAACAAAAATTCAGCCTCAGCTATATTTGATATTCCGAATTCAAAAATGATTTTTATTTTTTCCATATTCAAAAAATAGAAGTTTCATTAATTAATTATAAAATTAATTCCCATTATAAATTCAAATAGAGTGTTTTTAAGAAACAATAACTATCAAAAGATCGACACTTGTTTAAGTTCAAATTCAAAGTGAAATTAATTGCAATGACCATCATTGGATTAAATTGTAAAAATATATACTAATTATACATTAAAACCAATTAAAAAGATAATATAACCATATAAATTATTGTAATGAAAAAATTTGTTTTTAATTAAAATATAGCATGTTTTTACTATTCATTAAAATATGAAAGTTATCAGAATAATATGAAAAATTTATCTAAAGTAAATTTTTATATCCTGATTACAAATTAGAATGTTATTTTGTCAAATTGAACTTATAAACATGTAAAAAACTATATTTAATGTGGGTGCACCATCAAAATGTGGCAAAACTGCATTATTTAAAAAATACTTATTTTACTCGAAAAATTTATTTTGTTCGCACACGATGTTCTATAAAATTTGAAAGATGAATAATAACATTATAAAATTCACAATGTAGTTTATAATATTCATAATGGCTAGTTCATAGTAATATTGTAACAATATATTGTTGTTTAATGAAACCCGGTATTGTGTACAACACACACTATCAAAGAAATGTCGTGATTGTGTGTAATACAAGCAATGTCAAGGCTGTGTGTAGTGAAATATTCCATTTTTGTTGTTTATAACATAATCAAAATTTATTTAATTTATACATTAAAGAAAATCTATACTTAATGATGCGTAGAATAATTTCTTCAAAAGGATCATGAAATTGTATGTAACACGAGCAAAGAATAGTGTTTCCTATACTGCAAGCTAATACGGTGTTGCTTATAGCACATGCTAATTTTAGTGTAGCATACAACACAAGACATTAATGAAATTAAAAATAATAATTCTCATGAAATCTCGGGTTGTTACATTTTACCCCCCTTAAAATGAATTTCCCCCTCGAAATTCGTCGGGGTTATAAATGGTTTACTACTTGAATGTTTTTTTCATATAAACCCACATTGTAAAAAGGAATACTAAGACTTAATTTCAATAAGTGAAGTATGAAACCTAACGGTTACCCAAATTAAGTCATCATCGGGTTTCCAGGTATGAGAACATAGGTGAAAATATGGATTTGAAAAGAAATTTAACCATCATGTTCTGATGGAGAGTGGTAAAGAACATGGCTATGAAAAATCCTACAATCACAAAGCCATAAATTTGTTATAATCTAAGGTACCATCTGATTAATCAGATATAAGAGCACTAGGACAACATTTTTGGTTTTTAATATCATTTCCCTAAAGCTGAAAATTTTGAATTAGAATAAATACTTACTTTATTTTGGAAAAATCTCACTGCTGATTGTGCCTTGAACAATTTCCACAACATCTCATAATGAAATGAAGTTAAATTTGTCTTCTGTGAAGTGTTAACATATCATTCAATAGAATGATAGGTCATTCCATCTGTCTCCAAAATAAGGTTAGTAAAAGTTATATACATATGTCCATATATGGTGAGATTAATAGTATATGGTTCCGAAAATGGACTTATACTTCATCTATCATACTGCTTAATAAAATAAAACAAGTTTCTAATAACTAGGGACTTCCTGTAGGCAGTGGTAGGTGATAATGGCATGTTTCACTTCAGTTGTGGGTTCGATTATTACAACCTTCTCTGACGCGACGGGTTGTCACCCGTCCTATGGGTTGTCCTTTTTTTAATACTATACTATTATAACATAACAAAAAGTTCTATGCTTAATCAATACCATCTGATGTCGAACATAATCTATTCCAATCTGTAGGTTTATCAAAAATACTTATGTCCAATCTCATTGTATAAATAAAATGATTACTAGATAGTTCATCTACCAAACATGGAATACAATCATTTTTCTCCCTTATATCATAAGATATATATATATTTTTGGTCATATTCCAAACATTTGAATTCCTTAATCATGTATTCTCTTGAAAAATGTATACCCATTGAACCATAGTGAAAACAAGAATGTTGTCAAAAGTTAACTCATTCCACATACCAAAATCCCAAAAATCTGTATACTCAAACCATGATATCACATTGTCCTTATACCAGTCATGGGCTCATTAAAATTATCTAACGTCTCATTATCTCCTTATCCCTTCATTATTCACATATCATCTACCTTCCAAAAATATTTTAATAAACTTTCATGGTTACTGGTACCATTTATCATATATTTTCAAAACTCATGTAAAGGCATCAGTGTAACAATCCTTAGATTTTTATTTATTCCATAGTATCATACAGTATTCATGATAAACATACAATCATTACACTACCTTCTTAAACCACTGGTTGAGATACATCATTTCTTTAATCTCATATATCATTTGTAGTCTCTTCATCATCATACACTTAAATACTACCCATATTCCAATGCTGATTCTATTTACGAGATTTTCCCTTAGGGCATTGGTTTGCATAATGCATGTAAATTCCACATTTAAAACACTTAACCATTGTTGATGTCTTAGAAATACAATTATCCTTGTCCATGGTGTTAACTGAATCATTACCTTTACAATTACTAGATTTGTGTCCTTCTTTTCCACACCCAAATAATCTTCCAATTCCTTTGAAACATTCTCCCTGATGCATCTTCCCACATGATTTACATGATGTAAATTGAACTTTCCTTCCTCTATGGCCCTTCACCAATCTAGGTCATGAATATCAAAACTCCCTATTATAGTATCAAATAAATAATCTATATAAATTATTAATGAATTAGTGTAGGAAGGATAAATAGGCTTATTATATGGGTTCCCATCAAGGTTGTTAATGGTTTCTATGGTTTTTATGAAGAGAATATATATGGTAGTCCTTACGGTCAATAAGTCTGAAAATTTCAATCGAATGACTCAATAATTTTAATGGGATTCAATATCATATTGATATTAAGGAAAAAACATACATGTCCTAAACGTTATGAATATCCATTAAATCTATCATGAAATAGAGTATAAGAAAGATTATGATAAGGGGTTCATAATAACTCTTAAGAATGAGGATAAAAACTGGTTGATCATGTTATGACATTAATAAAAATGACCAGTCTAAACAATGAAATTGGATAATGATTTATATTAAAAATAAAACTGCATCCATAATCATTTTTTAATACATTAAAATTAAAATAACAATGTAAATTTTAAAATTCCCTTGTATGACTTTATTATTTATAATTATAAGGACTATAAAATTGTACACATATAACAATATTTTACCTAGTAATGATGACTCATAGATTAGTTTAAGTGAAAAAACTATTGTTGTCAAGAGACCCCCCCCCCAAACTTATAATAGTATCTGTCCTTCCATGTGAAATACAACGTAAGAGCACATGATACCTAGAATGAAATCATTTTTCATGGTTCAGGGAAGTAGTGAAATAAGTAATTACCAATTAAATAATAAAAAAACAAACACTATAATTATACACCCATTGTGGAGAACCTTACAAGAAGGAAAGAATATGAAAAAGAGATACATGTATCATGCAAGAGTTCATGTGATAGTCGACAACAAGAAAAAATAATCATGCATGGACATAAACAGTCTCATACCATGAAAATATAATAAGAGATAGATAAAGATAGGAATATGTATATATATATAATGAATAAAATGTTAAAATAGTCATTGAGTCACCACATAGGTGGCACATTCTAAAATAGATTGATATGGAAATGTAGTACTAGTGGTAGTGGATGCTGGATGTATTGGGCTTTCACTCTGAGGGTTGTCTTGGATGGTATGTCTCTGGTTGCAGCAGTGGTAGTTGTATCTGGTCTAGTATTGTATATGATAATAGAATCCATGGAAAATACTATGAATGGAGTCTACACTACTGAATGGAGAGGATTAGAATGGGGATCATTTATGACTGAAAGTTGAAGCCCTAGTGCTGGAGGATGAGGGACATCATGCCCTATATCCAAGAAAGGGTCTTACACATGCTAGTTAGGTGACTCTCAAAAGAGGCACAGTAGAGGTAGATTGGGAGATCACTGGGGGTTCTAGTGAAGATGAAACTTTGGATTGACCATAACATTAGTGGAAGCTGATGAAAAATGTACGGAAAGAAAAAGGAAGATCCATTGGTCGATAATGGATATATTCTCTTGAATGGGGTTGTTCATGATCAACATCACTACTGAGGGTTTGAGGGTAATTTTCAACACCCCAGGTAAATAAAGAATATGAAATTTTCATATTTATCCATATTTTTGAATAAAATATTAATATGACTTTAAAGGGGACGCTATGCTCGATGGCGTACCCAACACGCAACAACGAGTTTCTTGGGAATCTTATGTTGCACTCTAATAATAAAATAATATTATTTTAAATAGTAGTTAAAAAGTAGCCATTTTATTGGAGGGAATGGATAGAAATAACTAAAATATGATTATATATGTTTTTAAATTTATCCAATAAAAGATAAAGGCTTAAAATACTGAAAGAATTCAATTTTAGGCGTATATGCCCTAGTTTTCAGTAAAGGTTCACTTATCACCTTTTGATGGAGAACCGTCATTAAATATAGTTTTGTTCACTTTATACATTATATTGGACCAAATAAAACTCTTCTTAAGAATCGGGACATCAAAATTTACTTTCTGTAAATTTTTGGTATCTTTCCGATAAAGTACATTTTTTTAATGAATAGTGTAAAATGTTGTATTTTAATTCAAAACATCTTTTTAATATAATTTATTCATATTATTAGATTATCTTATTAATTGGTTTCAAATTGAAATTAGAATATATTTTTACCATTAAATCCAATAGTGGTCATCAGAATTAATTTCACTATGAAATCATACTTAAACTAGTGTCAATCTTTTGATACTTATTATTTCATAAAAACACGCTATTTGCTCTGAAAGCGGGAATTAATTATTAAATTAATTAAGGTGACTTATATGTTTTGAATTTTGTAAAATATACTTCCATTTTGAATTCATAATATCAAATATAGCTTAGGGTGAATTTTTGGGATTTTTCTGAAAAACTTCAATTTTTGATGAATAGTGAAACCACTAAGTGGAACTTATAAAAACTGATTTTTCCGTTTAAATGAAATTTTGCCATCTTTGTGTTTTGAATTTCAAAAATCTGACATACATGGTTGTCATTAAGAAGTAAAATGTGGTTCAATGGGATAAAAATAATTTTTTGGTGAATAGTAACTTATTATGTTTTAATTGCGATTAGAGGTAATTAGTGTAGTTTATGGTAAGAATAATGTTTTAATAAAGTGAAATGACCTATACACATGTCCTACCCTCATTGGATGTGTAATGTCCGACCAAGACAATTCATGGGTCAACTTGGGGACCCCATGGAGCCACTTTGGTTGGGAAATGACATAAATATCTTTTTATTTAATGTTAAAGTAAAAATGACACAAACATGAGATGTTTTACTAAAAAAAAATTTACATGGGGATATACAAGTCATATTTTTGAATATAAATATTAATTGGAAATTTAAAAATATTTCCTACATCATGGTTTTTTTTACAATTTTTAGACATTAAATAAATTAAATTATTTATGGATTCATTATGATGCAGTGATGACCTCATTATTTAACGATTTAAAAAAAATGCAATGATAATGTAAAATCTAAGACCTAAAAATGTCCAAAACCTATTGGATGAGGGGATATAGAACCCTTATCATCTTAACCTCGAAATAAATCAATGTGGGACCTTTAAAATCCGAAACTCTTTTGAAAATAAAGTAACATTTTGTAACTTTACAAGAGTGCCCATCCTCTCCTCATATAAAAGGTCCCCAACTATACCTCCTTACCCACATTCCCAAAGCCTTTGGCTCGGCCAACACCTTCCCATTTTTTCTCTCCACTTCCCTATATTACTCCTTGAAACCTCACTTTGGGCAGAAGTTTTCCCAAGGATTCCTTTGAGCTCAAACCAAAGAGAGTTACCCGATTTTAAGGTAATGTCTTCACTTGTGTCCTTTTGTTTTATTTTGCTTCTCCAACCCTCTAAACTATTTTTATTCTTTTATTTTGTAACAAATCCAGTATATTAAATATAATAGTATGTTGTTATAATAATAATTCGACCTACACTTACACACACCTTTGTCTAATGGTTAAAGAACCTACTGTTTCTGTGGTTGGCGATTTTCTGCCTCACGAAATGATGATTGTTAAACATTCTTCTAACACCTTCAAAGGTGGCCATTAACATGACACTATATTTTTATATGATATATAATATGATTATGTTTTACTTATTCTTATATATTTTTCATTTATGTCATACCTTTATGGTTTCCATTATGGGTAAACGCGATATCTTCATTTAAGAAAGTGCGGACAACCGCCCCCTCAAAGTGATTTGATTCGTTAATACCATATGTGGTACGTATAAAGGATATATTTAGTTATATTATATATGATACCATACTAGAATACTATTATGTATAATTATGTTTTAATTCCATTAAATATGAAATAGAAATGGAAGTAGCGTTCATGCGTACGTACGGCTTACCGTCTCCATGAACTGTACATTTCATTTCTTGTCTTGAAATGTTATGTACTATTATAAGTACATATATATAATGGATATATAAGTAATATATTATATCTAAATTATTTTTATCATTCTGGAATTATAACATATATATATCTCTCTCGTTTTGTTTTAATTCCATTAATATGACAAAAAAATGAATGTAGTGTTCCTGCGTACGTATGGCCTACCGTCTCCATGAACGGTGCTTTTCGTTTTTTATATCCAATGATATGTAATAGTATAATATGAATATTTACTGGATATATATGATATTTTAATCATTAATACTATTCTGGAAATTATTTACTTATAACTACATGGGAAATCTTTTTTCAAACAAGTTCATTTTTGACTCATGTACCAAACATCAGCAAAAACTTATGATATGAACTAACATTTTTAAACAATTATTATAAAATTATAATATGTGATATGAAATGAATAATAATCTCTAAAGTAGGTACTTAGGAAATTATTAATTTACCAATGTTTATTATTCAGGAATATAAAGAAACAAATAAGACAAGTTGGACTTGAGGTAAGGGATCCTACTCCTCTCTTTCTTATTAAGTACAATCTTTTACGTCATTCCTTTTAAAGCTCATCCTTATTGTCATTGGGATGTTCTTTCATATTAATCTTACTGTAATTTTTATGTTCATGTGATGAGAGACCCTATTCTCTCTCATCAATCCATTTTGGAAGTTTTGAGTGGCGCAGTTAGGATGCCGAATTTTCGTAAGAGATCTAACCTCTCTCTTTCTTTTTAAGTACTCTCCTTTATGTCACTTATTTTAAGCTCCTATTTGTTATGTTGGGGGATGTTCTTTTATATTACTATTTCTATAAACTTTATGTTAATATTATGAGATACCCTATTTGATCTCATCAATCCATTTTTGTAAGTTTTATGTGGCGCCGTTAGGCTGCCGAGTTTTCGTAAGGGAATTTTCATCTCACTTTTATTCCCATGAGATTTAGGCAAAATTTTCCACAATTTCTTTTTAGTGGTGTATGTACATCCAATTATTCTACTCTTTGTGTAATATACTTTCATTTATGAGTATTTACATCAATGATGCATTGTCCTACTTTCATGGGTTGTATGTTTTGAAAGATATCCAAGTCGGTAAGGGAACCTTTCACCTTCCTCTTTTTAAAAGACTTCTTTTGTTGGGTCATTTAATTTATTTATTTTTTTGTTGGGATATGTTCTCATGTATCCTTATTGATGTAAATTTTATTTCCAAGTGATGAGATACACTTTTTATCTCTCATCAACTCATTTTGATGTGGCGTCGTTAGGCCGTCAAGGGAACTTCTTAACCCAATTTCGATTTCTTTGGGTTCAACATGTAGTTATTGAATATGTCATCCTATGAATATGTGTGAATGACCTTTGATTATTTTACACTTAATATCCACTTATATTTGGTGTATTCATTTGTCACACATAATTATGTAATTGATATATCCTTAAACCAAGGATATCGTCTTTGTAAGGGACTTCATCTCAATCTTCTTTCATTGAGGCATATTTTTTTGTATACACAACCTTCTTTTATACGGTGTATAAACCCCTTTGACTTTTACGTTTATTCAAAAGGAATCTTTTTTATACGAAGCATTTACTAAACGACAAAATGGAATGTTTTTGTCGTACGTATGCGGCGACAACGACTTCTCTGCCGCTGTGACCATTATTTGAGTTTCATCTTGTTCTACAAGCCATACCTTTTTAAAGAAAATTAAATTCCAGGTTTTACTTTTCTTTTATTTTGGTATTTATAATGCTTTTCGTAATATTTTAATAACAATGTATGGTATTGATATCTTGTGATTGAAAGGTGGAAATTTTATGTTTCCTTTATGCATGTTTTATGTTATACGATTATGTTGAGGTTCTTGGGCATTATTATGAAGACGGGTGGTTCCGTGATAGACTAAGGGCGGGTGAGCCCGATATAGCTCTCCAATGCATTGGGTAATGTGATGGAGTGAAACGTTAAGGTTTCTCCGAAGAGATTTAGGGAATATACTGTGATTGGTATTTCAAATGTAACCAAGAGGGTTACTCCCTACGTAAGAATGTTATGAATGCCTCAAGTTACCTTTTATGTCTTATGATTTATATGATTTATTCATGATTTGATGAGGTATGTTAAAGTTCCTATGTTTTATGGGTAAAGTACGATTTCATTCTTATGTATATATGAACTCATATTTCCTTTCCATGTTTTTGTATCTCTTACTGAGCTTTTTATGCTCATACCAAGTTTTTGAAATGTTTTTCACAGGTCAAGGGAAAGGTATGTGATATGATGATAGTGTCAAGGAGGTGTAAAGAAAGAATCCATGTTTTATTTTAAATATGTTTCCGTTGATGGGAAAAATGAATACTGTCTTTTATGTAACCACTTTGTTTAAATGTGGAATGTAATGAATGTTTCATGATCTAATTTTCTAAAACTCTAAACCTGAAAAGATCCTCAATGTGTAATCTTGTAATATCTCAATATTAAGTAAGGTTTAAGGCTGGTGCCTTATAGTTGGTATCAAAGGTCGGTTTCGATAACTTTAGAGGTTAGGGTATTCTCTATGAACAAGTGACATTACCATAATGGTTAGGATTTCAGAAAGAGTCCTAGTTTTTGATAAAGTGAATGAGTAAGTATATCTTAGTGTTTATCTTCCACATTAGTACATGATGGTTATATTGATATACTCAAAATGACCTTTTTGGATTTAGTAAATGGATGGATCTAGCAGGCACCAAAGTGACAATGGGTTTGATGGAAACAGTGGTAGTTCTTTGGTTAAGATACTAAATAAAATGGGGGATTCAACAAGGAAACGTGATGTTGTTCTAAACCAACTATCAAGGAGTCATGATCAACCACTTGAATCTTGGTATGATCTGTAATGAATCATGTACGAGATGACCAATCGATGTGGAAGTTCAGTTAATAATTATTAAGGTAACCATTAGGGTTTATATGATCCTTACTTTTTAGGTAATTGTGGGTTACTCTATGATATGATGGAAAATGAAAGGAATGAGATAAACTTGAGGTTAAAATATGTTATGATCATTTTTGAAGATTTTATCTCGTTTTGGGGGAAGTTTTAAGAATTATACAATTTTGGAAAAAGGAAAACACACAGACCGTGTGACAACCCGTCGTGTTGGACAAAGCCGCGAGAATCGAACCCACAACCAAAGTGCGACTGGTATTTATCCCCTACCACTGGACTACATGAAGTCCCTGGTTATTTTGACTGATTCTTTTTAGTTAGATGATTTTATGAATTAAGAGTATGTTTATTTTGGGTTATTTATGAAAATGATTAACCTATCATGGAGGATATGTGATTAGGTTAATTACTTTTCAATACGAGACTTTAGGAGCAACTGATGTTGTTTGGAGATAAATGTTACGATTTAACTTGGAAGACTATGTGACTAAATCCTTAAAATATTTTGGTTTCAATCTTAGATTGGTTTACTTTGAAGAATTTTATGGAAAAATTGTTTATAGGATGGTCCTCGTTGAACTTTGGGTTTTGTTGGACAAATTTTGGAGATTAAGCATAGATTTTATTTTTAAAGGGTTATCCTTTTCTTGATTATCTGACCTTGTAATAACCTTTTTGGTTTTGGTTTTGGTTAATGCCTAAAGACATGGGAAGTATATAGTTCTCTTTGGTGGATTAAGTGATTCTCTAGAAGTTGATTATAGTACTCTTAATGCGAAAAAATCTTCCTAAATACTTGTCTTTTGGAGAAAATATGAGTTTGATTAAGGAATCTAGTAAAAGATGAAAGTCAACATGACAAGTAAGAATGTTTCCTTAAGATCAAAAATAAATTCCTCAATGAAGATTAACTTAAAACAGAAATGTTTTATGTTAACTTTTCCTACTGGGGAATCGAATATCGTTTAACCCATCACAAGTTTGTGATTTTCTTATGGTTAACTTTCTCCTGGACATATTTATTATCACTCTCCCTCAAGAACACGACCCTTTGATTTTTCTTCCATGTCCATGTTTTTCTATATGGAATCCTAATATAGGTTAACTCGGGTGACCTCTGTACTTATCTTCCTTTATTTTAAAGTGATTGTTTTACCGACTCTTGTTCAGATGTGGGACTTTCAAGGATGTTTCCAAGCTCAATTTTAAAAATTGCGAGGACGCAATTCTAAAAAGGGAGGAAGGATGTAACACCCCAGGTAAATAAAGAATATGACATTTTCATATTTATCCATATTTGTGAATAAAATATTAATATGACTTTAAAGGTGACTCTATGCTCGATGGCGTACCCAACACGCAACAACGAGTTTCTTGGGAATCTTACGTTGCACTCTAATAATAAAATAATATTATTTTAAATGGTAGTTAAAAAGTAGCCATTGTATTGGCGGGAATGGATAGAAATAACTAAAATATGATTATATAAGTTTTTAAACGTTTTTACATTTATCCAATAAAATATAAAGGCTTAAAATACGGAAAGAATTCAATTTTAGGCGTATATGCCCTAGTTTTCACTAAAGGTTCAATTATCGTCTTTTGATGGCGAAAAGTTATTAAATATTGTTATGTTCACTATTATACATTATATTGGACCAAATAAAACTCTTCTTAAGAATTGGGACATCAAAATTTACTTTGTGTAAATTTTTTGTATCTTTCCGATAAAGTTCATTTTTTAATGAATAGTGTAAAATGTTGTATTTTAATTCATAACCTCTTTTTAATCTAATTTATTTATATGATTAGATTATCTTTTGAATTGGTTTTAAATTGAAATTAGAATATATTTTTACCATTAAATCCAATATTGTTCGTTGGAATTAATTTCACTTTGAAATCAGACTTAAACTAGTGTCAATCTTTTGATAGTTATTGTTTCATAAAAACACGCTATTTTCTCTGACAGCGGTAATTAATTATTAAATTTATTAATGTGTCTTATCTGTTTTGAATTTTTTAAAATATACTTGATTTTTGAATTCAGAATATCAAATATAGCTAAGGGCGAATTTTTGGGATTTTTCTGAAAAACTTCAATTTTTGATGAATAGTGAAACCACTAAGTGGTACTTATAAAAACTGATTTTTCCGTTTAAATGAAAATTTGCCATCTTTTTTATTTGAATTTCAAAAATCCGACATACATGGTTTTCATTAAGAAGTAAAATGTGGTTCAATGGGATAAAAATAATTTTTTGGTGAATAGTAACTTATTAACTTTTAATCGCGATTAGAGGTAATTAGTGTAGTTTATGGTAAGAATAATGTTTTAATAAAATTAAATAACCTATACTCATGTCCTACCGTCATTGGATGTGTTATGGAAGACCAAAAGAATCCATGGGTCAACTTGGGCACCCCATGGAGCAACATTGGTTGGGAAATGACATAAATATCATTTTATTTAATGTTAAAGTAAAAATGACACAAACATGAGATGTTTTACTAGAACAATTTTTACATGGGGTTATACAAGTAATATTTTTGACTATAATTGATCATTGGAAAGCTAAAAAGATTTCCTACATCATATATTTTTTTTATAATTTTTATACACTACATAAATTAAATTATTTATGACATCATGATAATGAAGCGATGACCTCATTATTTAACGATTTAAATAAAATGAAATGATAATGTAATATCTAAGACCTACACATGTCCAAAACCTATTGGATGAGTTTATTTAGAACCCTTATCATATTATCCTAGAAATACATCAATGTGGGACCTTTAAAATCCAAAACTCCTTTGAAAATAAAGTAACATTGTGTAACATTACAAGAGTGCCCATCCTCTCCTCTTATAAAATTCCCCCACCTCTACCTCCTTAACCACACTCCAAAAGCCTTTGGCTCGGCCAACCCCTGCCCATTTTGTCTCTCCAATTCCCTATATTACTCCTTGAATCATAACTTTGGGAATAAGTCTTACCAAGGAAGCCTTTGAGCTCAAACCAAAGGGAGTTACCCGATTTTAAGGTAATGTCTTCACTTGTGTCATTTTGTTTTATTTTGCTTCTCCAACCCCCTAAACTCTTTTTATTATTTTCTTTTGTAACAAATCCAGTATATTAAATATACTAGTATGTTGTCATAATAAGTATTCTATCTACACTTACACACACCTTCGTCTAATGGTTAAAGAACATATTGTTTCTGTGGTTGGCGATTTTCTGCCTCACGAAACGATGATTGTTCAACATTCATCTAACACCTTCAAAGGTGGCCATTAAGATTAAAATATATTTATATATGATATATAATATGTTTATGTTTTACTTAATCTTATATATTTTTCATTTATGGCATACCTTTATGGTTTCCATTATGGGTAAACGCGATATCTTCATTTAATGAAGTGCAGACTACCGCCCCCTAAAAGTGATTTGATTCGTTAATACTATATGTGGTACGTATAAAGGATATATTTAATTATATTATATATGATACCATACTGGAATACTATTATGTATTATTATGTTTTAATTACATTAAATATGAAATAGAAATGGAAGTAGCGTTCATGCGTACGTACGGCTTACCGTCTCCAGGAACGGTACATTTCATTTCTTGTCTCAAAATGTTATGTACTATTATAAGTACATATATATAATGGATATATAAGTCATATATTAAATCTAAATTATGTGTATCATTCTGGAATTATAACATATATATATATCTCTCTCATTTTGTTTTAATTCCATTAATATGCCAAAAAATGAAAGTAGCGTTCATGCGTACGTACGGCCTACCGTCTCCATGAAAGATGCTTTTCGTTTTTTTATTTCCAAATGATATGGAATAGTATAAAATGAATATTTACTGGATATATATGATATTTTAATCATTAATACTATTCTTGAAATTATTTACTTATAACTACATGGGAAATCTTTTTTCAAACAAGTTCATTTTTGACTCATGTACCAAACATCGGCAAAAACGCCTGATACGAACTAACATTATTAAAAAATTATTATAACATTATAATATGATATATGAACTGAATAATAATCTCTAAAGGAGTAACATAGGAAATTATTAATTGACCAAAGTTTATTATTCAGGAATATAATGAAATGAACAAGACAAATTGGACTTGAGGTAAGGGATCCTACTCCTCTCTTTCTTTTTAAGTACACTCTTTTATGTCATTCCTTTTAGAGCTCATCCTTATTGTTATTGGGATGTTATTTCATATTAATTTTACTGTAATTTTTATGTTCATGTGATGAGAGAACCTATTCTCTCTTATCAATCCATTTTGGATGTTTTTAGTGGCGCCGTTAGGCTGCCGAATTTTCGTAAGAGATCTAACCTCTCTCTTTCTTTTTAAGTACTCTCCATTATGTCACTTATTTTAAGCTCCTCTTTGATATGTTGGGGGGTGTTCTCTTATATTCCTCTTTATATAAACTTTATGTTAATATTATGAGATACCCTATTTGATATCATCAATCAATTTTTGTATGTTTTATGTGGCGTCGTTAGGCTGCCGAGTTTTCGTAAGGGATTTTTCATCTAACTTTTATTCACGTGAGATTTAGGCTACATTTTCCACAATTTCCTTTGAGTGGTGTATGTACTTCCAATTATTCTACTCTTTGTGTAATATACTTTCGTTTATGAGTACATACATCAATGATTTATTGTCCTTCTTTCATGGGGTGTCTGTTTTGAAAGATACCCATGTCGGTAAGAGAACCTTTCACCTTCCTCTTTTTAAAAGACTTATTTTGTTGGGTCTTTTAATTTACATATTGTTCTGTTGGGATATGTTCTCATATATCCTTATTGATGTAAATTTTATGTCCAAGTTATGAGATACACTTTTTATCTCTCATCAACTCATTTTGATGTGGCGTTGTTAGGCCATCAAGGGAACTTCTTAACCCAATTTCGATTTCATTGGGTTTAACATGTAGTTATTGAATATGTCATCCTTTGAATATGTGTGAATGAACATTGATTATTTTACACTTAATATCCACTTATATTTGGTGTATTCATTTGTCACACATAATTATGTAATTTATTTATCCTTAAACCAAGGATATCGTCTTTGTAAGGGACTTCGACTCAATCTCCTTTCATTGAGGCATATTTTGTTTTACACACAACCTTTTTTTATAAAGTGTATAAACCCATTTGACTTTTACATTTATTCAAAAGGAATCTTTTTTATACGAAGCATTTACTAAATGAAAAAAGGGAATGTTTTTGTCATACGTATGCGGTGACAACGACTTCTCCGCTGTCGTGACCATTATTTGACTTTCGGCTTCTTCTACAAGTCATAACTTTTTAAATAAAAATAAATAACATGTTTTACTTTTCTTTTATTTTGGTATTGAAAATGTTTTTCATATTATTTTTATATCAATGTGTGGTATTGATATCTTGTGATTGAAAGGTGGAAATGTTATGTTTCCTTTATGCATGTTTTATGTTATACGATTATGTTGAGGTTCTTGGGCATTATTATGAATACGGGTGGTTCCGTGATAGGCTAAGGGCGGGTGAGCCCGATATAGCTCTCCAATGCATTGGGTAATGCGAAGGAGTGAAACGTTAAGGTTTCTCCGAAGATATTTATGGAATATACTATGATGGGTAATCCAAACGTAACCAAGAGGGTTACTCCCTACATAAGAATGTTATGAATGCCTCAAGTTACCTTTTATGTCTTATGATTTATATGATTTATTCATGATTTGATGAGGTATGTTAAAGTGCCTATGTTTTATGGGTAAAGTATGATTTCATTCTTATGTATATATGAACTCATGTTTCCTTTCCATATTTTTATATCCCTTACTGAGCTTTTTATGCTCATCCCATGTTTTTGAAATGTTTTTCACAGGTCAAGGGAAAGGTACGTGATATGATGATAGTGTCAAGAAGGTGTGAAGAAATAATCCATGTTTTATTTTAAATATTATTCCGTTGATGGGAAAAATGAATACCGTCTTTTATGTAACCACTTTGTTTAAATATGGAATGTAATGAATGTTTCATGATCTAATTCTCTAAAACTCTAAACCTGAAAAGATCCTCAATGTGTAAACTTGTAATATCTAAAGATTAAGTAAGGTTTAAGGCTGGGGCCTTATATAATCTCTCACCAATAATGGTGTTGGGTTATATGACATAGGAACGAAGTTATCCCTAGCTGCATGACCATTATCATTCAAATAAAAATGATGATTTACATAAACCATGGTGATATTAAGATATCACGAGGGAGAGATAGCTTGACACCCCCAAGTAGTTTCCCAATAATGTGGATTAAAATCCACAATTTAGGTTTTTCTGATGGCCATACAGAATGCAATGGAAGTATGAGGGAGTGAAATTGGGTAGGTCAGGGTAATCATGTCGGAAAATACATGTAAGGAGCTCCGTGTCACTACTAGAAGTGACAATGATATCCTCATGGTGTGGTAAAAGGATTGAACTAAATCACTGATGGATTTAATGGAGAAAAGGGTAAATGATGAGATTTCTATTTTGTTTAGTGGTGGGGATCTTGTTGACATTCCCATTATGTTATCCCCTTATGTCAATGAGTTTATGGGGATCTGGGCTAATGAAGGTTGAAACATGGGTGGGTGGATTGATGGGGGTGGAAGCCGCACTCTCAGCCATACTCAACAATGGTCTAAGAAAAATGATTCCCGACCATCCTAAATGTAATGGTAGTCACCATTTCACTTGGGTTCTTATAGTATATCGGCCCATAAAACATGATGCTAGACATAAAATCCAAAAATTAACCACTAAATAAATGTATTCTAACTTGGACAATGTCAATTAAGATTTTGTTCCCAAGGAACTCTTATATATGATCCCAAATAAACAAACTCTAATGAACAATGATGTCTAGGAATCACCAGATCAATAGAAGGGTGCACTCTGAAACACAACGAAACCTATCTGTCGTAGGACTTTTCCCATCAAAAACTATTTAATGGTGTGATTGAGGTCTAGATACTGCTGGTGCTAACAATGTAGTATAAATAATGTATGTGGAAGAGGGGCGTGATTATATGGAGATAGGTGGTAGTAACTCATCTAGAGAGGATAATGATTCCACCATGGTTGATGTGGGTGGAGAAGTGGTTGTGGGTGCGGGTATGGAAATCTTGGTAGCAGGGGAAGGTGGCGTCGTAGAAATAGGGTCAATTGCAGTCATGGAGTGCTTAGATGGTGTAGCGTCAATAGTAGGATCTAGTATTCTGGACCCCGTAGCTGCTATGGATGGTGTAGTCATGGATGTGGGAGGGTTAATGGATGGCGACCTGATATGGGGAATCCTATCCCAATTATGTGGTAGGGACACCAAAATATTTACTTTGAAAGGTATTTTTGTCCTTTTTTGTTGGATCTGATGGGGTCTCTCTACATCATTAGAATGTTCCCGCAACATCCCAGTAACTATGCTTTTCTCTTATATGACCTGAATAATAAATAACAAAAAAATGAATGAACACCAAAATAGAAAAAATAAAATGTCAGAATACTCTAAAATTAAATTAATAAGATTTTTGGAACATGAGTTAATGGCTTATAGTGAATTTTTTTTTTCAATCCATGAATTTGGAGACACACGCTGAGTGCATATTTTTTTGGGTCCTAAGTATAACATGGAATGTTAAATAGTACTACATTCCATGTGATAGTAAATAGGTATCTGTAAGTTTATGTGATCAGAAATCCGAATTGTGGAGGTGGTTAAAAAAATAACATATCCTCTTAGTAGTAACCCATTTTTTGTAAGTAAATAGCATACATTTTTTGTAGTTCCATTTAACATAGACTAGCCATTCAATGAAATAGTTCACACTGTTTACTGAACACACATGTCGTGTATAGGGTCATGGGGTGCAAGAATTATGGGATTCAGTACATGTGTTCATTCTTATGGATGGGTAGAGGCACTATACACAAAGAGTATCAAACATACATTCCATGTGATTTTAAAAAGTGAGATGGGAGTTTGTGTGGTCATTTATATAGATAACATGTGGTGTTGTAATTCATACAAAATGTGTACTTTGGGTGTTCATCCAAACCTTCCCTAAATAAAAAATCACCCTAAACATGTAAAACATTGAAAGAATGAGTGTAAAATTATTTACATAGAATGAGGATAGAAATGTAGATGGTTCAGTGGCTTGAATCGTAGTGAAATAAAAAATTTGACGGAGAGTGGCGAGGATCACATATAGTGGAAGGAAATAGGGTGATTAGGGGGGGGGGGGACACAACACATATTGATCCCATTTAGGGTTCTCAACCATTATATCATGGACACACAAAGTGTTTTTCACATTCACACCATGTATCACTATTTTATCAAATATAATTAATAAAAAATAATTAATTTTTAAAACATGGTTATTATTATATATTATTTAAGGATTATTTTCCTAAAAATCAATGAAATAAAAATTTATGAACAAAAATAAACCTATATAAGTTTTTTATCAATGAAATGCATGATGTGTATCTGAAAATACAAAAAATATAACTACAAATCTTAATTATGGTCCTCTAGGTGTGATATGAACTTGTGACTGGCTGATTTGAACATAATCCCTCATCCACTAGAGAGAGGGATATTGTACTTCAAATGAATATAAAATATTAATATTTTAGGTATAGATTCAATTGTACACTAAGAAAATAGAACATCATGACTTGTGGTATTAATTTTCAAAATAATGGGATGACACAAGGAGATTAGCTGAACTCGAAACCATATATTTTGAACCCTAGGCTACATCTATTCCAATCAACCCCTACCGTGCTCATTTTATTTATTATTTTTGATATTGTTATTAATTATTAATGAAAAAAGACATAAATAGGGATTATTGATATACACACTATGTTGTTTTATTTATGTAAAAAGTGGTGGAACTAAACCAATTGGATTGACTTGAACCCACATATTTTGGATATTTGGGTCATGAACTTAATAGCCATTTCAGTCCCACCATGGGTTTTATTTTGGTTTTAAGTATTTTTTGTTACATTGAATATATCAAAAAAACCACTTAAATAAAAAAATGATCAAAAATAATAAATACATTACCAAAAATAGATATTGGAGCCATTCGAATAGGGAGTGAATGAGATATAATCTAATAACCATGCCACCATAAGAGGATTCATTCATGATTATTAACACATTTAATGTGTATATATAAAAAAATTATAATTATAAACACTAATAAAAAAATACATGCCAAGTAAGTAGTAACACATGGTTTGTAATCTATTTTTATTTCTATTTCTACTATGGATGAGTGAAATGGTGGTACACTACATGTTGAACATAATTACACACCTTGTGTTTATGAATATTAGAAAATAAATAATGATGGGAAATAAGAGTATATGTGTTACTCCCAGAATGCACCATTGTTTTAGGTATTTGGCTCGACCTATGTTTAGGTACATAAACATAGAACAATGATAGAAGTGGATTTTATTGTGATAGACACCACATGTGTCATTTTCCCTCGTATTCCAACCAAATATCATGATCTTTATTTAGTTAGAGTGGTTGCTTGAAATTGCTTTGATCTATAGATAGTAGATTCTTAATTTGGAACTTTTCCTCATTTGGATCTCAAACGACCTTTACCTCTTGGGGTTCCAACATTGTAATGATGAAAACCAAAAAAATGAAGGAATATATGAATGCAGGTAAGTGATAAACTATGGGGTTTTAATGAAAAAATTTATCAAATTTATTTTTAACATGATGTGATGAGGTCGCATTTTCGAAATTTGAGTTTTGAATATTATTTTGATATATTTATAGTGAATGACAAGTGGTTACCACATGATAAAAAGTCTTCTCAGTTGAAAATTACAATGAATACACAACCTCACACTAATCATGATTTTCTATATGAATGATTATCTGTAAAATTGTCTCAAATAGAGTTCCATGTCATCCAAACCTTTCAGTTTTGTCTAACTGGTGTGTGGTAAAGTCTTCCATCATCGATATCAATATTTCAGTGTCCCCCGAAGATGGTTCCAAAAAGTAATAGGAGATGTTTTGGTTGGAAAATGTACATGGGTATTCCATGTATTAAGACTCATCATCCATGTATGTGATATATTCCTCTTAGTTTGGATATCAAAGTGTTGGGTCATATTGATAAAAATGTTCCCTATGTGGATTATACCAATACCTATTTGAATTGTGCTCCACATAATTTGAGGTCGAGGGTCTAATGATTTGACTAAAGAAAATAGAATGATAAAATATGAGTAAACCGACCATAGATCAACATGAAATTCCACTTCCATAATTTCACCGAAAAGGGCTCCAATGGTCTAATCAAAATGATCGGAGTAACAAAATCAATCATGATAATTTTACAATTCTCACCAACATATTTATTTATGCACCAAGAATGATATGATTAAATATATAGATCCATGAAGTTTAAAGGTTATTACCCAAAACCTCCAATCATAGAATCTTTTTCTAATATCTATATAGTTTCAGAACCATGTTACCAATTAACTCTAACAAACAGTATATGTTTCCCACAGAGATCCTTTAAATGATAATAATCAACTTCTACTAGTTTCATCTTCATAGATATATCATGTTATATGTTCAGTTTTTACTAATTTAGCTACTGAGTGGGGACATACTAATTCATATTGAGTTGTGAAAAAATAATTTCATTATGTAATGGATACAATTATGGTCATAAATCCATATGGTATTCCATCATTCCATGACATTTTATGACTTAAGATGTACTCATATATAAAGGATTCAACATCCATTATTTCCTGAGTGGTTGATTCCCCAACCACAAAGAGGATTTTATGAACACTAGGTCACTAATAAAAAAACTAAAAAGGATGATGATAGTGATCTATAAATTATTATTTATCCTTTTTCCCGCATAAAAAAACTAATGAATCATTTATGATTATACCTTTTTTCCTAAAGCAATATCAACCCTAGAAAAATTTTAACGACATTTCCTTTTCATAAATTAACATAACAAATATTTTCCATAATAATTAATAAATTATTAAAATAGATGTCTATGGATTGTATTAGTCTAGTTCCTTTGGAATCATGGAATCGAAAGAACTTTTACATATGTGGGATACATTATTTCACACTATGTTGTTCATTACTATAATCCTTCTCAGAAACATCATACATATTTCATATATTCATATCATTGGGAAGGAAATATAAAAATGGATGATCTTAGATGCTTAATAAGGGTAAACAATGGAGAAATGTAAGAATAAAAATTTGAATAAGGTTATTATAATTTGATCCTGTCATTAGAAGATTATACCCAGAATATCAAAGATCATAAAAATTAATCATGGAAATATTATTTACATTTCATAGGACTGGAGTTATATAGTAATCAAGAAATTTATGCATTAAACAATTACATTTGAGTTATACATGGTATTGTAGAAAAAACATAAAAATGTAATATCATTCCCTATAATTCAAAAAACATTACTAGAACATACTAGGGAACTCTATGGGGACTACACCTTCTAGGATGGATATACCACCCTCACCAATGTATGTCAAGTCACTGTAATTGAATAGGATTCCAAATCATCGCATAGTGGATCAGGATTCCCCATCATCCAAAAGTGGATCAGGTCTCCCCATCCTCCATCTTCATGGTGACTACACATACTATTCGGGACCCACCTCTATCCCCAATCAATATCCCTACTTTTTAGGGTGAGGTTTTTTATATCTTCCCATAGTAGATCAAGCCAGTATATTTGATTCCCATCACTATCACATTAGATAAATATATTTACCTAATGAATTGGAGGGGGTATATATAGGTCATATAGACCGCATAATGAAATCATTCATACTTGTTTTGTAAGAAAATAAATCATTCAACATATCCAGAACTATAAAAAGTATGGGTTTCATATATATTATATTATGACCCATGAAATGAAATGGGTTTCATAAAAATATAATAATATCCCTCCCATTGTAAAAATTCATGATTCATTGTCATTTTATTAAAATTATAACCCAAAAAAATAAACAGTCATCATTGGTGTAAACCCAAGGAAATTGAATAGTTTTCCCAAACATATTACCCTTGAAATAGAAATGGGTTTTATAATTTTTATGCATTCAAAAAATAAATCATTCAATGAAATAATATGAATGAAAACCTTAGATCATTTAAATTAAAGGTATGATCAACACTATTTGATATAATTTTTTATGGGAAAAAATTTGGAAAGATCCTTTTGAAAACTAATCTTTTGGAAAATATGTTATCTTTTTTATGAATCTTTAAAAAACATATTGCATTTGGAAAACCATTTAGTTTCAAAATAATTTTGAAACCTAGAAGAAAAATTTGAGATCATTTTTAAAATTTTTTACCTTTAATACTTATTAATAAATATGAAAACATTTTTAAAACCTATTCCATTAATAAAACATTGAAAACATATGAAGGAGCATCAAAACCATTGAAATACATTTCTTTCAAAACATCCTTTTGAAAAACCAAATAATTAAAAATAAAATTGAAAACATATAAAAAAGGATTGAAAAGATTTTAAAACTATTTATTCAAAATCACCTTGATAAAATTTAAGGAAATTATGAAAAAAATTAAACCCATTTAATTGACAACACATTAAAATTATATAATGATACCATGAAAACATTTTGAAAACCATTTCTTTGAAAACACATTGAAAATATAAATATTATTCATTTAAAACCATAAAACAATCTTAAAACTAATTGTTCCCTAAAAATAATGCAAAATGATAATTTTTAAAGAATTTTTTAAAATATGGGTTTTTAAGTTCATGGTATGGGTCACAAGGAATGAAAATTTAGTCAAATGTACCTTTCCAAATTGTTATCCTTTGAAATATAAACTTTATGAAGGTTAAATGTTCAAATGGATATGTAATTAAAAATTAATTTGACAATAAAAATAATACAATATATTTATCATTACAATATTCAACACAATGAAGTAATGAATGTTGTATAAGGTATAAATCTCCCAAAAACAAAATTGTGATTAGAAAACCCCTTACGTTATTTATTCACCTTATTCGTACTCGTAAAAACCTCATATATAATAATGTAAATTTTAATATATATATTTTATGGAATCATGTTCTTATCTATAATACCATATATGGATTTATTATGACATAATATTACCTTCTTATTAACAATTCGAATTTAGGGTTTCAAATCAGGTAATATCCACTCTGTTTTTCACATCTCTCTTACTTTGTTATTTTTCATGTCCTCATAATTATATAATGATTAAAATAATGTAAAACATGAAATAAATTTAATGTATAACATGTATATATATTTATAATAATTTATAGAATAAGAAAATATTAAATTTTATACACTGTTCATTTAGACAGTAGGCCGTGCATATGCATGAATGATGTTTTTTTTATTTATCTTATTAAATGAACAAGATTTGATGAAATATATTTAAATATATATAATATCATTATAATATAATTATAAAAATTTATATATAGAATAATTTCACTATACCCATCCATAATACATTTCATATAGTCTGTGAATATGTCACATCACTTTGAGAAGGCGGTAGTCTACACTTCACCAAAAGAAGTAATTGAAATTACAAAAAATTGAATGCATGACGGTATGTTCCACATAGTAATTAAAGAATTATAAATAAATTTTATATATCATATATATAATATAAAAAAATTATATCATCATATTTAACAATGATTTTTGGTAATGGAAAATAGGAAACATCATTTTATATGGAAGTAGTTCTCTATACAGAAGAACACAATGTTAGTAACACATTTGACAGAACTATGTGTCTTTGAAGATAAAAAAACATACTATAAATCAATTATTAGTATATTTATGATACTAATAATATTATATATTCATTTAATAACAATATTTGGACTAGTTTATAAATTAAATAATGGAATGGAACCTAAGAAACGACGTTTCCTCTTCTTTGGGTAAGTCCATTTTTTCACTAATGGGCTTACTCAGTTGGATTTACGCACAAAATGAGACATAAATTTGGAAAATAGGGATGTTTTTAATTGAAATAGATTGATATCATAAAATAGTAAGTATAATTAGAGGTTTGTGAATGTTAGATAGGTTTTGGACTTTTATAGGGGAGGGAGGTGAGACACTTGGAATATTTGAAAACATGTAAGGTGTACGCACATTTTTAACTACCAAAGACATAAAAAACTATCCAATATATATAATGGAAGGAAAATGGAAAAATAATCTGATAAAATTGGTTTTGAAGAATTAGATATTTCATATTGTCTCTTAATTTTAAGGTTCACTCCCTTATTGATCATGATTTTACATTAATCAGTGTAATTAATATTGATCACATTTACTTGCCTTTGTGGAAGTCAAATAAAGTTTTTATGATTATACTATAAATAATATACTGACTTAAACAATTTATATCCATTTTTGGAAATTCATTTCAAAGAATCATAAAAATTATGATTCATGGTAATCCCGTAGACATGGTGGGGAAAAAGTTTTTTAAATTGATGGTGCTCAAATGTTCATTATGATTTTTTATTTTATTACATGTAAAACCCATTCCAATGAAAAAAATTGGATTAATATATGTATAAAATATATGTTATGATATTAAAAATAACCTAAAAATATTTTAACTATATAAATAAATTAGATGAAAAATATATATGTGAATTAAAATTTATTATTTTTCAAAATATATCAAAATATGTTGTTCCGAGAAAAAATCCCAAAACATTAACCTAAAGATAATTTTGACATTTTGAATTCCGAAATGAATTTTATTTTATAAAATTACATTTATAAATGTTTCTAAAATTTATATTATTATTTTTTACACATGGATATAATAAATATTATTTTTTGAAAATAGTAATTAGAAACATATAATCACACTACCAAAACATTTGCACGACTTATCAGAAAAATATGATTTATCAATAGATGAAAAATATAAATTATATTTAAATATTTTTCATTACTACTCATACTACTATATTTAATGACTACATTATAATTTCCTTATCTAAATATTTAATATAAAAAATAATGTTTCATAGAAACTTGGTGTCGTGTTTAACGTAAGCGATGAATGTGTTTCACGCAACAAAAGATTATCTTGGTGTAGTATTTATAAAATAATTTAATTTGTGATGAATAAAAACATTACATCAATGAAAATTAATTTATTCAAAAAAAATGATCACATTATCTTGGGGTGTTACATTCTACCACATGTAAAATGAATTTTTCCATCAAAATCCATCTTTATGAAATAAAAAAATGAGGATAATTTTGCCTCATCATAACCAGATGTTCTAACATGGCTTCCTATATGTGGTGGTTTATTTCTAATACTTTGAACTTGTGAGATTTCTTGATTCATAGAACATTCGTTGTATGATCAGGAATATCAACTAGTTATTCCTTATATGAATGATCCTTCTCTAGAGGAATAAACTATGAGTATACTATATTTAAATGCTTGTGTATTTACTTCATCTAGAGAGATACATAGAACACATTTTTTAATTGAGAAATATTTATGTGATGATCCAATTTATAGGATACACTTTCGATAAGATAAAGATTTTCAAATGGGGAGATATAACTAGGTATTTGTTTCCCTTTATTTCGAAACCTCATAACCTCTTCCACGAAGATATTAAAAAAAAATTCAAGAACTAAAAATTATATTTCATATGGATGTTTCTCGTTAGAACTTATTTTTCACTTGAGACACTTTGATATGAGGCTTAATGTCTCCAATTACCTTTTTTTTTCTACAGCTTTTTTTGGTACCAAATAGCATTCATTATGAAATATAATCCCTTAATGTTGTAGATATACATTTCATTGCACTGGGGGCTTCATCGGGATGTTTTTGAATTCATGGGTGAATGATATTGTTTTAACAAAAATAAAATAGACGAAGTTATCGATCCCAAACCCCTTTGATATCCAATAAAAAAGTTCTCTAAATAACCTCTAATGTTTGAATACTTATTTCATACTATACATTTACCTAAGGATGATAATCCATTTTAAATTTTTATTCTATATCACGTGTTTGAGAAATTTTTTTCCAGAAAATGTACAAATACTCAGATCCTGATCAGATATAATTAAATGTGGAAGTCTGTGCAACCATACCACTTGCTTGATTTATATATTGGACAGTTGATCCAGATAGATGTCTTCACTGATAGAAATTATGTGTACTAAAATAGTTAGGAGATCAGATACCATAGATAATACATAAAATCCTTTATATGGTTTGTGGAGTATAATGACAAAATCCACAAGTATGTTCTCACATTTTCAATATGGATTGCATAATGGATGAAACAACCTTTTATATTTTTATATTTCTGCCATAACATGTTCTCATACTATGCACCGAGATACAAACTCAATAATATCCCTCTTCCTTCAATCCTGCAAAAAATATTCTTTAACGTATTTATAAATCTTCTTTCATCCTGAAAAAAAAGATAATTGATATTTATAAGATTTCTCCAACATCTCTTCTACACATCCCTTATTAAATGAAAATATAAATGATTTTTAAACATTATCATTTCATCCATACAATGGATATAATTTTTAATGTCTCTAAGCTTTTTATTCATCTCAACATCTTAGTTTTTGTTTCTTTGATCATCACATGGATTGAGGGACGAACATTCGATTGAGAATGATAATATTTTCACCCTACCTTGCAGATTTCATCATATATTATTTTTTAATGAATATATGTTGGATGTTTTTCATTCCTGACCATAGATATTCTAAAAATATCCACTAATCTCAGAGAATCATCCACCATATAAACTTTCCCATAGTGGTAATTAAATGATAAATTTCACTCATCTATCAGATCCAACCACCATATATGGTTCATTATCAACTACATCAATGTGAATATACATTCCATACATTAATAATCGTTATACACATCAATATATTATTCTAAAAGTTAATTCCTCCTAATCATTAATGATAAAAATACTAGTGCTAACTCTTAATCATGTGTAGGGTAATTTTTAATTTTATTCTTCAACTATCATGAGGAATAAGTGATAACAAATATTGTTTTCTCTAATATCATATCCATATCTATTATATTATTCATCACTATAAATTAAAAATTGTTTTCCACTACATGGTAATGTATGAACCGATGCACTAACTATCCTTCTATTATGTTCCCTAAAAGTTTTCACACATTCATATTTCAAGTGTAATTTGGAACCCTTTGGAGATTACATGTTGTAAGGACTGGATATCCTTGGGAAATTATCAACAAACCATCGATAAAATATAGATAAACCATGAACACTACTGATCTCAGTCACCATGGATGGAATAGGCCACCATTTTATATCCTCTGTCTTTTATGTATCAACTACTATACAGTCTATTGAGATTATGTTACCAAAAAATGAACTTTTTATCATAAAAATGCACACATTGTAAAATTTTCATTCAATTTATCATTCTTTATGATATTGGGTATAATTATCTTTCTGTCTTATTTTTCATCCATTATATTTTAATCTATAATAATATCATCTATAAAAAATACTAGAAACTAATCCTGGTAATATCTATAGAATATTTTCATAAAATAGATTATTATTTAAGGGAAATTAGTAAGACCAAATGAATCACTATATAATTATAGTTTTCATATCATGTTCATAATGTATTCTTGGATATATCCAATTTCAAAAATCTCAATTAATGATATCCATAATGTTGTTCAGTCTTGTAAAACTATTATGCTCCACACAGTATGTTGAGAAAGTCCCATGTACAAGGAAGATGACACTTTTTATTGATTGTGGTCATGTACAACTCCCAATAATTAATGTTGAGGCATATTTATATATCATTATTTTTAAAAAATATTTATAAGTGCACCAAAAAGTTACACACATAGATGAATGAATCCCTTAACAATGTTTTATTAGGGTATCTTCTTCAAACTAGGAATCTCAATTGGGGAACTTCTATTGGGAGTAATTGAAATTAGTGTGGAAGTAGTTATAAGTTCTATCAAGAACTAAATAACAATTTTCTATTGATGTCTAGAAAAATATTCCAATAATGCATTACAAAATTCCAAAAAAAGTAGTTATATTGTTGATGCCGATTTTCTAAGAATCAATTGAGATAAACACTCATTCAAAATCTGAATTAAGACCCTTATAGTGGATATTATATCTATCAGATGTTCATAATTATAATCAAATTTATAGATGATAATATATTGAGTTGAAATATCAAATGAACATTCCCATCATCAATAATTGATGTGGTAATTTTTCTATAAAATCAAATCTATTCCTAACATTACCTAAAATTCAACAAGGGGAATAATGTAACGATTTTCAGGAGGCACGTTCAGAAAAATGTCCAATGAAGAGGAGTCATATACCTGATATGAAATCATCATACCATTAGGGGCTACACTAATAAAATAAAATATAATATTGTGTGTGTAATATTAATATGCTTATTGAATTATGTATATATGAAATATTGGGTATATCCGTAATCAAATATGAAATTAATAGTTCTTCAATTACTGTTCGGTGTACCTTTCACCAATTCGTTATCCCCCCATAAAAATTATTGATCTCTTGAGACTTCCCCCTATCCATTAGATTAATAGTTTGAAAATATTGATCATCGTCACAAACCCATGGGGTTGTGTAATAATGAACCTAATGTTATCCCTCCTTAAACATAAATAACAGAATTGTGGGAGGTTTTGTCTATGTATATTTTCTTCTATTAACATCACTTCCATATTTCTTCCCCTTAAACTGGTGGTAGTGAATTTTTATATTTCCTTCCCTTAATCACATTAAATAATTATTAGATTATATATAAGGAAATTATGTCCATTATTCCTTATACACATTGGGCATACAAGTATGTATCATCATTTTATTTTCATGGTTTTTTGGTATTCTGTTGAACCTCATCAATGTTTTTTAATTAAAAATGTGATATTAATATGTAAATCCATCTTCCATTTTAACATTGATTTCACATCACACAATATATTAATTGATACTAATGTCCCTTATGTCCACCTCCATTATGTGAGTTGGTTTGACAGCAATTAACAAACTATAAGATATACATTTGGGTTGATTGTTAACTCTAAAAGAATTCCTCGTGAGTCTTATGAATTTATCCTTGTTTGTACAAACAAAATCATCATCATTTTTATTCAAATCAAGGAACACCTTTCTATATTCTTTCAAATAACATGTGTCAGTTACTTATTGAAGAATAAGTTATTGAACTCATCCCAATCCATGGAATTAATTTCATAATGATTCCCCATATACTTGTTTAGATTCCACCACTGGAATGATTGTCCATATAATTGATAATCAACCAAAATTAAATTATAATGATATGAATACAAGATAATGAATAATATATTTTAATTTGTTCTTATCTCATTTTCAATAACATGTGGATCCAAGGACCTAATGGAAGAAGGTGGACACTGCCTCATGAAGGACTAAATAGAAATGTTTCTCTACTTTCCTCGTTTGGATGCTCAAAATGATACATATCATGAGAATGATGTTTGAGAAAAGAAATGTGGTCTTTCATTCAAGATAATATATAATTAAGATACCTAGGAAAAAAATCATATCATCTTCTATCACAATCATATTTAATGTGGTTCTTTTAGGTTCCATCGATTGATTAATTCTAATAATAATAGAGTATTAAATAGTTTTCACCTTGAAGAATCATGTGATCCTGAAAAACCTCATACCACCTATATAAATTATGACACCATAATTAAACTATGACAGCATTGGTTTATCCTAAGTTATCCATTTCCATCATATTTTTAAATCCTTCATAGTAACTCGTAATGATTTTTTGATTTCTCAAATCTTATCCCCAAAGAGTGTCAAACCAGGTGCATGACAATAACATTGTTATATACTAGGATACACTCTATTTAGGCTAGACACACCATACCAAAGTTGTTACTCCATGGTAAATATGTTCTATAAACATGTCCAATTTTTGTATCCAAATAGGGATGTATTTCAATGAAATATCTTGTTCTATACCTTAAAAAATTCCAATACATTTCACTATATGTTTTCAAATACTAATACTTATATTTATACATCTACTTAGAGTTATCACCAATTTAATGTCAACACAATATCAAAAGTAAATTCGAAATTTTTCTCTGATACTAACTACAAATATAAAATATTTTCATTCATAAACATAACATCGCTTTTGATGAATATGTAATACATTACAAAAAATAGACACCTAATGACTGTACTAGTCTACTATATTTGGAAAAACATAAATATAAACACCAGTAAATAGTTTTGGTACATTATATCCCATTTGGATATTCATGTCTCATACCCCTCTTAGTCATGTCGTACATAATTCATACCATAATATCCAAGTGAATAAAACATAAAAGGGGTGAGCATAATTGATCTATTAGGAAAATAAAGGGATATATGTAAGAATAATAAGTATAATAAAGGTATGTGAATGATATCATGAATCTATAATATCATATCATACCTATCAATGATCAGAAACATAAATATTTTAATAAAGGATAAATTGTTAGTAAAACATAATTCATAATGTATTAAATAACGCGATCAATAAAATCAGATCATAGGAAAAAAATGGAGTTCTGGACTTTAAATAAACATTTAATATCATTTAATATTAGTATATACACACCTATCATGTTAATCATGTCACTTCATGGGGTCTACACATATATGTAATGACACACCACAATCCCCAGTCAGAATCATTCGCCTGTGAGGGATCGTGTTTTCGCATAATCCCATAGTGAAATGTGTTTACCAATCTTACCATATAATAATGGGTTTCACAACCGTCCCATAGATGATCGGGGTTACACGTATTCTATATTCATGGTGATAAAACCTTCTATGTGGGAGACACCCTTATCCCCAATCATTGAAATTTCCTTCAAAGGGATCACATTTCTCTATCTCCATGTTTTTAATCATGACTATAGACTTGATTCATATCATTATCTCATTTTTATACATTTTTAACCAATGAATTTGGTGAAGATATATGTCCCACCAATGTGATAATAAAATTATTCATACATGTTTCATTATATAACAAATAATGCATCGTATAATGAACTATAATTTTTTTTTAATTCATAATCCTCCGATAATATACCATGAAATGAAATGGGGGTCATAATCATGAAATCTTATCTCAACCAATTAAAAAAATAGATTTCATAATAGTTTCATTAAATCATAACCCATATAACATTGTAGGTTTCATTAGTATAAAACTTATTGGAGATGATGATGTATGTAAATATATAATCTGACAAAGAGAAATGAATTTTATAATAATAATTCCATAAAAACATAAACTATTTAAATAAATATTACAAATGGATACATTGGATGATTTCCCATAAAGGCATTAGTAACACCAATTTATGTCACGTAAAATGGTAAATAATTTAGAAATATATGATGAGAAATTTTCATGATGAAAATATCATTTCTACTTTAGAAACATGATTTTAATCGATACAATTTTTGAACACAATTTTCATTAAAAATATTTTATAAAACAAGGAAGGCATGAAATCATTTTGAAAATTTTTCCCTTAATCAATTATACAATAATTTGGAAAATGATTTGAAATTCCTTTCCATTAAAAATAATTTAATATATTATAAGAGATGCATTGAAATAAATGAAATCCAATTCTTTGAAAACAATCTTCTGAAAATCTATTTCATTTAAAATAAACATGAAAATGTATAATGAAGTTTTGAAAATGATTTGAAAATTATGTCATTTAAAACACCATGGAAATTTATAAACAGATATTAAAAACAATTTTTAAATCATTTCATTGTAAACAATTTGAAAACTTCTAGATAAATTCTAAAAATGTTTTAAAAACCATTTCATTAGAAGCACATTGAAAAATTATAAATGATTATTTGAAAACCAAAAAATATTTTTAAAAACACTTTTTACCAGATAATGAAATAGAAAGATCATTTCTGAAAACAATTTTGAAAATATTGTTTTTGTTGTTCAAGGCATGATTCTAAATAATGGAAAATAGAGAAAAAACTGCATTACCGATTTGGTATCTATTGAAATAAAACCCCAATGAAAGATATATCATCAAATTGATATTTAAATACCCATAAATTGGATGAAAAAATTAAAATAATATATTCATGGGATGTGTATAATTAACATAAATTAATGTTTTGGTGAATGAGGTGCAAATCTCATAGAAATAAAGTGAGAGTAGAAATCCCATAAACCTATGTCTTAAATCTCTTCATACCCATAAAAAATCATATATAATATACATAAGTTTATTAAATAACATTAAAATAAATATATTATTATATATAATAGCATAAATTTTTTTATTATGACTTCATATTAACATTTTATTAATGATTCCATGTTAATGTTTTTCTTCAGTTAATATCTGCTTTGTTTTCCGCATGTGTCATAATATTATATATTCTATGTAATAATACTTATATTGTGATGTCAAAAATGTAAAAAATAAAATAAATATAAATTATATTAATTATATATTTATAATGATATAGGAAACATAGTTATAATAAATGAAATACGTCGTTCATGGAAGCATCAGATCGTACATAGTCATTAACATTTTTTCTATTTGTTGTCCTATAAAAAGATAGTAAATAAATTAAATATATGTTTTTATATATATTATATCATTATATTATAAAAATTATATATTATATATCATATAAATTCCATAAAATTGTCCTTAATAAATTTCATATCGTGTTTTATCGAATCACATCCCTTTGAGGACGTCGTAGTCCCCATTTTCCCAAATGAAATTATTATATTTACACAAAGTTAAAGGAATGAAGGTTTGTGTCATATAATTATTAAAGAAGAATAAATAAATAATATATATCATATAAATAATATAATGATATATTGAATATCATAATACCCAATAATGAATTTTGGTAAAGGGAAAAAGAAAACTACATCATTTAATGAGGCAATAGTTCGTCACACTCAAGAACAATATATTCAATTCTCATTAGATGGATGTATATGTAATTTTAGGTCAAACAATTATGAATTAAAAAATTAGTATATTTATTATACTGAGTATTCTATCTGTTAATTTATTAATAAGAATTTCGGTAGTGGAGAAATAAAACAATGGGAAGGAGCTTCAGGAAGGCATCTAACTCTAATTTGGGTTACTCGTTTTGGTTTGCACCAAAATGGATTCGGAGGATGGATTTATTCCCAGAAGGGAGAATTAAAGGAATAATGTATGGATTTTTGATCTTAATGAGTATGATATTGTATAAACATCACATTTTCTAGAGGTTTTAAGAAAGGGGAGAGGTGGTGTCTTTTATAGGGGATGGTGGGGACATAGTGAGCATTTTTTAAAACATGTTTGGTGTGCCCACATTATTACTCTACATTAGTCATCATGAAACAAGAAAATTTCAGTAAAATAAGGTCAATATAAATATACATGTCTATATAATGTTTATTAGTAATATGGATTGGTGATTTTGGACCTTAAGATTGTGCTTTAGTCTGTTGTTTCGCTTAATTTTACCTTAATCAATCTAATTAATCTTACTAACATTAAAAAATATATATGGTAAAAACTAATTATATCTTATTAGTATATAAATATTATATTTATTAAAACCTTGTATTTCAAATGTCAACATTTTAATTATAGATTTGGACAAATAATATTTAATGTTAATCCCACATATGTGGCAAGAAAGCAGGTTATAATAGAGAGAATGTTCAAATGGTCATTAAGATTTCGAAACTAAATTAAATATATAAATTATTTCAATAAACTAAATTGTAATATTATATATAATATTTATCTATTTTTATTTTTTTTCATAAATAAAATATGATTTATCAATATAAATAAAATAGACAAAAAATATGTTCTGAATTAAAATTTAATATTTTTCTATATCCATTCAAAAATACTGTTTAAAAAAATCCCAAAAATTCACAGTATGATAATTTTTAAAATTTTTATTTAAACATGATGTTTATTTTATAAAATTAAATTTCTAAGAATTTATTAAATTAATTTTATTAGACTTTATAGAAGGATATAAAAAAAGATCCTTGATGATAATACATTTTTAGACATATAAAGACATTCCTAAAACAATATTATTTCTTGTTAAGAATAACATTTATCTATATAAAACCATTTAAAATAATATCTAAAAAATATTAATTACAACTCATATTACTATGATTAATTTCCATGTTATAACTATCTCTTTCAAATAAATATAATAATAAAATGATTTTTCATAGAAACATGGTGTTGCGTGTTACGCAATCCATGTCTGTGATTCATGTAATAAAATTTTATATTGGTTTATATTATAAATATTTATTTATGTAGAGTATAGTGGAGAACATTAAAATAAAAAATAAAAAATTATTTTAAAAAATATGTTCTATGAAAAACATGTTTTTTCTATCACAACCAGTCCCCTAATGCTAGTTTCATGACTACCCAAATCCCACCTTCCATAGGCTAAGGGCTTGTGACTAGAAATGGAATGAAATATCTGAAAAATAAGATAAATTTATTTTTAAACTATAAACACACAAACAAGTAAATAGTCCACAATGTAAAACCGAAATGAATGAATGTAATAATATCACAACATCATACCACCACTGAGAGTGAACGGTGTATGCTGAAAGTAAAGAGTCTAGAATACAAGCCCAACTGAAAGGAAAGTATATAAAAAGATGTAAATAACAACTCAATAATAATATTAATAAAATTTTATATATTCAATTTCTTATCATATATATCTATCACATATAATTATTAAAATATATTATATATTTCACAAACACATCCCACTATTAAAAAATGTTTGTGGTATTTTGAGTCGAGGTACACAATTTTTTTATTTAATGAAATTTCAGTAAATTTATTGATAATTATCTTCCACTTGTATACTATTCATAATCAATATATAATTAAACACTTTATTATAGCCCATGTAAATGAAACATAACAACATGTGGGCCCAAATTCTCAATACTGTTAAACATGGGGGATATAATTTTCTGATCATATGAATGAATAAGATAAGAAAAAGTGTAATAGATGATGAAACTATATTAAAAATATCATAAATAACCTATTATATATTGTAAAAAAAATTCATCACATAATGAAATACCATTCCAAAATACAAGATTCATAAGAGTGTGATATCGTTATAATTCATGAACCATATTATCACATAACATTGGTGTGGAACTAAAATTGGTAATAAAACTACATCATTAGTAATGTATAACTACAAAAACCATTAGAACTTTTTGATGTGGCCTCATAACCTATATCACATTGTGTATTTACCCACATTAACTTGTTTCTCAATGTTATTAGGCGAGACATGAAGATTTAACCAATTAAATGGAGGGATATATTAGTACCACATGTCACAAAATGGAAATCATAGATATGCCTACTTCATGTCCATACATTATTCATTATATCATATCCTAATAATATAAATGATAATCATGAAACATTCATCACATTATAACCCTTGAAATTGAATCTATTTCATAAAAAAATTCATCATTATATAAATCGTTGAAATGAAACGAGTTTAAAAAATATATTATGATCATAAAAATAAACCATATAAAATTGAACAATGATGGAATAATTGTATAATATTACCATTAATGAATAAGTAACATAAAAATTTATCAACATATAAGGAAAATTATTTTAAAATGAATATCATTAAGAACATGTGTTGACGAAAATAACCTTTATTTGAAAATCCTAATTTTAAATAGATAAATTCATAAAAAAATATTTATAAAATTTTGTTTGAAAATAACATAGGTAAATTATAATTAAATATTAATGGAATTAATTTTTAATATAGAAGGAAATTCTATTAATTTCCTTCAAGTTAAATAAAATATTCCTTTATCATTTTCTGTAACATCAAAATGGACCTTTTATATAAGAAAACATGACTGTTTCATTTAAAAAAAATTATAATCATTAAAACATGGGAGAATTTATCTTTAATAATTCAATTTTGTAATGGTAAAAAATTTAAATATATTTTGGAAACATGGTTTTAGATTAAAAAGTGTTTTCCACCAAAGAGATAAATAACGATTATTTTTCATAAGACCATTAGGTTATTATATTTAAGAATTTAATATTGGAAAATGAAATAATAACATAAATTTACATTAAATAATAATATTATAATAAAATAAAGGATTCTATTTAGATAAAGATAATAATATTTTATCATCATATTAATTTACATAAAAATATAAATAAATGATGTGATTTTATCTAAAACACTTACCACCATTATGACACAAAATCATATGACTGATGAATGAATACAAAATTTAAAATTAAAATATAATGAGAATAAATAAAATAATAATATTTCATTTCAATGGGGATTTATTTATTCCACATTTAAAAGGTATATAATTGACAGAATGTATACCACAAAGAAGACATATTGTCACAAAAATCTTATACATTAAGTCTCAACATCATTCTCGCATGTTTAAACATCATATAGAAGAAATATATTTTTACTATAAAACACTGAAATAAAAAAAACATTATATATCATACCATATATTTTCTATTTGTGACCATTCATTACATTTTTATTAATAATTCCCTATTAAAATCACATTACATGTAGTAACATCATTGTTTTCCAATATGTTTTGGAATATTAATTTTGATAGACATGAATATATCTTAGTTATGACATCTCAATTACATTATAAATGAATTAAATATCATATATATTTAGTATATATGTATTTATATTAACCCATACATGATAGAGATACAAAATTAAATCCACTTTTCTTGGAGATAGTAGGCCATACGTACACAAAAACATTCGTTCCCTTTTCACAGAGAAATGAATAAAATGAGTGTAAATATGAAATAAAAATTATTTGTTCCATATAATTTCATAGATATATATATATTCAAAAAAAATAGTTTATGTAATATTTATTAACTTCTTTGTAATGTGTAAGTGAAAAAAATTAGATCCTTTTATGAGGTGGTAGTCTGGCGTACACAAAAGTGTTGTTTTCATATTTCCTCATAATGGATAGTAAGAAGTTATATGTGATATTATAACTCCTTAATTATAATTGATTCAGTAATATAATATTCACAAATAAAATTAATTATTATATCACTCTGTGAGAAGTGGTAATGGATAACAAATAACATCGGTTTTCAATGTGGTATCATATCGTATACACATTAGAATGTTTCATTTCCTATTATATGGAAGCGGATATGGATATAGGTTATGAATCAAACATAAAAACATATGAGTATATGGTATACATTTTTGATATTTATTAGTATTATTAAAACAAATAAGGTGGTAAGAGAAGAAATAATAATAATGTGTTTGGTGAAGGAAACTACCTTTTCTTAGAAATCCCCAATTTAGTATCTAATTAAAGAGCCTAGGATTATCCATTTGTGTTTTAAATAAGATCCTCAAAATGAATTCTATTTATGGTAATGGATTTATATTCTTTTTTTAAATGAATTATGTGGTGAAATGAGATATGGGAAATAGGTGACCATATACAACTAATGAGTGGAATTTTTAAAAATACCAATAAATACTTAGAAATGGGAAATGAACCTCACCCAAATTTCCTCTAAAATTTAAATCAATGCATTAGAAGTTAGGTTAGAGACACAAAATCACAACATAAAAAAATTTAAACATGTTGTACCTTAACATATAACCTTTTTTGCGTTTACTATTTTATTATTTTTATACTGTAACTAGTTTCATAACTGAGATATTTTATCATGTAAAACTACTGTTAAATGATACTAATTACATATTTTGGAACTAATTGATTTTAATATGAAATAAAATTTATAAAATAAAATTATTAATTATGTGTTAAATTAATTTTTACATGAGCACATGTGACGTGGAAAACTCCAGTTACCCTTTACCATAGTAATGAAGTTTTTACTATTTAGGGGTAAATATAAATATTATAAAAGGGAAATTGGTGATGAATAGAATATTATTGTTATTTTAAAAATTATAAAAATAAATTGCATTATTATATGATTTCTTGTCATTTTACATCTTTTAATAAAATATTATTTATTATAAAAAACAATACATTAAATTTTGAATAATATTTATTATATTTGACGTAAAAAATTTCCTGAAAATGGGTGACTTGGAATATATTATTTTAACACATATTTATGATTATATATTTATTTATGAAAAGTAGTTAATGTAAAAATTACATAATGTGATATTAATCATTATATTTTTAATATCATTTATTTTATTTTTATACAAATTAAATTATAACTGTGTAAAAATTGTGTATCCATTTAACGTAACTATAGAATATATATTAAAAATAAATTACCATTATATAGTTAATATTATTATTTCTCTTAATTAACTTAAATATTAACAATTATATATCTTTTTCATTATGGCAACATATAATTTACATGTAAAAGTAAGTGAGAAACATTTTGTCTATTTATTTAATTAAATTATCACATTGGTCACATTCTTCAAAATATTTCCCGAAGTAATAAAGAAATATACCATAATCTAATGGCCTAAATATTGAAATTAAATAGTAATTTTACAAGAATTTATTTCATTCTAACACTTATCAATTTATTTTACCCCATAATAAACCTATTTTTATCCTAACCACAATAATTTTTTATGTTATTTAATATTCATTACGAATAAAATTAATTTGACCAAATTATATAATATAATTTATTGTTATTCAAAATATAGAATAAAATTTCCAAAAATGCAGTCATGATGTGGGGAAATTTAAATTAAAAATTAAAAATGAAAATGCGATGAACGTTTTTCCCTATGTGAAAATTTTATTATATATATACTTTTAATATAAAAATTCAAAATAAAATTGGACCTGATGACATAAATTTAATAAATAAATATTTTATTGAAATTAAATATAATGTTAAATTAGTTTATAAAATATAGTAGATTTTAAATACATTAAATGATATTGTGGTTGTAAATAAATATTAAATTTGTTATCTATTCAAGAGAAAATTTATTCATTATAAAAAAACTTAAAAGAATATCTGAGATAATTTTTACACGATGAATCAAAAAAAAATTCATTTTTTTAAAATAAATTTTATATAAGTTGCATTTTTTCGGGTCAAAAAAAATAAATAATCATTTCTTAAGAAAATTTATCATTAAAACATTTCATATTTTACGAAAAATTTAGTTTATAATTATAAATGTATTTTCTTTATATAAAACCATTATAATTAATATTTAAAATAATAAAATCCTATTTATAATATAAATAATAACACATAATTTATAATGGATATTTTTTAATAACATTATTATTGATATGCTACAGTTCATTGAAACTCAATGATACAAGTTTTTACAATAATTTGATGAAATTAAATTGTCTTGAGAATATTTTCTTCATAAAATATCATTTTGTTATATTCTAAACCAATTAAATAAATTTTAACTATCTAATTTGAGATTGATCTCAATAATTAAGGTCTAGATATTAGAAAAATATTTTATGGGAACCCCACATTATAAAACTGGACAACATAAAGTCATATTTAAAATATGGAAATTAATTAATGTAGATTCTCATGTATCTATATTCCTAGAATAGAAAAAAAATTATGGTATGTAAAAATAAGAAAATGGTAGGGAAATCTATTCTCAATCGAAAAATAGTGAGATTTAGAGAACATGGTTAACATAATAATCACAACAACAATGATATGAATATTTTATGAGTTAAAATAATCTTGATTCAGTAGAAATGAAACTAAAAAGAAAAAAATCACTTAAGAGCCTTTTTTTTGAATTTTTATGAAATTTTTACTACCATGATAGAGAACATAAGAAAATATACCTACATTATTTTATTATATAATTTATTAAATAATATCATCATTTAGTACTGATTTGATCGTTTTCAATGAAATATTTTACACAAAGAAATAAATTTGATTTATTCATGCCTAAATCACTAATGGAACATAATATCAACAATTAAATAATAATTAACTACTGATATAAGCATTTATCGTCAAAACAAAAGTATATTAGGATTTTTAAAATAAGGATAAATCATTATGTGATGAAATAATACAATATTCCATGAAACGTCATGCAATGATCATCATAAAACACTTAAAAATGATTAACCTTAAGAATCACATAAAATTTGAAAATTTGAAAATATATTCACCCAATATCCATAATCAACATAACATTAGTCCTCAAAATTTCCTAATGTATCTATTAATGTCAATAAACCAAATATTTGAATAATGTGGTCATTAATTATACAAAATCATGGTAATAATCAGAATTAAAATATAACCTTTATGAAATATTACATGCTTAATTAAATAAAATCATTGATTAATGAATAATTTCTATACATTTAAAATTTATATAAACTCCATCAGCTATAACATAAACTAATTTTTCACCAAATAATTATTCTATTAAACGGTATTAAATGTTTTAAATTTGATATTATCTACAACCATCATCTATATTTCACTAAATCATTATCCCATCATCAGTAATAGATTAATGGATATATTTACCTTGTTATATTTTTATTAAATATATTCATTCCATTAATTCACCTTCTCAACTCATCAATATTATTCAAAACATTTATTCAAATCCATAGTGTAAATATTTTATAAAAAATTATTATATATATATTTATTCGCATATCACAATTTTTGATTTAAAATATAAAAAAACTTTTGTAATCCATCATCATACATTAAACATTTATTATGATTTATCACAATACTATTTGATATCGATTTCGATTCATGTGTTTTTACTGATGTCCTCATCATCCCCAACTAAAACAATTACTTTTACTACCTTGATAATCATCCTATGGAAATTACACCATAGTATGTAGATTTTTATAATTCCCATGCATTCCACATTTATAGTATTGAAGAATATATGATTCCTTATAAAAACCATTTTTCTGATCTATTTTGGATAACTAAAATATCATTTTTTATTACCAATTACATATTCTATTCCAATCATATCAAAAAAAATCAATTTATCCTTCATTTATGATATTCCATTTATTTAATCATCCCACATTCATGATGAAGAGTAATAAAAATATTTTTTTCTCTGCAGTATACACAACTAGATATCTCAATGATCTCTATCATTATTTTTTGTGGAGTTTCATATGTATTGTTCCAAGTTCATATTTGTAATAAAATATTACGATCACTGATTACTAATGATTAAAATACCTTTAAAACTATTTACCATTTCATTTGAATCTCATTAACCCCATCCCATTACTTTTAACATTTACCAATTTTCTTCCAGATCCCACAATTGACTAAATTTGAAATCATACTAGAAAGAATAGTAATCATTCCAAGAAAACAAATAAAATTGGAATTTTTTTTGGATTTATCAATTATGAAAATATCTTTTTAATCTATGAAACATGTGTTATATAAATTTTCATCCATAATTATCATTGATTCAAATAGATAAATATTTTTATATAGAAATTTTTAATTAACGAAAGAATATATATAGAAAGTGAAAAACAAGGTGCATAGAAATGTTAGTTTTCATGTACCATATAATAATAAATTAATTATTAATTCACCATTTTAATTGTTATTCAATAAATACTTATTTTAAAGAAGTACATACACATTCACTCTACAAAAATGGTTGTATTTCTTGGTAAAAAACTTAATATATTCATTAAAATAACTCTAGGAAACTATACATTAAATACTATTATCCTACGGGTTCTCACATTTGTCTTGAATTACTAGTTTGTAATGGGTAACATTAAAATGATTTATTACAACTATTAAGAACCAGGAATTTTATTCATAATTATCACAAGTTTTTAAGTCAATATTAAATAAATTTTATATAAAATCTCCCAAGGATGATAATGTTTTACTGTATTTCGATACTAGGTTAAAAATATTATGTATTTATGAATGAAACAAATCATATAACAATAGGATCATTCCCATTATAACCATTTATAAAAATAACTTATATATAAAATTCATCATAACATGGGATAATAAATCATATTAAAGGGTGATCTCTTATGTAGATTAAGGGTAACCTTATGAGATATCAATATATAATCATATGAAGAAATAAAATAATCATATTATTATGTGATAATGAATATTAATTTCAAATTATATATCCTACATATCACATATCATTTGATTAAGAAATGAAATACAGAATTATCATTACAACAGACATTATTTAAAATAGTGTGAATACCCATAATTCACGAAGCTTGTGCCCATGTTATAAAACACTGGAACACATATTGGTATAAAAACCATTTTAATTTGTCTGGTTAGCTACCAATACCATCAAATATAGGGGGTCATGCCCCGTCACTTATTCCACATTATTGAATAATCCTTTAAGTATATTTCCTTTTATGGGTAGATTTTATAATTTAGTTTCCCAATTTGATTATATCTCATCAATAATTTTTAATTATTATCTCATTAGATATAATGCATTACAATGTTAGTTGGAGGGATATATAGGTACCATTATTAAAAAAATTTGTAATAATACATATGTGTTTTAGATGAACATAAAACATCTATAATGATAGAAAACTTGAAAATAATTGTTCTTTATCAAACATTCTTCACATTAGGAACCCCTGAAAAATTGGATTCATAAAACATTCTATCATAGAATAGCCCATGAAAAAGAAAATTGTTTACTAAAAATTAAGTTATTATAAAAATATACCATTTAAAAAATTAATAATTATGTTATCATTGGATCATATCTCCAATAATTACTATGTAACATCTAATTATGTCCTCCTTGATGGAAAATGGCATTTAATGAAAAATCACTTAAAAATATTTCTTCAGTAATATAATTAAATTATAAGTGGTAATTTAAAATAAAAATAATAATAACATATTGGATAAATAGCCTTCATTGAAAATAAAAATGATAATTAATAATGTGACATTCAATAAAACATGGACATAAGAAAAAAAGTGTTTTTGACATAATAGATAAATAAAGTTCATTTTATAAAAAACGTACTATGTACTATTTATTACATTAAGGGATAAAATTAAAATTAAAATAAGTATTCTCTATAAATTAAAATATTTTAACAAAATAATTTTTTTTAAATTAATCATACTATTTCATCATTAGAATCATAAACATAATTAGCCACAATAAATTATGTGATTATATAAAAAAACAATTACCACAATGGTTTCTTGTAATCATAAGATTGATGAATGATTAAAATTAGTTGAATCATAAAATATCTTGAAAATAAATAAATGAATGATATTAAATTTTAATTTTCGCGTATATAAACATCATAAAATAAAGTGATTTCATAATATTACATTTGTCCCAAAGAAGACAATTTCAGAAAAAATACCTTACCATAAGACTCAACTTCAGTGATACACATTAGAACATCATATATTATAATTATATGTTTTAATTGATTTATTATATAAAATAAATAATATATATCCTATAATATATGATTTACATATTCCTTTTTTACCATTATATTAACAAATCGTTATTAAAATCATGTTTTTGGTAATAACAAATTTATTTTTTGTGAATGTTCTGATTTTTTTCTTCATTAATTATATATTTATCATTGATAAATAATTTAAAAAAAATTAACCATGGGACAAATATCATATATCTTAATTATTTATATATTTATTGAAATCTATAAATGATAGAGATAGAAAATGAAATACATCGTTAATGGAGATGGTTGGTCCTACGTAGGAAAGAATGTTGTTCTCATTTTATCAGTGGATGGAATGAAGGGAATGTAAAAAATAAATCACCATTAGATATTAATTATGATGATATATATATATTAAATATATTTATTAAAGAAATTGTTTTACCTTCCATGTAAATTGTATACGTAAAAAATCACATCGCTTCAGACGGTGGCAGTCCTCCATTTACAGGAGGCATGTTTCCTTACGCCCATGGAATTAAAACTAAGATTATATATGAGATATTAAAATTATAAATTAATAATATTATCAGAAATATATTATTTAAACATTTAATTCAATAATATATATGCATATTATTGAGTGGTGTTTAAGGAAAATGAATTACATCAAATTGGGATGAAGTAGTCTTTCATATACATGTTTGACATCTTCATTGAAAATTTTATGATAGAGTAGAAGGATATTGGTTATTCCTTTAAAATTAACATATTAGTATAAATTTCATACTCCTATTCTTATATTTTAATAATTGGTAAATTAATTACGGTTGTAAGATAATATGTAAAAAAAAGCGTTTTGTGAACTCAATTTAATTATCTCTCAATAAGACCTTCTAGATTTCAAATAATATACTATATTGTTGGACTTTTTGGATTCAAATTTTTTATATAACATGTATTAAGATAATCAAGAGGTATTTTGGTGGGGTTTGATTGAGATAAATTGTGTAGGGAATATAATGAAGAAAGGGGAAGATGTGGCCTTTTATAATGATAGAGGTGTTTATTTTTCGTAAATAAACCTAATTACATAATAAGGGAAATTAAAATTCTTCTCAATTGACATAGAAATTGATAATTATATAATTAGATATAATACATGATCATGACACACTTTAACTTACCAAAAACCACATGTTTTAAACAAGTTGTTCCATAACATCTATATGCCCTTTTCAGTATGGTAACAAGAATTTTTAAAAATTATTTTATCAATAAAATTTAAAAATAACAATTCATAATTAGATTATATTTACACAGTTGTACTAAATAATATCTAAAATTTAAACCAATAACTGAAATATTTTAATGATCATGTACGTAGTTTTAGGAAATGACCTCATATACTTCGAAGATAATTTTTTTGAAAAAAGGATATTTATTTATTTTTGTGAAGGAATAATAAAATCAATATTTCCCATATTGAGATAAATTATTTAAAAAAAATTAACACCGTTTTTGTAATCAACATGTCAAAATTTGATTATGGTAATTTTTTCAGTATTTTTTTAGATTATAAAAATAAGAACCGAAATGTATATTAATAATATCTCATCCACTATTTTCATACTTGGGAAAAATTAATTTATTAATTATTCTATATTATATATTATTCTATACAAACATGGGGGAATTGAAAGACATGTTTAAATATGTTGATTAGTAGAATTATTGACATAAATCATTTTAATATTAACTATATAGTGATTTGAAAACTTCTATGTAACCATCGATAATTTAAATATATTATTTGATAAACACATCAAAATTAATATTATAATGATTTCATAAATATTATTTGTGGTTAATGTTTAATTATGATAGTTTATAAATATCAATTTTTTACTTCATTTTATTTAGGTGATTGTAATGTTATCTATATGCTTGACCATATACCTTAATAAATCATTATGAAAGGTATCAAAACATGAATAAGTTAATTATTTGAGTTTAGTTTCAAATTTTTTATAATATAAATACATCATAGATCACATTCGATATACAAAAATTTTCTCTAAAAAGTTTTCCCCATATAGAAATATATTTTTCTATTTGATATATTTTTTATTAAAAAAATTTATCCCATCATTCTCTCGAATGCGATTATGGATAATTATTTCATTATATAGATGAAAATTTGATTGAATTACGAAATTAAAAGGTTTATGAGAAGATCCATATTGTACTATTTTATTTAATTTCAATATGGAAGGGGATATTTGAACTATAATATTGTTAAGAAATATTGAAAAAAATATATAAAAGGATTTTGAAGAGAATTTATGAATCATTTTAGAATTGATATCATATTTATTTTTTAATGCCACATCAATATAAGTATGAATTTGATGAAGATATGATGATTATTTATTCATATTTATGGTTGAAAATGCATCCTTATAAGACACTATGTTGAATATGGTTATGTTATGTCTACGTAAAATATAATTATGATACTTCTAGACATAATTTTTCTATTGGAGATAGATGTAGGAAAGATAGTAGAAAATTAATTATGTTGATTGTTGAAGCATTCATAATGTTTATGAAATATTTGTATAATGATTTGAGTGACAAACATTTTTCAAAAATATCGGCATTTTATTAATTGTATGACCAATTGTTTAAAAAAATATTAGTAATAATTTTTCCCCTTCATAATGACTTAATTGGAATGTAGACTATGAAAAAAATAATGGATTTTCATAATTATTTTATGATTATATATGTTTTTGGAAGAATGGTATTTTAATTTTTGTTAATAATTATTTTCACTTTATATCAATTATTTTTTACATAATTTCCAAGGAATAATTATATGTAGTTTAATATATTCATTTATATTGAATATAGAGATCCATTGGATAGATGTATAAAAACCTAAAATACACATGTGGGACCATGCATTCAACCGGGTGAGATGCAGGTCATCTCTCTAAAAGTAGGAGGTTGGTGAGTATGGGAATGTATATATCCCATTCTGAACACATAGTAATGTGAATATCATGATCATAGAGAGCATGTGTGGGACCTGGAGGACCACCCAATGGTGTCTTATGGACTATATATGGTATGGGTGAGGATTATCTGGTTTCCCAACCCAATGAAAGAACATGATTGTTTTCATATATTACATATTATTATGCGGAGGGAACCCATTTGAATGATCAATATGTGTTAAATCATATCTGGTAATTTTTATGCATTTTAAAAACATACTAATAGAACAAAAATCTTCTAATCTTACTGGTAAAAACTATTTGATGGAATGAGTGATCTTCTTCAAACATCATTATATGAAGCCTTCTATATATAAATAAATTTTCATTACTAGATAAAACACTAACATCAGCCCCATATGGGATCACCATATTCTGAATTGAGCATTTTAATTCAACAATGTATGAATTTATGAAAACCAAAAGTATTTTTTGTGAATATGATTGTGGTAATGAAAAATTAGCTATTATGTGGTGAAAAATTTATAATGTTAAAATCAATATATTTTTTGAAACATTATAAAATTGAAATATAAAAATTTCATCAAGTTATATGTGACAATTAATGTTTAATCATAAACTGAATAATTTTTCTATCTTCAAAATAATTCATATGATTGAAATTTTTTAGTGAATTTTCATTATATGCATAATGGAATTCCAACAATACTCATAGGAAATAATGTTACGATAATGATGGGATAACTGTATATTAAATGAGATATCATCTGATAAATTCCTTGTAAATGAAATATTACGGGTAGTTATTATAGTATAAAAAGATCATTACTTTGTATAGTGTGGTAGCTTCCGAAAAAGTTTTATAGCCTATAATATTCAAAAAAAAATGTCAATATTTTAACTACATTTTGAGTTTCCTAAAAATTAGTTATTTACACTAAGGTATTGTAATAACTATTTATTTGATAGGTATTTATCAAGTGATAAATAATATATTTTTTTAGTTGATGTCCACAAATAATACTATTTGAATTCATGAAGGATAAAATTTTGAGAGGAAAATAATTCACTACTCTTCATGAAGAAATATTGTGAAGGAAATTTTATGTAAAGTGATGTGAATTTTTAATTAAGTATTGTGTGAATAACTATTTTCTGTAAAATCATATAGTATATCCCAAATTATATCTACTTACCAATAATAAATTTATTTATTTAGAACCATAGTTATATAAGACAATATAGAATTTAAATAATTTTTTGAGAAAATTCATAAATGTTATTTTCATATAATATGATGTAACTGAGAATAATATCATATACTATTTGAGGACAATAAGATATAATATAAAGGGATGATCATAGATAATATTTTATAAGTCTATAATATACTCATGATTTCACGAAGAATTTATTTTGTTAATCTGGAAGAACTTCTGTGAATCCCTGGCACAAATTATAATGTGGTGATGATATTAATCAAAAGGAGAAAGTATTTGATGGTAGGTTATAACTGAATATATTATGAAGATGGAAGATACTTGCATGATAATATTTTAAAGACTAGGTTTTTTCTTTTTTAATAAGATCTTCATTATTCATGATCTTCTGTAAAGGACTTTCAGAAAAAATATGCTTATTAAATAACTATTTAATGATCATGAAGTGATTTAGAACGTTATATGATTATGTTATAATGTGTACATGAATTTAGGAAATAAATTTTTACCAAATAAAACAATATCTAGTATACTCTTTTGAGAAATTTTAGATTGAAAGAAAATGGTACTTTGAATAGCATGATCAAGATCGTTTTAGATATGGTGATTATTATATAGGTATTTAACAAATAGACAAAGAGGATCAGTGTTGAGATATCTAAAAATTCATGCATAATATAAAAATGTTGGGGGGTCAAAAAAATTCAGTATTATGTGCTTGAGTTTAGGTGGTTGAAGAATGATTTACAATATTATTATCTAATTGGGATCATATCAATTTACTACAAAAACCATTGTAAATGATGATATTATTATATCGGGGGATTAATATTGGTATTTTAACCATCATGGAAAGCTATGGGTATTTATATATAACCTTGTGAATACAATTTTATATTATCTATACAAATATTTATTTGTAAAATTGAGACTATGATATATCAAAAATTGAACATGAACATAACAATGATTAAAAGTTTCAATTAAAAGAAATTATTTTATATAATTTATCTAATAAATGACTCACAAACCTATTATTGGTCTATTTTTCAATTGGATCAATATCATTCTTATTAAATGTTAATTTTACCATACATAATCAGAAATACCATGTACCAATGATATAAATCAATAATTAATTGAAAATATATGCTATAATTTCTATACCCCATTATGATACCTCATCATTCTAGGTATGATATACTATGAAAATTTTGACCAGAGGTCCCATAAAGTTAGAATGTTCCTTCTAGTACTGATATATAATTAAATAGTTCATATCCAAGAAAATAGATGATAAAGTCACTTAAAATCATAAAATAACTTACACATAATTATTTTTTGCATATTCCACATTTTTGGGTCGTTAATTGGAATGAAAGTTGTAGACCAGTCAATCACCACCCAATAACTATTCTGTATGCATTGATTTTGTGTTTTTCCAACAATGAAAAATCCATACATATCAAATTAATTTCATTATTAGAATATGAATATGGTGATGAATTATTGAAGGATTTTGGATTTTATTCCTAATCTCAGGGAAATTATATCATTGAGATATGTTGTTTAATTTGTCTTGTTTCATAAAAAACCACTAAGATTGATGTTTCATGTCATAAAACATCCTTATAGTGACATGTTAGAATAACAACACTAAATGATAAAAATACCCATAATAAAATTCATCATTGTTTATGGATTAATATAAAAAGTTTAGATGTAATGAATTACATCCATGGGGAGATACCACCTTCTAATGGTCACCCCCACTATGTAATTGTTTTGTATGTTATAGGAATTGTTATCTAGAATCTACTTATAGAGAATAATTAAAAGGATTAAGGAAAATAATCATAAATTCAAAAAAAATTACAATATTATAAAAACCATATTTATCTTATAAATTAATCAATCATATGATTTATAAGTTATCATTTTATAAATTAATATTCATTATTAGTTTATAATTAATTTTACAATTGTTTTCCATAAAAACTTTGTAAACATTTATTTCAAAAAAATGCTTTTCCCTGAATATCAATATTTAATAGAGAATTTAATTTTTAAAATTTTTTAATTTAAATATTTGTAAATTATTTTTGTTATGTATTATTATATTAACATATATTATGATTAATTTTTCATTTATATCTAAAATGGTTTATATTTTCATGGATAGTAAAAGATGCTGATTTTTTCATAAATATCATTTATTTTCATTTTGTATATATATTTAATAGAAAATTATATTTTATTTCTAGTTATTGAGAAATATAGGATCCACTAAATTAAGTATAATCTAAAAAAATCAATAGTAATTAACAATTCATTGGATTATGATAAAAGAGCCATTTTTTTTCTAAAATACAATTTCATAAAAAAACATTTTCCATATGTTTTATGTATTTATGTTGAAATTAATTTTTACAAAAGGTTCAAATTAAAATATTAAAAATATTTACAATGTTATTATTTGGGTCATTTAAATTTATCTATTCCTTTAATTTTATTTGTAGATATTATGAATAGTAACAATGGTAAACATGTCTTCCAGGTTAAATGGTAAACATGGGTAATGAAGATAAAAAATAAGTGATATGGAAATGAATTCATCTCATAATTATTAATTGATTGTAAAATATATACCAATATAATCATATATTCTAGATTTATTTTTAAATTATATGTTCTTTTGATAAGAAAAATTATATTATTTTATATATTTGAATAATTACCCATGTTTCATCCCTTCACATATAAAAGGGACCCTTCACTACACCCATACTTATACCATTATTTTACTCTAATTCGTAAATATGCATAAAAACCTATCTCCAAAATACCTCACCATTTCTTATATTTATTATCCTACATATAATACAAATCTTAAAAAACATACTATTTAACCACAAAAGAGATATTTGATGGAAAGGTATATATATTAACCAAAATATTTAATGTATATTTATTATTCTACCACCTTCAAATATTATCCAAATTATGATGCGATAATAAAATCATTATGTAACATATTTTGAATTTTTTTATGATTATGTTTCAACTCATTTTCACTTCTTTAACTATCTTATGAGAAAAGGAATCATTTATCATGCATATATGTGTACAACCTCCAATAAAAATTGATATATTGGATTTTTCATTATCAAACAATATGGAATGATAACATGAATGAAAAAATTATTATATATGATATTTTAAAATAAAATTATTTTAAATAATGGGATATTACTTACCTTCTTAATCATAATTCCAATTTTAAATTGATAATGAAGCTTGTGTGTAAGTGTGGAATATAAGCTACATGAAGTAATAAAATTCATTTATCATATAAACCATAAAACGATGGTTTTAAGTATTATTTTAATGAATAAATATAACATAAATAAAATATATATGATTCTATAATATTAATATTTTATTTACTTTACATCATTTTAACCCATTTTAACATTATAAAAAGTACTTTCAAGCTTTAAAAAAGACTATAATATCTATAAAATAAAGAGGTTCTATTTTTTTGAACACGATACATGGTTGGTTTTAAAATATTATTTAAAGTATATATATATATGATAAATATTATACATTAATGATTTTACAGATAATGGGACCATAATCCCTTTGACAACATTCATTGCACCAACCAGGTTTGGAGGTTATCAACCAAATGATGAAAAAGCATCCTACATGAACACCACTATTTCTATAACTAAATTAATCAATGTACTAAATGATGTAAAATTATTGGTTATAGTGAAATTAACATGTACAAAGCCATTTATGATGTATAAATTCAATATAATTTTATCATTAAGGATATATTTAATGTGATAATATGGATTGAACATAAGGTATGGGGTTACATGACTGTAATTTATTTCATTGAGAATTATACTATTTTCATCTAATTATTTATATTATGAGTTGTATGTACTAAATTATAGAAATTATTTATAATACATTTACTGATGTAAAATTGGATTACAAATAAATATCATTTTCTCATCTTTATCAACCTTTTGTTTCAAAATTTATATAATTTAAAATAGATTTCTATTGAAAAAATTGTTTTAATGTGTTTATTTCAAATAATATTCATCAAGGTATATGTTCTATAAAATATTTCAAGTATTTTATTATTTATAATTACTTTTATTTAAAATACCCTTTTAAATAATTTTTTTTCTTTATAAAATATTAATATTTAATCATTTTATCTTTTATTGAATGGTTAATTTTTATGTTTTGTATAAATTTAAAAAAATAATTGGATTTTACCAACCATTTTTACTCTAATTTGATTTCTTCATTATTAATCTCTATTTTCAGGTTTCCATTATTAATTTTAAATAAATTAATTTTATAAATATTTATGGATATAATTTAAATGTTTTCCTAAGGAAAAATAACACCTTTCTAATTTTATTATAATTGTTAATGTTTCATTATATATGTGAAACATTTCCAATAAAAATATGTATAATTATTAAATTGAATATTTCTAGGGTTTAATTATTTATTTATTTTTGGGAAATTATATGTTACTAATAGGTTATCTGATATTGCTATAATTATTATGGATTCTAATATAACACTCAAATTCATTTAATTAGGTGATAATTTTTACTAGTTATATATTACTCAAATGATATATAGAAGTTTTCAATTTTGGTTATTCCATTTTATCAGTTTTAGTATGGTTTAATGTATTGATAATATCATAAGGTACCCATATGATATGTTTTATATTTTATATATTGGGAATATTTTTATTCAAAAGGGTAAACAAGTGAGCATACGTTTTTAGTAATTTTTACAGTGGTTTTCTATGATGTTAAAATATTTTTTCCCAAGGAAAGGTATTTCTGTGTTTTCATTTTTTTCTATGATATTTTTGTGATTATAAATTTTCCATCATGCTTTAATCTAAGATGTGTCATTAATATTTTTAATTGGTTAATATTTTTATTGGAAATTTAAATTGATATTAGTTGTAAAATTTTTATAATGAAAAATGAAAATAATATTATGGTCCTTTTCCTTGAAAAATAGACTAATTGGTTAATTTTTATTTATAACACGTAAATATATTATTTTGGTCATCAAATGGTTTTAAAATTAAATTTTATAGGGATTAAGGGTTGTAAGAATATCTAATATTTTCAAATTTCCAAATATGGGAGTTTCATTGAACAAAGAAATGGTTTCATTGTAATGAAAATTATTTTTTAGAAAATTTGATTCTATTTAGAAATTTACCCTTTGTTATGTTATATTTGAAAACATTCTCTAAAATTATTATAAAAAATGATTCTAGAAATGTATTAAAATATAGAACCTATTATAGATAAAGTAATTATCAAACTGTTGTTGAGTACGTAGTGAAATATAATTTTTTTTTCATTGTCCCATGCATAATAGAAGTGAGCTTCTCAATGCTCTTTTGGATGTCAAGGTGGACAACGATGGGATACAAGCATTAAAAATTACAGATCTCAGTAGGGTTGGGATAGAAACTTTGGATGGGGGATGATATATGGATGCAGTGATGGTCGGTATAGATTTAGGTTCATGCATCTTAGTGGGGATGGAGAGAATATTGGCCAAATTTCCTATTGCTGAGGATTCAAATTAGTAGTTACTACATGATGGGTTAGAATTCCAATGATGTTGTTGACATGGTGTGGCCGATGGATACCCACTATTGTAGGGATCCCACATGATATCTTGGACATCATCCGGGTACATTCTATAATAATTCCAAAGATGACTTTGAACACAGCCCCACATATTGTGGGTTCGGGCAGGGTAAGGTATCATTGTAGATCTTTTGTATTTGGATTGGGATCACAATAAAATATATGTTTATTTTGATAATTCTTATTGTGGTATTAGCCTAGTGGATTTTGGACTCTGATGGTGATATTGGCGTTTTCTTTCTCACTAGTGATGACCTATTTGGGGATCAACACTTGTAGTGATTGCAACTTGAGAATGATTGGGTTGCAGGAAGCATCAATTTTTTGTGGGGTTGATGGTTTTGTTCAAGCCTGTGGTTTTGGATGAGGATATATTATCATCAGTCATCAGGTTTTCTAAAAAGGAAGATTGCCAGACATGGTATGAAAGAGAGATACCTCGACATATTGGAGAAGATTTCTTAAAGTAATAAGGCATCCTAGCAATAGATTAGATAAGTTGGACATGAATTATGAAGGGTTGTCCTCAGGTGTGTCACTGAGGCGGCATGTGAATAGGCTGGAGGAGTTGGTTATTGGTGGGTTCACACTAATGTACTGATGATGATGTAAGGTAGATCTATAGAGATCATGACCTTGGGCGTTATCTGGGTTGGTATGGGCATCATGCAGTCTTTTTAATGGGCTTCATTGTCATTGGTTGATGGGTCCCCAAGTGCTTTATTTTTTGTTTTCTTTATGGTGGTTCTTGTGTGTCACTTTTTGTTTACTGGAATATCATGTGACACTTTTCTTATTTTAGTGTTTTAATAAAATTTATTCCAATTAATATATTTTTAGTATCGAGTATAGTTGGATCGTGAACATTACTGAGATTAGATAACTATAAATGTTAGGGTGATGTTAAGAGTAACGTTAAATATATTATGTTGTATGTAGATATTATAAATATATAACTTTTGGTTTTTCATATAAAATATAATATTCAATTCCTATTCATAATGGTATTCCATAAGGAAAATAAGGTAGCTATGATATAAATGCATCTCTTAGATAATATTATTCAAATAGTAACCAATAAAGGTTATGATTTGAACTAATTTTTTTCTGTGTTGACCTAGTAGATGTAGGTTATAAATATAGAAATCAATCCTAAAGTGAAACCTAATTCACTATAGTAGAATATATATATATAGTATAAATATACAAAAAGCATCGCCATTAATAGCTTCAATGATAATCATAGAATATAAATCCTTATGCATGGATAAAAGAACTATAGAATATATTTTATGTTGCATGATACATGAAATATCTTTGTATAAACCATTATATTTAGTATTGTTAAGGTGAATTCGATCAATTAATGTCTCTAATTAAATACACTAAATATAATTAATAAAAACATTCTTTCGAATGGATGGTGTTTACAGATCCCATCCATTAAAATTATTTCCATATGATATTTTAAATAGAATACATTTAAATTCCATGACATTTTGAATATAAAGGATGAAAAAAATTAACTATGTAGCTAATTTTTAAAGATTTTATTGGAATAACCAGATTTTTTTTCAGTGATAGTAAAATTAAATAAATTCACATTAGATTTATGACATATTTATAAGGGATTTGGTGACTCTTGATTTCAGATGTTCTGAGGAATTTTTTTGATGTTCTATAAAAATGGAGAATAAATATATGGAAATATAAAAAAATATTGATATGATGAGATCCTGGTAACAAAAATTGGAATCATTTATAAAAGAAATATAATAGTAAAGAAATTTAATTAACCACATTTGATTTGTTTGGAAAGAATAATTCAATAAAATTTCATATGAGATATGGGATTACATACTGATATGGAATCTTGTATGCATGCATTTTTCCTTCAAATAAAATAATAACAAAAATGGTCAAACCAATAATTAAATGCATACGATAAAACATTTTTTTTTGCAATTTGTAGGGTTATTAGGGAAATTCATGTCCAAAAATAATTACTCAAGGTGGTAATCACCATTATTATAAAATGAAATTTATTGAAAATTTGTTTACATCTCTTATTGAAGATAAAATACCATTATTGTAGTGTATTTGTTAATTTTTTTTATTAAATTATATTTTTAAAAATATTTTTTCATTTAATATTAACGTATTCATAAATATATGGAATATTTTGAACTAAAATACAAGTAGTATTTTTTATAATTAAATTCCATGCGCAAGGTAGAAATTCTCTGGCGATGAATAAAGGAAAGAAAATTTTATATTAGTATTGCTATTTTCATTTGTTGAGTTATTTTTTCTTTAAACATTGTAATTATTTAAAATGTACAGTTTGATGTTATTCTGGGAGTGGAATCAATTTTATTTTTTCTTAAAAAGATACACTGAAGATATGTAGATTGATTTTTAAATAATTTTCATATTTTTTATTGTATTGATGTTATACATTGATGACATATTAAGATTCTTTTAAACTAAAAAAGGGAAAACCAAATGTTAACTTTTTTTTTGAATAAATGACATCTAGAAATTTGTGATGTTTGAGTTTTAATTCAATATATAGATATATATAGATATCTATATAATTTTAGTTTTCCTTTATTTTTATTGAGAATATTTTTTACAATTTAATTAAATCTTTAGGTAATTCACTTTATAAAATCTACCAATCAAATAGTTTTAGTTAATTTTATAGAATTGATAAATAAATTATAGATGATGTTTTAAATTTATACATTTTACCATGAGAAAATATTTAGTATGTTCACATTATTTTTAAAAAAAATATAAATGCTTATATCATAATTTCTATTGACCATTGATCACATAACAACATAATTTTAAAGAGTTTATGTGGGTGCATATTGATGACTTGTTGGATTATCATCTAGGAAAAAATGATTTTTCAATGATTTATCATAGATTTCTGTATCACAAAATTAAGATGATTTATAAAGAAACTCTGAAGGATCTATTATATTTTATCTATATTCATTATGAGTTTATGGTTATTTATTCTGGGTTAAATAAATCACTTGATGTATATATATATCTAATTAAAGGTCTTTTAAATTAGTATTTAGATAAATTTATGTTTGTTTGTAACAATATTAATTTTTCTTACTTTATAACATATTATGATCATGAGAAACACCACATGTTTTTTATAGATTTTAAAATTGATGTTGTTGTATGAAAAAATCTTTAAAAATGAATTTTGGTATTATATAATTTCATTTATTGAGAAAATTAATTCTAATGATATATTAATTATGGACACTTGTAAAAAATATATGTTAGAATAGTGTATGAGGAAAACAAGTATATTAATAAAGGAGTCAAATTAAACAGTTAAAACTGATAGTTTGTTGAGAAATTTTCTCAATTATCTAGCACACTCACTATATTAACATGAAGAGTAGTCAAATTCATATAGAAAAAGGAATAATATTATTATTTTTAGTAAATAAAAACAAAGGATGTTAATTTAATTATGTTATTCATTCCAATAAAAAAATTATAATTTCTATATTTTGAGTAATGTTTAATTGATGATACATAGTCATTCTATGGTACATAATTATTTTATTGTTGAGCATGGATACTTTCAATTGAAAACCCATGGAATAAATTATTCGACAACTGACCTGTAGCATGTTTTAGTAGTTTTTGATAAATAAATAAGGTGGAATAATTTATTTGTGGTGAAATTTGGAATAAATTGCAATCATAAAACATTCATGTAAATATTCACTTAGAATAGATGAAAAGTACATAAAGATGATTGTTAAAAATGAATAAGGATTTTGAAATCAATATTAAATATCATTGATGTAAATAAGACAAATAATTTTCACCATTGACATGAAATTATATAGCATTATTAAGTATATAATGAATATTAAATTATTATTTAGTATATTCTTTAATTAATTTTTCACTAATAATCATCTCTTCCTAAAAGATTTCTCTCTTATATGAAGAGTCGTTGTAATAATCATTCTACAACAGAAAAAAAGTGTTCTTGGAAGAAAGATCATGGTTATTAAGAATGACTAGACATAATCAATAAGGGTAGTTTTCTAGGGAATAATGAACATAGATAATGAATATATATAGTAAGAAAGAGGATGTTCATGCATTTTGATTCCAATTTGTAAAATGTATTTCCATGTTATTATCATAACACTATGTATTCTATTAATCCAGGTATAATAAATATGTATAGTTAATTTTAGAAATAATTTTTAGAAGGTATGTATTATGTTATATAAAATTTATAATGAAAAGTTTGACCTATATTTAATTTTACGCTAAAATAAAAGAACCAAAGGCAATGCATTAGCCTTATTCCATTCAAGTATGATATTGGGATAAAATATCCATGGATATCATGGTTTAATTACCCAATTACGCTAAGGTTTATAATTTAGCAATTTTTTATTTTCCATCATTTTATTATATATATGCAATTTCATCCTATTTAATATACAATGTCTCAAGATTTTCTTACAAGAAATTATACTAATGTGATAGTCATATGAAATTGGGTATCTGTCTCAATTGTATTTGATTAAGATCCCAAGATTCTATAATTTTTTTAGAAAGTATGTAAGTACTGAATGTGCTTTGAATTAAATAGTATAACATCATGTATACCTCAATAAATCATATTCATTTTTAGGCCTAATATAGAAAATTATTTTGTACACTAGTATGGTTGGATAATTTTGGTGAGAAATTTTTCATAAATGATTTCATAGAAGAAATGTTATAGAATGTAAATATAATTTATTAGTACGTGATGATATAATAGTTCATGAAGAATCATTATCTATATTATAGTATTAAATAACTCTTTTTTGAGGACGGTGATCATGTTTTTGTTACATTATATGAATTGAGAAGTGTTATGAATTTTAGAAGAAAGGCAATTTGATGTGTATAGTTTATTAGTACATTGGATATTCTATAAAAGATTGATAAATTTATTATACGGTATCTTTACAAATAATATTAACTCAGGTAGACGATGTGTTTCATGATTCATTGTAATGATATTACATACCATATGCATATCATGTTTCGATCCCTATAATGGTAAAATTATAAGAATAACTTCTTTTGTGATTCAAAAACATAAAATATTTTTGGACAAATATAGTAGTAACTATTACATAATTTTACTAACCTAGTAAATATTTTATTTAAAAATAAAATTTCTAAGGAACAAAAATTTGGATAAGAATATTATATGAAACATAGAATACTCTGTCCTTTTTAAATGATGAAAAAATTGATAGGTAATAATTTCAAATGAGTATAATAATGTGATAACCCTATATGAAAACCCTATTATCCCTAGAAATAAACCATTCTTGTGATTTATAATTATTAATTTTTTATATATAATTTCATCAATGTTATATAGATAAATTTATAATTGTTTTTTTCAAAAAAGTAATTGTTTTATTAAGCTAAACAATATTTATATTAGTTGAGTCATTTTATGTTAATGGTTTCATTATTTTTTTTATTTTATTAAAAGTAATTATATTTTTATTCAACATATCAAATATAACATTGGATTAATTTTTTGAATTTTCATTAAATTATTTTTTTATTAAAATATTGAGTAATTTATATTTTTAAATACATACCACTTCTTTAAATAAATAGTTTATTTTTAGGTTTAATTAATTTTTTTTATTATTTAAATTTATTATAATCACCATTTGATAAAAAATAAAAAAAATATTTATTAATTAATACTTATTAGTTTTTTGAGAATAATTTAAATTAGGGATACAAATAAATTTTTATAAGAATTATATTTCATTCATTTTTAAAAATTAATTTTAATGAAATTTATGGAACTTACCAAAATTTAAAATATTAAAATGGATTCCCAAATTTTAATAAGAGGATAAAATTTTGTAATGAGGTGAAATTTTTTGGTCATTATGAATAGTAACCATGGTAAAAATGTGCGCCCAGAGTAAATTGTAAATCAAGTTAACAATGGAACAAATTTAAGTGATAAGGATAAAAAATGATATCATATATCTTATTTTAAAATTTCACCTCAACACATAGGATTATATATTATACATTTTTGGGTTAAGTTTCACTTGTAAAATTATAATTCATCATATTAATTTAACACATTGAAAATTTACAATTTTCCCACTTTGCTATCTTATAAAAGGAAACCTTTAATCCTCCATTTCTCTAACCTTTATAGAAATTTTTTATCCATTTAAAAAATAAAACTCTTCAAAAATTCATCTATACATTATAGATTTAATTTTCTTCTCAAAAGACCAATCCTAGTCAGCATAATATTTAATAAAATGGGAGATACCAGGGAAGAAGTTCTATATCCTTAATCGATCTATATCAAGAAATTTTTTTGTTATACCTCCGTATTACCTCATATAGAACGATGAAATTATATCATACTAATCTTTAATATACTAATATATTACTTTATTATGTTTCTACACCTTATCCTCTCCTTTTCTATCTTTTGTGAAATAGAATCATCGCCCATTCTTATATGTGGAGTACCACATCCAGTGAGTGGGGTGTGTTTTCATTTCTATATCATATGGTTGATTAAAATGAATGAAATTAAAATATATATGAGATTCATGGAATTATTATGAATGTAGAGAGATATTATATTACACATCATCTTACAATTTTCAACAGATTGAAATTTATATATACTCTTGTGCATATGTGTGGAATACCCACTCCATAAAGTAATATAATTCTTTTTTAATATCCACCTTATAAAATTGGTGATATGGATAAATATAATTAATAAATATAAATTATATTAAATATTTAAAATTCATGAATATTATAATATTATTTACTTTATTTTTATTTTATCAATTATAAAAACGAAATTATCATTCATGTGTACGTGCGTACTACCGTATACATGAAACAGTGTGGTTGATTTTTTATGGTTGTTTCAAAATAGTATATTGTGAATAAATATGACAGATATAAATTCATAATATTCTCCAGATAATGGGAATAGAAGTTCTTTTACCACAACTAATGAAACTATGTATATTTGAGTTTATAAACCGATAAACCCCAAACATCTTATGTAAAAAATATAATTTCATAAAAATTATAAAAAAATGGTGATAAATAAACTAAAATTGAAAATGATAATGATTTAAACTAGATAAATCTTCCTAATCAAATATAAATTTTATTTTATTTTATTATTCAGGTGTTTGAGATTGTTTAAATCCTGAAAAGAGTTAGGGTATTGGATTTATCATCTCATTTCCGTTCATTTAATCTAATACAATATTCCACACTAACTTTATTTTTTGTGGTATATAAACGTCCATTTTAATTTATTTTATCACTAACTTACTACATTTAGATATGTTTAAAATTTATATTTAACATTATCTTCATCAATATCATCTCATTTCCAATCAGAAAAAAATTTATGTAGATTTTTTTTAAACAGTGTTTTAAATGATTCCATTAAAATATTTTTCATCCATATAAATGATTATAAAATTCATTAAATACAATAAAATATATAATCATAAAATATTGTTAAATACAATTTTAAAATACATTGGAATTTATTTTATTTTTTCATTAAAAAGGAAACTTTTGAATATTTATTGCACTATCATTTGGGAGATATTTACCACTGTGAAAAATTATTTTTAATATATTCATATTGATTTTCCTTTTCCACCATCATATAATTAATTAAATATCATAATTACATTTTAAATTTCACATTTTTTCTAAATAGAATCTTTATTTTATATTTAAATTCATTTTTTGTAGAAAAATCATATATTATTAACATGTTTTCTTATATATTTATAAAATAATAAAAAGTATCATTTATTGTGGGATAAAATCCTAATTCATTTGAGTTTAATGAATATAATCTTTGTTATATGTGAAACATAAATGTATAGTTCTTGTAAATTGGATATAAATGATTGGTTATCTTGATATATCTCTGATGAAAGGTGACCTCCATATTGCATTGGATAATGTGATGTATTTGTTTAGTTATAGTTTAATCTTAAAAGATTTATGAATTCTGCAATATGTGATTCTATTATAAGGGTTGTTTTTAGGGTAAATTAAAGGATAATTCAATATGGTACCTACATGATATAAACTTTTTTTATAATAATGGGGATTATTTTATTTAAAAATAAATTCTAAATATCTTATGTTATTAGGTAATGTTTTAGGATATTTTATATAATAGTTATGTAATTACTTTTCAATGAAAAATATTCCTCAGATTTGATGTTTTTTAAGACACTCTTATTATTATGATTGATTCATTTATTACATTATATGGAAATATTCATGAATTATATATGGTAAAAAATTAATTCTATATAAATGGTAATCCAATATTTTTGATTCAATTTTTATTTTGAAAAAGGAAAAATTCATTATTGATTTTTTATAATATTTACGAATAGACTAATGAGTAAATATTATTTTATAAATCGTGTTGATTTTTTTAATAATTCCACATTCTTACAAAATTTGGGTGCAATTATGGGTAGTAATATTGGATAACTATATCAAATATCAAGATATTAGTGTTACCCTATATTATGAAAGCATGTCTTTATAATGATGTTGATGTATTAAAAAAATGGACACTGCCTGAAAATTTTATCTTTTTAATGTTATGTTTTTTTAAATACCCTAATATTATAAAAACAATGGCCCTATAAAGGCATGTAAGTGAAACCTTTTAATTTTTTTTAATTATGGGTTAATTAAGGAATAAAATGTTATACAAGGTATAAAACAAAATGATTAAATTACATTATATGTCAGGGATATTTTAAAGGAAACATTGATGATACAGTAACATACCCATATATTATAATGAGAATCAATATGATGATTTCCACATTATTTCCTATAATCCTTTTTTGTAGGATATTTTTCGGTGGATAAAACCATTTTTTGATATTGAAAGTAATTATGAGAACAATATCCATTTTATGAGGATCTATCCCACGGTCAGTTGCATATATCATTATAAAAAATAAGACCCTCCTCAATAGGAGCATCCAGTTCACCCACACATGGTGGGAGGAAAATAGGGATGTGGAACACCTATATTCTATTGTAAAACATGGGCCTAGTCTCACTTGTCTCTATAACATTACATTCCTTAAACTAGAAGGGTCCATTTTGGTAGGAGGGGATTCCCACGGTCTTCACTACCTAGGCCTCCCTATAGAGGGACATGCTTTGGTCCATTTTCCCTTGTTTTCATAATGTTTCCTTGTACATTCCTTGAATAATATTTAATGATGATACTAAACCTTGTATTGTGCATTATGTAGCTATATTGACTTAGTTGAAGCTGGCTTTATATGGAGGAACCAAGGTAATAGAGTGATATTATTCTCCATTATTGAATATTTAAATATTATAGAATATAACAAAATAGAACCCTATAACTATAATGGGATATAAGGAAACTGTAATAGATAAACCACATATAAGTGCACTATTAAATATAATTAATGTTTTGGGATATTCAAATCATAAATATGTTACAATATTTATTTATCAATTATGTGTAGAATATGATCAGTGGTGTTATTTGAGCATGAACTCTATATAAAAGGAAATAATTGATTTTATTGTGTTGAATGTTACATCCCGGTTGTCCTCATTAGATTGAGTCGAAGAGGAATTACTACATGGCCTAAAACGACATCCCCAAGGCACCAAATAGTGGAAATAATATCAAATGGATTCTATAAATCTGGGAGGTGATTTTCCCTTTTATAAATAATTCAACCAAACCTAACAAGCCATAAAATATAACAATACATGATACATGATATAAATGTAAAAAAAATCAATGTGAAAATATTTGTAATAAAATCAAATTCACAGAAAACATCATCAAGAGATTACTAATCATCCATGTAAAATGAGGAAGAAAAAAATTCAATGACTCCAAGACATTACTGCATAGATCCCAAAATTATCCATTCTCTAAATCCACAAAAAAACATTGTATAATCTTCCACCATTAATGATGTTTGATACATTACCTTTTCCAATGTTATGATAAACAATTTCTGTAGAAAAAACCAATATACCAAATAATGGGTGAGTAATGAAAGTCAATAAGATTTCCCCCAATGGATTCCCTACACATGATACTATTATAGATTAAGATATCACATTTATATAGAATGGTTTATATACAAAAGTTCCAAAATAAATTATATCATAATATTAAAATTTTGTAATTGTAAAACAGTTTCCTCAATATAACACCTTGTTCAGTTGAAAAAAATAACATATCATTAACCATTTTTAAAATTCATTTTCAGAAAAACCAAATATATTTCACATAACCACCCATAGACGCATAACCATATAATCATAGTGTTTCCATTGAAGGTTTATCTTAATTTCTAAAACCCTTCCCATTTATGGTTGTGCATCACAAAAATTATCCAACTCATTCGCAACTTGCATAACTATTTAAGCCCGCAATCATGCCAAAATAATTTTACAAACCATTTTAATAAAAATACAATTTATTACAAAACTATTTTTTCTAAGCATCAAAACCATACATCCATTTTTATGTAATCATTTTAAAATTGTGGTACCAATTTTACATTTTATGAACAAACTCAATTTTCACAAATTGATAAACCATCACAAATGATTATTTCACTCAACCTTTTCACAAAAATTTAAATGGATATTCAAGGAAAAACATTAAATTTTCATCTATGACATCATTTTAAAATATGATGAGTCCAGCATGAGGTCAAATACCTAGGGGATTCTGGAGAAAACAATAAATTACTCTAAAACACAAACTAAATTGGGTTTAATCAATAAAAACCCACCTTATATCTCTTTCCATAAGATCTAAATAGCTATATCTCATTATTATTGGCAAAAAAATATTATATATTTACAAACAAGACTATATATACTATTTTGGGTTGGGAATGTAATATAGATGTAATAAATAATATGGAAGCTACAAAAAATAAACACTCCTTAATGGATTCATGATTCAAAACACCATGGAATTCCTTCAAATCACTTTCAAATACATAGTGAAAGCCTTTATATCATTTGAGAGAAATGTATATCAAGCTAAGACCTAAATGGAATAAAAATGCATGGCCTAGAGGTAAAAAAGAGTGAGATACAAATTTTAGGATCCATGTTTTTTTTGTGCGTAGTTTGTCCTATGGTCTGAAAAATCCGTATTTCATTATGAGCATGAAATTTCCTTAAGAAAAACATGACACAGATGTACCACATGGTTGGAAAAACCATTCGCCACCTATAAAAAATTACTCTCTATAACTTTTAATGGTATATAAATGGCAGATAAATTTTTTTGAAAAAACATTCACCTATATGTGAGCCTTCCAAGAAGCAAATGTTTTACCTTACACGGATTCTTGTAGAAGATTCCATGATTCAACAAACCTGGAACCAAACTTTCACCTTTTTAAATGTCCCACCAGTATTTCAAATGTATTACACTAAGCCCCCAATATGTCCCAATCACATTAAATAAATAAAAATAATAAACAAAGATTAATTTATCTAAAACCATAGATGATACATTCCCCCCAACATTGGGATTTCCATTCACGGAAAGTTTAAAACCATTTATGTCTATAACGAGTTTGGGGCATTTATAGACACTTTAGTTCACCATGTTCCTATACTTCTTCAGAAATGTAGTCATGTTTCCACAAAACCAAAATTAGACTTATGATTTTACCATATAAGACATTATATATCTTATTAATAATCATTATCTAGATATGATCCAATAAAACATCCAACTATTGGTCAACATAATATGATCAAATCCCCATGTCAGGATTATGTAGAAAATTTTTCAGTAGAGATACGTGAAATAAATTATGTACAGAACTGAACCATGGTAGTAATTCCAATGGATATTCCACCTCACCAACCTATTCAAGTATCTCAAAAGGTATTATATATTCTATGATTTCATTCCTTGATTCTTGTAATGATGATGTCCTAGCCTAATAGAGATCCTAATATCACATGACCACTCACCTTGAATGATAACGACCATCATGATGATTAGCATATGATTTCAGATGAATCTGATCCATATACATTTGATTAAAAATCAACTAAATCTTGTCTATTCTTTATCAGTTTGGGATCATTCCAACCGATGAATTATCACATGTTTCCACCCATCAACGTGGATAATGAAAAGGACTCATATAAAATTATTCAAATAATTCCATATGTATCTTGGCCTAATAAATTTTGTTATATGAGAACTCCAATAATGGTACACTCACTTCCAATGATCCTGTAAATTCCATTATAGAATACCACAAAATGACTTCCAACATCTGTATGATCTATTTGGATTGTCCTTCCACGTGATTATAATACATCACACCCATTATTAACAAAGTACCATGTGTTTTAAGTAAGGTCTTACATATATTAGATGTGTCCTTATATCCCTGTCTGATTCTGTTGAAACTGGTATGCCATGAATATTTAAAACTACTAAAATATATTTTATAGATAAGTCATCCACCTTACATCATTCATAGGAAAAGATGAAATTGGATGACTTATCAAACTAATCAAATATCTCCCATATGAAATCTTGTCTCCAAACTATTCATTGGGAAAAAATAAAGAAATCCAAGGCTATCAATTCACATTACCAAAAAAAATAGGTGATGACCACAACATACACTCTAGTCGTTGCGGCTCTGCATTAAACTACTGGTGATTTAAGAATCATGAAACAAACTCATTTAAATTACTTTTCATATAAACCATAAAAAAATATAATTTAAACACCTTATACATCATCTGTAATTTTGAATGAACGTATCATTTTCAATGTTGGAAATCATTAATATGTTTTTTCTGACAATTCAAAGGTACAACCATCAGATCACAATACCAAAAAAAATGAACTCTCATCTAGATTCCATCCATCATGGGTCCCACCATAATTTATTTTTGACCTCATAGAAACATATTTTGAATCATATTTCTATCACTCCAAAACTACACAAACCAATTTATGAAAAGATTAAATTTAAATTAAATTAAAAACAACACCATAGACATCGCATTCCATTATCATATATGCTGTCACTGACATCAAAATTCATTGATCTGAAGCCTTTTTTTCCTCCTGGGGATATTCATTTCGTCATAATAAATCTTCCACTAAATTTACATTACATGTTGTATTAATAAATTCAAATGGAATCATTTTTAGGTCCTCTATTCGTCTTGTTGGTCTCAGATACACACCCCTTTGTGAGAAAATATGTTTCAAACTCTAATGATCCATTAACATAATACATGTCTCAGTAAAGAGGTAACGATGCCATGTCGTCAATGCATGAATGGCTAAAGATAAGTCCACGTCGTGTGATCTATATTTCTTCCATGAAACAATAATTACCAAGATTCATAAGAAACATCATGATATAATTTCTTGAGGACACATCCTAACGTGGCTCTAAAATCACCACATCACACTGCATAACCCTATTAGGATTAAAAAAATCAAGATTGATGCTGACGTAAGATAACAGATATGATCGCAAAAGAATTATAAAATTCATCACTAAATTATAATAGAATATTATTACATTTAAAAGATATCAATGGTGAAGATATAAATGATAATCTATGATAAAATTTTGCTAATAAACCACCAATCAAAGGAAAGAGGGTATCTCTAAGGAATTATTTGGTTGTTTCCATGAGATAATAACCTCAGCCTTTTCTAGATCCATAAAAACACCTTTTCCAGTGATACCATGGCCAATGAAACATACCTATGGTATCAAAAAATCAAATATTCCTTATTTATAATATTTAATATTATCCAACCAAATTCCAAACACTATCACCAAATGTTTCTCATACAGATACATTATCCTTCATCAATCCTATATTCCATTAAAAGTCACAACCACAAAATAATACAGATACCTTTGAAAAATATGAATCATTAATTAAATAAATACTATTGGTGAATTCGTATGAATGAAATTCATTACCCAGTACTCATAATGGCCTCATCTACTCCTGAAAGTTGTTTTTTGAATATCCTTCTACCAAATGTGAAAATTGCGTTATCTTGATTGCAATTAAATCATAGAGAACCATTGATGCCCCCTAAATTGAAAAATAGACCATTAATGTGTGGAAGTGGATACATATTCATGATCATAACATGGATATGTTTTTGATCGTCTACACATATCCAAATAGTTCCCTCCATATTTTTGAGATATAATATATTTTCTGATAAAGGATATGTACTAGGACAAATGAATCCTTTTCGTTTTAATTATTCTAAATGAAAATTCAATTCCATTTATTTAGTTGGTTTCATCAAATAACACCCATGGGAACTTGTACAATTCATTGGATGTAGATCAATTGTTAAATTGAATTCCCTTATAGGTTTCACCCCAATTTTTTTTAGAAAAACATAGAAAATAGTTCAAACAGAACTAGAAATCAGGTATTATCAATATCATTCATCTATAACAGTGTAAATAAAATTCTATATGGTATGATATCGTTCCATATACTTGTGAAACAAGCCTAGTTCACCCTCATTTTCATTAATTTCCCTCGTAATGAGATACTTAACACCATCCTAACTCTAAAACTAAACATTTAGATATTATATCCTCTTTGATTCATGATAATTTTCAACCAATCCATACCCATCATTATGTTATAGAAATCCTTCTCAGTCATTGAGAACTCCTATATCAACTCAAACCCATTAACTTATATAGAACATTCTCTACTCAAAAAGCCTAAATATTATCTTTAACCCATATGAGTTTGATGATTCAATATTGATGTCATCATCACAAAATTTAATCCTAGAAAATCTACAAAATTAGAAGGGATAAAATAATGGTATTAACCCAATTAAAAAAATACCTCACAATGTTTGAAATAAAATAATCATTCATCTCACTATTGATTTTATAGATTGATCATCTACTTCAACATCAATAGTTAGATATATCTACTCATTCACTGAAATTTGTTCCATATCTCCCAATAGATATTTCTTTTATTGAGGAGTCATAGAATTAAAAGAATCATCATGTCTTTCTTTTTTCATCTGATGTGAGGTATTTAGGTTCCCTCATCCCAAAAATTAGTTACATGTCTGTGATATATTAGAATTGGCATTAACACCTGACCTCTGGGAACTGCTTCAATAGTGATAAAGATTATTATCTAGTTACACCTGTGGAATTATTAGGGTGGTTCCATACAATTTATATTAATTTTGTTCAAATAGAAACATTATAATCATCATGGATTTGTCTTGGGTATTCTAGGATGGTTTCTTAATCCAACCACGAAATTCAAATCCATTCAACAACCTTGGAAATAGGTTTTTATCTTCTTCTAGTTTTGATAATTAGAGTTCCAATCATTTCATTAGGTATCTATATCCCCACATCCTGTATCTCCTGATATTTCAATTTTATCCACTTTCCCTCCATTGACCATATCAGTATAATCCATTTTACAACGAACTATAATCATCGAGCAAATCTCCTACCTCATCACTTATTAAAAAAATGTCTACCTTCAAGGATGAAAAACCCGAAACATCTGGTAAAAAGGAGACTGAATTTATATATTAATCTGAGTACACTGTCACCATAAGGATCTTCGCTTCCAATCTAGAAAATTCATTCAGTATTGAAATATCAATGTTTTGATAATAGAATTGTTTTTTGAAAAATTAAACAATGTCCTAGAATGTCTTACCTTAGTCTAATAAAGCCTGATCTACTAAATCCTACCATTTGCATGAACGATCCTCTAATATATATGTTTTCAAAGTGAATTTAATATCTATTAGTGTTATATGTTAATAAAATATTTGATTCATGATGTATAGCCACACCACTTCGTTATTTAGTTCTAAATCTCTCTAAAAGATGTGTGAATTCCATTTTTTGAATTTCATGGATTTCTTCAGTTACCTTAGTTAATACCATCAATTCCAAAATTGAATATCTGCAAAATAATAGAAAATACATTTACACATGTCATGGTTCACTTTCAGTTTCGGAGAAACCACATTCTCAGTACATTTTTTTAGTTTCATTCTTCAACTCCTCTAGGGTTCCATTTTTAATTAACATTACAAAACCATATTTCTCACTCTCTGAAAATAGACGACATAACAATTTTAATTTCTAGCACATCATATATAACATAATATAATTCCAAATTTTTTATTTTTCCATGATCAATAACTTTGGAGGAATTTTAATTAGCTTTTGAAAAAAAACCAAATTTTAGATTACCCCAACCATGCTCTTTTAAGAATATAAAAATTAAATAATAATTAACACATTTCAAAAATCAACAATTTCCCCCTAAATGATAATTCATTACTCAAAAAATATGAAAGGAATCCTAGTAGGGATTCATTTAAAAGATGCATGTCAGGCTTGTCTCATTGGCTAAACATATTACAAAGAGATTCTAATTTTTATAAGTGTCTCCAAAACACCTGTCTACCAAACCCTATATCAAAATGGTTTTTTTAAAAAATTATTATGTATATATTTTTATATTATATATGTGAACTCTTGATAATCCAACACTATTACACAAACCGAGCACAAGTAAATGATCAGAATGAATTTCAACAACAAGACGATGAAAAATTATTCCCAAGTCAATGATAGGAGAAGATTAATAATATTTTCATGTCCAAAACTGAAGAATATGATGGATCGTGGAACATCTCGAACCACATTATTAGCTTCTGTCAAGGCTGATTTTCTACATGACATAAAGTTTCATCCCCATGTTTCCAAATTCAGGAGATAAATGCCCAAATATTTTATTACAAATATGGTGTAATTTTCAATATATGAAATAAAACAGGCCATCCACAAATTCCATAATAACATACCACTACATGATGCATGATAATAATTAAAATCAACTAAATTTAATAACATTGATACCAACAACAAACATCATAGAGTACCACAATAAAAGACTAATAACCCTAAAATTACACTATGGAAAATAACACAACAAAACTCAAAGACCTAAAGAAAAAACATTAAATCTACCAACCTTATCAATGATCCAGATCCATATCACATCCCATGTTTCATGATGAACCACTAGTGAAGTGTGATATTTTACCTATTATAGTGTCATGATGAAAAATGTCTGAAAAATCATGAATGTCCCAAAACATGGGGGAGTAATGAAAATCAGTAGGTTTCCCCCAAATGATTTACTTCCCATGAAATTATTATAGAAAATTTTATAACATTTAAATAAATTATTTTATTTAAATAATTCTAATATAGTTTATATTAAAATATAAAAAAAGTTTCCATGTAAAATTGTTTTCCCAAAACTACACCTTGCTCAAAAGAAGGAAACATCAACTCATTTAAAAAGTTCTTAAATTTCATGTTGTAATAATAAATTCCATTTCTAATAACCCCGCATACACCTAACAATATAATATTTTTTTTAACATTAATATTTAAACATCACATCCATAACTCATCCTTCTAGTGGCGGTACATCATGACTATTATCTATCCCATTCCACACACTATAAACCATTTATGCCAAAAATCATGCCATAAAAGGCACAAAAATACATTAATAGAACCAAATTTTTATTTAAAACCCATATTATCCATAAATCAAAACCAAACTACAATTTTGAAATCCCCATTTTAAAATCAGGTTAACAATTTCACTTTTTACCAAAAAACCCAATTTTTATAATTCCATAAACCATCACCCAAGAAAGATACCATCAGTATATTGAAAATAATTTAATAATAAATTTCAATAAAAAATAATCAATTTGAATCAAGTACTTCATGTTTTAGTATGATGACTAAAGAGTGATTCCCCAGTCTTGAAAAAAAGTGGAAGTAAGAAATAATTACACTAAAATAATAATAAATTCTCGTTGAATCTCTAAAACCCTCAATAGATCTCTTCATAAACATAAAAAATCATATTTAATAATGGTTAACATAATAAAGAGTATATATATCTACATAAGTCTATATAATGAATCTTTGGATGTGGTAGTAATGTAGATATAACAAGAAAAATGAAAAAATAGCATAAATATAGACCTTCCAAGGGAATTGGGCTACAACAAAATGAAAAGAATTCATATTACATCAGAGTAAATGCATAATTCCACCATAGAACTTAGGAAGATGAAATCTCAAGTTAGGTATAAAATCGATAAAAATAAACGGAATAGAGGTAAAACATGTGATATCCAAATTTTGACAATCATATATTTAAATTGTGTATGGTTTCATGAAATATTGAGAAAACCATGTGCTAATCGTGCACCGACCTATCCGTCAAGGGTCACCTCAGATGATTATCACACACATTTAGAAAAATCAATCGCCTACCATGAAAAATATATCTATCTCGCTTTTCACTGTATCTCATGGGTGGATTCTCGGTTTGGAAAAATTGTGCTCCATACTCTGCACCTACCCATCTGCCCATGTTTTATCATTCACATTTTTTTGTAGGAGATTAATGGAATCAAAAATCCATTCACCAACTCTGTACATTTATAAAAGTCCAAAAATCATTCAAAATTATTTCAAACCCTCCCTAAAATCATCAAAATAACATTAAATACTAAAAAAGAATAAATGAGGGGTAACCCACTTGAAAATGGGGGTGCTACATTGAAGATATTTAATGATGTCTTCCATAAAAAATTATTTTCGTCATGTTTATTAACATAGGATTTAACCAGAATTCCTAGAGTAAAATCACATAGAAGATAAATATGTTTAAACCTATAAATATATGTTTACTAGATTATCTATGTAAAGACTAAATATACTTCTACACCATTATGGTAAATTGGTCATTTTTTAAATAGGTTTGAAGCCTATTTTATGAGTTAAACTATTCACATCAATATTCTAATTTTTTATGATGTTAAACGATGTTCTAGGAATGTGGATATTGAATTATAAGAATTTTTAATAAATAATGAAATAAATTAATCCATGTATAATAGAATAGGGAATCATTTATTAATCAAACCTAGAGTTAAAAATTTTATTACCCACTTGCGATAAGTGTATAAAAAACACTATTTATAATTTTTAAAGATATTATAAAATAGTTAATGATGTTGAAAATTTGTAATCATGTATCATGAATACAATGATTACTATAATAGGGACTTCCATTTTAGAAATGAAAATAATGGTTTAAGATGTTTTGTTTATAATTAGTGGTTTAATTATTTTAATACAGGTAAAAATATAGTTACTCGAAGTGGATAGATTAATGATTTAATATAAATTGGTGATATGAAGTCTTTTAATACTATTATTGGTGATTTTTAGTTATAATGGACGGAAGTCCTTCTTTTTATTGATTTTTTATAGTCCCCCTTTCAAGGGATGATGGGGAACCATTAAAAGGCATGTAGGCTTAGATATTACATGAACCATGGGACTTAGGAAATATATAGACTATACATGGAACTCCTCCTCCTAGATTCTTTATTGTGATATCATCTCTCCACCATTGTATGTATGTTTGGATAGGCTTGTCGTGCAATCATAGGCTGGTACCAAGGGTAATGTCATAACATCTATTTTTTACAAATCCTCTTAGCTTCAGCTCTAGTGAATGTGCCTTGTCTAAATATCCATCTAGTGTCTTCTGCTTTTAGAGCATGTCAAATCATTTAAGCACAATTTTAGGTGGCGTGAAATCCTTGAGGTGGCCCGAAGGCCTTGAGGTTGCCCGAATTCCTTGAGGTGGCCTGAAGGCCTTAGGTGGACCGAAAGATTTAATGGACCTGAGGCCCAAACAAAATCCCCGAAAGCCAAACAGAAGAATAGTTCTGGTTTCTACATTAACGAATATTGTTAGCTATAGTACCTTCATAATTACTACTAAAATACTACTAAAATACTTGATATAGTTCCCAAAAATATGTCTACGGCCAGATTTGAACTCATGTCTCTTGAATTCAATTTCTCTGTCCTCACGAACTGGGATGATGCTCTTGTTCTACTTTTGGTGATTTGAGACCCTTGAAAGATTTTTTATTAGTGATAGATATTATTTATTCAAATTATATCAATGTCTTGTCTGACTTATTATCCACATATTCATTTTAATATAAAAAATTATATTGTAAAATGTAAATATGATATCAATAACATAAAATTAGAACTACCCCCTAAAACAAATTGGATTGCTTTGAAGGAAACAATAAATTATTAAACAATGCATATTATAATCCAAGGAATAAATTTGTAAATAGGACCTGTTAGCTTTTACATTATAGATTTTTGTGGTATTCTTAGTAAAGATTGTATTTCTATTTTCAAAACTATGTATATGGGTTTATTATTATGTTTATGAATGAATTTATAAATTTATAAGATATTATAGAGATTCTAGCCTATAAAAGTTGTAATTTACTGTTATCGTAAAAATATTTTTAGAGAAGATTGATACTACACAAATTATTTATGTTGTTATTATAATTGGATATCTAGATGTATGTAATAATGATTTTTGTGGTTTTAGAAATGATTAAAAGAAAATTTTATAGTAAACATAGTTCTTAATACTATGCTAATTTCAAAACCTCCTTATTATTTACAATCAATTTAGTTGTTATAATTGAATGATAATTTTTAATTGTTCCACAATTAGGTTTATCTATACCATAGAACATCGACTTGGGGTTTTCTTATTCTATTTTTTATAATTAATTAATGTTCTAAAAAACATAAAACTAATTATAGAGCACTCAATAATGTAACAATTAAGAAAAATTATTTTTTCAGTATATCGATTACTTTATTTACCATCTATAGGGTGAAAAGTATTTTATTTGATAACTGATCAGTGGTGACGGTATCATCATTTAAAGGTGGATGATGGAGATATTATGAGTACATCATTACATAAAAAGTATAGTCATTATGAGTTTGTGGTTATTCATTTCAGGATAAAAAATGAACCCATTATATTTTCGGATATAAAAAATATAGTGTTTCATGAGTATTTAGATAACTTTTTCATTTTTCTTAATGAATAAATTTATGTATACAAAACTTTTTATAGGATCCTGAGAAAAAAAGGGATTATTTAATAGAAATTATATTAAATGAAATTAAATGAAATTTATTATTGATTTGAATTTTGGTTGCATCTCATTTATTTTCATTATTATATTACTTCAATAGAATTTATAGAAATTAAACATGGTCAAACAAGGTTGGTGGAAAAAAGTGATAGACCAAAAAAATCACATATAATTATGTCTTATAGGATTAATGGGTTATAAATGATTAGTTATCAATAACATTTCTAATTTTTTTAGAACACTAATAATGTTTACTTGAATGAGAGTAATATTCATCCGGGATAATGAATGTAAGGAATATTTTAGGAATTTAAATAATGGTTTATTACATCAATAGTTTTACTATTTCCAAAAGTAAATCATAAATTTCTTATTTTTCATGATGCTTAATTAATGTGAAAAATTTTTATCATGAGGAAAAATGATCTAGCTAACATTTTGTATCTTATAATAAATATCCACATTCAGTATTTCTATCCTATAGACCACCATGAGTTTTTTGCCAAACCTTTTTAATTAATAATATAGAGGTATCACTAAAATGTATAAAAATGTGAAATATATATTGAGAAATAATGATTAATGTATATATTCTCTCAATGAAATTTTATTATGATAGATAATTTATTGTTATGGCCACTTATGTATTCTGATTTCATAATTCACTGATATCCGCGTAATGTAAACATGGTAGTTTATACCATGTGTTAAAAATATAATGATTAACTAATATTAAAACAATTATATCATGATCTTTTAGTTATGATTTTAACGAATTTTTTCTTATAAAATTATTATAAATACATCCTCTACTTTGGATCGGGAAGAAGGGTAGTTAGATTTTTCAAATATAGTTATGGAGGATCAGAAACAAGATACCAATTATATTAAATGGGTATAATTGGTTAATAATGATTTTATGGGTTTAACATATATATTGAAGGTGTTATAATTTTTTTGATATGGTTGTGTGATCCATGTAATTCTTTGAAAAATATGGAGTTGTTTACTAAATCTCACATATGTTTATTTCTCATCATCATATAAACACGATGGTGTAAAGAAACTGTTGGGAATTTTATTTGGGAAGGCATAAATCTATATACCGTCAATATTACTATGAAATGCCTGACCTTCCATCAATTTTACATTAAATATAAATTATCAAAGGGTATGTAATTTCGTTTTTCAGTTCCAATATAGAAACGTGATAACATACATATGGAAATCATCATGGGATTGTCAAATACGTAATGAGGTAAAAAATTAATTTGGGTTACTACAGATCGTTTGACTAAATCTTGGATTTTTTCCATAATCTATATACAATGATTTTATATCATGTTTCTAGACATTATCAAATGATATAGTGAAAATATATAGAGTATCTCACTATATTGGAAGACATTATTTTTATGATATAGTTAGCTTACATGGTGTTCCTATCTCCCTATTTATGAAACATTGAAATTGGTTCATTTTATAAAATATGTGCATCTTCATCCACTTTTAACCATTCTTCTCATGAAATAAAAGATGGTATTCTGAAGAATTTTGATGATTAATATTTTTCTGAGTAATATGTTTGGATAAACAATAAATAATTTAAATGAATCAAATGATAGAGAAGGAATATATTCTTGAATTTTAACAAGTAAAATAATTTGTAAAAAATAATAATTACTAAAATGAATCTAATTTGAGAGAAGATGTTTTTTGGAAAATATTACTCAAATCATAGTTCTTGTATAGAAAAAATTGAAAATATAGTAGGGAATAAGTGTAATGATGTTTAATGATCCGTGAATAATTTTCGTGATAAAAACCTCTTGATATTCTCAGGAAAATATCCAATATCAATTTGGAAATGAGACTTCATTATATATTAGATAGATATGAATACATACATAAAATAATAAATGTATATCATTATTAAATTAAATAATATTAATTTATATAATTATATTTAGAAAATATGTACAATAAAAATTATTTTAATAATTCCCTCAAGGATGAATAATTTGGAATGAATCAATTATGTTTTCTCAAAGATGAAAACTATTAAAAATGATAAATCAGGAAATTTTTATGTAATATATGGAGAACAACGATAATGATTTTTTTGGATAATACAACTATACCATTTCAGTTAGAAAACGTTAAATAAATAAAAAGATATTAATGTTATTTTAATTGATAAATCTTTTTTAACAGTATAATGATGTGATCCATGGAGTAAAAGAGATAGTGAAAATTTTTTATCCTTTAAAAATAGATTGAGGAAGTTGATTACTTCATGAATAATAAAATTCACAAGAAATGGATGAAAAAATATATGCATAAATAAATAATGTTAGAAAAATATATAAATTATATTCTTAGGTTTAATGAGTTTACCTTTATGAGACATTTTTCCATGTTCAAGAATTAATATTTTCAGAATGCTCATGTAAATTACCTGACATCAATGATATGAAGCATATCATATGAATGTTACATAAACAATATAGAATATGGAATTTTATGAAGATATTTATATTGAAAAATCTAGTAAATTAAGTAATGAAAAAAGGGAAGATAAATTCAAAATCCAATTATATACTTATATGAGTTGATGTATTCTCTTCGATCCAAGAATTGAAAACCAATCAATTTTCTAAAAATATTAATAATTTAAAGAATTAATTTTGTAAGAACAAAATTTATGTAAGGTAAAATGTTCTATAACAATGAATTTTGTTGTTTATAATGATGACATAGTAAACATATACTATAAATAAGAAATTTATTATATTTTTAAATTGGAGTTGAAGAGATTCCTTGCGATATATATGGTTTTGTACATGAATTTATTTTATAGGAAACAAGTCATACAAACTAAAATGTGTATAATTCATTGAAAATAATGTAATTACTTTGAATTAATATTAAAATATTCTATGTAATCATTGAAATATGTCTTAGAAACTATTATATTTTGAATAAATCTATTTAAATATGATGCTAGAAAAAGGGTCAATCCTAAATAAATTATAGGTTTATTGGATGATTACTCTATTATATAGAATCCTTATATGAAATTGAATTTTGATTAAAATTATGGTCTTGATATATAATTAAACATAAATTTTATCATATGGATGATAGAATTTAATATTGAGATATGTCAATGTATATTTATAATTTGACATAATGTATAAATCAGGCATGTTGATATTGTTCATAAGGTTCATAAGTGTTGATTGGGTTAGAAATTCTAATTATTTAAAATCAAATTATGGAGGAACATTTTTTATTTGTGAAAGAAGTTTATATTTTCACAATAATGGAGAATAAAGAGTCATCATAATTATAACTAAATACAGATATATATTTTCTAATAAATCATGTTCTAAAATGATGGTGATGAAGAGTCTCCATGAGGATTTAAATACAGAAGTTTTAAATAAAATAAATATTTCCTATATCTATAAATTTGAAAATGAAATTTCGAAATATCATATACCATATTTTTTATAATAAAAAAATGTTGACATCAGATATCTTTTATACAACGAAAAAATTTCTTCCAGAGAATACCAAGGAGAATATATTCCAAAAGTGTATAAAATTTATGTTGTATTCATAGAATCATTTTCAAGGGAGTTATTTTATCCACTATGGTTGAAACATGACATTCACCCTACCCATTTCATGTAAAATGAAGTGGTAAAACCAAACATCACCTTTGATTATTTTTTAAAATGGGGAGAATTGGTTCATAATTATTCTTTGGTCATAAGTGAATCCAAATATGTATCTATTTCAAGATTGTTGATAAATAGAATGATTAATTGTGTGAGAGGGAGTCAATTAATCTTATATAAACAACATAATTTTCACTGAGGGTTGTATTTACCTCAACATAATTATTATATATGATAGTTTGGGGTTAAGAAATATATGTTTGATAAAGGATATGGTTAGATAAATAGTTTTAAAACTAGTTTTTTTATTATTGATAACAAATCCAAATGTTTATATTGAGGAAAAACTATTTTTATTGAATGTGATATTTTTTTCCACATGAAAATATTTTTTTTATGTTTATGATTTAAAAATGGATTAAGGCTACAATTTTTTAGGGAAATTTCATGAAGGGTAAATCTAGGAATTTTTAAAAGTACATTTTCCGATGATCTAAATATAAATAAATAAGATACTTTGATGGTTATTGATGGATTCCAAATTCATTTTTTATAGAATTATTCATGATTAAATTTTTGTTTATTCAGTATATTTATTGCAATATAATTTTTTTATAATATTATATTATAATTTCAATGGGAGGAAATTTTTTCAGTTTATCAAAAGGAGAAAACCAGATTCTTGAAAAATAGCAGATTTATAACATAGAGAGAAAATAAATGATAATATTGATTTGATGAAATGTGAAGAGAGAATATATGTCTGAAAAATAAAGTAAAGGTCTTTTGTTAAAAATTACATGGTGAATGTTTGGGATAAGTGGATGGAGAAATGTGACTTCATAAGAATTAAATGATAAGATATATGGTGTAAAAATGTAAATATTACCCCATTTAGAAACCTATGATTCTAATACATTGAAGAGAATTTTTGATTGAAAATTCAAAATCAGATTTCAAAAAATATTGTTTTCCTATAGAAGGGGTTATAGACTAATAATATCTCAAAGTTTAAGGACTAGAAACTTATATGGGAACAGACGATATTTGGAACATGTTTTTATACATGAAGAAATTAATGAATAAGTACAACATGAATGGAAATAATTACGCATATTTTTATATACCCAAATCATTACAATGATACAAAGATATATGATGAATAACTAAATTTTCATATAGTAAATATGTTGATTCATGTCGTTATTTTTAGAAGTATTAAATATTATTGATTCCAAGATATGAGTATGTTCTTATGAATATTATTTTCATTGATTTTATCGGAATTTAATGGGTTCAAATAAAGAATGTGTCAATAAAAACATTATAGTTCATATCCCATCATTCAATCACATCTCTCAAACGAATTATTAGTATATACTGTGGGGAAGGATTATTGAGATGATATCATTCATTATGCCATTGAAATAATTTTTTGTGTATTGGAATATTATCCATTATTATATATATAGATGGAGGAATATATACATTATTATTGAATATTAGTTGATTCAAGAGACATATATCATATCATTAGAGTAAAATTTTGTAATTGGTGATTACCAATAGTGTTGTTGTTGGGACCAAGTTGGGTGGAGATGCAGATTATTGTCATTTTTTAAGGCGAAACATGAATTCACTTTTTAAAAGAACTTAAAACCTAGATGATGACTTGATGATTTATATTTACAAAATACAATACATTGTGAGACCATGTGATGCAAGCCTTTTGATGGAATTAAGGAAAAAGGTGTTTCCAATCTTATTCAGTTTTGATTGGAATGAATGATGTAGCTAGAAGACAAGGAATTTGAAGTACATTCCACTGAAATTATGACAATGCTAAAGGTGTTTGGTTAAATAAAATATTTCACAGAATATATGGTTCGTGATGATATCAATTTTTTTGTTGATTAGTACAGATTAAAATTAAACATCATTGGTTTTCTTTCCAAATATGATTTTAAGGAGGTTCCATTTTCCAGTGATTTACTATTTTTTGGGGTTAAAAATCAGGAGATGGAGAAATATGATTTTAGAAAAGGATGTTACATGGATGTTTGGATATTTCTTGATTTGTTTTACATAAGTATAATTAAAATATCTGAACATCAAAATTTAGAAATGGAATGAATAGCATGAAAGATTGGTTTTTTCACACAAGATTGAGGGTAGTTTAGAATGTTGCGTGCAAGGAATAATTCAAGGTCAGAACATTGAAAAATGGAAAATGAATGATGTGAGTGAAAGAATCATTACAGTAGTTAAATATAATGTTGGCATGAAATATATTTACACTCCAAATGTGATGTCAAATAGGGTTTTTAGTGAAATATTAGGATCTCGCACGACATGTCATAGATTTTGTGTGCTGTGGTTGATGATGACTATAAATAAGAGGTGACCCCCTCTCATTCATGTTGCTCGAGACGTAGAGAGAAACATAACTATGAATCAAGGAATAATTTTATATAAATTTAGTAGCACGATGCAAATAGGGATAATCCTAATAAGTGGAGGTTTCACGCAAGAAGATAGTTGATCATACGATTAAAGATTCGTGCCAGTAGTGTTTCATGAAAAAAGTTATATCTTGCACACGAGGCATGAAAGATTCACTCAGGACATTTATAATGGTACATAAATGATTTGAGTTCAGCACAAGTAGTATGTGTTCGTCATGGTAGATCTTACCAACTTCTGGGTAGGAAAGAGAAGAATTGTTTTAAAAGATCAAAATTTGAAAGCTGATTAAGAAGCACTGAATCATTGTATTTCCTGTTTTGTGATAAGAGTGTGAAAACACAAATGCATATGGTTCTAAAAGTGTTATAATTGTGTAAGGGTATATTCTACTCATTGTATTCCACTTCAAAGGATTATTTTCTAGTGCATTGTGTGGTACTAGACTATTTTCATTCCATTATAAGGGTGTAGCTACTCTTGTTGAGTAGTGAGCCTTGTATAGCATTAGTTATTATGGATGTGTGTTTTCATTATGTTCATTAGGGAATGAAATATTTAACAAGAGGCGAATGTTGATCAAAAATATGTAAATATAAAAGAAAAATCTATCATTGATTCAACCCTCACCCTCTTTGTGATACTTGGATCCTGACGGGGAAACATCAATTTGGTTATGGGTGACTTCTTCTAGTCATTATTCTATTTAATGAAGATTCATTCAACACTCATATTTATATAAATTAAGTAAATTAGTGGAAAAATATGTATCAAGCGACACTAAACACAACAAGTATTAGGTTCCAACATTTGGAGCAAACTAAATAAAATAATTGTTCCATGAATTTATTTTTATTTTCATTACATATATGCGTGGTTAAATGTTAATGATAATATGTAAAAAAAATCATGTTATAGGAGTTTATCTCCATGTGAAAGAATTTGGAAAAAAGTCCCCAATGATATAACCCCTTGCCTTAGTGGTGAAACATTAGTAGCACTCTCAAATCAGTAAATATTTAAATGATGATTCTTTGATTACATATTAATCATTTCATTAAAATACTAGTCCCCATCTTATTTTTTATCGATTAAAAAACTCAATATTTATTCGTTAATTGAGTTATTATTTATCCTAAAAAAATATTTAAAGAAATTATTATTTAAAATAATAGAAGTTTCAATATAAAAATACATTATTCTCTTCAATCATCAAATTTTTATTTTTTACAATAAACAAAAATAAGTTGTGAATAAGTTCTCATTAACTATTTTATATTTATCTCCACCACCAATATTATTTATTAAAAAAAGTATCCCAAGTGTAATTAATATACTCATTTGGAATTTTTTTTCAAAATATAATAATATTTCATCATATATCTCTTTGTGACTAAATATTATAAATCCCAAGATAGTTAAGTGATTTATTATCATGTCACGTGGTGAGGATCTGTATAGATTTTTAATATTGTTTTCATTATCCAAGGACCCTTGTTGGAGATGGGACTAGGTCATGGGTCCTTTAAATTTTTAATTTCTGGTATTATACGATTAGTCTCTTATTTTTGAATTTTGAATATGGTGGATCGGATTGATTCTGGTTTTATGTGTTGTTACCAGATAACCATTATGTTGATATTATTGAAACACAAATTGTATTTGGAAGATAAATACCATTAAAAAAGGATTAAATCCCCATTAATTTGGAAGTTATATATATTATAATCAGTTTTAAGTCTATGTGAGCTTGATCAGTGTAGAAAATAATAGGGGATAGTGTATTCACAAATAATTATGTAATTGTGTTCATCATCAAATATCAATTATGGAAATCACATTAATGTTTCAATAAAATTGATTACATTGTATTATCATACACAAAAATCAGTAAAAAGATAATAAATAACCATGTATAAAAAATATTTTCCCATTAATATTTTATTTCATTGAAAATAAGAAAGACACCAAACTCCCATAAAATTAAAAAGATAGTTAAATTAAAACAATGATCATATAACTATGAAAAGATTAAATTAATTTCACCAGTTTCCATAATTTTATGATATTATGGTGAAATCATTATATCTAGAATCATCTCAACTAATGGTCTACGTATGTTCCGCATCATGGATGATGACAATTAATATGATATTCGAGAATGTATTTATGAAGCCAATTCGAAATTTTAATTTTGGGATCCTACAACCAATTAATTCACTTCATGTTTGATATCTCATCTTGAAATGATTTTCTCATGGTATAAGGAACCAATTGTAAAAATTAAATAATCTAGTAAATTTCTTTAGAATTTACTTATTCTCATTCACAAGGATCATTTGATTTTAGAGTTTCATAAAATTAGGACATAATTAATACACAAAATCCTAGAAGAACCCAAATTGGGTAATAATAAAAAAATATACATTTCATCCATAATAAAAAACGTTTAAAAGGAAACAAGAAATATTTTCGTTGAAATTATTCATAACATTCGTTTCAGAATCTAAATTTCTTTTACCCATCCTTTATCCAAATGAAAAACATTTTGAAACATAGGGTGATCAAAAAATGATCATGCATGGCCAAAAAAATAAAGAGAAAAATTGTTAGTACATGAATTCTCATATAAATATGAAATAAGTCACACAAATAGAAACTTCTTACCCAATAAGTATCATATAGTTACATTGTGAAAACATAAAATTTACATAAAAAATATAAAAAATAAATAATACCATAAAGTTATGATTAGTCATCAATAAAATATGATTTTAACCATCACAGATATGATAGGATTTTTAACCCTCACGACTACCTTACTATACAACCCTCCGGGTTTCCTTACGATGTAACCTTCACAACTACATTATGTTGAAACCATCATTGTAAAAATTGTAGTAACCATATAGTTGAACACAATTAGAAATAGATTCAATGAATGGGAGGAATATAAAGGTCCAACCTTCATCAAAAAAATTTCCCAAGAACCATAAAATATTCATAAAATAATAATACTTTAAAAAATATTAATTTTGAATTTTCTAAATATATTATTTTAAATGAGTATTTTGAAATACATGTAGACTAAAAATATAATATAATAGAAGTGATAATAGATAAAAAGAATGGAATATGTTTATACACTATAAATCCCAATAATAAAACATAATATAATCAAAATAAATTTTACAAATAAACTTAGTACTACATTATGTATGATGGGTAAGGTGAACCCAAAGAATGCAAATTGGGTTACAAAATACCTTACCATAGGTTTTTTTTACACCAAAACCTGTTAAAACCAGGTATATAATAGATAAAATAGTGTTATTAATGTTTTTAAAACGCATATTAATATTTATAATTAATTATATTATATTTTAATAACATCACTCCACTCATTTGTTAATAAAATTTTGAAATTTTCATCATTTCACATGCATTTATTTCTTAGTTGGATCATTTTGGATTTTCTTCACAAAAGAAGAATAAATCCATAGGTGGAATGAAATGGTGTTAATATTTTCCATTAATTTTAAAAAATACCAAATTTCTATTTTTTGATATGTTGATGAATCAATAGATAAAAATTAATGAAAATTATTTAGTTTGTTTTGGCGGGTTTTATGATCATCACGAACTTATCACATTTTATGAAATTTCAGGATTATATATTGGTAATATAACATTATGTAAATTAAAATATGCATAATATAGTATCATTTTCCCTTAATAATGGTTTTATTTCACTCTTTTATGTTACTAATGAAAAATGAAATTTTATCATCAAAATGGTGGTAAATCGACATATCATGGACGATGTTCTTGATTTTAGAATAAAAGGTAGAGGAGAAGAAGTTTGAGGATGAATTCTTACAATAAAATGATAGAATTATAGTACATATAAGATACGAACTCAATGATGAATCATGGATATGGGGAGGTTAATATATTATAACTAAATAAAAATTATTGAAAAAAATAGAATAAAATGAAGGATGATTTTACCAGACGAATTCTCCCCCTTGAGAACCTCATTAATGCCATTGGTTAATCCCTTTTTTATGAACATCAGGTATTGGGCATGGGGAGGGGAATTCAGAAGGGAAGTGGTAAAAAATTAAAAAATATATAAGTATTTTAGGTGTAAGGAGAAGAGGTGGTGAGGGGTGGCATGTTAAGTGGAGGAGATGAGTGCGTCTTTATTATTATATACATTAGTTTATTATTTTGGCTCATGAATATGAACAGTTTGAAAATTATTACTAAATATATTTAAATATTTAAAAGGGATATGAGATTTGTGTTCCTGCATCAATGATGACTAAATAAATGGTGAATCTATCATATAATGTATATATACCATAAATTATCATATCTCATTATTCACAAAAAATTAATGTATTTAATAAAAATCCCAAAAATCTTCCCTAACCATCTAATAATGAATATAATTCAAAAATGCTGCCCAATTTTTGAAAATAATTTTCTAAAAAAGAGATATTTTAATTTTAATTAGAATTATAATTTATTCAAAGAATGCCTATTTGTGAACTATAACTAATATTATAACATGTGGAAATATTTATTTAGGTACAATTAAATTATTTTATAACTATAAGACAACAATATTTTTTATGAATATATTTAATGAAGATATATTATATTCAAAATCATTTGAGTAGTTATAAAATTGTAAATAAATATTTTTGACATAAAAAAGACCAACACTCATTTTATAATTTCTAAAACATTTATTTACTTATTCCATGATGTAAACATATCATGATTACACTTATAATATACATACATTTTATTTATACTCTCATAGGTGAGTTTAATATTGTATTTGACATATTCTTTTTCTTAAGGGTCATATTACTATTCCATATCTAATTTTACAATTACAATAATATAAAATACTTAATTTAAATAAATACATCTTGTTTCATTATACCATTATAATTAATTTAACAATTTGACTACAGAATGAGAAAAATTATTATTTCTGTAAATGTGTTGTTACATACACCCCCATCTAAATATTTTTTCCTTAAAATTCATATTCACTTATTAAATAACTGAGTACAAATTTTCCCTATAATATTTTTAGATTTTCATGTAGCTTCTTCGACCCTATGGTTTCTCCAATGATCCTTAACCCGGTCTGTTACCTTTTTCAGCAATATGTTCACTCTATAATAAATAATTTTAATAGTTTTCTCTTCATATGAAATATTCTCATACAACAGAACAACATGATGTATAAAAACATAAAGTCAATCATCCACAAACTTTTCAACATTGAATCGTAAAAAAATTATGTACCTGAGATAAAATTGGGGGAAATTCTACTTGATATTCTACTAGTTAAACATCCTCCATTATTTCATAATGTCTAATGAAATATGTTATTTTAATTCCTTTGCTTACAAAACACTGAACACATTTTCAAGGAGATATTATATATAAAATATTATCACCTACCTCGAAATAAAATTTATTCCTTATGTTATCAGCATTATGTTTCTATCATTTCTATGTAGTCCTTGTTTGCTACTATATTATCCTCACATTATCTGCAAAATCCTCTACTAGTTATGGTCCCATTAACATTCTTTCCCCATTTTCCTCCCAAAATGATGGAGTTTGACAATGATTCCCATATAATTCCACAAAAGGTCCAATATATATACATGAATGAAGGATGTTATAATATGAAAACTCAATTAATGAAAATGTTAATGCCAAAATCCCTTGTAATCCATTGATGAAGATCAAAAAGTAACCATAAAAATCTAAAATGATCATTATGGTTATCCATTACATTGGGGGTGAAAGGCTATGCTGAAATTTTATTCATTTCTCAATTACATTTAAAGGAAGTTGAATATAGTATAATGGAAACATGGATCGTAATCAGATATAATGGAAATAGAAACTCTTCTTAACCAGAAAATATCATTCAGTTATGATAAAATAATCTTATCCAAGAGAATAATATCTTGAATAGATAGGAAATGTGAAAATTTAGTTAGTCAGTCAATAATAATGCATCATTCATTGTTACCTCGAGGTATCTCTGGTAGCCCACCATGAATTCCATGGATATATTTAGCCATATCCACTCAAGCGGTAAAAAGGAATAAGAATCCCTTTTGTTAGTTGTCTCTCTACATTAACCTATCAATAAGTGTTACATTTCATAGAAAATTTACAATATATAACTATTTTCCATCCAACCACTAATACTTCCTAAATGAATTTTTAGGTCATGTGATTGTAGGATGAATTGAAAAGAGTGAACTCTAAGATTCACTTAACCACTCTTTCTTCAACAGTGAATCATAAGGAACACATAACCACTTCCAAAATCCTAAAACACAATCATTATCATAATTAAATTCTATAAAATTCATTTTTAATGAATTCTATCATTTTTTATAATTCTTCATCTTCTATATATGATTAATTAATTATTTCTAACAAACATGACTACACTAAAACCTGGAAAAAAATAATTGAATTTCTTACACCCACAATAGCTAACCAAAATTCATCATATTTTTACTCGTGGGATCTTATTCAAAGCTGACCAGGGTTAGCCTTGCATGATGTTTTTAACTCAAGGTTTCGTCTATAATTTCCTCTTTTAAAGGATGGTATGTGATTATGAAATCATAATCATATATCAGTTCAAACCATCTCCTCTACCCAATGTTTAATTACTTCAGATTGAATATATACATTAGACTTTTATGGTTACTATATATATTAAATTGGTCTCCTTTTAAAACATGCCTACAAAAATTCAATGAAAACCAATAGATTCTAATTCCAAATCATTCATGGAATAATTTAAATCATTATTATTTAGTTTTTAGGAAGATTAAGAAATTTCATGATCATTTTTCATCCTAACGTAACCAATTCTCTTCAATGAAGTATCATTATAGATAAATAATTCACCAATTCTATAAGGATTTTCTAAAACTAGAAGATTCACCAATCCCTAATTTAGTATCTAAAAAACATCGTAGTCTTCTATCCAAATTAATTTATTCCCATTTTGTGTTAATTTAGTTAGCGGGATAGAAAATCGTGCACTATGTTTTACAAACCATGGGTAGTAAACTACTAATCCCATAAAACAACTAATATTAAAAAAAATTATTATGTATTTTCCATTAATTAAACACTTTTTTGTTGGGATCAACTGTTATTCCATCATTATTTAAAATGATAATAAGAAAAAAAATATTTTTCAACAAAAAAATCACATTTTCATACATTTTTCTATAACTTCTTTTCTCATAAATTTTAAAATAATTATTAAATGTTTTTCATAATCATCGTAAAATTATGAAAATACCAAAATATCATCAATAATAATAATAACAATCTTATCCAAATATTTACGGGATATTTTATTCATATGATCCATGAATATGGTATGTGAATTTAAAAAAAAGTAAATAATAACAAACTTGTAATGCCCAGATATAGTCTGAAAATCTATTTTAACCATTATATCATTAATTTTATGGTACATGGATCTCATATAAATGTTTGATAGATACTAATCATCCTAGATCTGATCAAAAAATTCCTTGATATGAGGTAATGAATTATGATTCTTAACAAAAATTATATTAAAATCCATATAATCAATTAATTTTATCATGGTTCCATAATTCTTTTTCATATGAAAAACATGAGCACCCTATTGTGAATGAATGTGATGAATCAACACGTTTTCAATAAACTCATACAACTAAATTTTAATTTCAATAATATCATATTGATCCATTTGATAAAGTGTCATTTAAATTATATTAGCATCAGAAACAAATTAAATACTAATTTCAAATTCTCGATTTGGTATAACACTATGAAAAACATTATGAAAAATATCTAGGTATTCATTTACCACTAGAACATAATTAATATCAACAATTCCCTTATTTCCAACAATATGAGAATGATAAAATTCATTTCAATCCTTTGAAAATTTTTCTATATCCAAATATATTATCCATTTTATGGATACATTTTTGTATAAAAACTGAAATTGTTTATGAAAAAGTAACTTCTTTATATCTACAATCAATATTAACATGATTTAATGATTAAAAATCCATAAACAAAAACATCAAACTCTACTAAGGGGAAAACAAAAATTGTTATATGTAATATCATTAGGCTATAAAAAACATGAATATCCTTATAATTCATTTGTTAAACAATATCCCCTATCATTTTAGCCAAAATTTCAAATATAATTTATTGAAATAAAATATCTAATTTAATACCCTATTTATTACAAATAAAAGGAATGTCTATCCCCCTATTTTTTTTTGAAAAGTATAAGTGAATAAAAAAGTACCTAATAACACATCATTGGATGTTCTAATTTCTACTAACATAGTATTAAAGTATTTTACAACATATTTCTGCTAATAATCTGGAAGATTCCCATCAATCAGATGATTCTTTGGGAGGATATTCGCATAATATCCCATATCAATACATTTAAAACATAATAATTTATTTATAATATTTAATATTAAGATATTTCTTATTGCAATCATGATACATATGTCCAAAATTCCAACATATAAAACACTTACTGGTTTTGTAAAGGGATTCCCCAGGGTGATTTTGACCACACTTTTAAAAAAATGATTATTGTAATTTCTTACATTTAGATTTCATTGACTGATCTTGACCCCTCACATTCCATCTAGACAACCTCTTAAACTTCTTTTCAATGTACAAATTATCATCATGAAACTTTTATTCCAACATTTAATCACATCATGCAAGTTTCTCATAAATTATGAATTCACAAGAGGCTAATAACCTTAATTATTTTGAATTCATTTCTATGTAAAATCACATGTTTTTCTATAAATACCCAGAATTATAATTGTATCATACCTTTCTAATCTGGTGAATTTGACTTCGCAAACAGGTTATGATTTTCCCCCTTTTTTTAATTCATTGAATTGCTTTTCCATTCAATGTCAAACCACATTTGGAAAAAAATTAACATTAATATCCATAAATTCATCTCATTCTAAGGAATCAATTTCATTATTATTAATGATATTATTTACCACTTAATACCATTGATCAGATTCATCACCAAAATGGTTACCGTAAAGACTAATATTTTGATTATATAAACACCATATAACATTGAATAACTTTTCATATGAATCAATCCATCCACCATCATCCACGGAGTTAGATGATCCACTAAACGAATGAGTTTTTTCCCTTATAAAATGTTCCATTAACATCATGTTCATTTTTGAGACATTTGGTTATTCTCTTTCATGGATTCTACCACTATTTGTAGCCTGTATAAACTAATCTATTTCTATAAAAAAAATATTTAGTTCCAATTCCTAGCATTCTAGGTTTCAAATTCAAAAATACATCATCCACTCTGTGACATCCATATTCACATACGTTGATTCTTATACAAAAAACTGTTCTAAATGGACAAATATTTGATGAAGAAACATGGTAATAATCAAATTAAATATCATTAGAACATAACCATAAGGTATAATTTTTTTTGTATACTATTAATTTCATCATGACCGCTAATGTTATCTAATCCATTTTCTAATACTAACTATAATGACCTGACATTAATCATTTCATATTATGGAAAACTATAATAGAATTAACTTCTTTAGATTAACAAAGACAATATAATTTATAGTTTATAAAATTTATGACATAATTAAAACATATCAAGCCAACAGAATAAAATGTGGGTACTACTAAAACAATATACACCTTTCCCAAAATACAAACATTTTTAATAATAACATGAAATCGATTCATGAAATGTCTTCACAACATTCATCTTATATTCCACTTTTATATTACCCATCCCTAAAACATTTAAAAAACACATTAACGAATGTAATGAGAAAAAGAAACAATGTATTATAAAAATAAGGTTATAAACTGTTAGTACATGAATTCTTATAAACATATGAAATCATTTAACAAAGACCTGCTTCTTACTCAATGAGTATCATATGGTTAATTTAGTATTACATGAGATTTCCATTAAACATAGTAAACATAAATAATTCTATAATGTTAATTTGAAGAATAATTTACTTGATATTTAAACCCTTATCGATGTGAAATGATTTGTAACCCTCATGGGTTCCTTATAATGTAACACCCACAACTACATTATGATGTAACCCTCCTGTCTAGATTATAGTGTAAACATCGTAGTTACAAATGGAGTAATCATATGGTTGACCTCCAACATAATCATACCCAAAGAATTACATAAAGATATAGGTCCCAACAATCATTGTAAACTATTCCCATTAATCATTAAATAATCATAATATAACAATACATCCATCAAAAAATATGTTTTTAATTTTAAAAAAATATAATTTTATAATGGGAGATTTAAAGAAAAGTCCCTTTAAAATATAATATATTTGATGTGATAATTTATAAAAACATTGTAATTTGGCAGTACACTGTAAATAAAAATAATATAACATAGTACAATCAAAACTAGTTTCACAAATAATTATAGTATGACATAAACAATGAGGTAGAAGGATAACAAAATGAATGAAAATTAGGTTGTGAATTTCATTACCTTAGGATCGTCTTACTTCAAAAATGGTCAAACATCATGTATAATGGTTTAAATATTGTTATTAATATATTGTAAATAATATTAATGTTATTATTTACTTATATAATAATTTTATATCATCCTTCCACCCATTTCATAATAATAATTTTTTATTTTCCTTTTTTCTAGTGCATTTATTACATGGTTTCCATGGTTGGCTCATTACGGATTTACTTGTCAAATGGAAAAAACGATAAGTGTAATGAAACTGTGTTAAATTTTTTAAATATTTTTTAATGACAGAATACATGTTTTTTCTAATGAGAGGATAAATAATCAGATAAAAAATTAATGAAAATGATTTAATTTATTTTGGTAGTTTTTATGATCATCGTGAACATAAAAAATATTTTACAAAATCACGTTTATATATTTATTATAGATCATTAAATAAAATTTAATATGGATAATAAAATAATATTAAACCATTATAATGTTCTAATGACCCTCCGTAATGGTGATAATGAAAAATGAAGGTGTATCATCCATGATGGTAGTAAATTGACACAACACAAATGATGTTATCTAGTTTAGAATAAATGGAAATGGAGAAAAATTTTGAAGATGAATTTTTCCATAAACATGATAGCATTTAATTATATATAATATATATTATTTTTCATGAAACATTGATAAGGGAATCGTTACATATTATAAAAAAGGAAAATAATTTAAATGGAAATAAATAAAATGAAAGAGGATTTTACCATTTGAATTCTTCTCCATGAAAACCACTTTAATGACCTTATTTTTTTTCTTTTAGTGAGACCATAAGATCTGTGACATGGGGATGATTACTGGGAAGGGTATTGGGAAAATAATAAACAATATAGATGTCTTTTAGGTGTGAGGAAAATAAATTGTGGGGGTGGTATTTATAGTGGTGAAGAGTGGTTTTTTCAAATTAGTATATTCATTAGTATGTTATATTGGCTTAAAAATATGAATAGTTTGTTAATTATCATCCAATATATTAAATTAATGAATTTCGGTTATTGATTATATTTCTAACCTCAACGATGACTGAAGGAATAGTTTATTTAACATATGATGTATATATACCCTAAAATACAATATATCAATATTCAAAAAAAAATCACGTATTTTAGAAAAATTTCAAAATTTAATCATAACCATTTCACATCGATTATAATTATAAAATAAAATTAATTTTTTGAAAAAATAAATTTATGGAAATGTTTATATTTATTAATATTTATAATTTATTAAAACGGTCATTTATTAAAATATAACAGAATTTATAACACATTGATAAATTAATTAAGTCCTCATAAAATTATCTTATAACAATAGGGCATAAAAATAATTATTTATAAATCTCTTTTGAGAGAACAAATTTTATTTTACATAATTTTATTTATTATACAATAAAAATTAAATATTTATGACTTACAAAAATACAGACACTTAATTATCATTTTCAAAATATTTATTTTCATAATTTGTGATATAAATATATCAGTATTACACTTATAAAATAACAAAGTTTTATTAATACTCATAGAGATACAGTGTCAATTATATTGAACAAAGTACTATTCCTAATAATAATGTTACTAATCCTATGGTCTTGTTACTATTCCTTCTATTTAAATTACCTAATTTATAAAAGTACCACCTAATTTGCTGTACCTTTATATTGAATTTAACAATTTAATTCTGGAATTAATACAATTTATTTTATAAGTAACTGTTTTGTTAGTCATAGGTTAAAATTTCACATACTCATTAAATCATAAAGAATTTCAAAAATACTAAAAACTATTCCAATATATATAGTAATATGGTGGATTCTCATTTATTTTTCAAGGAGATAATCGAGGTTAATATATTACTCTCAACATTGTAGGTACATAAAATATTTATTTATATCCGTATTTTTAAAAATACATAAGGATTTTAATTCATTTACTTTTTCATTGTAGAAACATCTTGAAAATTAATTTCTTCTCGTATTTTTAATTTATCTTCTATAGATTTTTCTTTTCAAAGTAGAAATCATAACACATTACATATATAGTACATTGTTATTAATTTCCCACATTTCATCCAATTTTTTAATATTAAATTTTATTTACATGAGTATTTCCAAAAGTTTTTTATCTTCTGAAATGAATTTTATCACACATTGTATTACCCATATTGTGAAGCTTCTAATGAATTTCAGCTTCTTATTCAGATATGTTTTTGACCAAACATATCATTTTATTTGAATTATAAAATGGCTCTATTATCTTCAGCTGGTTACTACCTCTAATACTATAATACATGGATTTATTAAAAAGATTTATTATTTAGAAACATAATCAATAGTAGATTTATCTATTCTTATTGTAGGATCATTGTGAATTTTCTTCATTGGTGAGTTCAGTTTAAAAAAATTGTTTTATTACAACTCAAAAAGGAAACTAATTTTATTCTTTTTTTATTTCTAAAATTATAATGCCTTTATTTTTCAAAATCATATCAATAATATTTATTATTTTTAAAAAAAATCTCATAAATATATTCACAACACTATTTTACATTTTCATATGAATTTTTTAAGATTTAAAATATATTATTAATAAAATGATTCATTTTTATAATTTTCTTATGAAGAATTCATTTTCAAATAAATATTACTCATAAATTTATGTAATAATTCTCATTAATTAATAAATTATTTTTTAATAAATTAGTGATAATTTATTCTAAAAATCAGCATGATTGTTTATTATCCTTTTAAATCTCCAAAAATGACCAATGAATCTTATTATGTTTTTTTAAGAAACATTTATAAGATGAGGTTGGTGGTTTTCTAAAAATTTATCCCTTTAGTAAGGTTCTATTAGTGAACCAATTTGATTCTAATTATCACATACACCTTTAAAAATAATGTGGGTTTCTCATATACATTATTCCGTATATATGTCTAAAATTTGAATTATAGATTATACATTATTTTAAAACGAGATTAAGGGGAACATATTTTTCTAAATATAGGATAACCTTATTCCATAAGTGAATATTTGTAATATATTTATAATGTCTAAATATTAATTTGTTATTTTATTGAACATTTACTATAATAATACAATTATTAATAGAATTTTTTATTGAAAATATTCTATTAACTATTTGAGAAGAATCATCCAGTTTCACTTACAAATTTTTCATATTTTACTTCGATATTAAGAAATATAGCTTTTTGGTTTTTATTATAAACCTCAACTGATCACATTCATTTTTTCATAAAAACTTTACCTACTCATTTCGTTAATTATTTATTTTAATTATTTATCATATTTAACTTTCATGAACATTCACCATTTTAGAATTCATCTCTATCTGAGAATTCATAACACCAATGAAAATGTTATTTTTTCAGATTGTGGTTATTATTTAAAATGATGTTTGTATTCATGATTATTCTTCATTTAAATGTTATTTTCTTTCATTTTCTTCTCATAGTGTTTCTTTTCAATGAAATGAGTACTTTTTATTGTCTTTGACTTGTTTAATAAAAGTGATTATATTTTAAAAATACATATCCTATTCATTTTTCAAAAATATCATTCTCAATATCATGTTTTTTACAAATATTGTAAATTTTTTATGACATAAAATCTATTTATATATGTGTGAAAAAATACAAAGAACTATTTTTGAATAAGATGTATATTAATATAAATATTAAAAAGTAATTCAATTTTCAAATACTCTTCAGAGAAATAAAAAAATTCTTAAAGGGTATAAATATATATAAATACGACAAATTTATCACCACATTTATTACATAAAACATATATTTAATCCATTTTTTTATTACATATAAGAGGAAGCTTTCAAATTCCCTTGGAATCTCTCTTTTAAATATTATTTACAACTCTGGTGAAGAACATCATCCTTTATTTAACTTCATTTTCTAACACATCCTTAAATTTTCTCATTAAATTTTATTGATAAGAACAAATGGGAAAAAATCCTATAATATAGATAATTATCTTTTTGATAAATGATAAATATCAAATTTTTATGATCTTATGTCAGGATGGCTTGAAATTTTTGAAGACATTTTAATTTTCATTATGAGACAAGTCAAATGATGAACTATGACATGGAATGGTGTTCTATTATTTGTAATTATAAAAAAAAATTCTGAAATTATAAATCTAGATAATGTGGATTCTCAGGTGGTATTGTGAGTTTTTGAGTCATTTGGTTATGTTTTGGGTGTTTTATAGTTCTCTAAAAAAGGTGGTAATTTTTTTGAAACTATTTGAAACCATAACGATCATGAGGTTTTCATTATTTTTGATCTACGCATGGATGTGTTATAATATTTGAAAAGGGTTTTGGGTATTCCAAGGGAGTATAAATGGAGAAACATTACAATGGAGTGGGGGTTTTGAGGTATGGTGAAAGGGTTATGTATGGTTCTAGAAAATTCTATGCCTTTCAATAGAAGATAACCATTGTTGATAGTATAGATGGTGTGTCATTTGACCAACTATTCTATATAACCATGCGACTGGTGGCCTTGGAATGATTCATCCTCATGGATGGCTCATGGTTTGGAAAACCATGTATCCATGCTATTATATTGGAAAAAATTCATTAAAATTATTTTTTAAACATTTTTCACCATTAAAATATAATATAATCATCCCTTTTCTCTTAACCTTAAGCATAATAACCATAGGTGGGTTTTAATCTGTTCCACCATTCATCAAACACCACTAATTGGTGATTTGTTGGTGTTTCATTAGAGTTAATGAGAGATTGACCCCCCATATCTTTTTATTATTCTTCTTTCCCTTGTTTACTATTTATGTTAGATTTGTAGGTTTATGGATTTGGTTCTGATTCCATCAGATAATCTGGGAAATAGACAAGGATGATAAGTCATCTGGTCTTCTTGGGTTATAGATATTTGGAGAGGTATGACACACTTTCTTACATGTAGTTTTGTTATGTTATGTGGTAACCATTAATTTTTATAGGTTTCCAAAGATTAAATAATTTAATTCATTGTAGAAAAGGTATCCCCTTTTAAGGATTTGAACTGAAATGTGTTTGGTGTTATTTTATGGATATTCGTTGAGTTGTTGGATTTTGTTGAACTACAACATGATGGCCTTGTGAGTTATCCTATATTCTCCCATATCTCCGAAAAAATCATTTATTAGTTATAATTTTTAAATTAATTAATATACGGTTTCTGATGTATGACTAATTCTTGGGTGAACATGTAGAGAAAATTTTTGTGTTGATGGATTCCAAAAATTCATAGATGGTATTTTCAACAACCATTTTCCAATTGATACATTTCGGAAATCAGAGTTGATGAGGCAGGTCGTCTATGTGAATTACTCATAGTCATAATAATATTTAAATATTTTCATTGTGTTATTACCCGTGGTGACCATGTGTGATATTCCTTATCCCAAGATTTATGGATTTTTGTTGGATTTATAAGGAATGAATGGACCTTCCATGGGTCCCATTGAATCTCTGGTGATGATAGTTCAGACCCACGACCAAGCATAGGGTGTGACAACTATTGGATGTTGAATTATTTAGGTATTATGTAATTATAAAATGGTCTATTTGGATTTTGAAATGGTATTAATTGTTTTCTTTTGAGATTATCGATATTTGTATTTCGGAGGTGGGAGGCTAAGTATTAAGATGATTCAATCTCGAAAATATGTGATATACCTTTAGTGATTTTAAATACATTTTAAATGGACATTCAATGTTGATTTAAGTGGGTCTGTAGTGACATTAAAAATTGGTTCCATGGAACATGGAGGACATTGACTTTGTTTTTAATTTTAAACTGGAGGAAAAATGTATTAAATGATGTGGATACCATGTATTAACATGGGTGTATGTTTTTAATGATATTTGAATATGGGTTGGGTTTTAGTTGAGAATTTTACTGATTTAAATTTTAATTGGGAACGTAATAAATTTTGTGATTATGTTAGGATATCAAAATAGTGTAATGTTTGTGTTTTATTATTATATGGTTTTAAGAATATTTAATGATTTTTAATTTGGGTAAATTATAAAAAGGCTTAAATGTGAAATTGAACTTATAATGAATTTATTGTACAATGGAAATGTTGATGGAAATGGTATCAATCAGTAATAGAATTGTTCAAGATGGTCTGTCCAAACAAGATGAATTCCTGTTGGATTTGTTGAATGATTCTCCATGTTAACAGAAATATGAATAATGGTTTTGGGATATCGGACTATGGCTACAAATACCTATTTTGGGTGAGGAAAATTGAGGCTCTAGGTTCCTAGGTGCACCATTTTTTTGGGGAAAGGAAAAACACTCATAACCCAAGGGTATGGAAATGGAATTCCATATAATGGATGGGATAATATGACATGGAATTATGGGTCTCTTTTTTATTAATGGATTGATGGACCTTGTTATACAACTTGCGCCATCAAGGTTGTGATGGTCAAACATTTTATTTGGAGTCTTGGCTGGATACATGGACTGATACTCCTTTTTTATAACTTGTTTACAATTGTTTTAGATTTCTAAACATGACATACAATACACCAATTAGATACATGGACTGTAGATCCTTCTTTACCCAGCCATGACCTCTGTGATATATGGATTTGATGGTTGGCTTTGGATGAGGACATTAGATATAAATCCATAAATTTAGGAAAATTTAATAAAAGTAATTAGTTGAATAATTCATATAATGAAGTTTTTGTATTTAACATATTTTCCATAGTTATCAGTTCTTCGTACATGAACTATTTTACTAAATAGTATTTTTGTAACACATTTTTGGAGGTGGCCTAGTGAATTTTAAACAAACCCTACTCATGATTCCATTTAACATTAGTGCCCAAGCATGTTTTATATATTTATTATAGTCCCATTTTGGGTATGCGGCTTGTCCATATTATTTTTTATTAAGAATGACATCTCATGTGCTATCATATTACTAATAGAGTTTGGCTTGGGGAATCAAGGGATCATGTTTGTACTTTCTTCTATTTTAGTATGAATGCTAACCAGACTAGTGGGGATTTAATTTTATATGATATATAACAATTCATTCCTTTATTTTATTTAATTCTATTAAAACATGTTTCAGTTTTAGTTTATTTATTCATTAGTCACTCATTGATGTTTATAATTTTTTTATTTACTATTAATTTTATACTCATATGTTATGTTATTGTCTCTTAATAGTTTAAAGTTTGACACATGATGCAATTTGATAGCATATACTTTCTAAGGATGTGATCATGTGGTCATTCGGTGATCCAGATCCAGGACATGTCTAAGTATCTTTTAGGCCATTATTTTTATGTAGTCATCCAGTTTCATCAAATTGGGAAGCGTTAACTAGTTTTAACTAGTTTTTATATAATTTAGTTTCATTAAATTATTCAAATGTTAAAACATTATATGACATAAAAATCTCATGTTAATGATAAATGACACACTTTTGAAATGTTAAATAAAAATTATGAGTTATTGATATGTTATATATTTAAATGGTTACCACATAATATTATTGAATACATCATTTATTTGTTCATTTGAGGTCTTGAAAATTTGTTCTTATATAATATTATAAATTGAATTCTAATAGGGTGTGTATCATATATAACCCAAGGTGATTAAATATGAAATTATTACTACCTCCTCATAGGATAAAAATGTTAAATCCTTCAATTTTATAATATTTCCTCATAAAACATTTTATCAATATCTTTTTGATTCTATAAGATTTCATGATATCAATACAAAATATCTTTTTCCTCAAATTTTTTTCATTCACTAATAGTAAATATCGTTTATCAATAACATGAAATAAATTAGTGTATCCTATTATTTATTATGTACATTATATTTTTGATATAATACAATATATGAAATACATATCATAAATGGACAATAAAATATTATTATTTAACTAGGAAGGATCTGTCATTTACATTAAATTGGCAGTAATTAAAATTATATACCACATTATGAAATATATTAATTTCATACAAAATATAAATATATTGATAAACTAACATAAAATTATTAATAATGATTTATTAAGGTTATTTAATTTCCTATAATACCATTAAAAATTTTATGTTCCTAATATTAATGAGAGGACATTATGATTAGTATCTATAAATATTAGAAATTTTATTAAAAAAATTATTTTATTTTAGAATTCATCCTGAGAAAATTATAATTTTATGAATTTTGATATTTTTTAAGAATATTCATTTTTCGATGAATAATAAAAAGTATAGACTTTTATTGAATGGATTATTTTACTTCAATGTATTTATAATGTAATAATATATTTTAGATTATTTTTAAAATATAATTATATATATAACTGAGTTATGAAAATCCAATTGTGGTTTTTATTGAATTTTATTATTGATTTTATTTTAAATTTATTTTATACATAAAATGACATTTTTATGGAAACCATATTTTAATTTCATTTTCTCATGAATAATTTTAAATTATATTATGAAAAATATGTTCTTTGATAATTGAAAAATGGATTCAATGTTTTTAATCAGTCGTTATGGATTTTTTAAATATGTATCCTTTATTTTTCATAATTAGGAATAGTAACCTCAAGGATTTTATTTTCTATGGTAAAGGGTAAATATGGTAATTAATATTCAGAATACAATTATAATGACTACTAAATGACCACAAATTTATCCATCTATAGTTAAAATCTTTACCCTTAATGTGTACATAATATAGTTTCCCTGGTAATCATGAAAGACGGTAATAGACGGTTAAAACCAAAAGATATGGGAATAAATATAGTATCAAATTCATATTTTCTATTTATAGTTGTTATATGTACCCATAATCATCATATATTACAAATATTTTTTTTTAATTTTTTTATATTAATTTAATATTTTGAAAAAAAATAAACAATTCACATCCCTAATATTAGAAATGGGAACACATTCATCTCATTATGTAAAATTAAAAACACATTTGGGTTATACAATATCATAAAATATAACATTATAAAATCCATCCCCATGTCTGTGAGGTCTTAGTTCTTTTATAATATCAATCTATTAAGACTTAAGTTTTTAATAAAAGGATATTTTTTAAAAGAATATGTACAGGTTTAACCGCATGATTTTGATTAGTTTCTTCTTCCACTTCCTTAAAAAAATTGTTCAAAAATTATAAAATAAAAAAATGGCATCCTAAATATACTAATAAGATATTATGTAATTTTTTAAACAATAATCATCTCTAAAATCCATCAAACATTAATTTAATTTATCAGTAGCGTGTAAAGCAAACCATGGCCTCGCCAACCGAGGTAATTTTTTCGATCACTAAATCATAATACTGATGGTCATTATGTATTGATGTTTTATATGTTACATTAATTTAAATTTGATAATCTTTATATGAAAATATGATATATATTTTTTTAACATTTCTATAAATTTTAAAATGAAGATTTTTCTCATTAATACGTTTGGAATACTACCGATACGAAGCGATGTGACTCGTTTTTAATCACAACACCATTTCACTGAAATATATATAAGTATAATAAATAATGGTAAATCATAATTATGATATTATGATCTTTATATAATGATAATATTAGACACAACCACTTTCTATAACGATCATTGAATAACAAAAATTCAACTAATGAGTACATATGGCCTAACATTTCTCTGATTGACACATAGTACATATTTCATTACTATATATAAATAGTAGATTTAGAAGTATAGTTTCCCTATAATAATTATAATTATATCTTTCTTATTACTTAATATATTATGTAATAATGAACTCATTGACAATAGTCAACCAACCAATGTCATTTCAACTTTACGAAATAATTATTACCAAATTGTATAATGATAACGTAATTAATTACATATTTTATAAACCATGTAAATAAATGAAATAAAATGAAATATAAAAATGATAAATAATGTCAAGAAATTAAATGTGTAACATTTTTTTATTATTCCTGATGTTAAATAATTTTCATGATAATTTAGATTAATGGTAAAGGTCATTTTTAACAATTAGCATCTAAATATTATCATAAAATTATTTTTTCTTCTAATTAAATAATTTCAAAATATGTTATAAATAAGTTATTCTCTATTCTACAATGAATTTTTAAATAAATTATCATATTTATTTTAATTTTTATTAATCTATTTGTAATTAGATTCTTATTACTTTTTCAAATTAGGTATACTGTTACTTTTTAGTAAAAATTATGTATGAAATGATTTTTAACATAGAATAAAAGTGATTATTTTCCTTCTCTAAGGACTAATATTATATTTGAAACTACCTTTAAATTCTTACAAGGTTATTCATAAAAAATAAATTATAATTATTTATTTTTATTGTTATTTAAAAAATTAAAATCGTAATTCCCTCAAAACATTTCAATGATCTTTTCTTCAAAGAAATATTATATTTATTATTTTCTATATATATTATTTTATTGAATATGGTTTTTAAAATAATATCAATTTTTTTATCTAAGTCGATTTTTCAAATCCGTTCTAAAGGCCAGTTATATGTTTCATGATGAAATTTTTCAAGAATAAATTTTTTACACATGAGCTTTATTTGTGAAATGGGTGTGCATGGTATAACATTTGAGAATGTTTGAGACACATTACAACCCATTGGTATTCCTAATATAGATTATGTGTCTCTTTAAACCCATTAAAGCTCCCAATGTGTGGGTTAGTCTCTGGAATTTAACCATGAGGGTTATTCCATTATTAACAATGATGGTTAATCCATTAGTAGCTATGATTCTTACTCCATCATAATGGTTTGGAGAATATTGGGAGGTTTATACCTTGATTAACTATGGTGGTTACTCTTAATTTAAAAATTAAATTTAAATTAATGTATCTATGATTATCACATCATTTATATCCATTATTTTTATTCCACGTGTAATTATGATGGCTAATACTCTTATAACCATGAAGGTTTTTTGATTTTGTTTCTATGATCGATTCCCCATTAAAAAGTGTTATGGTTATTCCACATGTAAAAGATAAATGTTCATATTTATGAAAAGTATGCCATCCATTTTTCATGTGTTTCATAGAGGAATTCATGAGTTTTCATTAACATTAATATTTATAATTATATTTTTTATGAAATTTATTTAGCTAAGAATATGATTTATTGGGGAAGAAAATACTTATTTGAAACCCAAATTTAGTTCCCAAAAAGGGAAAATTGTATTTATGCACTAATTATTCCTTTCATTCATTTATGTTCCTTAATACACTTTTTATTCTCATACCTTATTTTTTAAATCATTTAAGTTGGATTAATGTATTATTAGAATCATTCATGTATTCAAGATAAAAATAGTAAAAATGAATCATGAAATTAAATGAAATTAAATTTAAAAGTATTTATTCGTATAATAGATATTTAATATATGTGTCAACTTTTTAATATTTTAGTTTTTCATTAATTGTAATGAATGAAATCTGTAAAATTCAAAACTTAATATATACTTAGTATATGAATATGGTTTGTAATTAAAAAAAATTGAATATGTATTGAATAAGGATGGATACTTATAGTTGGTATAAGAAAAAAAAAATTAGATAACTATTGAGGTGATATTTTTTTATTAGAAATAAGTTTCAATTATTATATAACCATACTTATTCATATTATAAGGGGATTCATGGTTTTTTTGGATCAATATAAATAATTTTACATAACCTGAATATTGATATCATGGTGTTTATCATCCTCATAATATTGTAGATTATGATTTTTTTGATATACTTGAATAAACTATTTTGGTATGAGTAAGTTGATGAATCCCTTCAACAAAAAGTTAACATTGGATAAGAAGTAATATTTTATGGTTTTCTAAATGAAAAAATAAACATAAAGTGAGACATAGAGAGAATTTTTTCAGTTATTATTAACCATTATTCATATGTAATTATTAACAACCTGAACCTATATGAGTTTCCTAAAATATAAAATATGATAATAATGAGTCCCCATAGATTTTTATGTGATAATGATCATAATTATATATATATATATTAAATTACCATAGTGTCATTAATGTTGATTAAAGTACCCAATTAAAACTAATAATGAAATGAGGAATTTTTTATATGTAATAAGTCAGGTCATAAAGAAAATAATCCTTCATGGAAAATAGAAACTCTGTGATAACTCTATAAAGGGGAAATAATTTCTTCAATTAAGAGAAATTGAATTTTTTAAACATGGGGATAATTTCTCATTATGAAATTTGGTGGCCAATAGAGAAGGATCATAAATAGGATTAACAAGACTGTATCGATATCTGTTTAGAAATACCGAATGACATTATCATTCAATTTCAGGATTATTAAAATAACATAATATTTGAATGGATTATTTCTGGGATTATGTTTTAAAATTGATCAATCCAAATAAATGATTAATATTTTGCTTTCTAGAAACTTAATAGTAATAATTAATATTCAATATACATTTATTAGACAATAAAAAAATTATTTATTAATATCTCTACATATAAGTGATTCACGAGTTGTGCTAGATTTATGGATGACCATACATTTAATATAGTTAATACTCTTTTGATGATGTCAGTAGTTTTTGAGACATTTATTGAGTATTTATAAATGTTTAATTATCAGATTAACTATATGGTTAGCCTATGAAAAAGTTATTTGATCAGGAATTTTAAAATCATCTTTTGGAAATATTATGAATTGTATGTATAATTTTTTCTGTTAAATGATGTTTTATTTTGTGGTAATTATGTTTTATTTCATTTTTGTGATAAAAAATTAAAGGTACGAGATAACATTTTCAGTTAAAATTTTTCATTAATGTGAAACTTATTAATGATTTTTTAGGATGTTAGTAAAATTTATAGTATTTTTATATTGATTATACTAATATATTACATGATTAACGGAAACTCATATGTTGCATGATAGCCTATATTGTCTGGTAACACCATGTAAACTGATCTCACAACCAAATGGTGAATGTGACCATTCACCTACCCTTAGAATATGTATTCATTGGAAACATTATGACATTTTTTGATTTTTTTAATGATCTAAAAAATAAATTTTGATTTAAATTTGGGAAAATATGTTTCATTATATATATAACCATTAGATTAATTTTTTATGAGATTAAATTCATTTTAGATAATGTTAAATATTATTTATTCATTATTTGATTTAGGTAAATCAAATATTTTGTTTATTTATTTTATGAATAATGATTGAATTATATATTTGAAGCATATATGATTTTACTATGTAATTATTTTTAATAATGTTATTTATTGAAATTATTTTCATATCGTAGAGGTTATAAGATTTTAGAATATTCATTTTCAGTGTGAGATATTAAGAGTGTCTATGGTTATATTCATATATATGTTAAATAAATCATGGAATTATATGTGATGAAATAATTATTATCTCTAGGGTGTAACCCTTTCTAGGAATATTTAATGGAATTTTAAGGATATTTATTTTTTGAATTATCTACATTAAACATTATGTATTAATGTTTAATTTTTGATATAAAATTCTTTTTATTTATTGGAAGTATTATAAATTTTAAAAATTATTGTACCGTCTACTAATAATTTTTATTTTTATTAATGTATTAAGATATTCGTAATATATTTTTATTCCCTAATAGATTATGTGACTCAATTAAAGATGATTTTAGATCAACATACATGAAATAATCATATTTAATACATACAATTTGGAGAAATATTGGATACTACATTAAATTAAACATATACTAACAGTTATAAAATATTAGCATATCCCCTTGAATAATGGGTAAAGGATACAAAAAATGGTTATATAAACCATTGGATTATTTGGAATGTGTATAACCCTGTTTTAATGGTTTGTAGAAATCTGTCGGTATATGCATACTAAAATTCCATTTTACAAATATTTATGATGAAAACATTATTATATGTCATTAAAATGGATTAAAGCATATTAGAAAATATATATTTGAATAATATGTAAGGTAATGGAACAAGGATATTTTTTACACACTATACTAATTATTCTAATAAACAATTGGTATATGAATATACCAAGGGTTTGAAAACTATCATTATAAACAAGGTTTAAAATTAATGGAAAATAATTATTGCCTTGGCCAATTACTTACATAATTTTATTGAGTTGTTGAAAACATCACTCACCAATATAAAATCAATGATTAAAAAATAAAAAATACACATTCATTCAACTAGTGTGAACATACATTTCAAATATCACATGTATTCATTCACATCTAATCAGTAAACATCCTTTGTCATTAATATTTTTAAAACATGTAAAAGATCAATATATTCATCTACATGGACAATATCATCACAGTCTTCGTCATCACCCTCATCACCATCTTCATCGTCAACATCCTCTACTCCATGATTCACCTACTTAGAATAATCATTAATAGGGACATAATTTCTTATTCCATCACTAGTATCATCATTTGATGCACCATATTACAAACCCATCTTTGACATATATACATCAAAATATAAGGTAGTAACTAGTGGAACCGAATGATATAAGGATTCAATAAATTTCATAAATTCATCATTGTCCTTTTGATTTTATTTTATCTATTCAATGATGATTTTGTTGACCTATTTTTCCTTAGTATGATCCCATGGTACTTCTATATGATCGGTTTTTAATTCAGTGATACCAAAATTGGCACTTGAAATTGGCCAATATATACTGGGAACATTACGATTCCTTGGTCAACAATGTATTATCCCATGGTACTCATCTCCTACCACAAAATAAAATACTTTTTTGTAGTAGATTTTTATTTTTAATTTTCATCACTGGCCTCCATATCATTCCATTCCAAATATAAATGAACTATTTAGTTGGAAAATATAAATGAAAATTTAAAATTAAAATATAAAAACATATTATTTTTTGCTCTATCTTGTTATTTATCATTTTTTCATGTTTCTAAAGTATCCTATTGGAAAAAACCATGAGGCATACATAATTTATTATTCCATAGCACCCTCTTCAATGAAATTATATATGGAAAACAATTATTCAAAAGCAATAAAGTCATGGTTCTTATAGTGAATATAAATATAACCTATAGATATTTAAATATGATTTCTAGCAAACTGATCATGAATAATGATTTAAAAATAATTGAAAATATGAATGAGCTATGTAGTAAAATATTATTCTATATAAAGATGAATATTTTAAATTTTTATGATGTACAAATAAAGTGAAATTTTTATTAATATATAAATTATATCACAGTCTAGGTAAAAACACTTAGTAATGAAGGGACAATTAGTTGAATAATTTGAAAAAAACTATTTCTAATAAGAAAGGATATTTTACAATAATAAATTGACCATTATCCCAAATTCACCAATCATAAAACATTTTAGTAGAGTAAATTCAACATGATTATATGGAATTAAAAATGGTAAAGGAAAATATTTATTTTTCATCCCATGAAATATTCCAAGAATAAAAATATTTTGAATGAAAACTCATTATATATTTCTCAGGAAAAATATTACTTATTATAGGAAATTTTTTTTATTTATTTTTAAATAATGGACTCAATTAACTATTATTGACTTATATTGATATTCATTTTCTATTATGATTGAGAGACCTTATGAAAAAATAACAACTTTATGGTAAATTATAGATGAATAAAACATATATATAAATAACTGAAACACACATTCGGTGAGCATTCAAAATCATTTTTTTAAAAAAATTGAATTTTTTATTGAAATAAAACCTTAATACCCTTCAAGCATTGAGTTTGGATATGTGTTGGTATAATTTAAGTAGATTTTAAGTGGAATATAATAATTATATATAGAAAATACATAAATTTTTAATACAAGAATAAAAATATTAATGTTGTTCATCATGGGTAACAAACCATTATGTATGGAAATGAATTTTTTATGACTTTGGGAGAGAAGAATTAGTGATATCACACTAAAATTATCATTTTTATGTTAAAATAAAGTATGTTTTATCTATTTTATTTAACATTATAATTAATTTTTAATGATAACATCATTCATGTAGAGAAGATGTTATGTAAATATTTTTAGGATCGAATGAAATGAAATATACAATTTTAATGTCATTTAATTTTTTGAAAATTATAATTGAATGTGATATAGGTAATGTAAATATGGACTACTTACTAGATATTTTTTTGTAAATTTATTATTAATGTTTTCTAGTTTCTTAATGTTTCTACAATTAATATTAGTGTCTGGATATGGTTATTAGCTATTTTTTTAACATTTCCTCAATTGGGTAAGGTAATGGTTATTATTTCTTTATATTTTTTCTTTATTTGTCAATACTTTTCTTTCATATATTCTCGATTATTGATACATTGATGAGATTTTTAGCCGAAACTCGATTTTGGGTTTCATGAAATGTAGTCATTGTGCTGTGATGTTTTATTTGTATAGGATATTTTTTTATTATTTTTGTAATATGTTCACATTTAATTATAATATTCAATCAAATTATTATTTTTTTATAATGTTTATGTATTAATTCATGAAATATGTGATAATCAAATTGTCTTCCTTGGATGTGGTATGGAGGTGATGGTTGATTCAACACTACTACATAGATAAGGTACATGGGATGAGTTTTTGATTATATTTTCAAATGATCTTATTATCATTGTATAGATAGTTTAAATTATTAATAATCATAAAAAACTATTCCTATGATTTAAATGAATGATTTGGGTTGAGAATATAACTTCTCATGGAATTAATCTGTGTAGACATGATTTAGATATAGTGTGTAGATCTGATCCTCGACATTGATCTATTTTTGGGGACTGTAGTAATGTTAGTTGTATAATTTCATATATTTTCAATATGAAGTAATTAGAATGCATCTTATGTGGCCTTTTGTGTATGCTAATTTTTTATCATTCTTCAAATATGGTGTTGGGATGTCTGTGTTTTCCTAGTATGGTAACCCTACACCTTTTATTAAAATAGATGGATGTTTTTTATAATAATTCTAAAATAATATTCAAAAGTGGGTTCCATTGTTGACTATTGTTAAACATTATGATTTTACCATTTTTTATTTTCTAATGTTTTAATGTTTTTTCTGGGTTTTTTCATTAAACACATTGGATTTTAAGTTGTTTAATTAATATTTTAATGTGCTAATTTTATCCGATATTTCGTGAAGGGAAAAGATTAATTAATATGATATTATTTATGTATTATTTTGGTTGTTATTTTCCTTCATTAATATTTTTCCTCTCTCGATGGATAGGTTCAGGATTATGAAGAATTACAATAGTTGTGATATTTATAGATGTTTTCATCAAAAAACATTGATATAATCATAGTAAAATAATTCCAACATTTTTTTTAAAATTATGTGTTTATGTTATTCTCTATATAGTATGATAATAAATTCATTCTACTATATTACTGAATGTGTTGGGATGATGTGGTGGATAAAAAATAGGTTTGGGATCTCTAAATAGTTTTATATGTCTAAAAATGAAATTCTATAAAGATGCGATTATGGGAAGAATAAATCAAGTTATTAATCTAAATAATCCCATTACAAGGGTTAGTTCATATAAAAAATTAACATATTATTTAAAAATAATCATTAATTGAATAATTTAGTAACATACATATCCCAGAATAATATTATTATATATAATAATATTGATATTATGGGAATGATTGAGAAAAATATTATTATCAACTGATACAATATCTTAGCTCAAGATATGATAGGATTCATATTCTGGGATCATAAGATGAATTTAATTCATGTTTAAACCATATGGTTTCTAATAGATAAATTTATTTATTTATAAATTTTCTATATATGTATTCTTCATATTACATTATATTTATAAGAATCCAATGGGAAATGGTTTGTATCTATTTTTAAGTTATCTTCAAGAAGGAATTATTCATGAGGAGTATGAACATAATATTTTCTATAGGAATTTCAATCATTCTACTAGCCTATATTGTTTCACCAATAATTTTTCCTTCCATGATTTGGTGATTATTTATAATGATATCATTCTAGATATTAGGGAATTATTATATATTAGGTTCACTATAATAATATTCTCAATCATCTAGGGAACTAAGAATGGTTTTTAATTGTGTTTCTAGTGTGTTGAGTTATCATTAATAATAATTAATTAGATTTTAGATAATCAGATGATGTGTTAACATTTAAAATCCATTTTACCTGATGTAATTTATTTGGATTAATTACTTGTTTATGATGTATGATGCTAACTATACCATGGTAATAGGTTTGGTATCAGTCGCTAAATCAATACTATGTTTTAAAGGAGATAGTAACATATTAAATAGGAATGATAAGGGGATTAAATAAGGCTATAGTATGGAAATTTATAAAATATTCAATTCTAGAAATTAATGAATTGAATCATATAATATTATATAAATTTTTAACGTCAGGATTTTAGTTAAAAGTTGTTTTTTAACATATATAGGATTTTATAGAAATTATTTAAATGGGATTTATTGATATTAATAATGTTTTGTGAACTAGTTACATGGTTTAAAATTTATTATTAATGTTTTTATTAATAAACTCAATGGGATATTTCGTAGAGTGGTCAGTTTGGGTAATGGGGTATAATGTATGATTAATTTGTTGGATATAAATACATTTTTAATATAAGTTCTAGTGAACATTAAATAATGAATTTAAGTGACTAACTTCTTTCTAAATAACGTTATTGTGTTCCTAAAAATCTTATTTGTTTAAATATAATGGTTGTGATTTGAAAACATCATCTAATGAAATTATCAAAAGTATATGTTTTGGATATTCTTGACAAGGATGAGATTCTTGTGTTTTCTTTTATTTGCAACAAAAATATCATGTTAAAACAATTGTTATATTTCACGACCCATTTTATATAATGTTCATTCCAATATTTATATAGTGTTTTATGATGATTACAATATTATATGGATAGTATATATAATATATGGATGTATTTTTGTTATGTAGTGGAATATGGAGCCTTGTAAAAAAATCACGGTCTAGAGGACTGTGATATACATTGATTATATAAGTGTTTTTTATATTGTAATCACTTAGATACACTATATTAAATTATAATAAATTGTATATAATGAATCTATATTGAAAATAAAATATTAGGAGTCTCCGGATGAAGTGCAAGTTAAAAAATATTTGATAATGTTATATTAGTGGAAGCATTATTTTAATTCTGAATTTAAATTATTATTGTTTAATTTAGTGTTTGATGTATGTTATGATTCATCAATTCATTTTTTTGAGTGATGTGTCATAGAAAAATTAGTGATTACTCATTATAGAAATTATTGATAATTTCTTGTGTGAATAATATAGAAGATATGTTTTTATTGATCACATGATGAGAATAAGTGAATTACAAATATACATGTCAAATATTATATTTTTCTGTAAGTTATCGAAATATATTTTAATTTATAGGTTTTTAGATATATGTTTTTATTGATGATTAATGTATGATTTTCTATCATATCCTATCACTGAAAATCAGTTATATTATACAAAAACTTCAAAAGGATCTAATTTCAAATTTTTTGTTTTAGTGGTTATAGAAATTAAATAATAAGAATAATTTCCATGAAACACATCTTTACACAACAAATTTTTTATATAATTTATGAAATTATTACATTTTACAAACATCAGTTACTCTATTTTAAGAGGTTAATATATTTATAGGTTGTGCATTATCCTTCATTAGGAATTTTTTGTTGTTCCTCAACATAAAAATTAAAATTTCATTTTTTTGGTATCCTTCATAGTACGGTTTTATCGTATTAAAAATATAGGGTATATTTATTTTTTAAACAAGGTTCTTTTGAGTTTAAGATTTTATTTATTAAAAAGTAATTTTCTATATATTTTAAATATTAATCTATATTTATATGTCAACTCATGAAAAAAAATACTTGATCTATTATTTCTCATCAATATATTGAAATTTTCATTTACCCACAAGTCAATATGTAAATCTTTATTAAAAAATTATAATAAATATATGTGATTTCCAACTAAAGAAATTTTATTTCCATTATTATTTAAAATACATAAATTATATAATATTTTTGAAAAAGTATCTGCTCATGTTCTGGCATCATAGTCTCCCCCCAAAGTGTGTAATAATTTCATTGAATTATTTTTTATTCGATTATTATGATTCCAACTGATTAATTTTCTATAAAAAATATATATTATTGAAAATAAAAATAATTTTCATTCAAAAACATAATTTGTCTTTAATACATTAAAATCGGTTCTCTTATAATGAGAAATGATTTACCAATAATGTGTCCTTGGACATTCATTAATGAGTTCCGTGGTCTCTAATACTATAAAAAATCTATAAAAAATTCCACAGTAAAACAAAATATTATATTCAAGGCACATCTCACATAATTCAATGATCCATACAGTCCTCCCATCCTCTAAATTTTGAAAATTATATTTAATCTCACTCTATAAAATTAATTCAAATAAATAATATATTAAAATATCATCAAATATAATTAATATTATTAATCATATATTTTCCATGGAATTATATTTTTATTAATTTATAAATTTCATCAAGGAGACTGGACATATGGGAATGATGTTATAGTATTTGGAATGTATCTCAATCATTTATATAACAGACATTGAAAATTTTAAAGTGTAATTATTATTCAAAATAAGTATGGTGGCACAAAATATTTGTGTAATTGTCTTTGATGATGAGTGAATGTGAGATCGAGGTGATAAAATTGATTAAATGTAAAAAAAGATGGAATAACAAATAAATTTTCCTGTTGAATAATGTGTGGGAACAAATGGTAATGTGAGACAAAATTGGTGTATGAGATAAAATATTATGAAAGTGGAAATCGAAATTAAATTTTTTTTTAAACCAATGAAATAATTCTTAAGGTGTACATTTGATTTGGGTTGCTGGAATTTCAATTCCAGATATATGTTTTTATTAAAGGATAATTGATCCACTTCATATGTTTAATATATATCTCTCATGATTCCTCAAAAAATACCACACTACAAAAACACATTTCCATAAAAATATTTCCAACTAAAAATAAAAATTCATCTAATTTGAAATAGATAACCCAATTATATTTAGTCATAACAAATTAATGTAGTTCTACTCAGTAGTTAACTATTTTAAACTTTGGGACATAATACCCAATAAAAAAACATTTATATTTTTTTAGAAATTAAATTTCTCACACTTCACATGTTATTTAAAGAAAAAAATTAAATAATGATAAATGAAAAAACAACCCAAGGGAGTCAAATAAGATTCAAAATATAAAAAATGAAAATAATTATAGTGAACCAAAAATAACTAAAAAAGTCACATATATTGATTTTTCATTGAAATAAATCAACTAAAAAATAAAATTATATAGATCTTAGTAATATTCATATATAACAAGGGATGAAAATAATGAAGTACTAGAAAATTAAATACTCTCATTAAATATTAGTCTAGGAATCCCATGATCTGAAAGAACCCAAGAGTATTTATAAATATCAAAATAAATTAAATAATGAAAATAAAAAAATGTACTGTGGTTTTTTAAAACATCAATAAAATTAAAATAGATGGATGATAGAAGAGATTATTGTTTGAATTAACTAGTTTAATATTTAATAGGATTGTAACTAAAATAAAAATCATAGAGAGATCACTATGAATATTGATAAAAATAGAACACTAATTATACTAGGTGATTCTTGATCTGATGGAAATTGTGGGAGGGGATCCCACATGAGTAGTATAGATATAAAAATCCTATACAAATGAATTTTTGTTATCTTTGGTATATTCATCTCTAATCCATTGGTTTTAATAAATTATTTGTATAGATATTTATATAGTAATAGATTCAAAAACCATTGGCGATGACATTAAATTAAATACATATTCCATGGTTATCACGAGTCATTAGAATACAGATACAAATATAAATGGTTTTTGAAAACATTGGGTAAAGGTTAATAAATATTACATAATTTTCTTCAAATGTCAATTTATAGAGGAAATTATTCAAAGGATGAAATTCTTCATGAAAACTAATTATATTTACATTTTTATATTGTTTAGTAAATAATATAATTATTAAACACTATGAAATGTTTCTTGAATAAAAATTAACAATTTACTTTTCTTATAGAGAAATCAATTCTATTTTAACCCATCACTGATATGATGTTTTTTATGGTTAAATAACAATTTATGATGTTCCATATCATTACCTATTAGTCATTGGGATAAAAGTTTTACACCCATATACATTTATTCTATTACAACTAATGTTATCCTATTATGAATCCCATTATATTTCATTATTAACACCCTTCATGATTCTATTTCTCCCTTTTAAAGAAGATGTTTTATTAACTATAAATATGGTGATGGATATCAGAAAATGTATGTTTAATAAGTCAACCGATTATTACCAGTCCCATGTTAAAATAGAATGAATAAAATTAATAAATATAAGTATAATGTAATATCGTGTTATTTTAAAGCGTATGGCAATATTTGATAGAATACAATATAATAAACCCGAATCTTAAAGGAATTATTAACTGTTTTCATTTTAATGTGATAGTTATATCCTATCTGTGAATTTGGAGGTATAGAATAGTAATGGATATATTTTTTAATTTATAATTTCACTAATAAATATATATTTATTAATTAATTATTAATAAGTAGTCAATCAATTTTAAATAAAGTCAATTTTTTCATTAAAAACGTTTTCCTCAAAAATGGATTTTTTTTCTTATTATGAGTAAATGATATAAATAATTTCTTGGTATTTTTTAAATTTTATTTTCATAAATTAGATTCATTTTATAAATAAAATTTTCATGATTTTATAACTATTAATATATTATAATTTTATAAAATTGTTGATTATTTATTAAATTGTGAAAAATATTGATTTTTATTAAAAATTGTCTTTTGTGATTAAGAATTTAAAAATAAAAATATATATTTTATTACTTTAGAAAATATATATTTTTATTATAATTTCAAATAACAAATTTATGGTTTTTTAAATTGATCATATACTTGGATTTATAAAAAAAATATAGTTAAAACATTATTTATCAAAAAATCTTCTTTTCATTGCTTTTTTAGGATTAATTTTAAAAACAAATATGGAAATTTTATATTTTTAATTAATAAAAATGGATATAATTTTTTAATTAGTTGGCCCATAATTATTTTAATGTCTGGTTTATTTTTTAAATTATGCAAATTAACCTTAATAATATTTTTACAATATTAAAGTGTAAATTGAGTGATTAATTTTAAATATAAAATGATATAGAATAATGAATGACCATAAAAATATAGGTAAATTTATTGTATTATTCGGTTTCCTCCATATGAATCCATGATTTATTTATGTGTTCTATTTTTTCCATTTCAATTACATTTTGACCATAATAATTTTTTTCAAATAATTTAAAAAAATATATTCATCTTTTAATAATAAAATTTTATTTTCAGGATGTTAAATAGAGGATATGTACATCTATAAATTTTAATTTGAAATATAAATTATTTATACTCATCATGTATATTTAATTATATTTTTTAGTAAGAAAATAATTAACCTAAACCACTACACAACGTTGATTGAGGAATTATTCAACAAATAGAAAAATATAATAAATGATATTAAAAATTTTAAATGAAATATAATTTGTTAAAAATAATGAGATCTAAGATATTTTTATAAATATATGATATTTTATGGTTACAGTAAAATATTTTGCAAAAAAATCCTTTTCTTAATGATTTCATTAATTTCAATGTAATGAATAGTTAAAAAAATTATCCTTAATGATATCTTAAAATGAATAATATATTATTATATAATAGAAATTTTGAAATATATTACATTCATGAAATTTATTCTCATATAGAATAATATAGAATAATGTGGTCTATTAATGTGCTAATTTCCATTGAATTAACTATATTGACCATCAATAATTAAAAAGACAATGTTGTCACAATAAACGTGAAAGTGGTTTAGAGGGAATTGGATCCAAAGGACATGGTTATAAATACAGTAAAAACATGTCCAAATATTTTTTATATGCGATTATTTTCACCCGTGCACATCCCATCTTAAAAATAAATTTGTTTGGATAAATTTTGAGTTGACAGTTTTTTTTTAATAAATAAATTTCAAAATTCTAAGAGTATAAATCCCCTCTATAATACAATGGATTCTCTAATTCTCATTTATTAACACATGGATGCCCAGTTTTTAGTTAGTTGACTACAGAAATTCCTTGAAAAATACCTTTAAACGTTCTTCAGTCTTTTATTTGAAATAATAATGTCTTAGAGGTCATAAGTTAATGAATGAAGTTGACCGTGAGGGATAATAAAATATTAATTTTTATGGTTTCTCCATTAGTAAATTTGATGGTAACATAATGGTAATGATCAAATGTTTTTAGAGAGGGTTATTTCCATTATAACATTTATGGTTTGTATAAATTTAATTTTGATGGTTATTCAATGTATAAGAATAATTTTTACACTATTTATAACAATGATGGCTATTCAATGTTTAACTATGTTGGATACTCAGTTTATAAATCATATGGTTATTCCATTTCTAAAAATGAGAATTATAATAATGTGAAAAGTTTTCCATGTGTTTTTAATTTGATTCAAAGAAGCTGTTATTATTATTATTTCTCCATTAATATGTATTATGAAATGTATTAACAAATTCTTTTGCAGGTAAAATCATTTCTTGGAATATAAAATATTTAATTAAAATCAAATTTTTATTCCTAAAAATGAATAAAAAATTATATTCATGGGTTAATAGTTTCTTTATTTCTTTTATATCACTTCCTATGATTTTTGTACTTATGCAATGTAATCCCAATATTTTTCATAGTGTTTAACGAATTATAAATAATGAGGATGAGATCATTTTGAAAATATTGAATATATTTCACGATATGAAAATATAATTCTATTAAAAATATTTTTTACTAAAAAGGGATACTGAATAATATATTCCATTATATGATATATTATTATGTTATGTAAGATTTATGAACGAATTATATAAAACTCTATAACTAAAATATACATATTAATATATTTTTATTTATTATTTTAAATAACTAGAATATGTAATCATTAATTTCATGTCATTAAATAAATCCCTTTAGAATAACCATTTCAACAATCAACATGTTAATTTAATCATTCATTTTCTCGATTCACTTTGGTAAAAAGTCGTTAAAAAATTTGTATTCAAATATAATTTAAAAATAAAATTGATTATCGACATTAATAAAAAAATTACAATATCTCTTATTATATGTCAATATCTTTTATTCTTTATCCTTGAATTTATTAATCTATAAAACTATGAATTTATAATATCACATTAATTAATTATTCTTTATTGCAATAAATAATATATTATTTTATCCCGTATCTCTCTCTCTATTTCTCTCTTTCCCTCCCTCTCCCTTAATGCCATTATCTCCCTATCTCTATCATTTTTATAACATATTATTATTCTTTTTTTAATCTCATAAAAATTTCAAGTTTATTTTATTTCCATAATTTGAATTTAAAAAATCCTCAAAATTCAATCTGGGTATCTCCCCATTTAATATTAGTCAAATATCACCAATGAAATATGCTATTTTATTTTTACATAAATGATTTAATATATGAAAATTTGAAACCAAAAAATTCCTTACAAAATTTTCATATAAAATTTATAGCTTTTAATTTTTTTTATTTTTTAATATTCCATTTTCAACATTATCTTACCCAAAATATATACTCTTTTACTGTGTCTCTCAAAAAATATAATTTACCCCTTACAGAAGATATATTCATATCAAAATAAAGCCTTCTTCTTTAATTCCATTAAGATCACTCTATATAAATTTGAAATTTTTTCCAAAGAGTCCAAATATTTAAATATTAATAAATAGATTCGATAATATATTATTTTAAAAGGTTATATTTGACCACTTAAATTAGTCATTTATTTTATTTAAGGAAATTTTTATACATATTTATCACTTTTAGGAGGTCATATTCTTTTTTAGTAATCCTCACATTAATATTTCATATTTATATATATATAATGATTTATATATTTAGAAGAACCAAAAAATAAATAACACATAACATTTGATAAAACATTTGCTTGCTTTGAGTTTCCTTATATACCACAGTGTAGCCATTGATTTTTTGTATATGATAACATTGGGAAATATTATGTATCAAAAAATAAAACAAATGTTCCATATGAAATATTTTTATTATCATTGTGTATCTTTTTTTTGTTACATCAAGATAATATTAATTATAATAATGAACTGTAATAATTATAAAATATTATATTTTGAGAGATAATTAATATGAATTTCGTAAATATTTGACTCCAAATATAAATTCTACAATATATTCAGCTACACCCTTGAAATGATACTTTTTTTATTCAATGATAATATCTATTTAAATTTGAAATTTTGAAATTGGAGGACATTTTATTCATTAAACAATGGATCAGAATTTAATTTTGAAAATTTGAACTATTTAATGTGTTTTTTAAGAATTTGATAAATGGAATAGGGTTCCCTCGGATGTGCCATAATATTTCAAGAGCATAGGGACAAGAAATTACTCTTTAATGAAGATGTAGGATGGGATTACAGTTTTTCTAAAACCATGCATCACATTTAAAAAACAATAACGACTGCTCAGGTGGAATAGGACATGCCACAATGTTTTCCCAAAATATTTTCATGGATCCACATGTCCACGTGGCTTAATCCATGTTATTGATGAAGGTCATCTTACTGACATGAACATATAGAGACAAACTGTATTCCTTTCCATGAGAGTGGTTTATTCGAATGTTCCCTTATGTAAGGATGACCCAGGGTTGGTCAAGTCATACGGTTGAACCATGTTCTGTTGTCTAATTCGTGAAATTATGATTTTTCCCTTAATGAAATACAATTCCAAATTCCTATCTTCATTCCCTTTTTCATTATTCAATTTCCATTTCGTCCTCATACATGAGTCCCCCCCTAATACAGAGTAGGGTTTTTGAAATCTCCCTCATCCATTGCCCAATTCAAATTCTATCATAGGCATTAAAATGCCTGAGGTATTCTCTGCACCCCACTTCATTTATTTTTCCCTAACATACCCCCTATGTTTCACTATTTTTGTTCAACCTATTTTAAACAAATTATAGGGTTCTTGTGTGTTTCTCTATTGTCTTAAGAACCAGACCTAATCAGTCCTCCATATTGTGTGTGTGGGTGGTCCATGTTATAATGAATGTGGTATATAGATTTTACATTAATTTTCACAATTATAATAAAATGATTATTTGATCTTCTTGCTATACATAATTGTTATTACTTTTAAATTCGTAAAATGGCTTAAAATGTTAATTGGCTACCTCATGATGTGTTAGAACCCTCTTTGCCATCATTAGATGATATTAACCCAACCAAAAACAACCATTTATGGTTGCTTTATATAATTTTTTTATGTCAATTGTTTTTCAATTGATGACGAGAAACCCCATTGGATGTGTCGTTTATATACATATACATTCACATAGTTTAACTATTTCATACTTTAAACAATTCTGGTAGTGAGTTTATTAATGTTTTGTGAAGAAATTAAATTTTATAAATTGAAGGAAATGAATTATTGGATAATAATTTAATGTTTTTAATAAAACCACTTTTTGATATGAAATTTCATCCAAAAAAATATTTATTTTTAGTTTATTTTTTGGGATTGCGGGATTATTAGTAAATATCCCTTATTGGCTTTCATATGGAATGGCCAATGAGGTTGGTCCTCTCCCTTATGGTTCATGAATTGTGTTGTTTCTTACTTATCTACATAAACTCCTATTATTGACCTTGTTCATGAAAATGATGGTTAATCTACATGGCCTCTTTTCAGATTAACATTTAAATTAGAGGATTTATTGATTATGCCTTTAGTGATAGTCAGATTATTTTTTATGTAATATTGAGGATGGGATCATGAGTCTATGGGGATTCTATATCCATAGGTGATACCTTCGGTATACTGAACAAGCAAACCATGCATCTTATTTACCACTATATGAGTGATACTAGATCTTATGGGAGCACCTGTTCCTGGAATTAGTGGAATGATGGTCCAACAATGCCAAATGTTATACCTGGACCCCTTTGTGAGATAATAGAGATGAACATATCTGGAATTTGTGTTACATTACAGTAGGAGTGATACATGAGATTCTATTTTTGGATATCCATGGATGGAATATATTGGATTTATAAAATTGTAACACATATAGGGTAATACCTGGGATCCCTAATATGTTTCCTCATTCAGGATCATGGGATTTAATATAATTGTATTACAAATTGGCCTATTTTTATTAAATCAAAATTATAATTGATCAATATAATGTACATGTTTTTAAGGAAAAATCAAATGAATGGGGTCATTCGATACATTCTATTCAATTACAATGACATATTATCAAATTATATCCTATCTTCATTGGTTTAACATAGTCATAAATATCCTAGGACAGGACAATGCATGTATGGTAATTCAAGTGTCATTGAGGTTCCTGAAAATCTTTTTTTCTTTTTATTACTATTTTCGGATTTTTCATTAGCCCAGACTACATACATGATATTCAAGAACTAGTAAAATCATTATACACTATTGGTGGTGGCCTATTGATATATCTCACACCCTACTCGGGAAACCATTTCACTAGGGTATTAATGAAGAGCTTTATGTTTGTATGTCTATGGATTATGGATTCTGTTTTTCTCTTCATGTGGGAGATATGATCCAAAGGATAATCTAGTAATTAGGTGGCTCTATACGTCCCACCCTATACTTTCTATTTATTTTCATTATTCTTATAATACATGGTATTATTATTCCTTATGTGTGTTTATTTTTCAGGTATATAGATCTATTGAAACATGCAGGAATTTTTTGTATGTGTGTCATAAAATGATATATTTTTGTATTACTATTCATCTACTACCTATTATTAATTTTTTTTTGATATAAATCTATTTTTCTCCGATCATTATGGTATATTCTCCACCCAATAAAAAAATTAGACCCTAATAGATAGTCAGTAGCCTCTAGTATAATTGTTAGTGGGATTGAGGCCCTGGGGTGACAGACATGGCTATCATCTTAGTGAATATCAAGTTCAATAAGTAAAACTGTTGCAATAGGGGAATATTTTTCCTTTTTACATGGTTTTGGGAGAGTATATAAGACACTAGGATGGTAGGGATTCATGGTAAATTTTCATGACACAAATTCATCGACCCACATATAGGGAAAGCACTACATATACAGGGATGGGAATATTGTTCTTGTTTTTTATTATTACTATTGATTATGATTTCAGTTTGAGTGTTTTGGTCACTTTTTTTATGGTTATTGGTTTATGAGACTTATTATCTAAACATGGCATAATATGAATAGGAGATTTATTTTCATGCATCACCATTGTCATATAATGATTCAAATTCCATGCATATTCCATTCCATGATTAGTGTATTTCTAATTTGAGTGGAATTTTTTATGTGACTTGCTTGTTTTATTAGAACTATTGCCATATTATTTGATACAAATATCCATAACGTGGTCATTTATCACCTTCTGGGGTATTTTATTAGAATTATTTTGAATTTAATTTGTCATTATTTTCTTATATTCCATGTTTGAGTGTTCCCTACTTATTTTGAAGTATGCCATGATTATTTTACATGATTTTGATTATTTATCATGCTCAATGATTGATTTCCCATTTCTAGTTTCATACCATGTTTTGATAACATGTAATTGTACATTATTTTCCATTCTCCATGATTCTATAATTATTTAAAATGTGTTGATACTTAATAGTTTCAATTAAATGAGGGTCAATTTTAATTGGCGATGAATATGGCTCACATATAATTTAGAAATTAAATAAATGTTTAATTAAAACATTATAAATTAACATTATATAATTAAAAAATATTGTATAAATGTTAAAACTAATTCTTCTTTAATTTCTCCTCAATAAATTTGTTGTGGTTACATTTTATCCATATAACATTTATTAATTGAATGATAACATTATATATTAGGAATTTATAACCCATATAAGAGAACTATTTATTATAAGAAAAATATTTATAAATTGTTAAATGCATAAATGTTGTTAAATTTTTTACCCTAAATGATTTGGTTTTCTTTTAAAGGAGTTTAAACTCGTAAAAATGGAATAATAGCCCATGTGACTAAATTTATAAATACACAACGGGACCCAAGTAGGTAATTTAGGGAAGGTTTCATAAGAAATGAACCAATAACGGTGTTTTGAATATTAATGAATAATATGTTTAGGTTTCTTTTAGTTGAACCTAAAATAGTTTAACAGAACCCTATTTTCTATCCCTTTCATTATTACTCCTATGATAAAAAACACCATTGTTGTATGATTATGATATGTGTTGGGGGTTATTTAATTCTCCCATACCTTCCTATGTTGTCCTTCATGTTATTGTAATGTGGAATTTTTCTTGACTAGTACCCGATAAATTAATATAATACCATTTAATATACATTGAGATGAAATTATGGGATCAATTCCAAATAATTGATTATGTTAAAAATTATTTTAATATTATATTCCTATTTTTCAATGTGGACATAAATAAATATATTAACAAGTCACGTTGTATGATGGCAATTGTGTGATTTTTTTTAACTGGTCCATTGAATATTTTTGTGTTCAAATGTAACTAAATGAACTGGTCCTATGAAACCTTAATGTGTGTTTTTAACATTAAACCTATTACAATGGAATATTAAATCAATCTAATTTTTTACTTGAAATAGAGACATATATATTTTCCATAGGTATGTCCCCTTATTTCCCAATCCTATGTGATTGGATTTTAACCATACAACATTTTTGTAGGTGGGACCTCATTTTGGATCGATGATTTGAGCATCATTAGGTTATATCTCATTATAGATAGTTCCCTTTATCATTAATATCAATAATAAATTCAAATAGATTTTGGAAAAGTGATACTATTTGGGTGACGTTGTCAACATATAACTCTTTGTTTCCAAAATCACACCATTATTTTTATGGGTGTTTATATGTTGTTTTGACCTTTTCTATGAGGGTTCTCAATACTAAATGATCTTTTCTAGTATTATAGACATTCCATGGGCATGGTTATGTGCTTATTACGTTATGTGACTTTTATTTTTCACTTCATTTTCAGTGTTGGATTACATAAAAGGCCATCAAATTGTTTAATTTTAGTACAAATTAATTTGAATCCTTGTTAGGTATTGGGTATATGAATTCAAAAACATGATTGAATATGTATGATAATATTTTGGATATTATCAGAGATGTACTTTTTCCTCTTATTAACTATGTGTAGAGTATGTAATAATATGTGATACCATCTAGTTATTAAATGGTAAAATGAAATGTTTGGGTTCCATGGAAGTAATTTAATCCTAGAGAATTGACAAATTGAATACAATTAATCATTGATGTTGAGTGACATGGGTGTTAGGAAAACAAACTCACCCCAATGATGGCATTGATGATTATAATGAATCTGCTGTTTTATATGCTTGTCAATCATTGGGATTTTATGCCAGATGTTTTGGCACATATGTACATAACTCTTGGTAACAATCAAATGTATATATAAAATTGACTATAATCTATCACTTTTATGTGTATGGATTCCAATTTCATCATTTTAATACATTATGAAGCATTTTGATGGATGTAATAAGATAATGGATAGTAGTCCTTAGTGAAAGAATTATGGTATGATATCGCTTCTTTAGTAGATATAATGTTATAGAAACATCTAATGTGGGGAGAATGTATTCAATTCAAGTATAACATTTCCTTATGAAATCAAGGATCACCACCAGGTGGACCATTATAAATTTTCATTTCTTCTTCTAACCTCCCTTGGGGATAGTGATTTTTGACCCATGATTGTAACACCCCAGGTAAATAAAGAATATGTCATTTTCATATTTATCCATATTTGTTAATAAAATATTGATATGACTTTAAAGGGGATGCTATGCTCGATGGCGTACCCAACACGCAACAACGAGTTTCTTGGGATTCTTACGTTGCACTCTAATAATAAAATAATATTATTTTAAATGGTAGTTAACATGTAGCCGTTGTATTGGCGGGAATGGATAGAAATAACTAAAATATGATTATATATGTTTTTAAATGTTTTTACATTTATCCAATAGAGGATGGAGGCTTAAAATATGGAAAGAATTCAATTTTAGGCGTATATGCCCTAGTTTTCACTAAATGTTCACTTATCACCTTTTTATGTTGAACCATCATTAATTTTTTTTTTCACTCTTAAAAATTCTTTTAGACCAAATAAAACACTTCTTAAGAATCGGGACATCCAAATTTACTTTGTGTAATTTTTTGGTATCTTTCCGATAAAGTTCATTTTTTTAATGAATAGTGCAAAATGTTTTATTTTAATTCAAAACCTCTTTTTAATATAATTTATTTATATGATTAGATTATATTTAGAATTGTTTTTAAAGTGAAATTAGAATATATTTTTACCATTAAATCCAATAGTGGTCGTTGGAATTAATTTCACTTTGAAATCAGACTTAAACTAGTGTCAATCTTTTGATACTTATTGTTTTATAAAAACACGCTATTTTCTCTAACAGCGGGAATTAATTAATAAATAAATTAATGTGACTAATATGTTTTGAATTTTGTAAAAAGGACTTTATTTTTGAATTCGGAATATCAAATATAGCTTAGGGTGAATTTTTGGGATTTTTCTGAAAAACTTCAATTTTTGATGAATAGTGAAACCACTAAGTGGTAATCAAGCAAACTGATTTTTCAGTTAAATGAAAGTTTACCACTAATGTGTATTGATTTTTAAAATCCTACATACATGGTTGTCATTAAGAAGTAAAATGTGGTTCAATGAGATTAAAATAATTTTTTGGTGAATAGTAACTTATTAAGTTTTTAATCGTGATTAGTGGTAATTAGTGTAGTTTAAGGTAAAAATAATGCTTTAATGGAATAAGATGAGCTTGACACATGTCCTACCATAATTGGTTGTGTCATGGCCGACCAAGACAAGCCATGGGTCAACTTGGGGACCCCATGGATCCACTTTGGTTGGGAAATGACATAAATAACATTTTATTTAATGTAAAAGTAAAATTGACACAAACATGATATGTCTTACTAAAACAATTTTTAAGAAGGGTTATACAAGTCATATTTTTTATTATAAATATTAATTGGAAAGATAAAAAGATTTCCTACATCATAGTATTTTTTTATAATTTTTAGACATTAAATAAATTAAATTATTTATGACATAATAATGATGCGGCGATGACATCATTATTTGATGATTTAAATAAAATGGAATGATAATGTAAAATATATAAACTACACATGTCCAAAACTTATTGGATGAGTGGATTTAGAAGCCTTATCACCTTATCTACGAATTCTATCAATGTGGGACCTTGTAAAACCGAAACACATTTTCAAATAAAGTAATATTTCATTACTTTCCAAAAGTGCCCCTCCTCTCCTCTTATAGAAGGCCCCCACCTCTACCTCATTTCACACACTCCTCAAGCCTTTGGCTCGTCCAACCCCTGCCCATTTACTCTCTCCACATCCCTCTCCTCATACTAGAGGATTCCCTTTGGGCAGAATCCTTTCAAAGGAAGCCTTTAGGCTCAAATAAAAAGGAGTTACACTTTTAAAGGTAATTCATTCTCTCATGTTCATTTGTTTTATTTTGCCTCTCCAACCCCGTAAACTATTTTTATTTACTTCTTTGGTAACAACATCAGTATCTTCAATATTCTAGGATGTTGTTATAAGATTTATTCAAGCTACACTATCACACAACTACATCAAATGGTTAAAGAACATACGGTTTCCGTGGATGGTGAAATTCTGCCTCCCGAAACGATGATTGTTCAATACTCATTTAACACCTTCAAAGGTGGCCATTATGATGTCACTATTTTTATATATGATATATAATATGTTTATGTTTTATTTATTCTTCTGTATTTTTCATTTTTGTCTTACCTTTATGGCTTCCATTATGGGTATACGCGATATCTTCATTTAAGGAAGTGCGGACTACCGCCCCCTCAAAGTGATTTGATTCATTAAATACCATATGTGGGATGTATAAAGTATGGAAATATGATATTATATATGATATTATACTGGAATTATAATATACCTTTATATCATTATTATTCCATTCTATAATATACGAAATAGAAATGAAATTAGCGTTCATGAGTACGTACGGCTTACCGTCTCCATGAACGGTGCATTTCATTTCTTACCTCTAAATGATTATGTAATGTTATAAATGCATGCATGTACTGGATATATATGAAATATATGATATCTACATAATGAATACAATTCTGGATATAATAAACATTTGGCCACACGAACAACATGTAATTGTAAGAAGTCCACTTTCGACTTAAGAAACAAATATCGGCAAAAAAAATATTATTAACTTAAATGATTACATAATGTTTATGACATGGTAATAAGTGGTATAAAAGTAATAATGAACTTGAAAAAGGTTCTTAATGAATTAGAAATTAACTCAAGTTTATTATTCAGGAGATTAAAGAACGATCGAGTCAAGTCGGACCAGAGGTAAGGGATCATACAACTCTCTTTCTTTATAAGTACAGTCTTTTATGTCATTTATTTTAAGCTCATATTTCTTATGATTGGGATGTTCTTTTATATTACTCCTACTGTAATTTTTATGTTCATGTGATGAGAGACCCTATTCTCTCTCATCAATCCATTTTGGAAGTTTTGAGTGGCGCCGTTAGGCTGCCGAACTTTCGTAAGAGATCTAACCTCTCTCTTTCTTTTTAAGTACTCTCCTTTATGTCACTTCTTTTAAACTCCTCCTTGCAATGTTGGGGGATTTTATTTTATATTACACTTGCTGTAAATTCTATTGTAATAAGATGGGATACTATATTTGATCTCATCAATTCATATTCAGAAGTTTTATGTGGCGCTGTTAGGCTGCCGAGTTTCCGTAAGGTATTTTTCATCTCACTTTTATTCCTGTGAGATTTATGCTACATTTGCCACAAATTCCATTGACTGGTGTATGTACTGCCCATTATTCTACTCTTTGTGTAATATACTTTCGTTTATTAGTATTTACATCAATGACCTATTGTCTTTCTTTCATGGGGTGTATGTTTTGAAAGATACCCAAGTCGGTAAGGGAACCTTTCACCCTCCTCTTTTTTAAAAGACTTCTTTTATTGGGTCTTTTAATTTACATATTTTTATGTTGGGATATGTTCTCATACATCCTTATTGATGTAAATTTTATGTCCAAGTGATGAGATACACTTTTTATCTCTCATCAACTCATTTTTATGTGATGCCGTTAGGCTGACAAGGGAACTTTTTAACCCAATTTCGATTTCTTTGGGTTCAACATGTAGTCATTGAATATGTCATCCATTGAATATGTGTGAATGACCTTTTATTGTTTTACACTTAATATCCACTTATATTGGGTGTACTTATATTTTTCACACATATTTTTGAGATTGATTTGTCCTTAATTTAAGGATACCTTCTTTATAAGGGATTTCATCACATTTGACATTTCTATTGAGGGTTCATTATTGTTATGCTCCAATTCACTCTTATATGGTGTATATACTGTCCTATGTAGTATTATATCATGAATCCATTTATTCTCATGATATTATAAATTTCTGATTAAATGTTATTCCTCGATTATTGTATTCAAGTGTCTCTAATTTTGGTAAAACCCCTTTAACCAAAATATCATTTTAAATGATTTAATTGTTGGTTCTTATTAATATCCATGTTTTTAAAATGGTTTAAGGATTTATTTATATGGATATTAATGGTTTAAAATGTTAAAATCTTCAAGGTGGTATGGGAAAATTTGATTCAAAAATATCATTATTAAATGTTTTAAATGGTTTTGGAAATGGTTTCTTTTTGAATGGATTCAATATTTCAATATACTAAAATGTTATATTGTGATTAAAATGTGGAAATGTTATGTTTTCCTTTATTCATGTTTTATGTGATACGTTTATGTTATGGATCTTGGGCATTGTTATGAAAACGGGTGGTTCCGTGATAAACTAAGGGTGGGTGAGCCCGATATAGCTCTCCAATGCATTGGGTAACGCGAAGGAGTGAAATGTTAAGGTTTTTTCGAAGAGATTTAGGGAATATACTGTGATGGGTATTCCAAACGTAACCAAGAGGGTTACTCCCTACGTAAGAATGTTATTAATGCCTCATGTTACCTTTACGTCTTATGTTTTCTATGATTTATTCATGGTTTGATGAGGTATGTTAAAGTGCCTATGTTTTATGGGTAAAGTATTATTTCATTCTTATATATATATGAACTCATGTTTCCTTTCCATATTTTTTTAACCCTTACTGAGCTTTTTATGCTCATCCCAAGTTTTTGAAATGTTTTTCACAGGTCAAGGGAAAGGTACATGATGTGATGATAGTGTCAAGGATGTGTCAAGAATGAATACGTGTTATATTATAAATATGTTTTCGTTGATGGGAAGAATGAATACTATCTTTTATGTAACCACTTTGCTTAAATGTGGAATGTAATGCAAGTTTCATGATCTAATTCTCTAGAACTCTAAACCAGAAAAGATCCTCAATGTGTAATCTTGTAATAACTCAAGATTAAGTAAGGTTTAAGGCTGGGGCCTTATAGTTGGTATCAAAGGTCGGTTTAGATAACTTTTGAGGTTAGGGTATTCTTTAAGCATAAGTGACATTACCATAATGGTTAGGATTTCAGAAAGAGTCCTAGTTTTAGATAAAGTGAATGAGTAAGTGTATCTTAGTGTTTACCTTCCTCATTAGTACATGATGGTTTTGTTGATATACTCACACTGACATTTCTATTTTTAGTGAATGGATGGATCTAGCAGGCACTAAAGAGACAACAGGTTTGAAGGAAACTGTGGTGGTTCTCTGATTAAGATACTAGATAAAATGGAGGATTCAATGAAGAAACTCGTGGTTGTTCTAAACGAAATATCAAGGTGTCATGATCATCCACTTAGACCTTGGTGAGTTCTCTAATGCATCATGTATGAGATGGCCAACCCGATGTGGAAATTCAGGTAATAATTATAAAGGTAACCATTCGGGTTTATATGATACTTAATTTTTAGGTAATTATGGGTTACTCTATGATATGATGGAAAATGAAAGGAATGAGATAAACTTAAGGTTAAAATATGTTATGATTATTCTTGAAGATTTTATCTCATTTTGTGGAATGTTTTACGAATTGTATAGTTTAGGAAAAGGACAACACGCAGACCGTGTGACAACCCGTCGCGTCGGACAATGCTGCGGGAATCGAACCCACAACCAAAGTGCGACTGGTATTTATCGCCTACCACTGAACTACGTGAAGTCCCTTCTTAGTTTGACTGATTATTTTTAGTTATATGATTTTATGAATTAAGAGTAAGTTTATTTTGGAGGATATGTGATTAGGATAATTACTTTTCAATGTGAGACTTTAGGAGCAACTGATGTTGTTTGGAGATAAATGTTACGATTTAACTTGGAAGACTATGTGACTAAATCCTTCAAATATTTCGGTTTCGATCTTATATTGGTTTACTTTGAAGAATTTTATGGACAATTTGTTTATCGTATGGTCCTCGTTGAACTTTGGGTTTTGTTGGACAAATTTTGGAGATTAAGAATAGATTTTCTTTTTATAAGGGGTTATCCTTTTTTGGATTATCTGATCTTGTACTAACCTTTTTGTTTTCGTTAAAGACTAAATACATGGGATGTATATAGTTCTGTTTTGGGGATTAGGTGATTCTCTAGAAGTTGATTATAGTACTCTTAATGCGAACAAGTCTCCCAAAATACTCGTCTTTTGGAAAAAATATGAGTTTGACTAAGGAATCTAGTAAAATTTGAAAGTCAACATGATAAGTGATTATGATTCCTTATGAATAAATTCCTCAATAAAAAGTATCTTAAAAAAAATTGTCTATTAACTTTTCCTACTGGGGAATCGAATACCGTTTAACCCATCACAAGTTTGTGATTTTCTCATGGTTAACTTTCTCCTAAACATGTTTTCTATCACTCTCCATGAGAACATGAACCTATGTTTTCTCCTCCATGTCCATATTTTCATACTTGGAATCCTAGTATGGGTTAACTCGGGTGACCTCTGTGCTTATCTTTCTTTATTTTAAAGTGTTTGTTTTACCGACTTTAGTTCCGATGTGGGACTTTCAAGGATGTTTCCAAGCCCAATTTTCAAATTGCGAGGACGCAATTTCCAAAAGGGGGGAAGGATGTAACACCCCAGGTAAATATAGAATATTTAATTTTCATATTTATCCATATTTGTTAATAAAATATTGATATGACTTTAAAGGGGATGATATGCTCGATGGCGTACCCAACACGCAACAACGAGTTTCTTGGGAATCTTATGTTGCACTCTAATAATAAAATAATATTATTTTAAATGGTAGTTAACATGTAGCCGTTGTATTGGCGGGAATGGATAGAAATTACTAAAATATGATTATATATGTTTTTAAATTTTTTTTACATTTATCCAATAGAGGATAGAGGCTTAAAATACGGAAAGAATTGAATTTTAGGCGTATATGCCCTAGTTTTCACTAAAGGTTCACTTATCACCTTTTGATGTTGAACCATCATTAAATATTGTTTTGTTCACTCTTAAACATTCTTTTGGACCAAATAAAACTCTTCTTAAGAATCGGGACATCCAAATTTACTTTCTGTAATTTTTTGGTATCTTTCCGATAAAGTTCATTTTTTAATGAATAGTGTAAAATGTTGTATTTTAATTCAAAACCTCTTTTTAATATAATTTATTTATATGATTAGATTATATTTTTAATTGGTTTTAAAGTGAAATTAGAATATATTTTTACCATTAAATCCAATAGTGGTCGTTGGAATTAATTTCACTTTGAAATCAAACTTAAACTAGTGTCAATCTTTTGATACTTATTGTTTTATAAAAACACGCTATTTGCTCTGACAGTAGGAATTAATTAATAAATTAATTAATGTGACTAATATGTGTTGAATTTTTTAAAAAGGACTTCATTTTTGAATTCAGAATATCAAATGTAGCTTAGGCTGAATTTTTGGGATTTTTCTGAAAAACTTCAATTTTTGATGAATAGTGAAACCACTAAGTGGTAATCAAGCAAACTGAATTTTCAGTTAAATGAATGTTTAACTCTAATGTGTATTGAATTTTGAAAATCCGACATACATGGTTGTCATTAAGAAGTAAAATATGGTTCAATGAGATTAAAATAATTTTTTGGTGAATAGTAACTTATTAAGTTTTTAATCGCGATTAGTGGTAATTAGTGTAGTTTAAGGTAAAAATAATGCTTTAATGGAATAATATGAGCTTGAAACAAGTACTACCCTAATTGGTTGTGTCATGGCCGACCAAGACAAGCCATGGGTGAACTTGGGGACCCCATGGATCCACTTTGGTTGGGAAATGACATAAATAACATTTTATTTAATGTAAAAGTTAAATTTACACAAACATGATATGTTTTACTAAAACAATTTTTAAGAGGGGTTATACAAGTCATCTTTTTGATTATAAATATTCATTGGAAATATAAAAAGATTTCCTACAACATAGTATTTTTTTTATAATTTTTAGACATTAAATAAATTAAATTATTTATGACATAATAATGATGCAGCGATGACATCATTATTTGACGATTTAAGTAAAATGGAAAGATAATGTAAAATCTATGAACTACACATGTCCAAAACTTATTGGATGAGTGGATTTCGAAGCCTTATCACCTTATACACGAATTCTATCAATGTGGGACCTTGTAAAACCGAAACACATTTTCAAATAAAGTAATATTTCATTACTTTCCAAAAGTGCCCCTCCTCTCCTCTTATAAAAGGCCACCACCTCTACCTCATTTCACACACTCCTCATGCCTTTGGCTCGGCCAAACCCTGCCCATTTACTCTCTCCACATCCCTCTCCTCATCCTAGAGGATTCCCTTTGGGCAGAATCCTTTCAAAGGAAGCCTTTAGGCTCAAATCAAAAGGAGTTACACTTTTAAAGGTAATTCATTCTCTCATGTTCATTTGTTTTATTTTTCCTCTCCAACCCCCTAAACTCTTTTTATTTACTTCTTTTGTAACAGAACCAGTATCTTAATTATACTAGGATGTTGTTATAATATTTATTCGAGCTACACTCTCACACAACTACATCAAATGGTTAAAGAACATACGGTTTCCGTGGATGGTGAAATTCTGCCTCCTGAAACGATGATTGTTCAATACTCATTTAACACCTTCAAAGGTGGCCATTATGATGTCACTATTTTTATATATGATATATAATATGTTTATGTTTTATTTATGCTTCTGTATTTTCCATTTTTGTCTTACATTTATGGATTCCATTATGGGTATACGCGATATCTTCATTTAAGGAAGTGCGGACTCCCGCCCCCTCAAAGTGATTTGATTCGTTAAATACCATATGTGGGATGTATAAAGGATGGAAATATGATATTATATATGATATTATACTGGAATTATAATATACATTTATATCATTATTATTCCATTCTATAAAATACGAAATAGAAATGAAAGTAGCGTTCATGCGTACGTACGGCTTACCGTCTCCATGAACGGTGCATTTCATTTCTTACCTCTAAATGATTATGTAATGTTATAAATGCATGAATGTATTGGATATATATGAAATATATGATATCTACATAATTAATATAATTCTGGATATAATAAACATTTGGCCACACGAACAACATGTAATTGTAAGAAGTCCACTTTCGACTTAAGAACCAAATATCGGCAAAACAAATATTATTAACTTAAATGATTACATAATTTTTATGACATGGTAATAAGTGGTATAAAATAATAATGAACTTGAAAAAGGTTCTTAAGGAATTAGAAATTAACTCAATTTTATTATTCAGGAGATTAAAGAACGATCGAGTCAAGTCGGACCCGAGGTAAGGGATCCTACAACTCTCTTTCTTTATAAGTACACTCTTTTATGTCATTTATTTTAAGCTCATATTTCTTATGATTGGGATGTTCTTTTATATTACTCCTACTGTAATTTTTATGTTCATGTGATGACAGACCCTATTCTCTCTCATCAATCCATTTTGGATGTTTTGAGTGGTGCCGTTAAACTGCCGAACTTTCGTAAGAGATCTAACCTCTCTCTTTCTTTTTAAGTACTCTCCTTTATGTCACTTCTTTTAAACTCCTCCTTGCAATGTTGGGGGATTTTCTTTTATATTCCACTTGCTGTAAATTCTATTGTAATAAAATGGGATACTCTATTTGATCTCATCAATCCATATTCGGAAGTTTTATGTGGCGCCGTTAGGCTGCCGAGTTTTCGTAAGGGATTTTTCATCTCACTTTTATTCATGTGATATTTATGCTACATTTTCCACAAATTCCATTGAGTGGTGTATGTACTGCCCATTATTCTACTCTTTTTGTAATATACTTTCGTTTATGAGTATTTACATCAATGACCTATTGTCTTTCTTTCATGGGGTGTATGTTTTGAAAGATACCCAAGTCGGTAAGGGAACCTTTCACCCTCCTCTTTTTTAAAAGACTTCTTTTATTGGGTCTTTTAATTTACATATTTTTATGTTGAGATATGTTCTAATACATCCTTATTGATGTAAATTTTATGTCCAAGTGATGAGATACACATTTTTATCTCTCATCAACTCATTTTGATGTGATACCGTTAGGCTGACAAGGGAACTTTTTAACACAATTTCGATTTCTTTGGGTTCAACATGTAGTCATTGAATATGTCATCCATTGAATATGTGTGAATGACCTTTTATTGTTTTACACTTAATATCCACTTATATTGGGTGTACTTATATTTGTCACACATATTTTTGAGATTGATTTGTCCTTAATTTAAGGATACCTTCTTTATAAGGGATTTCATCACATTTGACATTTCTATTGAGGGTTCATTATTGTTATGCACCAATTCACTTTTATATGGTGTATATACTGTCCTTTGGAGTATTATATCATGAATCCATTCATTCTCATGATATTATAAAGTTCTGATTAAATGTTATTCCTCGATTATTGTATTCAAGTGTCTCTAATTTTGGTAAAACCCCTTTAACCAAAATATCGTTTTAAATGTTTTAATTATTTGTTCTTATTAATATCCATGTTTTCAAAATGGTTTAAGGATTTATTTATATGGATATTAATGGTTTAAATGTTAAAAGCATCAAGGTGGTATGGGACACTTTGATTCAAAAATCTCTTTATTAAATGTTTTAAATGGTTTTGGAAATGGTTTCTTTTTGAATGGATTCAATATTTCAATATACTAAAATGTTATATTGTGATTGAAATGTGGAAATGTTATGTTTTCCTTTTTGCATGTTTTATGTGATACGTTTATGTTACGGTTCTTGGGAATTGTTATGAAAACGGGTGGTTCCGTGATAAACTAAGGGTGGGTGAGCCCGATATAGCTCTCCAATGCATTGGGTAACGCGAAGGAGTGAAACGTTAAGGTTTATCTGAAGAGATTTAGGGAATATACTGTGATGGGTATTCCAAACGTAACCAAGAGGGTTACTCCCTACGTAAGAATGTTATGAAATACTCAAGTTACCTTTATGTCTTATGTTTTCTATGATTTATTCATGGTTTGATGAGGTATGTTAAAGTGCCTATGTTTTATGGGTAAAGTATGATTTCATTCTTATGTATATATGAACTCATGTTTCCTTTCCATATTTTTTTAACCCTTACTGAGCTTTTTATGCTCATCCCAAGTTTTTGAAATGTTTTTCACAGGTCAAGGGAAAGGTACATGATGTGATGATAGTGTCAAGGATGTGTCAAGAAAGAATATGTGTTTTATTATAAATATGTTTCCGTTGATGGGAAGAATGAATACTATATTTTATGTAACCACTTTGCTTAAATGTGGAATGTAATGCAAGTTTCATGATCTAATTCTCTAAAACTCTAAACCTGAAAAGATCCTCAATGTGTAATCTTGTAATAACTCAAGATTAAGTAATGTTTAAGGCTGGGGCCTTATAATGATAGTGCTAGTGAGGAAGCACGAGGACATATTTTAAGCTATGTATTGAACCATATAAAAAATATTTATTAGGGATATAGGTTATTGGGTTTTCTTACGTAGGAATGAGATGATGTAGTTTTTAATTGCCTTGTGATAATTAAATGGTGATGTATCATTATGTGGTGATGAACATTTCCTAATGGAAGTAGACCTTTAGGTATTCAACTATCCTTCTCATTATGTTGTTGATTATAAATATTTGGATCCTTGAAGAGAACATTTAATTAATGGGGTTAAGAGTGTCTTGGGTCCTTTTTTGAAATGATTCAAATCCTCATAGTGTACACTATGATAAATGATGATAATATCCCCTATCTATACATCCCCTAATTATAATGAGAGAGCATCAATTAAACACCACGCTAGTTATAAAATATGACTGTATTTTTAGGGGTTCATATCAATGTGTGCTCTAAAAGTGTTGGTTTTTATATAGTCATTGATATTATATACGGATACCAAGATTACATTGTTTGAAATACATGGTTAGATTCATGGAAACTATTTTTTTCCTTTGACTTCATCACCGAGTAGATACAACATGGGATCAGGCAGTGCTTTAGATGATGTGGATGTTTGTCTTTATATAAATGATGCACTTGTCTATGTAGGGTTTCAAATATCTTGGAATATCTACTTGGATTCCATTTAAATAATTAGTGTCCACACAAAACATTAATCAGTGATCAATGAAATGTTCTCATTCTAGAAATTCACATGTGCTAAATCAAGCATGAACCCATAGTCGTTCCATTCCCTGAATGCTTTAATTTGATGTGTTGTCTCTGGAAATCACCAAATTCTAGTTACATGTTCTTTATAACATAATTGTTGATATATCTGACGTGCATTCATTTAAAAGGCGTAAAAATTATATTTTCTAAACTATCTACCATCTATGCTGATCATTTTTTTAGAATAGTCAATATGGAAATTTTTATCATGTTCTCTATTATTTCGTTAAATGTGAATAGTGGAAGACAATTGATGTTCCAAATGGATGCAATGAAATTTTTCAACATTTATTTTACCAATAACGGTTTGGCCAACCAAATTAAGTGATTCCAATTTAAATTTGATGATTTGATCGAGGTGAGAATCATGGATAAAGCATCATTATAATTCAAGGAGGAATTGTTATGGTAAAATTATAATGGTGTAGACACCATGAATCAGAGGGTCTCCTTCAAATGCTGGAATCTATGGAGGAATGGGAATATATAAAATGTATAAAGATATGATAACATATTCATGTTTCATGTTTGGAATGATTTTTTAAGCACTATATCAATCCTTCTATTTAAAGTACATCCATTTGATCGAGTATCTCATGTTTTTTACTACAAGATTTCGTATTGACTGGATGTGACTTTGAAATATGGATATGCAATAAAAACATTTGAATGAAACATCATGACCCTTTTATGTATTTTGATTTTTATTGTGTTTCCAATGGGATTCTAAAGGATTAGAAGTTCTAATGATTGGATTTTTTCATGAACCTTATTTTTCTTCGAGGCATGTTTTCAAGGGAATTTCAATTATGTTATTTTTTGGATTGTTAATTTGTTAAAAATCGGACATGCTCAAAATTCTTATATAAAGATCCCATTAAAGTGTATCTTTTGGACATTTCTTATGGTATATGACATCCATCTTGTCTTGTATCTTGTTTTCGGTATATGGATGGTTGAACGCCGGTTGTATTGACGAATTAGGAAAGACCCAGGATTTATCTCAAACTATAAAAACCATGTATGAAAATATGTTACATGGTATAGTTTACATTGTGGTCTAAGAAGGTTTGGTCAAACCATAACAAAAAAGCATCATTACATTGTGACTTTGTACTATTTTTTTAACAGTGGGATTTCACACGAACTACAGGTCTCTAGCCAAAATGTTTTGTGACACATCTGAGGTCGTTCATGGGCAGTGCCTTATCACAAAATTAGATCAATGTTTAGAAAACATTGCATCCAAACCAAGAATCCTTTTATATTCTGTGAATTTAAAATTTATACCTTATTTAAAAAAGTCCAAATCTCTCTCTTTCAACACTTTTTCTCTTGTTAGAGCCCCCTTCTTTCTCAGGCATGAATACCCCTACTCATCCAAGGTGTGGTTCTTCATATCTCCCTCATTTCTTCTCCACATAGGTCACCAATGGATGCATCAAAAATCATGAGGAATTTTTTACACTCCACTATATTCTATTTATCTTATCATCCCACCTATGTTATTCTATTTTGGCACCACCTATTTTTCTCTATTTTCCTGTAATTCTTCACATTTTATATTTTTACTCTTTTGGATGGAATTAATACTCAATATTTTATGTTTAGGTCATCCATGGTATAGGAAGGTTGTAAAAATATTTCCCCCCATTTTTCATTCTAATTATTTGATGTTTACTTATGACAGGTTCTAGACATACTAGGTGTTTCTTATATATTCATAAAATTGTTTAAATATGACTACATAGACCACCTCATGATTTGTTTGAACTATCATTGGAATGGTTGGAGGTTATGAACTCATCCAGAACCACAACCTAGGTGTGGTTTCATTAAATTTATCTTGATTAATTTTTTTATCCTAATGTATGAGCCACCACATTGATTGTTCCTTTTATACAAGTATACTTTTACAAAATGTAAGTACTTATAGGTTTAATTTGTTGTTGTATTAGGGATTTTAATTACTTTTGATGAAATTGAATTGTTAAAATTCAATGAAGTTAAATCATTTATATCAATTACATTTTTTTCTAAAAAGGCACCTATTTTATTGTTTATTGTCTTCTAATATATAATTTTTATGTTTGATGGTTCATTCATTTGGTTGGTGACAAGATTAGTACATGGAATTCATTGGTTTTAACATGAATGACCAATGGAGTTTTCCGTAAACCTTAGTTCTATTAACTAGTGATGTGTGTGGATAATATACAAAAACTCCCACATTTAGTATTCTATGTGATATTTCATGGTTACAAACATGGCCTCTATAGTGAATATATTTTATAATGAAGCATTTTATTTAGGCCAAGAGAGTTAATCAGATTCCCTTATACAAAATTATAACAATTGGAATAAGATATGATTCAGATACATTCATTGGGTGTTATACCTTCTCTATATTTTATGGGAACATAATTAATGTTTCATTCATCCATATCATCAAAATAGGTATCAAGATGATAACTCTTTTATGGGATTCACTATATGATGGTGACTCCATGCAAGGAGTAAGACTCTAATCCCTTGAAGTGATACCTTGTGCAGATGCTAAGGGAAAATGGTTTACCTTACACCATGAGTGATAATTTATATTATACTTATTGATATCCATGGATGGAATGTATTGGTTTTGGAAAATTATTACTCTCCAATTGTGATACAATGGATCCTTAATAAGTTTTTCCATGGATGGTCACATGATGACATATATGTATATACAATATATTCATCTTCTGATTGAATTAAAATGATATTTAATTAATCTCAAGAACATGTTATCCATTCCAAATCACATTCCTAGGATGGGGTTATTATTTTTATTCAATTATAATGACATGTTATAACATTATATCATATCTTCACATGTTCAACTCAATCAGAAATATCCCTGCATAGGCTGAAGCAGGTTTTGTCAGCCGAGTATCCATGAATACCCACAACCAATATGTTCTGTATATGTATCTCATTTAATCTTGTAATTAATAGGTTCACACTGATAATTTTATATACATTGATAGTTTATAATATAGACAATGTTGGTGGTTCCCTACTATGTATATCTCAGACCCTACTCGATTTTCCATCGCATTGGCATGCTATGGAAGATCATCATGTTAATAAGTCCATGGATAATGTCATTATTTTTGTTGTGTATGGGGGAGTTAGGATACATTGACTAAGCTATTAATCAGTAGGCTTGTATAGTTCTCCACCAGGGCTTTGATTTATTCATATTATTCTTCTACTTCATTCTATTCTATTTTTTTTGAATTATTATTTTATTATTGTGTAGCTTCATCTATAGATGTATGTTTCGTGGTATATGGGTGTTGGAAAAATACATTTAGTTGTTATTATTCTTAAATAGTATTCTGTTATTTATTTTATGATATAGCGATATGTTACTATGATCACTAGAGAATTGTTTTCCCATTTTAACACCATTATACTTTTTCTATTAGTCGAAAACCTATGTTTTATGGGTAGTCCAACCAAAGACAATGTGGTGATTAGTCCCAATAACATTTTAGTGGTCATTTAGGTCAAGAAGTTACAGTGGTAAATTTATTCAAATATTCATTGAGAATATATATATATAATATTAGTAAAACAAACTCTAGCTGACCCAACACAACAGTTGAACCATATCACTGCTAGGCTTAGTGGTTATTAACAACTCTAACAATCTAGAAACAAGTTTTTTGTTTAAAAACAACAAATTTGGGGTTTATTTTAGGAGAATATAATACTATATACTACTTCTAGAATGTACAATTAAAATTATATAACATATGAATATTTTACCCATCCATGACTTACAAAAAAATAGATAAAAATATTAAATATGAAACAATAGAAAAAAAACAAAAAAAATTCTCTATCATTTCTTGGATCCAGATATACAGTGAGTTCAAATTTAAATCATATGAGGTTGAATGACGGATATGGTATATTAAAAATTAAATCAATCATAATGTATTCTGAAAGAACCTTCATATGACACTATGTCACACATCACAAAATAAATATACTAATGGACCCAATAATATCATGATGACAAGTTTAATCACATGAATCCTAATGATTAAATCTGTGGACCTTTATATATCCAATATTGTATATAGTATGTGAGTTAATTGAGCCTAGTAAGATTAAAACACACAATGCATGTTTTTTTAAATATTAAATACAATATATTTTTTAGATGCTTTTAAAATACCATTCCCATGGGAAATAAATAAATGTATTATTAAATATCAATTCCATTCCAAACCTAGGTAAAATTATTTGTAAAACATATAATTTTTACACAACCAGAAACTATAATTTAATAAAAATCATTCCATAGATTACCATTAAATCTATGTCAACTTATAAAGTAGGAAATTTTATAAAAAATAAAAAATATGATCCCATTTTAATTCAAATTCCAATTAATTTCCATGTATCATTCATAATAAATCACTTTTTATTGAAATAATAAAAACTTCGAAATTGAGAATCCTTGATAGTTTGAAAAAACCATTAATGATTCAAGTATAGGATTTGACCATAATTAATCAACCTTATATTAATATATATAAATGATTAAATCATATAAATTGATCAGGAAAATCCATCAATGATAGATAAGGCACTAAAAATGAAGATATAGAACCTTACATGTATCATAAATTACATTGAAGTGTCCAGGGGACTCCCAATGAAATTTTTAATAGGAACCTTGTCAAGTGATTCAAGGATAAATATGCCCATAAATAATCTATCAATGAATCCTAGAATATTAATTAGACTATCATAGACCTAGAAACCTTCTCAAGATTACTCAAGCTATCATAAGACAATGTACATCTTGTTAGCTCACTCAATAAAATTGTGAAACATTCCATAGTATGTAATCACTTAAATCTAGTAATTTTCAAAATCATGATCATTGGCACATTTCACAGGATTTCCTTCACAATAATCATTGTAAATGGCAGCTACTAATTAATACATGATAAATATATCAATAAAAAATAAAATGTGTCACCTCAATTCTAAATCCTCCATACTGAAAAACCCCATTCGCATCAATTTAAATTGTATAACTAATAAAATTAGAATCAAATATAAATCTTATAAGTGGATGAATTAGAATATTTAGACCATTAAATTAATAAAACCAAATTTTTCATCCGCAAATATAATTGGGTGGCAATTATTTTTATCATCATTCTAAAATATCTATTGAATCCATATTATGAAAACATACATTGATTTATATATAGAAATCACCCCTTCATCATAATTAATTTTAAAACACACCACAATATCATCATTCCTTTAAATAATTTTTCCAAATTTTGGCATGTTTTTTTTCAACATAATATCTTTAAAACAAGGAAATTATAATTTAATTTACCATATTCTATCAAATATCCATTTGAAATAGTTACATTACATTTCATGAGACACGTTTTAATTTATATAAACAATTGGACTAAGGAGAATTCCCTACCATGTGAAAATAACTATTGAATACAAAATTTATCCCCTCAGGGGTAAACAAAGATCTACATTTTTTTTAAAAAATCATTATTTAAATTCCAATAATCCCATGGGAAATAAAAAAATTGAATGATAGGGAATAACATTCCTCATTCATTGTGGATATAATTCATATTCTATCACTATTTATGTTGATTTCTCAAAATAAAAAGGAAACGATATTCAAAAACCCTTAAAACCCCTACTAATAAACTTATCTGAAACCCTAATCCCAATACACATTATGGAAAAATTTTATAGGTTATGGAAATAATTTGTATAGGGGAATATATTATAGTGAAGTGGTAAAAGATTAATTAACCAAAATAGATTTTTTTGAATCATGTGTGTAAAAAATAGATAACCAAAGTGATAGAATGCGGAAGATATTGAGATCCATGTGATCTCTTGCAGTCTGAACATGCGATACTTATAATTTGATGATGGATAAACCCTCAAAAAAATATTTGGGTAAAATTGTAAAAATATCAAATTTAAATAACTTATATATTGCTCTATGGAGTGGTCCCATACACCCAGGCTAGCCCCCAACCCAAGCATGAACCATGCTGAAGCTTGTCTGACAAGCCATTGGTTGCTCCTTTATGAAGACCAACAATAGTGCAAGACTTAGTGGTAAAGAATGGTGACCCTATGTCTAGTGAAATACCCAATAATAATCCTTTAGGAAACTATGTCTTGACCTCCTGTGGCCACAATATTTTATTCTAGAATTTTATCATAGACCTATTAATGATCGTAAAAAACATCTAGAAAACAACAGAAATGGGAAACCTAATATACAACACTAGTAGGTAAAAAATAAATTCCAAACCTATTTTGTAATTATCATATTAATATTCTCTCATTATAATAGATATCATTTAAGATAACTTTTAAAATTTAAATTCATAACATTAAAACATTTAATTGGAAAATATGTACGTATGTTTTTAGATTAGTTGTTGGAATTTAGATTATACTAAATTTTTGGAAATTTTATGTAATAATTTATTTCATGGTGAAGAGAGAAGTATAACTCCATTTAAAATATATGCAGATGATTGAAATCATTTTAGTATATAATGACATTAATTTTTGTAAAATTAATTTTAAATATAAAATATATATTTTTGAACCGAAATAAATCAATTAAATTTTTTATATTAAATGTTAAAAAATCTGTTAGATTTTTTAAAATCTTATTTATATTTTTTTTCCATAAAACTATTTTCAAACATTTTCATTAATTATCAAAATAAATATATAAATTACATTACGATTAGTTTGAAGGACTTATATATCTCTCTTTTTAATTCAAAACCAAATTACTATCATAATTATCATTATTATACATGAATGTATTGTATAATAATTTATTTTCTTAAAAGATATTAAAAATTCCATATTTTTATGTTGTCCCGACCCGTCCTCAGGGCCCGTGTCGTGACTACCCCAAACCCCCCTTCTATAGTCCAGGGGCTGGCGACTAGCACCACGGCGTGATTCTAGATAAAAGGGAAGGCATTGCCTTTGTAAAGCAAACAAACACACAGAGTAAGCAAGAAGAAGTAAACAATTATTTGTCATGACCCATCCTCGGGGCCCGTGTCGTGACTACCCCAAGCCATCCTTCCATAGGATAGGGGCTGATGACTAGAACCAAGGTGTTATTCTTGATAAAAGGGAAGGAATTGCCTTTTTAATGTGAACAAATACACAGAGTAAGCAAGCAGAAGTAAACACTAAGTAAAAACTGTATACAATAGTAAGTGCGGAAAAGTAAGTGGGCCAGAATACCAACCCAAACTGAAAGTAAAGTACAACTAAAAAGGGAGTACAACAACCAAAAAGTAAAGCCACAACGGTGAGTCATCCAATGGAAGTCCCACCTGAAGGGTGGGTACAGATACCCTCCACAGCTCCTCGAGTCCAGTCATCCGCTCCGAGTACGCCCCGCCTAGTTGTCCACCTCCAGGTACCGACCTACTCTGCAAGCCTCAACCACGATCAGCGATGTCCTTCGTTTGCAACCAACACAACGTAGTGCGGGGATAGCCTGTACAGGGGTGAGTATAAGATAATTAGTAGGGACCTAGAGACCCTTGAAGGTCTCCCATAATCCATAGAGGATAATCCACAAAGGAAAGATAATATCACGAAGTAACATCCGACACTACTTAGGTATATGCCCATACATATACCTAAGTTATCAATTCCAGTTCGGCTCCAACATCTGAGCCCACGTTCGATCATGTCCACATAGGATAGAACAACCCAATCCACACAGGAAAGCAAGTCAATCATATCGAAGATAATGATTGAAAATCAAGATTCAGCTCACACATGTATAATTCTCCGTAAGACGATAGAGATGATCATATGTAGCCACTGATTCATCTAAGACGTCGGACCCACACAGGATTGATAGGTACTAACCCCCTCAATGACCCACAAAGGATCGATAGGTAACTAACCCCCGTAATGACCCACACACAATCTGACCCACAAAGGATCGGTAGGCGCTGGCCCACACAGGACCGTTGAGCGCTGACCCACACTGGATCTGACCCACACAGGATCGGTAGCATTGATCCACGTAGGATCGCTGAGTGTTGTAGTCATCACCGTCAAATCCACGGAATATTTCTGTACAGTCGTCGTCGTTGTCGCAGTCACAGCCAGCTCTAGGGTTCCCGCACAAAGCAAGCTCGTTCGGGAGGGTCCGCTCCATGAGCCGAAGGACTGATACATCAACTCACACGTAGTGTCACGACCCGCCCTCGGGGTCCGTGTCGTGACTACCCCAAGCCCGCCTTCCATAGGCCAGGGGCTGGCGACTAGCACCAAGGCTTAAATCCCGGTAAAAAGGGAAGGCATTGCCTTTGTAAAGTAAACAAACACCACAGAGTAAGCAAGAGGAAAGTAAACACTAAGTAAAAACAGAGTACAACTGAAAGTGCGGAAATGTAAATGGGCCAGTATACAAACCCAAACTGAAAGTAAAGTACAACTCAAAAAGGGAAAACAGCAACTGTAAGTAAAAGCCGCTACAACGAGCTGTCCACTGGAGATCCCACCTAAAGGGTGGGTACAGATAGCTCCACTGCTCCACGGGTCCCGTCGTCCGCTCCGAACACGTCCCGCCCAGTGGTCCACCTCCAGGTATCGTCCTGCTCTGCAAGCCTCTGCCAAGATCAACGTTGTCCGTCGTCTGCAACCAACACAACGTAGTGCGGGCATAGCCCGTGCAGGGGTGAGTATAAGCTACTCAGTAGGGACCCCGAGACCCCTATATGTCTCTCAAAATCCACATAGGATAAATCACGAAGAAGGGTACAAACACGAAGCAACAACCGACACGGCTTAGGTATATGCCCATACATATACCTAAGTCATCAATTCCAACACGCTCCATCCTCCGAGCCCAAGTACAACTCAGTCCACACAGGAAAGTAAACGTATTCCACACAGGAAAGCAAAACGAAATCCACACAGGATAGCACAACACAATCCACATAGGAAAGCAACTGGATTCAGCTCACACAGGTATACTTCTTCAAAGGACGATAAAGATGATCTCTGATCCATCTAAGTCGTCGGACCCACGAAGGATCGATAGGTAACTAACCCCCGCAAAAGACCCACACAGGATCGGTCCCACACAGGACCTGTAGGCGCGGGTTCACACAGGACCGTGAGCGCAAGGACCCACACAGGATCGGACCCACACAGGATCGGGCCCACACAGGACCTGTAGCACCGATCCACGTAGGATCGCTGAGTGTTGTAGTCGTCGTCGTCGAATCCACACAGGATCTCTGTACTGTTGTCGTCGCAGTCACAGTAGCAGTAGCAGTAGCAGTAGCAGTAGCAGTCACAGTAACAGTCGCAGCCAACACTAGGGTTCCCGCACACAGCAAGCTCGTACAGGTGGATCCGCTCCACGAGCCGAGAGGCTGATACATCAACTGTCACAATGTCCAGAGTTGATATATCCAAAAGTTCCATATCGTCAACAGGAACTCAACTCAACAGACGGTGCCTCGATCGGACGCCCGGTCTGAGAGTTATTGGAATTTCTTCCCTGGGGCCCGGTTGGTTTTTAAGGCAAAATCAACCTGACCGTACTCCACCTGCGTCCAAGCCTCAGGCGGAGTAATCCAAAAGAACCGTCTCACTATGAGGAACACAACAAAGCTGACGGCACGTCAATCGGACGTCCGTAGCTCAAGATATGAGCGTTTCCGCTCCGAAGGCCCGGTTGGTTTCGTGAACGAACCAACCCGGCCGAACTCAAAGTAGTCTGAAACTTTGAGTGCGATATACCGAAACGACCGCCTCGATCCAAGGATCGTGTTGCCGCAGACGGTTCGTCAATCGGAGGTCCTTGGCTCATGTTATGGCCAAAAGACCGAAACAGTCTCGAAAACGGGGGGTCCGGGTCCGGGCCGACCCGGCCCGACCCCCCTGGGTCGGCCCGAACCGGGTCGACCCGTACCAAGTCGACCCGACCCAGTCCGCTGGACCCGGCCCAGCCGGTGGCGGCGCGGCCAGGGTGCCCCGCATGCGCCGCACGCGGGGGGTGAAACCCCCCCCCCCCCTTTTCGGATCTCGGCCGGCTTTTGCCGGCCGTTTTAAAAAACACACGGGACCCGCGGGTCCCGCCTTCTAACCGAACCGGCGGCCGGCACAGCCGCCTGCCTTCCCCCTCTCCGCCGCGGCCAAAGTCGCGGCTCATCTGATCTCCGGCGGCCGGCGAGGCCGGCCGCCCCTGGCTGCTCCGCCGCGGCCGTAGCGCCGCAGCCCTTCTTGATCTCTGGCGCCGGCGGCTCGGCTGCCGCCGGTCTTCCCGTCTCGCCGCGGCCCGGTACTGGCCGCGGTGTTCGTCGTCCGGCGCGGTGCGACAGCACCGCGCCCCTCCTCCGCGCCTTCGATTCCCCTTGACGCGGCGCGTCGGCGTCGCGTCCTTGATGATTCTTCCACGGCGCGGCGCGACGGCGCCGCGCAATATAATCGTACGATTATCCGCGTGGTGCGACGGCACCACGCCACCTTGCATCTACCCGCAAGATAAATCAATGAGAACGATGGAGGGGGTTCGGCCGTGTTCATGCGGTCCGGCCCCCTCACATTAAACAATAACACAAATTTATAATCCCCACGTTAGTCATGCTAGAACCACGAACAAGGATAAATAAATAAACAATAACAACAAACCCTACCTTGAAAATTGACGTCGCACGTCGGTTATCGCGGAGAAAGGCGTCGCGGCGTCGGACGTAGATTCCATGGACGTCGGGGTGCGTCCGAGGAGGAAACGACGTCTCTTCACTTGTCGCTAAGATGAAGAAGAGAGGTACGTTGTCGTTGGCGATGATCACCACGGTCGGCGACTTCTCCCTTGTCGATGAGGAAGATGAAGACGGAAGAATCCGGGACGCCGAGTCTTGAAGGTCGTGGGATCGATGTTCCTTGTTGGAGAAGAACAGTTCTTCACGTTCTTCGTCAGAGACGAAGAAGATCTTCAAGTCTCTCAACGATTCTCCCAATCCTCTCAAGTAACAAAGGAACTAACCCAAAAATAAATTAAGCTTACACTTAATTTATTAACACAACCCAACCTTTGAAATTCAAGAGTTTGAATTTCAAAAACTCAAAATTAAACTCACTTATTAATTATACATGAGTTGTATAATTAATTAAATGTTAAGTTTTCATGCCTTTAATAGGGAGAGAGGGGAGTTAGGGAATTTGAAAAGGTGGGGCTCGGGTGGGCCCCTCCTCACCTTAATCCTCTCTTAGGTGGTTAAACCACCCAACTTCCAACAAAAGATTATAACCACTTTTAAGATATAAAATAAATATTGTATAACAAATTTATTTTACTCTTCATTTCATCCAGAAAATTAAACATCTCCTCCTAGGAAAACACAACTTCGCAAAAGGTCTCCTTAAGCGAATATTGGCGCTGCGAGTTCATTGGTGCCCTCAGATTTCAATTCCGAGCACCGAATCAAAAGTTAGGAATTCCCGCTCGTTCGTTCACTGAACGTACCCGAGCCAAACTTCGAAAATTGATTCCGGGCACACCGGGCCTCAGAATCAGGTGCCGTCAGAAACCGCGCTCTTGTAAAATTCCAAAGAAAATTAAGAAAAAAATTTCCCTTGAATTTTACGGGTCTTTACATTACTCCCACCTCAGGGCTTTACATCCCCGTAAAGATACATCAAAAACTAGGGAAACAAATGAGGGTACTGAGAATGCATCTGAGCCTCCCGCTCCCATGTGCTCTCCTGGAGATTCCCGTGCTGCCATCTGATCCGCACAAGAGGAATCGATCGCCCACGCAGTACTCGCTCCTGTCGATCCTCTATCTCCACCGGGACCTCCGTAAAAGTCTCCCCATCGTCAACGTCAAGATCTCCATGTTCAATGATGTGCGTCGGGTCGTGCATGTATCTCCTCAGCTGAGAAACGTGGAAGATGTCGTGTACCCGGTGCAACTGAGGTGGTAGATCCAGGCGATAAGCCACCTCACCAACCCTGCTGAGGACCTGGAAGGGTCCGATGAAGCGCGGAGATAACTTGCCGCCTCGGCCAAATCTACGAATACCACGTCGAGGTGAGACCCGCAAGAAGACGTGGTCGCCATCCTCGAACTCCAGTGGCCTCCGCCTTCTGTCAGCATATGACTTATGCCGGCTCTGAGCTGTCCTCATCCGCTCCTGGATGACCTGGACCTTCTCTGTCGTGGCCTGAACCATCTCTGGTCCCACCAGTGCTGACTCCCCAGGGTCTGTCCAGCACAAAGAAGATCTACAAGGTCGGCCGTACAACGCCTTGTACGGTGCCATCCCGATGGTGGAGTTGTAGCTGTTGTTGTACGCAAACTCCACCAACGGTAGGTGGTCCTCCCAGCTGCGACCAAAGTCGAGGACACATGCGCGGAGCATGTCCTCGAGAGTCTGAATGGTCCTCGCCGTCTGACCATCCGTTTGAGGGTGAAAGGCTGTGCTCAGACGTAGCTGCGTCCCGAACGCCTCCTGTAACCACTTCCAAAGCCGAGAAGTAAAGCGATCATCTCGATCGGAGACGATAGATGATGGCACACCGTGGAGCCACACAATCTCCTGAACGTAGAGACGTCCCAAGCTCTCCACTGAGCCCTGCTCTCTAATGGGTAAGAAGTGTGCCGACTTGGTGAGTCGGTCAAAAATCACCCAGATAGAATCGTGACCTCTGAAAGTGCGTGGAATTCCAGTCACGAAGTCCATAGATATGCCGTCCCACTTCCACTCCGGAACCTCCAAGGGATGTACCAAGCCTGCTGGTACCTGATGCTCTGCCTTCACCTGTTGGCAGGTGAGGCATCGAGAAACGAACTTTGCTACTGCCTTCTTCATGCCCGGCCACCAGTGCTGTCGTCTGAGGTCTTGGTACATCTTCGCCACTCCAGGATGTACCGCCAAAGGAGAAGTGTGAAACTCTCTCAGCACTTCCTCTCGCAAAGCGACTGGTACCATGGTACGTCCTCTGAAAAGAATGCCATGCTCTGCTCCAAGGGAGAAACCATCAGGTGCCTGTCCCAAGGATATCTGTGCACGCCGTGTCTCACAGTCAGTGTCCTCACGCTGTGCCTCTCTGACCTGTTGTAGTAGAGGAGGGGTGACTGTGAGAGACTGGAGGAAGGCTGCTCCATCACTATCCACGAAAGATATATGCAAAGAGGCTAGCTGCAAAGATTTCTCCTTTGCCGAAAAGTGAAATCTGGTCTCATCCCCTAGATGAACCACGTTCCTTGCCAAATACAGTCAATCCCGTCATGATTAGTTAATTCATGGCATGGATGACGTCGTAAGGCCTCGACGCTGCTACCAAGAGATCCAACCGTTACTCTCGCCTCCAAGGGTTGAGTCACACTGTCGGCATCAGTGTGTGGTCACTGGGTTTCCTCCAGTACAAATCTCGCAAGTGAGGGTCAAGTCAACAGTTTTTAACCGGCACCTCTTAGTAAAAACAAACAAAAGACAAGAAAACAAAAGTCACCAAGGTAAGTGTCTTTTATTACTTCAACTTAAAGAACAAGGTCACAAGGCAACACAAACTACGAAGCTAGAGGCATTATGGGCCAAGGCCTCTATGCCTGGAGCTAGTCCCTCACTAGTCCACCCGCTTCCGGAGCTCCATGATCGTAAGCTTCAGCTGCCTGAATCTGTGCTCTCCCCTGAGGTCGGGGTGGACCTCCTGGTGGTGGGGGTGGTAGAGCCTCAAAATGTCACCCACCACCTGCTGCTCGGCCAGCTCGTCTGCCTCGTCCGCCTCCTCCCTGCGGACCGCCACGGTCGAACCTCTGCCTCTGCCTAGGTGGTTCCTCAACCGTATGCTGCTCCTCTGCATGGCAGGTCAGGCAGTCACAAGCCATGTGGCCTTGCCCGCTGCATGCATAGCACTGTCTTCCACTTGAAAGACTGGCTCCGCGCTGTGTGCCCCGCACTGCTGAGCCAGTGTCCTGAGGTCATCTGCCTGAAGGTCTGGTCTGCCTGGACCCCTGAGTCATCCGTTGACTGCCTGCTGTAGATGACTCTGCCACGTGCCGCCCTGCGGTGGGTCTCGGTGCTGGTGTAGACTCAGCAAGGAAGCTCTCGATCAAAAGGGCCCGCTCCAGTACTCCTGTCTGAGTCGGTATGCTGAGGGAGATCAGTGATGCCCTGATCTCGTGTCTCAAACCCTGCTCGAAGGTCCGGGCCCGGAAGAATGGGTCCCGTACCATGTCGTTCGAGTAGCGCGAGAGATCGGTAAATCTCGCAGAGTACGGAGCGACCGTCATGCTGCCCTGCCGCAGCTGAAGAAGCTCCTGGATACGCACCGCACGAAGGGTGGCTAGGACGAACTCCGAGCGGAAGAGGCTCTCAAAGTCCGTCCAAAGAAGAGATGCCTCATCGTGTACCTGGAGCATCAAGCTCCACCATCGTCCTGCTGGTGCGTGTAGTAGGCTCGCAGCGAGGATCACCATGAGGTCTGCTGGTGTCATCACTAGCCTAAACCCACGTACCACTGCCTCCAGCCAGTCCTCGGCTGCCTGGGGATCCGTCTCCCCGTGAAACCTGGGTGGTCGCTGGCGCTGAAACTCATGCAGTGCGCTGAGGCGACGTGCATCATCAGCGGCTGGTGCTGGAAGCATCGGGGGCTCAGCGGGTAGAGCTACCGCCGGTGCCACTGCTGACAAAGGGCCCTGCACCGAGGCCTCGTCGCTCGGTGGGATGTCGTCACACTCGACTCTCGGAACCCTAGCTGGCTGCGGTCGTGGGGCCATCCTGAATAGGAAACAGGTGTGCCACGGTCATAAAGTATACCTGGTGAGCTGACACAAAGAAATCTCAAAGAAAACATTGAAACACACACACAATCAATGTTTTCGTGCATTAAGTCGGAAATCAGAAGTCAGGGTCCTGGTGTACAGATACGTCGGTCACCGCACCAACACTGGACTCCCTGGACTGATAACCACACTCAATACGCTAAACATTATAGCTTCACATAGAAAAGATCAGAGTTCGCGGTAGAACCGAACTCCTTTGATACCCATTTGTCACGACCCGCCCTCGGGGTCCGTGTCGTGACTACCCCAAGCCCGCCTTCCATATGTCAGGGGCTGGCGACTAGCACCAAGGCGTAAATCCCGGTAAAAAGGGAAGGCATTGCCTTTGTAAAGTAAACAAACACCACAGAGTAAGCAAGCGGAAAGTAAACACTAAGTAAAAACAGAATACAACTGAAAGTGCGGAAAAGTAAATGGGCCAGTATACAAACCCAAACTGAAAGTAAAGTACAACTCAAAAAGGGAAAACAACAACTGTAAGTAAAAGCCGCTACACCGAGCTGTCCACTGGAGATCCCACCTGAAGGGTGGGTACAGATAGCTCCACTGCTCCTCGGGTCCCGTCGTCCGCTCCAAACACGTACCGCCCAGTGGTCCACCTCCAGGTACCGTCCTGCTCTGGAAGCCTCTGCCAAGATCAACACTGTCTGTCGTCTGCAACCAACACAACGTAGTGCGGGCATAGCCCGTGCAGGGGTGAGTATAAGCTACTCAGTAGGGACCCCGATACCCCTGAAGGTCTCTCAAAATCCACAAAGGATAAATCACGAAGAAGGGTACAAACACGAAGCAACAACCGACACTGCTTAGGTATATGCCCATACATATACCTAAGTCATCAATTCCAACACACTCCATCCTCCGAGCCCAAGTACAACTCAGTCCACACAGGAAAGTAAACGTATTCCACACAGGAAAGCAAAACGAAATCCACACAGGATAGCACAACACAATCCACACAGGAAAGCAACTGGATTCAGCTCACACAGGTATACTTCTTCAAAGGATGATAAAGATTATCTCTGATCCATCTAAGTCGTCGGACCCACGAAGGATCGATAAGTAACTAACCCCCTCAAAAGACCCACACAGGGTCGGGCCCACACAGGACCTGTAGGCACTGGTTCACACAGGACCTGTAGGCACTGGTTCACACAGGACCGCTGAGCGCAAGGACCCACACAGGATCGGACGCACACAGGATCGGGCCCACACAGGACCTATAGCACTGATCCACGTAGGATCGCTGAGTGTTGTAGTCTTCGTCGTCGAATCCACACATGATCTCTGTACTGTCGTCGTCGCAGTCACATTAGCAGTAGAAGTAGCAGTAGCAGTAGCAATAGTAGTAGCAGTCACAGTAACAGTCGCAGCCAGCACTAGGGTTCCCGCACACAGCAAGCTCGTACAGGTGGATCCGCTCCACGAGCCGAGAGGCTGAGACATCAACTGTCACAAAGTCCAGAGTTGATATATCCAAAAGTTCTATATCATCAACAGGAACTCAACTCAACAGACGGCGCGTCGATCAGACGCTCGGTCTGAGAGTTATTGGCATTTTCGTCCCTGGGGCCCGGTTGGTTTTTAAGGCAAAACCAACCTGACCGTACTCCACCTGCGTCCAAACCTCGGGTAGAGTATGCCAAAAGAACCGTCTCACTAAGAGGAACACAACAAAGCTGACGGCACGTCAATCGGACGTCCGTAGCTCAAGATATGAGGGTTTCTGCTCCGAAGGCCCGGTTGGTTTCGTGAACGAACCAACCCGGCCGAACTCAAAGTATTCCGAAACGTTGAGTGCGATATACTGAAACGACCGACTCGATCCAAGGATCGCGTTGCTGCAGACGGTTCGTCAATCAGAGATCTGTGGCTCACGTTATGGCCAAAAGACCGAAACAGTCTCGAAAACGGGGGGTCCGGGTCCGGGCCGACCCGGCCCGACCCCCCTGGGTCGGCCTGAACCGGGTCGACCCGTATCGGGTCGACCCGACCTGGTCCGCTGGACCCGGCCCGGCCGGTGGCGGCGCGGCGGCGCGGCCAGGGTGCCGCGCATGCGGCGCACGCGGGGGTGAAACCCCCCCCCCCCCCTTTTTCGGATCTCGGCCGACTTTTGCCGGCCGTTTTAAAAAACACACGGGACCCGCGGGTCCCACCTTCTAACCGAACCGGCGGCCGGCACAGCCGCCCGCCTTCCCCCTCTCCGCCGCGGCCGTAGGGCCGCGGCCCTTATTGATCTCCGGCGCCGGCGGCTCGGCTGCCGCCGGTCTTCCTGTCTCACCGCGGCCCGATACCGGCCGCGGTGTTCGTCGTCCGGCGCAGTGCGACGGCACCGCGCCCCTCCGCCGCGCCTTCGATTCCCCTTGACGTGGTGCGACGGCGTCGCGTCCTTGATGATTATTCCACGGCACGGCGCGATGGCACCGCGCAATATAATCGTACGATTATCCGTGTGGTGTGAAGGCACCACGCCACCTTGTTTCTACCCGCAAAATAAATCAACGAGAACAATGGAGGGGGTTCGGCCGTGTTCATGCGGTCTGGCCCCCTCACGTTAAACAATAACACAAATTTATAATCCCCACGTTAGTCATGCTAGAACCACGAACAAGGATAAATAAATAAACAATAACAACAACCCCTACCTTGAAAATTGACGTCGCACGTCGGTTATCGCGGAGAAAGGCGTCGCGGCATCGGACGTAGATTCCGTGGACGTCGGGGTGCGTCCGAGGAGGAAACGACGTCTCTTCACTTGTCGCTAAGACGAAGAAGAGAGGTACGTTGTCGTTGGAGATGGCAATGATCACCACGGTCGGCGACTTCTCCCTTGTCGAGGAGGAAGATGAAGACGGAAGAATCCGGGATGCCGAGTCTCGAAGGTCGTGGGATCGATGTTCCTTGTCGGAGAAGAACCGTTCTTCACGTTCTTCATCGAAGACGAAGAAGATCTTCAAGTCTCTCAACGATTCTTCCAGTCCTCTCAAGTAACAAAGGAACTAACCCAAAAATAAATTATGCTTACACTTAATTATTTAACACAACCCAACCTTTGAAATTCAAGAGTTTGAATTTCAAAAACTCAAAATTAAACTCACTTATTAATTATACATGAGTTTTATAATTAATTAAATGTTAAGTTGTCATGCCTTTAAGAGGGAGAGATGGGAGTTAGGGAATTTGAATAGGTGGGGATCGGGTGGGACCCTCCTCACCTTAATCCTCTATTAGGTGGTTAAACCACCCAACTTCCAACAAAAGATTATATCCACTTTTAAGATATAAAATAAATATTGTATAACAAATTTATTTTACTCTTCATTTCATCCAGAAAATTAAACATCTCCTCCTAGGCAAACGCAACTTCGGAAAAGGTCTCCTTAAGTGAATATTGGCGCTGCGAGTTCATTGGTGCCCTCAGATTTCAATTCTGAGGACCAGATCAAAAGTTAGGAATTCCCGCTCGTTCGTTCACTGAACGTACCCGAGCCAAACTTCGGAAATTGATTCCGGGCACTCCGGGCCTCGGAATCAGGTGCCTTCAGAAACCGCGCTCTTGTAAAATTCCAAAGAAAATTAAAAACAAATTTCCCTTGAATTTTACGGGTCTTTACATGTAGTCCGGAGTTGATGTATCCTGAAGAGGAATGACTAGTGTTCTTATTTTTTTATTTTATAATTATTTCATTTAAGTGTTGTATCAATGATGTTCTGGAAATAATTAAGGATTGTACTGTAGTACTATTTCATTATGGATTTGAGATTTTATGGTACTAAGAAAGGTGACTCTACGATGAGTAATTTTTTTTGAAAATTACATGGTTGAAGGAAAGATAAACCTTAATATGGTCATAATATTGAGGTAGTGATTTTTGAATAATAGATGGTTGATTTTGGTAATTCGGGATGTTGCGGTGTTGTAAAAGAATATATGAAGAAGGCATTCACATGTTATTACCAGGAAAAAAGGATCCTCATTATGTTTAACTTCCTTGTAAATTTGGGACTGTGAGTTTGGATAGTAGTATTTTGGATAAGTCTAATGGTTGTAATGGATTACGTTTGAAAGGTTATTTTTGGATTTTTATAAAAGGAAAACACGCAGACCGTGTGACAACCTATCACATCGAACAAATATGCAGGAATCAAAACAACAACCGTAGTGCGATTGAGATTTATCACCTACCACTAGACTACATTAAGTCCCTGGATTGTATAATGTAGTTTTTTTAAAAGGTTCTGATTTGTGAATTATAAATTCATTATATTTGGAACCCTATAATATTAGGATAAATAGAGTATTTTTGAGTTGTATTATGTTTTGGAGTGAAAGATGAGTTTGTGGTAGAAATTTAGTAATGGATAAATCTATAATTATAAAGTAAGTATATATCCTTATGATTTTAACCAATATCATAAATAAATTCCTCAACAATAAGAAAATGAACTTAGAACAAAAACATTGTCCTAGATAGTACCTTAGATCATCACAAATGTATGGATTTCGGATTATTGGCCTTTTCATAGCCATGATCTCTACCACTCTTCATCAGATATTGATGGTTATATTTCTCTTCCATATCCATATTTTCCTACATGGAACCCTATTATGTGTTATTTTCAGGAACCTTCATTCTTACCACTCTTTGATTTCAATAGAGGCCTCATTAACCCATTTTTCGATGTGGGATTTCAACTAAGATATTTTGAAATGTCAACCCCATGTTTCCAATACCGAGCATAAATTGCAATGACTCAATTTATTTAAGGAGTGGAGAATTTAACACCGCAAGAATCCAAGGTATGTGCCTCTTTGAATAATACAGTAGCGTGCGTTGTACGCAACTTCGAGTTCTAACACACACGAAAACCAATCAAACTATCTGTTATGAATAGTAATACCCACCTTTTGAAATTTTATACACCTTATCATTCAAAATGGACTTCATTTTTGGATTTGGAATATCAAAATTATAATACGATGAATTTTTGGTACTTTTCAGATAACCTTCATATTTTGATGAATAATGAAGATTACTAAATTTTAAATAAAAACCACTTTTTTAATCGAAATAATTAATTGTGATAAATTATGAATTTAAGTGGTTTGAAATTATATTTAGAATATATTTCTACAATTTAATCCAATTTTGCTCATTGGACATAATTTCACATTTAAACCATACATAAACAAGTGTCAATCTTTTGATAATTATTGTTTCTTAAAAACACGCTTTTTTTTACAGCGGGAATTAATATTAATTTAATAAATTAAACTCCTATGTTTCGAATTTGGTAAAATATAATTCATTATTGAATTTGGATTATCAAAATTAGCCTAGGGTGAAATTTTTGTGTTTTTCTGAAAACGTTCAATTTTTTATGAATAGTGAAAAAACACTAAGTTATAGTTTCAAACAGAATTTTTATTTAAATAATAATTTATTTTTTTAAATTATATTATAGTGAAATTAGATACATATTTCTTATATAAGTTAAATGTAATTCATTGGAGTTAGTTTAGAATAATTTTAGAAATATAGATATTCTACTGAACTTTTCACAGTCATTACCCACCTCCTAGGAGAATTTGGGAATTCACATAAAACATAATTTTACCGCTTCTGTGAGTGGAATTTTGAAAATCTGAGAGACATGGTAAATATAAAGGAGTATAATGTGGTTCAATGAGATGAAAATAATTTTTGGTGAATAGTAACTTTTTTCTTTTATTTACCACGGTTAAAAGTTAATAGGGTAATTAGGGGTAAAAATGATAATAATATTACCCTAACACATGCTCTAATTCTATTGGACAAGTGTATCTCGATTAAAAACAACATTAAGAATAAAATATTATCATTTAGGTCCATTTGGATTAGATTAAGATATTTATTATTATTTAATTTAAAGAAGAGTTAAAAGAGTTAAAATCAATGTTTATTTACTAAAAAAAATTAATATAAAGTAATACAAAAGATAAATTCGATTGTAAATATTCATTAGAAAGATAACAAGATTTCCCACATAATGGTATTTTATTTACAATTTTTAGACATTAAATAATTAAATTTATTTATGACACAATGGTGAAGAAGTAATTACCTAATTAATGAAATATTAAAATAATTGTTATTATAAATATCAAAATAAATGTTATTTGATACTTTTAATGAATTAAACTAATTTTATAGATTATTATGACATGTAAGGATTGATTTATGTAACTTTTTTCTAAGTAATCATGTTTTTATGAGTTTCACAAAAATCAAATACCAAATAGTGTTAAAATTGACATAAAATAGTTTTTAAAACAAATATTATATTATTAATTGATATAAAATTACTAAAAATCTATGGTTCGGCCAAAGGACTTTTATCATAATAGGTGTATCATTAATGGACCACTTGGGGGTATCCTTAAGGTATATAGTATGTTTATTAACTATATAATATAAAAATAAAAAGTGACATGGTAAATGTCAACCTAATTAACCAAGATTTAAAATTAAAATATATGGTTTATATAATGACCAAAACCTATCTAAAATATATTTGATGAAAGGATTCCGACCCCTTCCCACCTTATACTTTGAATAATCCACTTTTCAGACATTAGAAACCGAATATGAATTTATTAAAATTAATACATTATGTTTTTCCTAAAGAGCCCCTCCTCCCCCTTATAAAAGGACCCATCTTCTAACCAGTTCTTCATTCCTTCAAAGCCTTTTGTTTCGGCCAACCCTTGCCAAAATACTCTCTCAACTTCCCTCAATTCAACAAAGAGTCCTTAGTTTGATCATAAATCCAAACTATGGAGCTCTTTTGATCAAATCAAAAGGATGAACCAAAAGAAGAGGTAATGTTTTCACAACCCTCTTTCAAGTTTCTTTCTTCTTCAACTTATTATTCTTTGTTATTTATATTCTAAAATTATAACTCCAGTATCTCATATATAATTTGATGTTATTATAAATATGGTAAAACCATATTCAGTATTATATCCATCTTTTGAATGACATTTCACCATACGTGCGTACATACGGCTTACCGTCTCCACGTCGTGGTGTAATTGTTATTTAATACATTATTATTTGGATGGGTATAATAATGATGTGTATATGATATAAATAATAAATATATCATTATAAGGATTCTGTATATATGATATACCATCCAATTATATATTATTTTATTATCAAAATAATGATATTTTTGCTCGTGCGTACGTACGGATTACCGTCTCCACGACACGATGAGATTCATTTCCAAGTTCACCATTCATCGATGATTATAAAAATATATATTACAAATAAGTTTTTAATATTTTACATAATAATGATACTGGAGATATATATATTTATATATATAAGGTTTTATGAACTTACATATATCTTATTCAGTTACTTCCATTCAATACTATATGAAAACAGAAACAACGTTTATGCGTATGTACGTACTACCGTCTCCATAAACGGTGTTTTCCATTTAATATATATGTATATTATACATATTTATATTCTAAATATTTATGATATATTTATCATTTTTTATATTATAGATGTTTTTAAATCATGATCTATGTGATACAACAAAGAGTAACAAGTTAAAACACGTAAGGTAAAGAAAACGATTATTACCCGAAATATTAATTTAACATGGAAATAATTATTAAATGGGTAATATAAAGTCATAAATGAATCATGTATAATATCATAAATATTAATATGGTTCTGGTATAATTTAATAACATACTACAATCTTCGTACAAGAGGTTAAACGTACTGTAGAATAAAGGAAAGTGCAAGGTAAGGGGTTTTCATCTCACTCCTTATTCCCATGAGATTCATGCCATATTGCCACTATTACCTTTTGTGTGGTGTATGTACTTCCCATAATTGCATTATTTATGAAATACACTTTAATTTATGTGTATTTACATATTCATTGTATGGTACCTCTTTCACGGGGTGTATGTTTTGTAAGTTACCAAAATAGTAAGGGTAAATTTCACAATCTCGTTATTATCTGAGGTTGTTTTTTTACGTAAGTTTATACTGGGACATATTTATTATCCATGCACATGTTCTATGAAAGACTTTTCAAAGTGAGTCATTGAAGTTAATTTTTACTAAAACATCATTTCAAATGTTTTAAATATTATTTTTTCTAAATATTTCTCATTAATGTCCATGTCTTCAATATAGTTTTTAAGGGTTTATTTATATGGACATTAATGTTTTTAAAATTTTTGTTTCTTTCAAAAGTTTCAAAGTTGTATGGGACAATTTTATTCAAAAATGTCTTTATACGACTTCTTTTCTATATTGTCTGACTTTTAATTGTTTTCATGAAAAGGGGTATTTTTCTCAAAGAGTTTTACAAATAATTTTCATCTATGTCAACATCATTTGATAAATTTTACACTTGTTTGAAGTTGATTTATTGTGATACAACTCATCCATATTGTATTTATGGTTTTGTGATATGTTTGACTATGGATGAGTTATTTTTATTCCATTAATGGTTTATGATTAATGTTTTGGTATTTCGTATTCTAGTTTTAATATGAATGTATTGTTATATTTCATTCTATTCTTAAGATGAATGTGTTGGACTAGTATGTTCCGGGTTGGGGACCGGTAAAAGTAAGCCCTCCGGGTTGGTGTCCGGTTATTAGAGGCACTCCGGGTTGGTGTCCTGTAATTAGAGGCACTCCGGGTTTGTGTCTGGTTATTAGAGGCACTCCGGGTTGGGTTCCGGTTACAGTTAGTCCCTAGATCATGGCCCGAGGCCTTGAAAAAGAAATTAAAGTTCAGCATTATGCATTCCATCATTATGAAAGTGGTTAGTGATATTGCATGTGATTATTTGATTAGTAGAATATCCAAGTGAATAATAAAATGTCATTATTTAATTTTATTTCTTCCATATTATTCTGAAGTTTAATTTTAAAAGAATTTTTTTTAGTTTTATACATTGACTTAAATGTTTATGCTTATTTTTGAATGTTTCCACTGTATTACTTACCCTTACTGAGCATTTGAGCTCACCCCTTTCTATGTTTTATTTTTTCCAGGATTCCAAAAAGTGTATTATGATTGATATGTAGGGTTAAGAAAAGGGAATAATGGCATTCATAAAGATTATTTATGTTGTTTTGTATGTCTTAAAGTGCAATGTAACATTCATGTATGTAATCTATTTTCCAAGACTACTAAACTAATCGGTCCTTCGGAACATGATTCCTTGTAATCATGCTAATGTATTAGAATAATGCACCGACTCTGGGTAACTGGGATATGGGCCTTACAGTCTTCTTCTTCCCAAGATATATATATAGAATCTCAAATTTCACATTAATATATTATTCATGTATGATAAACATCTATCATGTTCTGTATGCCTCTTCCCATGTCTATTATACTTATTCTATAACATTTTCACCATATCTTATACTATAATTATCTTCACATTCATAATGTTAATATCACTTAAACTTCTCTTTTAATATACACAATCTAAATTATAGAATAAAATTATAGTATATATATTATAAATTAACATATTATATTTTATTTCATACAATCATATCTATAAATTATTTTTAATATCCCTATAGTACTGATGATAGTATCAAAAAACTCTTTTAGATCATCACCTAATGAAATAGGTGGGGCATGATTGAATAGAAACTAAATTTTTTTTACTTTGATATTAATCATGAAATTTATCTTCAAGTTACTACATGGGAATTTCATTTATCGAATAACTAAAATCATTATAAGGTGAAAAAATAGTACATCTTCAACTATAAGAAAATATATATTCCCTTGTTGTGTGATTATCTCCACTAGATTATATTTATTTAAAACTAAAATTACAAATTTAGTAATGCTTTCCATAGCTCAATAATAGTGAGACTATTTATTCTTTATAGTATAATGTGGATACCATAAACACAGCAGCCCTTTTCTTAGGCTCTTGAATATATTGATCTATGTGGATTTTAGAATGAATCATCTATTCATGAAAAAACATGTTTTTTTAAAACAATTATTGAGAAAATGAATTTCCAGGACCTATTTATTTCATGATGACTTCTTATAATGAATTTCATTTTCAATAAAATCAATTGTTTTATAAATTAAACCATATCATGAACCAATTGGTTAGGTCATGCATTAGTTTATCAAAATTCACAATGCATTGTGACTTCTAAAAATGTGTTGTGATCTCATCTAAATTATCATAAATTTACCAACACACTATCATAATTGTTATAATATAATATATATTCTTTTTAAATTTTAGAATATTTTAATTTACCATGTATAAAAAAGGTATAATAACACTATGGTCTTAAAACAACCTTCAGTTTGGTCTAAAAAATAATCCAATTTAATTTTATTATTACACATTTAAATCAAAGATGCATCAAATACATTAAATTATTGTGAAAAATTTACCCTAAATAACCAATTAAACATTTGAATTAAAAATTTTGTAATAATTCAACGAATATATGTGAAAAATGTGTCTTGGAAATAATATATATGAACAAAAAAACTTAATTATGGTTACAAGATTTCACTTCCCAAATAGATCTTCATCCTTCTATTATCACTGTTAAAGAAACATCAATACTATTCTTCTGTTTATCTAAAATAATATCTAAACACACATAAATTATAAAATAGTAACAATCCAGACCTGAATAACAACCTAAACTGTGCTAAAAGGGTCGGGTGTTACTACCTTATGTGAACCTCCCCAAATGCCAAAGGCTTCCGACTAGTAGCAAGGGTCATATAGGTGGAGTGGGGAGTTTTTACCCCCATGGAGGATAATAATGGTATTGGTCCATGTATAATAATAAATATGTAGTGTAATAAATGACTCAACAGACTCAAACTAGACCCATAGAGCGAAAGCACATCAAATATCGATAAACAGTGGAAGAGATAAAAATAAACAATATATATAAGATGTAAATAGAACAGCGTGATAAAAAACACTTGAAACAACTAAACAAACCAAGCATTCATCTATATCAAGTCAATATATAAAAAGGGTGCCAATGGAAAACCCATAGTAGCTACAATTAACCAGGTAAGCATGATGATAGAGGGAATGAAAGTAAATAATAATAATCTCAAGCTAGGAAAGACCTCAAGGTACATACCACCTCCATGCTATAGCAAGTGATGTCCATCTCCTGAATCTGAACACTATCCTACACATAAATCCATTATGCCTGCACGCATACTGAAGGGACCATGCATGGTGTGAGACGAATCTCAGTAGGATTCCACCCAGCTATGCATACCTAATATAAGTCATTAAGAAGGCATAAATTTATAAGGAAAATAGTAAATAATACGATGCACACAACCAAACATAAACTCCAATGGTGCTCTGCATACACCATGGAGTTCCACCTTCTTTGACCAACGCTGGAATCTCTATCATGTAACCTGGCACAATGTGCCCCCTGACACCGCGTGTCTCCAGTACCGACGTCCCGAAGGCATGCCCAAGAAATATTAACCCAAAGGAACAACGATGTTTTTCCTCAAATAAGTAACTATATAGATAGATATGTCTGCCCTCAAATAAAGTTATAGGAGGAACGAAAATGTATTCCCTCAAATAAAATCACCAGAGGAATAGAGATGTTTTCCCTCAAATAATGTATTCAGAGGGAAATCGATATCTACCCTCAAATGATGGAGAGCCTATGCCCCCAACCAAATTGTCTCAACGCTATCCCCTGAAAGATCCTCACCTTCTACGTGGCTTCCTACATCAAGAACCCCAAACCAATTGTTCCTAAACCGCAACTAACGGGGGCCTCTAACCACATTAGTGGTCAGAACCACCTCATCATGGAGTCTCGTTGTGTGCACACAACTCAAAGATCGAAGAGTGCCATAATCACCAAAATAATACACAAGCAAGAACACCTCTCACACCTCATTCCCCTGCAACCATGCCGGTCTAGACTTAGGGACTTTCAATTCATGTAACCCAGGCCACACCCAACATGATACTTGCTCTACCTTAAACCGACGTCCATGATGCCCAAACCAATTTTCAGAACCACCCAATGTAACCAAGACCAAGCCCAACCTGTGATCAGCATCAGTCATGAAATATATGGGCCATTACCAAGACAACCCAAAGGTTACAGCATAATAAATTTAGAAATTACATATATAACACATTTAAACAAGTCACATAAACTGGAAAAACAGTCTAAAAATTTGAATTTTACTAGCCCAACGATTGTCACACATCAGCACTGAGGTCTTTATTTCTTCCATACAACATACACATGGTTTACCAGATTAAACATAACAGTTTTAAACAAATAAGATCAATTATAACCATTTGGCACTGCATGCCAAAATGTCCCAATGAGCGTCGGCCTCTCGCCAGACCTTGATCATGTAGTATATGAAATAGGGAACGCCCAAAGACATCTCATGGGTCTAACAATTAACTCAATATGTAATAGAAGATAAAATGGGTCCCACTCTAAAATACTCAAGAAAGCGCCAAGGTCACACCACCCAAACGTCCATGAAAACACAACAAAAGGAATGCACTACCTACCTCATAATAGTTTGATGATACTCCTATGATAAAATCCTCTAATTAGGTCAAAAAAAAGTAAATCAACAAAAGAATCAAAACCTCTCAAACCCCAACAACTTATCATAGAACTGAAAATCAAGAAGAAAGACTTAAGTGGAATTAATGAATTACCGAAGGGGTTTTAACACATCTGACGGTGATCGAAACAGAGTTCGGACGGACAATCGAAAGAAAAAATAAACTTCAGTCGGCTCTCCCCAATCAAACCCTATTGAGGTTTGTCATTCTTTCTCAAAGTTAGTATACTATATGTTTTAGTGGAAAAAATAAAATAAACAGTGTCTACATAAGACTACACATTGTGTATCATTTTACTGTTCATAAGATAGATGATATTTCACTGAGGACTGGTTGATGGACTACACGGCGTGTGCCTACGGTACATGGCGTGTACTTATCTACACGGCGGGCATTCCCAACCCCCCATGTATATCCCCATACATGACCCCTATACATGGAATGTTCAAATAGTAAATGGAATGTACTTGCAATAACATTTTACCCATCCCACAGGCCTACACGCCACGTATGGCCTCCACATGGTCAAAGGTACATGACATGTCGAACAACACTACTCACCATATAGTAGGGAATTCCAACCCAGTCACGACACGTCATGTACTCGGAAAGCACACAGATGGTACCCGCCTAACCTATACATGGATTTTAATTTAGAGTACACGGTGTGTAGTCTGGAAATATCCAGAACATCCAAGATTTTCAAAATTTTCTAAAAAAACACGTCAAAAATTCATATAGGGTTTGGATTTTGACCCGTTTGAAAAATCAGGTTCTTACAATCTCCCCACCTTAATATAGCTCATCCCAGATCTATAAAACAAAGCCTGGAGATGGAACCAAAACTACCAACCTCATCAAAGAAACCCACACTTTCTCTATCTCAAGGGTTCTTTCTAAATTCATAAAGGGGGGTCCTCACATTTGGAATTGCCTAACTCGGTCTCAACCCTACAAAACTCAACAAATCAAGGGTTTAGTAAACTTTTTTCCAGACATATGGTCATCTCATGACGCATCACCACCCTTCTGCCTCATTCATGCTATTGTGTCATTTCTATCACCCAAAAGTATCCCACACCACATCGGTGTCTGCCTCCCCAAGGCCTTGTATCCCATTTATGCTCAATAAGAACATAGTGCATAGAACCTCAATTAACCTGCAACCATGAGGCCAGGATGCCACAGAGTCTCAAGAAACCTGCATCCTCGAAGCCCTGATGCCCATGACACATCATTTAACCTATATCCTCGATTCCCTGATTCCACACATCTCATATATATATATATATATATATATATATATATATATCATGCACCAGATATAGTGCCAATCCCACTGACCAATTTTTAGTCAGTCCACAAAAATATTGTACACCTTGCGCACTCAAAACGTAAATCCTTATATAGGTCATTCCAAAAGAAAAATGAGAAAGTCACATCCACACTGGTGGTGTACCTATCACCATCGTCAGCTCACAAGCCTACACAGCCTCTGGCAGTTCCATGACATGCACATGCCCTGAAGCACGACTGTCTAATGTCGGATCTCCCTACGATGCTGCACCAGCCACCGGCTAATGACTCCTTAGGTAGGTCTCCCTATCTCTTTCACGTCCTCTGTGTGAAAATGAATCTCGGATACCCCCTTCTGGTACCAAACTGGAACCAACTCCTGATTGCAATGTCTTTCCTAGTCCCTGTATGCCAGCTGTCGGAGAAGGATGCCTACAAAACCACTCAAGATGCCCAGCCTGTCCACATGCCCATCACTCCAATGGATGCCTATCTCACTGAGTCCGAACATGTCATGGATTCCCACACTAAAAAAAACCAATGAAGAACTTATATGAGGTGGTCTAGCAGAGTCCTTGGCCTGATTGACCTGTTGGAACTCATCCCGTCCCCGCTTACTACTAACCGCACCCTCACCAAAAGTTGTCGCCCATCCAACTTGCGGAATATCCCTATGGTTTCCCACTGCTATGAGAACATTATATACTTCCTCTGAGAATAAACCAAGCCAGAATATATTCACATGTACCTGAATGGCAGATATTAATCCATCCTCGAAGCATCTTACCCTTGTCGCGTCATCACTTACCATACAATGTGCAAAGCGAGATAGCTCAGTGAAAGTAACTTCATAGTCCAAGACGGACATGTTTCCATAAAGAAGGCTCTATAACTCCCTATACCTTTCTTCCCACATTGTATCTGGGTAAAAGTGCTTGAAAAACCTGTCTTCGAAGTCCTTCCATGCTTGTCCCTCGTGCCTGCGGGCCTGAACCTACACATCCCACCATCACATTTCCGGTCCTCGCATTATATAAGTAACCAGCATGATCCTCTGCCCTGGAGGAATCTGGAGATGCTCAATGATCAACTACATTCCCTCTATCCAGTTCTCAGCCTCCTATGGACCACCCTCACCTTGAAAAACCGGAAAGTAAAATGAATGGAACTCCCTTGTCATACCCTAATGTGGACCTACCTGCACTGGATCCTAGACATGTTAATTTCCATGAGCTTGTACATATGGCTCATGCTCTGCATGCACCAGATCCAGAACCTAATCCTACGACACTGTATCATCTCCCTCATGACTCTCCATCGGAGTCGGCTAAAAGGAACCCGTTGAATACCATAAATGGTCAAATAACCCATATATACATATAACAATAAATATTCATTATAGATAAGGAAAGCAGTTTAGAGGAAACATAATACAACTACCCTTACTCTCCCCTATCGCAACCCACTCCCATGGACTCCCAGCCTCATGGCCTCCTTACCCGCCCTTAACCGAGCCAAGTATCAAAAGTACCTTAGACCGTACCCGTCACGACGACCAACGCTGCCTCAATCCGATGACCCAGTCGCCCAATCTTGAGGATCAAAATCACCTCAACCATAGTACATGAGAGCTTGTACACGATTTAGACACCAATATACTACAATATGGAATTATAAAAATATATAAAGCATGGAAAATAAAATTTTTCACATGGCACTATCACTTCACAAAGAATATGTGCAGTTATGAAATTGAAATACCTTAAAAAGGTTCCTTTCAAAATCCAAACAAACAAGCCTTTCCATACTTGGCCAAGATCAAATTCTCTTTTACCATACCAGGTAAAATGGTTACATATTACAACCAATAACATCACTGACCAAGTGATCCACTGAGGTAGAAATTTTATAAACTGTAATCAGTGAAAAAAGTAAACAACAATTCCCACCCATGGAAACTTGGTCCATCCCTCATACATGGGTCTGCATGCACCCACGAAAAAGCTAGAACCCAGTTCCAATCACAACCTGTCCCCAGTCCACCATATCAAAAATAGTAAAACCAGCTGAAATAAAAATAGATGCCTCATTCACATTAGTATCCAGCAAAACAGTGCTACTAAATCCCTATCAAGAGCACTTTTGATATGACATTGTAACATCTTGGAACCGAATAGCCCCTCGAATATTGCAAAATAGGTCTGGTGTTACAACTTTTGATGCACCTCCCCGAATGCCCAAGGCAGCTGACCATCAGCGAGGGACATTTTTGTATAGTGGAGAGGCTATTCCCTCTCCGAGGATAATAATGGTACTAGTCCGAGTATAATAATAAATATGAAGCAGAATAAATGACTCAGTAAACTCGAACCAGACCCACAGAGTGAAAGCACATCCAATATCAATAAATAGAGGAAGAAATAAATATATACAACAGCATTGGAAATTAAATAGAACATCATGCTAAACACCACTTTCAACTACTAAACCAACCGAGAATGAATCTATAGAAAGTAAATTTAAAAAAAGGGCATCAATTCATATCCAAAAGTCACTACAATTAACAATGGATGCATGTTGATACATGAAAGGATGAAAAACAAAATAATCTCCAGCTTGGAAAGACCTCAAGGTCCATACCATCTTAATGCAATACCTAATGCAGTCTAGCTCTTGAAGCTGAACTTTTTCTGACACGTACATCCATAATTTCTCCACGCGTCCTGAAGGGGCTATGCATGGTGTGAGACAAATCTTAGTTGGATACCACCCAATGGGGGTATCAAATATAAGTGTTTAAGTAGGAATGAAATTATAAAGAAATAGTAAATATTATGATGCACACAACCAAACATAAATCCAAAGGTTCTCAGCAGCCACCATGGAGTGTCACGTGCTTCAGCCAACACTAGAATCCATGTCATGTAACTCGGCACCATGTGCCCATGGCATAGCGTGTCTTAAGTACCGACCTCCCAAAGTCATGTCCATGAAATAGTAACCTTGATGAATAGTGATGTCTTCCCGAAAATAAGTAACCGTGGGGACAATGATGTCTGTCCTCAAAGAATGTAATTGGATGAACAACATTTTAATCCCTCTAATAAAATCACCAGAGGAATAGTGGATTCTACCCTAAAATAATGTATTCGGAGGGACATCGATGTCCGCCATAGAATAACAGCGTGCATCTTCCCCAAACCTGATAGTCTCAACGATGTCCCCTAAAGGCTCCACACATTCCATGTGTCTTTATACGGCAAGGTACCCCAACCAATAGTACCTAAACTCCAACAAACGGGGCCTCTACCCACACAAGTGGTCAAAACCACCTCATCATGGAGTCTCTCTGTGCGCACACTACTCAAAGTTCCATGTGAGCGGTAATCACCAAAATAATACCCATTACACAACACCTCTGACACATCGTTTCCCAGAAACCATACCGCTCAGGTCTGACAACCTTTACATCCATGTATCTTAGGCCATGCCACACCTCATAGTCACACTACCTCAAGTCGATGTCCATGATGCCCAAAACCATGGCCAGAACCACCCAATGTATCACCGGCCCCGCCCAACCGGTGATCAGTATCACTTAAAAAATATCTATTCCATTTCTAACACAACCCAAATGTTCCAGCATAAGTAATTAAGATATTTTATAAATAAAACATTTAGACCAGCCACATAAATAGGAAAAACAATCACCAAAGTTGAATTTCACTAGCCCATCAGTTATCACACAGAATCACTGAGGTTTTGAATGCCTCCAAAAAATGAAATCATGATTTTCTAGATTAAATAGACTAGTTTTATACAAATAAAATCAATTATAACCATTTTTGGACCCTAGTACAAAATGTTCCAATGAGAATCATCCTATGACCCAGCCTTGCACAAGCAATATAGAAAATAGGGCATGCCCAAAGGTATCCCATGGGTCTAAAAAATAACTCAATGTGTTATAGTAGATAAAACAGGTACCTCTCTGAAATACCAAATAAAAATATAAAGGTCGCACCACTAAAATATCCACGAAAACATTAAAAAATGTATCCACCACCTACCTCGTACTAGTAAAATGATACTCATATGCTAACAATCTCCAATTAGGTATAAAACGTAGTATATCTATAGAAGAATCAAAACTACTCAAACACCAGCAACTCATCATAGAAAAGAAATAATGAAGAATAGATAAAGAGGAATCAAGGACTAACTAAGGGGGTTTTGATGCGTCTGATGGTGATAAAAATAGTGTTCAGACAGACAATTAGGAGAAAACATAAACATCATCCAACTCTCCCTGCTCAAACCCATTGAGGGTTTTAGGTTCTGCCTCAAAATGATGCTAGTGTTCATTTTTGCGAAATAAATGAAAATACATGGCATGTACATAAGACTACATGTAGTGTATCATTTTATTGTTCATAAGATGGCTGATATTTTGCTGAGGACTTTCCGACTGACTATAATTTGAGTACCTATGGTACATGACGTGTACTTATCTACTCGGCCGACATTCCTAACACTCCATGTATATACCCATACACAGACCCTCTACACAGAGTGTATAATTAATACATGATGTGTACACGCTAAAAAACATTACACCCAGCCCATAGGACTACATTCCATGTATGGTCTCCACACTGTCACGGGTACATGGATTGTCGAGCAACACTACACGTAGTGTAGTAGAAAATTCCTACACAGTCACCACATGACATGTACTCAGCGAGCACATGGCCGGTAGACACCAAACCCATAAAAGGCGTGTACTTTAGTGTACATGACGTGCATTCTAGTAATTTCCATAACAACCCAAATTTTCTCAGTTTTCTAAGAAACAATTCAACAATTCTAATAGGGCCGGGATTTTTACTCGTTCTAAAAACTCGAGTTCTTACAAAACTAATTAGAAAATTTCCATCAAATACATCCATCAAACACATATATTTGAAATTTATAGAATTATTATTCTAATAAATCTCCCCAAAAATGTAATCTCTTATAAAAGAGAAATCATAATCTATGATTGAATATTTTTTTATTCTAGGTTAGAAAAAATATAATTACAAAGGAATATATGGTATCAAATCAATATACCATAACCTGAAATATATTTTAGTATAAATCCAATTACTAAACTCATTTTATGAAATTTATATATATATATATATATATATATACATCAAATGTGGCTTAGAAAATATATCATTAATTGGATTCTTATTTGGAACAAACTCTGGTTATAAAATAATTGATCAACAAAATATACGAAAAATAATGTATTGATATCATTTTTTCATAATTGATAATTCAATATATAATGTCTTTAATTATTGATAGCTTTTTGATATTCAATTTCTATGAATGGTTTAAATATAACATCTATTTTAATATATTTTCATTGAGATTTCATAAAACTCGATTAGTTAATTTCTCAATTTTGGTTAAAATAATTTACCTCAAAAATACTAAATAACGCCAATTTATTCTCATTTTTATTTCATATTATACCATTCTCATTATGAAATAAATCATTAAAATATAATGGTTATTTATCATTAACATATTAAAATTTCATATCTTTTTATCCAAATAGATCGATACTATATTAATTGTTATATATTAAACTGTAATTCAACATGAATTCTATTAATTTGAGAATTGTTATTATATCGATAATGTTTTATTAGTTTTTTTCACATTAAAAACTATCACAAGGTATAAGAACATACACAATGTCTGGTTATGGAGAAGTCAAGTAGGAAAATATCCAAATATTTTTATGACACCCATTGATTAAATTTACTTATATCATATTTCTTTGATAATGCGGTTAATAAAAAATATATTGTTGAATTTTATAAATAATTCTATTCTCCAATCATATTAACATGTACTATGGGATACTTATCCCGAGAATCAAAAATATGATGTACCTTCAGAGAAAATTAAAATTCTATAAATTACGTCATCCTTCTTACCACTGAAATCAAAAACATATTCATCATTACTAAAAAATAATCACAAAAAAATTCTTCATTTCAAAAATAAATTATTACACCAACGCAGAAAAAAATTAATGACACATATTTATCATCATTATTTTCTAGGATATTTTACAGTCATCATTTTATTAATTTTAGTGGATTATAAAAAGTGATTATCATACAATAGCCTACTCTTGTGGTTAATTTTAACTTATATGAAGCCTTATTTAACTTACAAAAAAATCATTAATTATTTTAATATATAATTTTTATATTTCATAATGTACAGTTCCCCATAAAAATCAATATTAATGAATGATGATATGATATCAATTTTGAAAATTTAGTGTAATATTTGTTCATTGATATTAATGAAAATAATAATGGTTTTATTACATGAAAATAATGGAAATTTCTCATCATATTCAATTCATCAAACCCAAATGTCTTGATTCAATTATCCAGAATTTTTTTCTTCAACTTTTTATAGAACAATATCATTTTATTAATAAAATTATTTTCCCATGGATTGGCCCAAAAATAACAATTTTCGTTTTTATATCAAGTCAAACATCTCATTAAAATCATCAATACATTATTTATTCTCAATAAACACTATCAAATCTATTGGATTATGATGAGAATGTACTATGCCATGTGTTTTTATTGCCAAATATATCATAATTTGATTTTATTTTTCATCAAAATAAATGATATTTTAGTGGACTTCCAACTTATAAATATGTATATGTTGAACTAGATTTTTACTAATTAATAGAAATATGTGAATAATCACATGAAAACTTGGAATATTCAGAGTTCCCATTATTTTCTGAAAATTTTTCATTCCTATCAATATAGTCACATATGAAGCATACTTCATGATAAACAACCTCATTCATTTCATTTCCAATAATCATAAAGTCAAATATATATATATAATAAACCTACATCATTATTTTAAAAATGATATCATTTTATATATGTTGTTTAACCATGGGTGATAATGCCAACTCCCCTTTACTCAAACATCCCAATGTTTTCAACATTTAATTTGATAAAAAATAAGATTCCAAAAAAAAAAAAAATATTTTAAATATAGGATTCTGTAAGAATATATCTCATATAATATCATATCTATATTGGTTTAGAAGATACTAAGGTTTTGAATTTTAAATGACACAATAATTTCTTGACTAACTATTCCTTCAAAAGTACAATACATCATCAATATTGTGAAATATATTTTCAATATTTTATTATTATACAATTAAAAAAACATTAATTTTGTGTGTTATATGGTATGATGAGTTCATAATGAATAACTTTCATTCAAATATATTCCTTGTATCTAACAATTTTATATTGAAACAGATTTTTTAAAACATTTTTATGGTGGAAAAACCTCATATTATATAATTTTTAAAAAATATATTCATCATATTTAAGGAATATAACAGATTATTTTTTGACCTATTGAATGTAATACCAGGTATGAAATCGTATTATAATATAATATAAGATTTTCATTATTCTATTCTGTCAATATAATATCTCTAAAATCATAATGAATGAGATCCAATGTGTGAGACATCTGAATCATCACATTTGTGAGTAGAGAGTTTGTATTCCTCCTTATAGTTGGTAGATGAATTATAATTTACTTCACTATTTAGAACATTAAAATAACAAATGTTGGTTATATTGGTATGATTTCTCAAAACATTTTATCATATATGTAAATGTATTCAGTGAATCAATTAATTTTCATCCTCTAAGATCTTCTACTTTGAATTTTTAGTACCAACATCCTAGAAGAAATGATTCTATGTCATTACTATTAAATAATAAATAATTATCAACCTGTTAACCACATCACAAGACCTATATTTAAAAAATTTATTTTAACTTCATCAAAAATTTGATAAAATATAATTAATTTATTCAAAATCTTGTTAACAGAAAAAATGATCATCAATTTTTAATTATTTCTTAAAATCATTATAGAAGAAAATATATATGTCTTCAATGACTAATCATCCCCCCAAAAAAAATTAATCCCTTTTTTAACATAGAAATATATTTTTATGTACTCAAATATTCTTCAATATTTTAAGGGATTCCAGAATCCAAATTTCATGCATGTTCCTTTTTATAATATTTTTTAGACATTAGAAAAATAGATTACATATATTTTCATTTTTATTTATAATTTTGAGGCATTGACTATACCACATCAAACTAATTTTGGCTAGTATTATGGTTATAATGTTTATTGAATAGTGTTATAATCAATAACACCTTAGTAAATAATCATTTAATGATTTTAAATTTTGTTCACCCACATTTACAAAAATTTCATATTGTATAGAAAAACATCATTTTGAAGTTGGTTGACTCCCCCCAGACTGCAACACTCATTTCATCTAGGATTATAGTGATAAATGGTAATAAAACCATTTTAATATTTTCTTATGAAAAATTCGTCTAAAATTAAAATTTTATCCATAAAGTAAATTCATTACATTCATTAATGTTTTTTGTTTAGATGTAGACTCGTTATGTTCGTCCACTTATGGCCCCTACCATAGATCATGTTTCAGAACAATTTTTTTTCCATATCCTAACACCATCATTTTCATCCGAAAATAATTTCCCTATTTAGTTATAATTAAAATTTTCTAACCTTTCATATAAGAATACCTATATTATATAGATTTCTACACGATATTCCACATATAATTTATATCATTTTTTAATATATTTTTATGATTCATCTGTATTAATCATTTTCTTCATTAAATTTTTTTATAATATTGATTAAAATAATAAAATATGTTTTTATACATTCTAAATTTTTTCTCAAAATATAACAATGTTTTTTTTAATTTTAAATATCTTCCTCTATTTATTTATAATTCTCTTAACTGAAAATATTCAACCACTTTTTTATGTGGAGTAACATCTTCAATCTATTGATTTCATTATTCACAATTAAAATATTTTCAGTTTTTATGTTATCCTTAATGATTGATGTTTGAAATTTCATTTTTAGATTATTTTCCAACCACCCCATTTTTTGACTATCTAAAATAAATTCCTTATGTTATCACATTTTCATGAACAGAATTTTTTTTATTCTTCATTTCTATCAGTAATTATCTTATAACATGTAATCTCTTCTTCAATGATTATTCTGATTAATAACCTACCTAAATATCATTGGACGAATTAAATTTCAAGTAATAATATCTTCACTAATTATATTTTTTAATATAATTATCATTTTGGAATTTAAATAAATTTTACTATTCCCTTTTAAAGAAATCCATAAATATTTAACTGTAAAAACTTTTATCTTTGAATAATTAAACGTATTATTTTATTTAACATATAAATAATTATATTCATTAATTTTTAGAAAATTATATTTTTTTTCAACAGATCCAAAATAATGGAAGATTTGTGGTTATTTTCCATAATATTTTAAATTGACATGTCTAATAACAAATGAATCTAAAGATTTGATTTAATTAAATTTCATTTTGATAATATTTTTTTTAATATAATCTACTTCTAGAAAAAAAATATTTTATTCTATTATATTGATTGAATAAAATAAATGTTATCTCTTATAAATCATTATCTATTTCTAATACACTCCCACTCAAAATTTCATATGTAATAAAACAACATATATGTAATAAAATATATATATATCTAAATCAATATTTTTGAGTTCTAAAAATGATTAAATAAATATTTATAGAATAATGTATAGTATATTCTCAAAAATAATAAAATACATCAAATTTTACACAAATTTGCTACCCGAGATCAAAATTTACATCACTATGGTGAATAAATAATTCAATTTTTCAATTCTATTTATCATTATATAATCATATTTAAATATGAAACATATAAATTTTGTTATTTTAATTTTCCATTTTAATTAATTATAATTTAATGTTTATCAGAAATTAATTTTAATTTCATAATAATTTTCATATTTTGAGAAAGAATTCATGAAAGATATTACAGTTTGTCATTTCTTGTACAAAAAAATATATTAATTATTTTTATCAATTTCTACCAACAAAATAATTTTTCATGTGTCATTAAATAAAATACATTAGCCTTTAGAACATACAAACTTAATTTAAAACTATATGAAAATAACATACACATCAAAATATAATCATTCCTTCAATGAAACATGGGTATCAAAAAGTTAAAAAACCTAATTCTATTGATTTAAATTAAAACGATTATTAACTAAAAACATAAAACATAAAATAACATATGTCTATTACAAAATAATTCAGCAATTGTTCATATTTAATGGTATCCCAACAAGCATTATTCTACCTAAAAAGGGGCCTCATGAATACTAGGAATTCACTTAGATGGGTTAGAATGAGTTATTTCACATCCTTTTTCGTTTCTACTTCAACTAAAATTACACAAATGTAATTCATATATAATTATTGTTCTTGGATGAAAATAAAATAATGGAATAAAAATGTGGGATTAATTTATTTTTATAGACTTTGTAGCACAAGAAGAGAAACTACAACCATGGAATGAACATCTTAAACCATTATTCATGATTTTATATATATTTAGAATTTATATTAAAAAAATATTATCCAAGATATCAAGATACCAAAAGAATAATCTAACATATCAAAAATTTTCTTGAAAAAAATATAAAAAAAATATTAGAGTCTTCACTGATTATAGATATAAACATATATATTTATCTTTATTATTAATTTATTTTATATAATTCATCTAAAACATCCCACATTTCCTAGATTCTACTAGTAACAACATGATATTTAGTGAAATATATTTTCAAAATAGTTTAATTTGTCTAAGAGTTTTCATTTTACACAAGACTAAAACATTATTAAAGAATGGTGTTTAGTGTGAATTATATGAAAAACTAGTTTAATAAATCACTACATGAATTCTCCACTTGAAACACACTGGTAAAATTATGTTATGCGCAATATAGACATTCTTTGATGGATTTTGTAATAAGAAATACTTAGTTTTATTGAATAAAAACATATTATTATAATATCATTATTTAATATAACAATTTAAAACCTTGATGTTATGTTGTTGGTTATGTATATGATTAACTAAATTTATAAAATACATGTTTAAATTCATTGGTTATTATTTAATTACATATGATTATAAGAAACAATTGAATATAAAATAAATTCTTCTTTAAAAACTACTTTTATGATCATAAAATAATTTTATCTTTTTAAATTTAATTAATTACTATTGTATAATTATATTAATGAAATATATATTTTATATATTAAAGAAAATAATTTATTAATTCATATAATATGTGTGATTGTCATAATTATTTTACATTACCAATGTTACACATAAAAAGAGAAATTTATATAAAAGAAGTATTACCAACTTTTAGTGGTGAAATAATTTTAAATATAGATTTTTAAAATATTAAAAAAAATAAAAAAAAATTCATTTTTAAAAATGAAACTTATTTACTTTTTTTCAGGTCAATTTATGGTATTTCTTTTGTTAAGGTTCATTTTTATGAATAGAAAAAATATGAAATTTAAATTCTAAACTGCTTTTTCAGCTTTTTAATTTGTAAGGGTAATATATATTTAATTGATTTAAAATTATTATTATGTAAATAATACATTAATTGATCCAATTTAGGTCATTTGGATTAATTTTACATTGATATTATATATAAAAACATAGAAAATATTTGAAAATTTTTAAATTAAACCCATGCATATTCATCCCACCTATAAGGTTAATTTTAAATTTATTTCTAGGACAAATGTTACTACAATTTGTAGAAAATGATTAAAATTTTAAATTACAAATAATTTATTATTTGTAATTATTTCAACATATTTTGTTACAAAATAAAACTCTTGAATTTAATTAATATTAATTGTAATAATTAAGAAGAAAATAATCATAATAATGGAGTAAACCATGAACATATGTTCTGAAATGACAGTGAAGCTAGTCCAAAATAGATTTCATCTTAATATTTCGACCCTATAATCTAGTTAGTAGAATTTATTCCATTTTTGAGAAACTATAGGAAGGAAAAACTATTTTAAAATTGAAGTTTCCAAAAATTACTACAATTCCACTCCTCTCACACTATAAAATGAACACTCTCCTCACCCTTATTCAATCCTAAAAAACCCTTTTAAATCACCACAAAAATCTCAAATAAGTTCCAAAAATTCCTTCCATAATCCTAAATTCTTATAATGATGGAATAAATCCATCGAATTAATATATTTTGTGGAAACCAGATGAGTTACATAATGAAGAGGTAAAACCCACCTCATGCTTCCTTTTTTATCTTTATCCTTCACCCAATTAACCATTTTTATTACAATATAAAAAAATAACAAAAGTATCCTAAATTTACTAATATTTTTTTATTCAAATTTTTTTACCTAAAATTACACACACTTCTTTCTAGTGAGTAACAAACATACAATTCTTATGTATGGAGAACTACCACCTCACAAAATGATGTTTTTCGATTCAACTTTACCACCACACGTGGATAAGAATTAGGCTGGAAAATCTCTTCTCAAATGATATATGTGATATTTTTTTATATTTTTTCTTTTATGTAAATTATATAACACAAAAATTTATTACATCCATTTTATGTAATTTTTATGATTTTTTGGAGGAAGGGTGGACTACTTCCTTCCCAATTTTTTTGATTATTTCACAATCAACATGAAATATATTAGGGATGGGTTTTGTAAAATTGTAATATAAATATATATAAATATATATATTATAAAATAATTATTATTTAATAATATTATTTTTATATATACATATATTTCATTTATTTTCATTCGTTATTTATGAAAATAAAATGGAATCAACATTCTTGTGTACATATTAACTATCATATCCATTGATGGTGTATTCAATTTCAGATTTATATATTTAATGGATCCATGTGCAATGAATATATATGTTATCTATATCATTTTTATATTCTTCAAATTATAAAATCATGATTTATGAATGGGTATAAATAATGTGAAGTCAAATCATATACAAAAAACAATGAGGATATTACTCAAAGTGAAACATTAACATCGAAATGTTAACAATTATATAATATACTATCTTTTTGAAAATATATATGTTACAAGATATACAAATAGGATTTTATGATATAATTATAATAAATTTATATTTATTACCCACAAGAATTAAACATGTATTCTGAATGTTGAGACTTAAGGTAAGGGTATTCTCATCACAAATTTATCTTTATTGAGACACAGGCTGGGTTCACAACTGATTTATTATGTGTTTTATATAATACACATGTATTTATTATATGATTAAAATATATAAATATATGGCTATTTTCATATCCTTTTTATGATCTTTCATTCATGGGGATTATGGATTATAACTTACCAAATCGGTAATGTAATTTTTGTTTAAATTTTCATTATTTTAATTACATGACATGTTATGACCCTATATTTTTATATGGGGTGTATATATTTACCATTTAAAGGTTATATAATAAATATTTTTATTTTAATGAGTTTGTAGTGTTCATGTAATTTTACTATTTCTTGGTGATTATTACTCAATGTTTCCAAAGTTATAACAGTTTATTACTACCACCTAATCATTATCAAGATTGTTTATGATTATGATTCCATTGATTAAATATTATGATCCATATCTCAAAAAGGCTAATGAAATTTATTCTATTATTATTTTTCTTGTGATATATTTAAGTATTATAAACATTTTTTTAATCTTTCTTTCTTATGATAATTAATAATGTGTTTTTTTGAAAAATCAAAAGTATTTCTCTTTTTGGTTTAAAATCAGTGTTGTTTTCAATTTTTGTTTTATAAAAAATCCTAAATGTTTTACAATATTACAGTAATTTTAATATAAATTTTTAAAAATGTTTTCACTTTTTATAATTTGTTTTTAAAAATGAATAATTTATTATATTTTTTAATCATGGATCATTTCCAAATATTTAATGTGAAAAAAAGAATGTTCAGCCTGTACTGAATTGCCAACCATAATGATTTTCGTTTCCATGAAGATTATATTTTTTTGTTACTTATGGTATTTTTAGTGAAATTATTTTTATAATATTCTATAAATTTGAGGAATTAATTTTTTTTTAAAAATGTTCAAAAAAGGTATTATGTTTAAAAAGTGTATTAAATGAACTTCAAGTATTACACAATTTATTTTCATAAGAATATTTTAAATGAAATATACCTAAATGATTTCAATATTTCATTATAAATTTTTTTATCCTATTCAAATAATATAGTATCCAAATTATTTTCAATATTATTATATAAATTTATAATAATTGTTTAGAAAAATGTTTTCAAGATTCTTTATAAGTATTAATGGTTATTATCAAGAAAAATAAATTTTAAATATTATTAATTTTTAAAAATAATAATATATAGTTACCTCTATAAATTATTAAAATCAAATTTTAAATAATTCATTATAAGAAATGGATTTCGGAATAATTTGTTAAAAATATTTTTTTCTAGAATAGATATTTTCATTAAGAATTATTTCATGTGTTCTATTATAATCTATCTCAATAAAAGATAAAATAAATTGTTATAGTTTATGACCTACTCGGGATAGGATACAATAACACCATTAATGTTCTTTGTTAAATGATTTATGTTTTGATTGAATGATGCTTATGACACCTCTTTATCTGTAACATGCCATGACAGCATTAATGTGTTTCCTAGTTTTTTCATTGATGAAATAATTATGAGACCTATCTATTTTACATAGGTAATGATATGATGAAATTTTTATGATACCCATTTAATTTCATGGGTAATGGTATGATGTTATTTAAACACATCCCATTTTATGTGTGATGATATAATTAATTATTTATTAACATGTGGAACATATATGCATGATTTTTTTATTCGACGGGTGGGACCTATAACACCCCTCAATGAATTGTGTGAAGATAAATGGTATACGGTCTCAAAGGGTACATGGGTTATAGACCAAGCCTAAAAATAAGGTGGTTCACATGTTGTTTCCCATGCCTAAAAATCAGCAGGTACTCATTTTGTAGTCCAAATAAAAAAGATGTAGGGTACACGGGTTTTAGTCCATGTTTTAAGGTAAGTGGTCACATGGGTTATATGCTATACCTAAAAATTATTGGTTATATGATTTTTTAGCTTAATCCCAATGTAGGTAAACAAGTAATTAGACCAAACCTAACATGTTATGATGGTTATTTATGGTTTCCTTTCCATATGATTTTATATGAATAAGTGTTTTCTTCAAATTATATGTCTTATTCATATGGTATGTTCACATCGTTAATGATCTTGATTATATTATGATTCCTATCTTCAAAACTACCAATAATTATTCCATGTATCTTGTATATTATCTTTGATATGAAGGATATGATCATCTAATGTTATGATCATGTTCTTCTACACTAATGTTAATTTTATGCCTCAATATTTCTCTTATTTACTTCTACATATAATTTGAGGCCACCCCTTTCTAATGTTTCCTTTCTATAGGTATGGAATATAGGTTTTATGTGGATTTACAAGATAGAAAGAGTATTAAGTGTGCTCATTATTTTTCACCAAATTAGATGATTGTATTCCATGTATCTAGAAAAACTAATCAATTGTGGTCTTCTATAATATACTATTATAATGTGGATGATATTCATATAAAATGATTAAATGTCCATATATGTTAATAATGGATCCCTATATCTTGTATCAATGTAAATGTTAAGTCTACCTATGGAAAATATAATAAGAAAACGTTAGTGAGATCCCAAGGTATATTACATAGGATTATCTATGTAAGACATTAAGGTTATATACAATGATGAGTTAGTGTATAGGAAAATTTAATTGATTTTTGTGGTATGGGATATAGGGATAAGTTTCTTATAAATACATCTTTTAATGGATAAAACATGTTTACATGGTTTTGGAACATTTATACCATTGAGCACCAAATATGATAATTTTAATCATTCCTAACTCGATATAATCCTTGTAAAAGAAATGAATATTTATTTCTTACCATGTTTAAAACACATGGGGGTTATGATTTTGTAATTTAAAAACTCTTCAAGAACCGTCATAATATATTTAAATAGAATTTTACTATGAATAACATAGGATAAACCTATGGTGTCATAGATGATAGGGGTTGATGTCATGATTTAGACATCCTATTAGATATTTTTCATGATTATTTGGTTTTCTTCTATGATATATGTTTTGTGAACTATGATTATGGGGTTTAGTCAATGGAATGACCTAAAAGGAACTAGGTTAATGTAGAGTGTGATGAAAAGTTTTATGATGATTAGTAAAATGAGATGATCAATATAGTGATGTACATAGTGATAATACCTAATCCATTTTCCTGGAACATGATTAAAAATATTTACCTTAAGCAATTCTATGTCTCACCAAGGAATAGAAAGTGAGATTTTGGTGAGATTTTGGGTGATGGTGACTATTAATAAAGGAATATTGTGTTTCCTTTATGTCAATCATGTGGATAGAATAATTTTTGTGGATGCCTTAGATGAATAATAAGATGTGTTGAATGTGGAAAATAAGGATACAAAGAATGAAACAACAAATGATAAATGAGGGTTTTGGTTAATGCAATGGATTCTAATATTTTTATCCTTATAAAGACATTTAAGATTCAATTAATTAAATGTTGAATTATTGTTATTATGGAAATTTATGTCCTAATTCAAATGATCATGTAGATAATTACATAGGTGGTATGAGTAATGGTTATATTACAGCTGATGATGAGACTACAAATGAACTGTGATATGATGTTGGTATTAATTAATATAATGATGTAGCATTATTATGTATTAATGATAAAGTAGAATAATCAATGTTTAAATGTATTTTCATTCCAGAAATTCTATTATATGAATGTTAAAATATATATGGATTCTACATATTTTGTTTGGTTCATTATATTATTATAAGAATATGGTTAATGGTTTTGATAGAAAAGAAAAGTGATTTTATGGCATGGTTAAGTCCCCGGATAACATATGATTAGGTAAGAGATGACCCACATTACGTTCCTTATGTTAAGATAATGTTGTTTGGCAAAATATTTTAGGGATATGAATATGTAAATTGTATGTTTCCTCTTACCACAAAACTAATAAAGGATTTGTTGAAAAAAATGTTTCACTATCATGGATGGAGTTAAAAACATTTTATATTTTAATGAATATATCAAATAAAATGGGGAAAAAGGAATCATGCATGTTTTCTAAAAGGTTGTATGATTATTCAGGTTATTAAGATGTTTTCATACAATACATGATGAATGTATTCAAATAATTGGTATGTGAAAAATAAGAGACACCTTATGATATATTTGCGATCTAAGATAATTTTGTGATGTTCTTTCTAGTTTTTTTATATTTCATATTTCATAAGGGTTACAAGGATAACAATTTATGTAATGTTTAAGTTATAATTTTAAGGAATCCTATGAGATTAAAGTATTCTCTAACCATGTGATGATTTTTGTATATTGGAAATCCTATTTAGATAACATTATGTTGATGGTAATTGATGACAACTTGGATGGATTATCATGGATCCGATGATGAGTTAGTGTTGTAGGAATGAAAAAATCACCTTCCTTTTTAAAGAATGCTCTCTGTTTTCAATTAACCAAGACATTGTAAAGAGTGCGATTGTTATAAATCACACACATATAACTTCTCATGAAAAATAATATACATTTTTTACAGTGGATCATAAAGACAAATATTTTAAGCTAGTACCTTTGTTTCTAATGAATCAAATTTTCCCTTATGTAATTATATATTTATGAATTTTTTAACATTGCCATGACCTTGTACTCTTCCACACTCTATCATAACTCGATAGATATATTTCTCTCCCATGTCCATTTTTACACCTCCCATCTATGTTATCCCACGTGTAACCTGTGTTATATGTTACATTTGGTAACCAAAATGTTTCCATTATTCATTTTTAAAAGGATGTTTTCATATTGAATTTTACGATGTGGATTTTTATGAATAGATATTAAAGGGATTACAACATTTATAATGAGGAATAATTTCAATGGAAAAATTCATTTTAAGGGGGATAGAATATAACAAAATGAGATTTCTTAAAATATTTTTCTAAAATTAATTTATTATTTTAAATATTTTTCATTTCATGAAACATAAAAATTATTATTTTTTAAATAAATATTATTAGATATAGTTATATGTAAAAACATGTTATCTATGAACTAACAAACATATAGTTTATCATTATCTACAATGAACATTGTGTATAAATTATGTTACACACAAGATTAGAATATCTATATGGCTTGCATAACATATAAGGCTGAGTTTTACAAAATAAAATAAAATAATACTATAAAAAGTACTATTTAAAGTAATAAAATATATCCTAGCCATTATATAGGTAGTTATGAATTTTATTAACTAACTTATTAATACACATCATTTTATTCATTTTTTAAAATTTAATTATAAATGAATATAATAACACATAGAATATAGAGGGATTGTTTATTTAAAAAAAATTTCTATACTCGCAAAAGAATTTAAATCTAATTAATTTTATAAATTTATATTTGTGAATGATATTAATAAAATATATATTTTATATATTCAATCAAATAATATTTACATTAACTGTATATATTTTATAGGCATGAGATATGGCCACACCCAGAATCAGACAAAACCATATATTTTGATTAAAGTAGTATTACATCATATTAATAGAGAAACTATTTTAAATATAAAATTTAGAACATTTATAAATATTATATTTCAAATTAATATTTTTTTTAAAAATATAAGAGAATATATTCAGTTATTATGAATTTATCACTTATTTATGTGATGTTTCATTTTATGAAAAATTGTGAAAAATACTGAATTTAAATTCATAACTGTTTTCCAAAATATATTGGACATTATTATTACCAAAATAACCTCCATTTTATCTAATTTCATATATTATTGGATACATATGACACGAGAAAAATTGGTTGGGATTCCATTTTAAAAAATTTCAATAATGCCACTCCTCCTCCACTACAAAGAGGCACTCATCCCTCCCACATATTTGTTAGGATGGTATGGGTCTATGTATTATATAATCTACTATACCAAACATAGGATCGGAATAATGATGTAGATTCTTAGATACAAGAGGGGGGGGGGTGAAATGTACCTTTAAAAAATTCATTAATCAAGGAAAGATCTATGTTTAACAAAGTTAAACTAAGAAAATTCACAAGACCTCAATGAGTACTAATGACTTTCTAGATTCTGGAAAAGTGATTCTGAAAATGAAATGTAACTAAAGTTATAAAGATTAAGATTCTACCATAAAGAGTATAGAATCAATCTATATAAGAGTACATGTAAGGAAGTATAAGAAAGTTATAAATTCCTTAACAATATAAAATGCAGTGGAAAAGACAAGTAATAAAACATTAAGTAACAAACAATAACTCTTTTACCCCAAAGAGAAGGGTATCCAACAAACTTGGATAAGAGGTCCCTTGATTTATACTTTCAAGAAAGACTGTCTTACCCACACCAGGGTAAGCCCTCAATACGATGATCAGTGTCTGTATTGCTATCCCCGTAAGCCCTCAACTATCAGGTTGTCAACACCTCTGTCTTCCTCAATATGGAAGCCCTCAACATTAAGGTGTTGGAACCTCTATCATCCTATCCCTAGAAACCCTCAATTGTAATCACTACAATTAGAGTCTCACGAAGCAATTCTGTACAAGGAAAAGTATGAACAAGATGTTCAAACATTCTGCACGAAGATTTGAGAGTTGATAAGAGCCTCTCTCTAGAAATCACTTCAGAAGAATGTAAGCACCGATGTCAAATTTTTCGAAGTTGATTGTATGGATCTTTTAAAATTAGCTCTTATTTATAGGCGAAGCTCCAACGGTCGGCTCCCTCCTCCCATGGTCATATTTTTCTTTGAATTTCGGAGGGACCTATACACGTGTCACTCAAACAATGGTTAGTCAATAATTAAATACACGACATCGTTTTGTAATGAAACTAGTGTAAGAATAAGAAAAACTGAAGTTCGTAATGTAAGCCAAAAGTTCATAGTCTAACCAAAAAGGAAATCAGAGTCTATAATAAAGAGATATTTGGATTCTGTTTTACTAAGGAATTCATAATGACAATTCATAATCATAATTCGTAATTAGAATTTGTAATCAAAATTCGTAATGATAATTCATCATCAGAATTTGTAATGAGAATTCATCATCAGAATTCGTAATGATAATTCATCATCAGAATTCGTAATGAGAATTCATCATTGTAATTTGTAATGATAATTCGTAATCAGAATTCGTAATGAGAATTCGTAATCAGAATTCGTAAAGAGAATTCATCATCAGAATTCGTAATGAGAATTCATCACTGGAATTCATAATGAGAATTTGTAATCAATATTTGTAAGGAGAATTTGTAATCAGAATTCGTAATCAAAAACAGAATACCTTACATCTAGGTTTTTGTATGATTCCTAGGTTTGGGACTTCAATCCTAATTTTATACTTAGACAAATTTACGATATGAATATGAAAATCAAAGTAAGGGTAGATTTCCTTAAAGAAAGAAATTTTCCTTATAGACGTAAAATATGGATTTTCTTAAGTATAAGGTGTTTGTGATTTTTAAAAAAAGAATGAATGGAAAATTAATAAGGAAAACCATATTGACTCAACAATATCCCCCTTTTTGGAATGCACAAACAACCTTTCCAAAATGAATATAAGGACTTAGAAAAATTTCATTAGGCTTAGAAATTAAAACATATCTCCCTTTGCTTATTGATGATGGTGAATACAACTAACTCACCCTTAGGCTTAGGAACAATAAGGACTACATTTTGGATTTCTGGAATGAAGTTAACATTATCATGGGAATTAAAAACATCGTAATGAGAAACTTCCCCTTGGATAATCTCCCTCTTACTTAGGGATAGTTCTTACTTAGAGATTTTTCTTTCACCCCCTTTTTAATAGTTCTATTTCCTTCCCCCCCTTTGTGATTTTAAAAAATAATTGAGGGAATGGAAAAGTAATAAAGTACATGTAACATTATTACATAATAACACCAGATACAAAAAACCAGAGATTTCATTAGAGTTGAAAGACTTTTTACATGAAAAACAATTGGAACAAAAGATCAGATTGAATTCATTTGTCTTTCTTATCCTTTTGAATTAACTTATTCAAGAAAGTTTTCAACTTCTTTAAATATTTCTGATCCTCCTCATCTTTCTTCTCCAAATCTGTGATCCTTTCTTGTTGAGATTACAACACCTCTACCTGAGCCATTACGGTCTCTTCCTGCATCTTAAATAACTCACCTCGCTTTACAAATTTTTCTTCGATCTCAATCCGGAGATATATATCCCTATTAAAATTTTGAGCAATAGAGTTAACCTTTCCATTCAAGTCCTTTAATTGTTGATTCTGTGAATTTTTCTCGAGGATCAGCTTTTCCTAAAGATTCTCTATCATTGCATCCTTGGAATCAAAACCATATTTTACCTCATTCTGAAAATATTCAAACTCAACTAGGTCATCATCCCCCTTCTTGGACCACAGAGTGAATTTGATGCATGATTTCCTATGAACATCGTAATTGATGAAAATATTTCTATGCTCAGTTGCAATATTCACACACTTATCCATGACTATAGATAATGATTCTAATTTTTTATTAAGGTTGTGTTGAAGAATATGGAATCTGGAGTCTATGGTGGGAATGATCAGAATTGTATCCACCAATTTCTTCATAGATTCAACCCCAAAATCATGACCCAGTGATGATGACTCCGAATCAGACCACTTTCTTGTGGATTTATCTTCTTCAATTTCCAGTAACATTATTTTAGAAGAACGTCCAGCATGATTTTTCCATATTACGTCTTTTTTTTTGTGGTATCCACAAGCTCTTACTTACCATTATCAAAATTCATAATGGTTTCTTCATCAGGAGATTCTTCCTCGCTTTCAAATACTTGAACTATCTTATCTTCATCTGGTTATTCCTTCTCTGCTCCTTCTTCAAGGAAATTCTTCTCATAACTCTCTTCCTCAGAAAACACATTTTCTTTCTCTTCCTCCTTAACATCATATTTGTTCCCTTCTTTCTCAGCTACCCTTTCTTGAGTGACAATCTTTGAGGTCTTGGACTCATAAGTTCGTAGCGGTGGTTTCTATGAAGAATTTACTTTCTCTTGATAGTCTTCCACTTGTTTAATCAAGTCATAAAGATCAGTACTCACTTCTTCCACTCCTTCTTCTTCTACATGCTCTTCTTCCTCTTCGTCTTCTACACTTTCTACATCATCTTTCTCTACTCCCTCAGAAACTTCTTTCTGTTTGGACTTTTTCGGAGAGAAGTAATTATTTCCAGGAGTCTCTGGTAAAGGCACAATATTAAAATTTTCCAGAATTGGAATCTTCTCAGAGGCTAATATTGTAGCTTTCAATAGGGATTGCACAACTTCAGTTTTAGACATCTTCTTTTTCATCTTCTTCTATTTTTCTTGCCTCTCTAATTCATCAGATGCTTTCTCTTTTAAGGCCTTTATGTCAGTATGGTCTAATCAGAACTGAGGTTCCCCTACATTTCTCTTATCCTTGAGCTCTCTCCACTAATCTACCACTTCATTCAGGTATGCTTTTTGTTTCATTGGCTTGGGTGGTGCAGATTGGGTATCCTTAGACTTAGGTTTTTTTCCTTCAGCTTGCACTTCCTTCATCTTCCTCTTCTTTCCTGTCTTCTTTGATGGTTCATCTTTCTCTAAATTTTCTGTACCGGCTATTGGCTCCTCCTATGGTAGATCATAGAACTGTCCTGACTCTTTTTAAAAACCTTTTTTCATTCTCTTTATGGTGTCTTCACTTATCAACATCACCTTACATATTTGGATTTTTGAGGTACAAGAATCCTTAAAATAATCAAGACATCTAATAATAAGCTTGGAGACGAGTGCATGATATATTGACAGACATCCTTGTTGCAAGGACGGTCGTGTTTACATTTATAAAGACCCATGATATAGCACAATGGCTAATCTCGGGGTCCCTCTCAAGGAATCAGTTTTGAGTGACTAAGTGGTCTATTCTGAAAATATTTTTGTATTTTTAAATATTTTGAAAATCGAAAAAAACACAAATCCTAAAAAAGCACTAATTAGTGCTGAAGAGCACAGTGGATAGAGACAGAGGAAAAAACCAAGAAAATAAAACAAGCTCATACACAACACCAGACACAGAACAAACACATGAGACCAAGACACAGAAGAAGATTGACTGTGAGAACAAGGATGAACATAGGTTAATCCACCCTCTACTCACATTCCTATATCGACTCAAGAAATTGTTAAAAAATTCTCAAATTCTCCCTTTGCATGATCGATGTCTCGGATTACACACCAATCTCACCTAGTAATTAAACACTCAAGCATCGAATTTCTTAAATACTCAAGAGTTCCTCCAAACGGCAAGATGAATCACTTAGAAAGATTATTCCAATGAAATATTGTCACTCGGAGAAATGATCATGCTAAGATCATCGAATTGAATAGCCAATATTGATTCTTAGTTCATGAAATCAAGAGAGGAAGGGGATAAGAAATTAAGCAAGACAGTAGCTGATCGTACTGTGTAAGATCGCACTCTCGCTCAATCTAAATCACAGTCACGATCGACCAAGGTGAATAAGAATAACGTGATTGAATTAATGTTCGGATCTCCAGATCGTGTTGGGTTTCATAAAATGGATCCAGCCCCGCAATTTAGATCTCCATTTCTGGAGATTTGAGATCACAACACGAGATGAGAAAAAATAAAAAATGATCAATAGATCAAGAAAATCAATGATCTAATTACGAAACACACACCACAATATATTTATAGACTCAAAATAAATCAAAACAAAAACAGAGAAACGGGGGTGAGGTAGAGAATGGAGGAGCAGGTCCCTTCTCCCAGTCGATGACGGTCCCTGTCCATGAGATTTGGATGGAATGGATGGTGATTGGTGTTGGAGTCTCCTCCACCACTACTGTGGAATGATGCCCCCACCCCGGTCCATCTTCCGGGTCTCGACCATGAAGAATAGAGGAGTTGCACGTCCTCTTATTTAAAGATGAAAAACAAAAAACTAAACTAACAGGTAGCAGATCCACGTGGCGTGTCATTTATAGAGCTCGTCACCAGCTCTTGAGTGAACTCCCTGTGAGTGTATCCAATTCCCCGACAACTAACTTGCTAATGTTCTCGCACCTCCCAACGAACTGCTTAATTTATTACATCTTCTACCAGTAGCTTCCCCCTGCAAAAAGAAACACACGTGAGTTAAATAAAAAATAAAATGAAACTATTATATTCTATATATTAATATTATTACTTAAATAAAAATTCTTTTATATATATATGATACCGAATATTATTAATACTATTAAATGTAATTTAATATATTAATATGATATATTAATATTATATATAATCTTATATACAAATAATATTAAACATATTATTAATATAGAGTATATGATATATATTGTAGGGGCGCAGCGGAGGTGCGTGGTACCTCAAACACACAAAACGAGAAGCAAACGGAGCAACGCCAGAATTTTAATATGGTTCGGTCGTATGACCTACATCCACGGGAGAAGGGGATCTTCTCTATTCACATCTCTCCGGTTCTCGACGGAGGATTACAAAAATACATCACACCGATTACACAACATAAAACATTCTGTTTATAAAGAAAACAGATTCTGCAATGTCAAGGGTTGGTGCATCAACCCTTTGAAGATTCTCCCGCCAGCTGCTGTCCATATTGGCAGCTTCAACGATGGATGCTACCCACCTTGACCACCTGCTGTTGTCGGCTTCCAACAGAAGTAACATGCACCAGGTTTGTTGCCGTCCAAGGAAATCTGTTTCCAATAGGATGGACTTCCTCTGAAAAACTCCCTCCGCCAATCACCCCCCATACTGGGAGTGGTCCCTACAAATCTCCCTCTCACGACCAATTTGGGGTAGAAGCCAGACCTGCATTCTCCTTGCAGGTGCTGAAAACTTCATCAGAAAATCGAACACGCTTCTTCACGCCAGATGACGTGGAACTTCCACCATCTTCACTCGATCTCGGGCTGACTGTGGTCTCTATCAAATGATACAACCCTTGGGACTCCTTCCCAGTAAACATCGTTGCATCCCCACCTGATACTTCCAACACTCCACCTACTATGGAAATCTTATACCCTCTCGCATCGAGCCTACTAAATGATATCAAGTTCCGCCTCATCCTCGGAACAAATTTCACGTCTGCCAGTTTACGAACTGCTCCACCGGGTGTCTTCAATTTCACTGTCCCGACTCCTCGAACCTCGCATGTTGACCCATCACCAAGTATCACCGAGTCCTGCACCTACTGAAAAGTATCAAATGTACCTCTTGTCGTACATATGTGTGCTGAGCTCCCCGAATCTAGAACCCATCCGTCTTCCTTTGGATTTTGAGCCCGCACGTTCTTCCTCTTCAGAAATAGGCATTCCCGCTTCATGTGCCCGAATCTTTTAGAGTAATGTCACTGCACTTCTCCCCGTTCAACTCTCTCATATGAGTGCATGCTTCCCATTGTCACATAGATTTAATCATCTGCTAATAATCCTGTGATGTTCACATCCTCCTCTTCAACTTTCTTCTTCCCAGCAACGTACCGTTTGCGCTCTCCACAATCACTTTTATAGTGACCCTTATTCTCACACCAGAAACATGTGATTACGCTCGGATCACGTCCCCTAGATTTTGGCCGCCATTCTTTACCTCCTGACTGTCGATGTCAGCTCCTCCCACGCTGATCATCTCGCATCGCCATGATTTGATCCCCGGAATGCGTCGTGGGTCTTCGAAATGCTTCTGAATCTTGAAGTGACTCCATCACATCGTTCAGCTTCAATGTATCCTTCCCCACGAGCAATGCAGTCACAAGCCCATCAAATGAGATTGGTAGTGATGACAAAAGAAAAAGTTCTTTGTCTTCCTCTTCAACCTTCACATCGAGCCCCAATAACTGTGTCAGGATCTTGTTGAATTCATTGGTATGATCCAACAAATTCGCTCCCTCGTCCATGCGCAATTGGTACAGTTTTTTCTTCAGGAACAACTTGTTGGTGAGCGACTTCGCCATATATCGCTGCTTCAACTTCTTCCAGATCTCTTTCGGTGATGTCTAATCCAACACCGAGTAATTTACCTCATTCGCCAAACACAGTTGAATTATGCTGACAACCCGCATCTCGAGCTCTTCCCAATCATCTTTACTGGTTGTCTCGGGCTTTTCTCCGATCAACGGTCTGATCATGCCTTGCTGAACCAAAATATCCTTCACCGTGCTTTGCCACAAGTCGAAATTATTTCGACCATCGAACTTCTCGATGTCATATTTTGGTAGTGCTCCGCCACCCATCATCGTCGTTGTCGCAAAACGCGATCACCACCGTCGATGTCACACCCTTTAATCACCACCCGAAAGAGTGCACATTTTCAAAAACTAACCGTACGGATGCGTCCGGAACGATCGAAATAGTCGGAATCGACTCCTGGATCGCCGAAATCGGACAACAATTGACCGAGATATGGTCAAAACACGTTCAACGGTCCAGATCACCCGCTGACGTGGCGCTGACGTGGCACGCCGGAGCACATGCCAGAATCTCTCCGGAATTGTCACCGGCGGCATTAACAGTACCGGCTTCTTCGGCACGGGGTTACTGTTCACCCACAGTGTTGACCGAGCTTTGACCGGCCATATCTCATTCGTTTCAACTCTGTTTTCTTCGCCGCTTGCGCCGTTGGAATCGTCTCGCCGTCCTCTTCCCGAATCTGCCCATGGAAAAATTTTCTGACCACTTTCAATTTTCTGGCCACCGGAAAATTTTCCGTCGCCTCGCCGGTTCAACCCTGTTCGCTCTGCCTCGCCTCTGATACCACTTGTAGGGGCGTAGCGGAGGTGCGTGGTACCTCAAACACACATAACGAGAAGCAAACGTAGCAACACCAGAATTTTAATGTGGTTCAGTCGTTTGACCTACATCCACAGGAGAAGTGGATCTTCTCTATTCACGTCTCTCTGGTTCTCGACGGAGGATTACAAAAATACATCACACCGATTAAACCACATAAAACCGTCTGTTTATAAAGAAAACAGATTCTGCAATATCAAGGGTGGGTGCATCAACCCTTTGATGATTCTCCCACTGGATGCTGTCCATATTGGCAGCTTCAACGATGGATGCTACCCACCTTGACCACCTGCTGTTGTCGGCTGCCAACCGAAGTAACATGCACCAGGTTTGTTGTCGTCCAAGGAAATTTGTTGTCGATAGGATGGACTTCCTCTGAAAAACTCCCTCCGCCAATCACCCCCCATATTGGGAGTGGTCCCTACATATATATATATATATTATAAAATGCATATATTATATTATATAATATAATAAAATAAAAATAAAAAACTGAAGAAAAAAGAAGAAGAAAAAACGAAAAGAGGGGGGAGAGGAGTTCGGTACGGATGAGAGGGGAGAGGAGGAAATTCATGTGGCGGAGCAGAGGGAAAGGGTGCGACAGCGGCGCAGGCTTTGGGTGGATCGTGACAATGCAGGTGCGATGGAATCTGCTCATAGTGGTCCAGCGCGGGGTATGGAAGGAGGTGGGTTTTCGGCGCTAGTTTAAGCAGAATGGGGAACAACAGTGGTTCAGGGAAGGACGTCGCGTGCTCAGGGGCTGTGCGGCTCGGCTTCGGGTCGGTGAGATGCATGGAGAAAGTGCTGACGAGGTCTGAGGAGGTTCGGTTGCGGCTTGGGGTTTTGACCTGTGAGGTTGGATCAACAAGGGTAAGTGGCGCCACAGAAAGGTGCGGGTGGTGCGGACCGTGTTTAATTAGTGTTTTCCGCCGATCATCAGGTTGAATCGCTGATAGTTGAGTTTTAGATTGATTCTTGGTGATTTTTTTGGGGTTCGATTTTCTTCAGAAATCTGATTTCAGCCACTGCTGAATTTGATGATCATGTTTTGTGAATTTTTATGCAACCAGTTGTTTTTGTGATTGCTGCTGTGTGGTTGATATGGGAGTTGGGATGCTGCGGATTGATCAGTTTGTAATTCTGGTGTTCCAATTTTTGATCTGTTGTTGCTGGTGCGGGAATTAGATGTAGGGGCAGAGGTGCTGCACGGTGGTGACGGTGTATGGGGAGCGGTGTGATGGTGGGGAAACGAGGGTGCGGTATATGGAAGAGGGGTTGGTACTGAAGATTTATGGCTACGAAACTATTAGCAAAATGGTGATTTCGTGAGTTCGAATCAGTTCCTCGGTAGAAACGGTGAGACACTGAGGTGCTGCAAACGGTGAGGCTGGAATAGAATACGATGTGTATAAACAGTGGCTGGTTAGAACAGTGAGACTCTGATGGGTTACGGTGTGTGGGGGAACCGATGAGACAGTAGGTGTGAAACCATGGCACTGTGACTTATGCTCTCGGTGAGACCATTAGAAGCGGAAATAGTATCACCGTGAGTACCTGCAAAATAAAAATAACAGATTAAGTAAATAAATAGTTTTAATAAAACTAAAAATCTATTAACAGGTTAAATTGATTTAAAAACTATATAAATAAAAAAAATTAATTAATAAAATTAATTTTATTTTATTTAAAATAATGAATTTATTAAAATTTATAAACAAACTAAATTTAAAACAAACTAAAATAACTAACGTCACTTTCTTAAAATAATCAATCAATGAAGTAACCAATTATTAAAATAAAGAATTCATTAACTTAAATAATAAACTTATTAATTAAATAAAATTAAATTGTTAAAAATAATTTAATTATTAAAAGACTGAAAAACTAAAAAAAGTATATTATTTACAATTTAAAGAATAAATAAATAATTAATTTAATTAATGAATTACTAAACGAACTAATATGAAAAATTGTAAAAATAAAACGAATAAAAAATAAATGTCAAATTCAAAAGAATTTAGTGAATTAAAGAATCATTTAAAAAGATAGTAATGAATATTAAAAACAATTGACTTAAACTAAAATTGATTATTTTACACTGGAAAGTACATAATCACATTAATTATCCATTATTTACTAAAAAATCATTTTGGTATAATAATGGTCAATAAAAAACAAAAAGGGTGTGGCAATGAGTGTTAAAACACTGCCACATCAAACTCCCCCACACTTAAAACCTTGTTTATCATCAAACATGCACATGCCTTTGGCTTTAAATCATAAATGATGAGTTATAATTTTCAGCTCAAAAGGTCCATGATTAAACTTTAATTGAAACAGGTTTTTCGAAGGTGTTCAAAAATGATGCCTTGTCTAGCTTCAAATAACCACTGGAAGTCAAAAGCCTCACAAATTCATACACTATCATGTATGTCCGGACTCTTATGTGTTTTTATTTATTATCCCACTTCACCATCTTATTCAAGTACTAATTCAAGGAGTAATGAAATGTTAGATGACATGAAACTCAAACCGTAACCAAGTCCACCTTCCATTCTCACCTTCCCCCAAGTTCAAACAATTAAAGTCCATTAAATTATTCACTTTATTGATTCAACTCAAATAAATATTAAACAAATCAATTTCTCCCTTCTTCATCTGGGTTCAAAATTCCCCTCACCTTAATGAGTTCATTTTTGACAAGGGCACTTTATTTTACCTTTTCCCAGCCATATTCCATGTACAAAGCACTCTGCATTGAACTTATTAAGATTGAAATTGGATTTATTTATTCACAGAAATGCACCCCGTGCACCTTGTCTCAGATACACACAATGGGATCCCATTTTCCCATTTTACTCCATTTACAAAGGACTTAATCAAAAATTATTCAAGTTGACTTCATAAAGTGATTAAATATTATTTTATAAAAATGTAAGTCTCATGGGTTCCAGTGAGAATTTCTAGTTACTCCAAGTCATGATCATCATCCCACAAAATATATCATGTCATACTCTTATCCTAGTTCCTAAACAGACAGATCCATAGAGACAGTGAACAATTACACTCAGCAGTCATTCATGCATAGTAGTTTCTTGACTAAGTGACACTCTCAACATCCAGCAAACACTTATCTACTAAACAAGAAATAATTGAAGAACCAGTGAACCTCCAATGACCATCATGTTGTGAAATAATTTGAACACTTTTGAATGAATTTTGAACCTTTTGTTATATAAAATGAAAAAAAAATTGACCATTTTTTATACAAACACAAACTCAGGTTCAAGAATGGGGAATTCAACATGACAATAGAATGACCCCTCTCCCCCACAATTAAAACCCAACATTGTCCCCAATGTTGTACTCTATGGTGGAAGATAGATTATGTTCAAAACATATGGACATTTCCGCTGAAAAAGTATATGGAGGGGTATTAATGATGTTCATAAATTTTCTTTTCCACAAAAAAGTGAGTGAAAATAAAAACAAAAACAAAAGAAAAATAGAAGAACCCAACCCCACCAACCATCACCAGCATCCAAGTCTAAATGTTCATTCTTTTAATCCTTGTGAGGAGACAAAAGATTTTAACAATTTACTTCAAATAGTAGAATGTTTAGCAATGAGGTGCAACAGTAGCATAATGAAATTGAATGCAGTGGGTGCAAGCAGGTTTCAAAAATAAGCTCAAAATACATAATAAACTATTTAGATATTAATAGCTAAACACCCAATCATGAAGAAAAATTTACTTTTCACAGAAAATAAGGGGACTCTCCCACACTTAATTCATAACAACACACAAATGAATGACCAAATTGAAACAACTTGTAGAATTAAAACATTACTTCCCTGAATGGAAGCTTGAGTTATTTTTTTTAAATGTCTCCCTTTGATTACTTTTCGCATGAACTCTAGTTGCTCCAGTTTCCACCTATATGATGAAACAATTTTACATAAGTGTTCAAGATTTAAAAGCTCAGATAAAAGGCAACCACATAGTATATGTTAGGGAGTATTATCCGTTAATCTAGTGAGCTGGCCCTCTGGGACTTGAATGATAGCCACGTGGAATCTACTTTTTGTTTATTGTCCTATGAAAACAACAATCAAATTAAAAAAACAGGAAAAAAGAAACTAAAGCCTGAAATTGAAGATGATAATCCTAGTATAACCCCCCAGTGGGTGCTGTAGTTTGAGTGTCCACATTTGAACAGTCCTTGGATCAACCCCAGTCAGATGGGGGGTTTGGTTTCATTCTCAGAAACCACCAGGTGTGATTCCTTCCAACTTCAGTGCTTTGCTATCTTTGGCGTACCCCATGTGCAGCTTCAACCATAGTGCAGTCCTTGGAAATGAAGTACTTCATGTTGAATTGTGTAGGGGATAACAGGATATAGGGATACATCCCTACTTCTTCTGCAGGAGGTTGAGTGTGCAACAGTTGTAATGTTGGAAAACATGGATGTGACTTGTATTATGTTTCATTCCAATAAAACATTTCCTCATGGAATGTTATTAATGTGTCATCATCCACTTCTATTTTAGTGCACCAAAATTCACACACTCGCGTGTCGTTGGGAATGGGTGACAAACTAAAATTTATACCTACATACTACTTAGGACAGTGGAAAGACATGGTCAAAACACATGGAGTCCTATTGTTGTGCTGGGTGTTCTAAAAAAAGACTAAACAAAAACACACATGAAAAAATAGAGAAACGCCAATTGATGGTGGTGAAGTGGAGAGAATTATATTTATTGTGTGATGAAGAAGGGAGAGTAAGTGAGTGCAAGGGAGTAGACAGAGCTACAAGAGAATTAGGGGTGAAAACAACCAATAGATGAATAGGGGGAAACTCCACTGGTCAATTTGATGTTTCTTAGCCTTATTCATGCACTGCGATTTTAAGAACATGGATCTGACTAAAAATAACAAGACAGATTTGTCATCTGGTCAGTTTGTGATGAAATGCCTCTTAAAGTCCCTCGACTATAAAAGTCTTTCCGTCCAAAGGTGAAATTAAGTCAAAAGTCACTGGGCTCAACTTGTTAGTTGAGTCCGGTGTGTCTCTCTCTTTCGAGAATAATTCACTTGTCAGTGATTTATTCAGATTGAAACAGTTTGAATAATGGTACAAACAAGATCAGTTTTCACATGATCATATTGTTTTGAAAATATGATTGTCTGTAAAAATGAGAGAGATGATCCAATTAAGTGATGTAGTGCACGAATGAGACCAATCAAATCAAATCAACCTGCTTATTCCCCATGAAGGAAATTAGCCGGACATAGTGTATGGTTTTAATGAAATAGTAGAATTAATATCAATGAAACTCATGTTGAAATAGGTTGCAACAAAATAGAGTGAAAGAAAAACAACGATGTTACAACTCCATGCTACTATTCCTAAAATTTCTCGTTCTTACTACTCAATTGTGGATGTGATGGTAGACTCTTCTCGATGTCCCACCCTGGGAATTGAGGTGTGAAAATGCTCTGATCTGGTACTCCAATCTGGGAAGATGGTGTTTGTTGCTCTTGCTATGCTCCCCTGATCTGGAACAAAACCCTTGATTCATGTCTATCCCGAAGGATGTTTGTACCGACTAGATGTCCTCTGGTCATGCTTAGCTCGATTCCTCTATGCCTCTCCTACCTCTCGTGCATTCATCACCCAACCGAAGCCTCTGAAATTTCCCCGAGGAGTTCCCTGGCCTCCACGTGGCATTTTCACTATGTTGTTCCTCCCGTGCTGTCACCGAAGCAGTTCCTCCAAACTGAACGAAATTGAAATGCCCACGGTGAGCTAACTTATTACCTATACAAATCAGAAAATCCACGTGGTGTGATTTTATGTGCACTTCACCCTCTTTTAGGTGAGCTATAAGTAAGTGAATCTCCCCCAGGTGGTGAGGGCACGACGAGGTGATGACTTAGAAGATGGGAAGGGCTTCGTGCGGCGATTTCGAACGCGATGCTGGCTGAAGTGGCTCTTGGGGAGGGGCGGATGACAAGGTGCTTGAGGCAGCTTCTGCTAAAGAAATGGTTGTGTGGAAAGGGTTCATGGATGGAAGCGGACGACTAGGGTGCGGGTAGGTGATGCGATATGCGGGAGCCAAACAACAACGTCCGAAGCAAGTGACTACAGTGAGATGCTCAGGTGAGGAAGCAGCAAGGGGGCCCGGATATGGAGCTGGTGGTTCCGTGGTGAGAAGTATATGTGGCGCAGGACAGGGGTTTGTCCGGCGGCGCACATTGGTGGTAATCCGACGAGCTCATGGTGGATAAATATTTCAGTGTCAAAGGATTGATGGAATCTGGATTTAATGTGTTAAAATTGCTGGTTCGAGGGGTTTATATATATATTGATTTCTGGTTTGTTCTGCATCGAGTGGCCTGCGTCTCAGTTCTAGGTTGAAGAGGGGTATTTTGAATTTTCCAATTATGTTATGAATTTTTTTCTCTAGATTGCTACTAGTGTTAGTTTGTGCGCTTCTTATTGGTTTTCTTGCAGTGCTAAGGTGTTGATGCGGTGGGAAGAGGAAGGAGCAACATGTGAGTCACCGTGAGGGTGCTCACGATGAGACATGGAATAGAGGCACCATGACGTCACGGTGTGATAGTGCAGGAGGCCGAGGCACCATGAGTGTGTCTCGTTGTCTCACATAGAGTGAAACAGTGAGATAGTGAAAGGGAGACAGTGGCCGGAATTGGGTGTGCCTCCGTGAGTACCTGAAAAATAAAAATAATAGATTAAATAAATTAAAAACTAAAAATCGATTAATGAATTAAATTGAATTAAAAAAATGATAAATATAACAAAATTAAAACATAAAATTAATTGTTTTTTATTTAAAATAAATATTTTATTAAATATTTTAAAAAAACTTAATTTAGAAAAAACTAATGATACTTTCTTAAATTAACCAACCGACTAAGTAACCAATTAACTAAAGAATTCATTAACTTAAAGAATAAACTTATTAATTTATTAAAATTAAATTGTTAAAAGTAGTTAAATTATCAAAAGACCAAAAAATAAACTGAGATATTTATTTACAAATTAAAGAATAAAGAATTAATTAATATAATTAATGAATTAAAAATTATTGAAAACTAATACCATAGAGAATTAAATAAATTAAAACAAAAGCTTAATTTTATTATTGAAAAAAATAAAAAATAACAATAAGAACACACTTTTAATAAATAAACACATTTTCTTATAATATAATTTATAAAATACAACAATTTCTAAATATTACATAAAATACAAAGGTTTGATATTAAAAAGTAAAAAAATATATAGAAGAGTATGTGGCAGAGAGCATTAAAACACTACCACATCATATATAAAAATTTGGTCTTTAAGGGTTCTATTCTTAATATTCTGAATGGTAATAAGAATTTTCCTTATTAGGTTGATTTTTCTTAGATTTACCAAGAAATACAAGATGTAAATATCACTCTTCTTAAAATTTTCCTTATCACCTCTCCTCGGTAAGAAAAATCCCGGAACCCACAACTTCAACATCCATTTGTTGGTGGAGAGATAATAAATCTTCGTTGTTTTATTATCTTTGAAGCCAAGGCATTTCAATGCCTTCACTTTGTTGAAACTTCCCTTATCATCTGGCAGCTTATGTGAGAAAAATTTTGCCTCTCCATCATATGATAAGCCAACCAATCTCGCAGACTTGATAAAAGAAAGCTTCTAAGTCTTAGTATAAGACTTAAAAGAAAACCTTTCTCTACCATCTTATTCATAGAAAGAAATAGTCTCATTGAATTCTATAAGAAAATCGGTGTAGACAACATTTTGATCCCCTGTCTTTGATATGAAAAAATCTTCCGAACTGTTAAGTTTGATATTCTTAGAGATAAGAGAATCATACTTGTTGAGGGAACATGGGTGGACCATCCTCTCTCTATAGACTAAAAAAGCTGAGATTAGTTTTATGGAAGACATTTCATGAGAGGTGGCTTCTACAGACATTCAGAATGGAGGAGAACTGAAAATTTCGTAATGGGCATAAAGAACTGAGGCAGGGGTTCGGCACGCCAGATCATTGAAATCGATGTGGGACACAAATGGGGTGCCCCTTATATAGGTGATAGAGGTGACTTTGAACTTCCAAAAACCATCTATCTGTTGAAAAATACATTGATCTGATCTGATGGTTGAAATCATACCTGCGCGAAATTATGAATATTTTCTTTTTAAGCTTTTCAAATTTATGGAAACATGAATACGAAAAATTTTAAAAGAAAAAAACTACCAACTAGAAAAAGTGAATACAAAAACATAAGTAAGGTAGTAAGACCTTTCATATTTGTCTAGGAAAGTTATTCGTAATTGGTAATGTTCTTCTTGAATAAAATAAGAGTACAGAAAAAAAATCACTATGAAAAACTTGAGTACGAAAATTTTTCATTAAGAAAATCCTGAGTATGGAAAATTCCCATTACGAAAATTCTCATTATGAAAATTTCATTTCAAATAATTCCAATAGAAAAACCTCATTATGAAAAATTCCAGTACAAATACATCATTACAAAATTTTCCAGTATGAAAACTTTATTATGAAAATTTTTAGTACGAAAACTTTAAGATCTAAGGAATTCCATTTTAAAGACTTCATTTTCAAAATTTCCATTATGAAAATGTCAGTTCTAAAAATTTCCATTACAAAAAATATTTAGTTCCTAAAATTTACATTACCAAAAAATATTTAGTTCCGAAAATATATATTACGAAATTACCAATAATGAAAATTTTTATTATGAAATTATTTTGTAAATTTTAACTATGAAAAATATGAAAAACATCATTATGAAAAATATGAAAAGTTTTGAATAACAGATGTACTACCCCTATGAAAAAGAGTTTATTACGATAAGGAGAATGATTCAAAAAAAAATTAATAAAGGATGATTACCTTACAGTTATCATTCCTATCTTCTGTTTAATGAATTCAAATATATCGGAAGGTTAAGATTTTGTGAAAATGTAAGCAAGTTGATCATATGTTCCGATAAACTGAATAAGGATATCTCCTTCCATCTAGATAATCTATTTCAAAAACATTTTTTTACCATTCATATGTTGGGAACATCCACTATCCATGTACCAAGTATTGTTGTTGGTGTTTTCCTTATTTTCCTGAAAATAATAAAAAGATAGGTTTTCGAAATCTGGACTTTCTTGGATCTGGAAATGATAGATAAAAAAATTTGGGGTACCCATATTTGTTTAGAGAAATATGCTTTATGAAACCCAAGATATTGAACTCTATTCAATGAACAGTTTCTCTACCAATGTCAACCACTCAGACACTTATTGGAAAAAGGGGCTTTAGACGGAACAAAATAGTTGCTTTTGAAAATCGGTTGTTGGTGAGTATATCCTACTTCAGTAGTGTTTGCATGAGGTTTAATTTGAGAATACAACTTGTCAAAATTTTCCTCCCAGAGGTAAATTTTTCATGAATCTTATTAAGTGAAAATATTTCAAATTTCTGTCTAACGACTAAATTCCTATCCCCCGGAATCATTTCTTTAGAATTAGATTTTTCCTAAAAAAATTTCATTTTTGAAATTGCATTCTTATGATCTTTAGAATGTTCTTATTTAATATAATTTTCTTTCTCATGGTCATTATAATGTTTTTCTAAAAGCTCTTCTTTATCTCTAAGACTTTTACTATGATCTGAATTTTTTTTTGTAAGAACTTCTTCCATAGTATTTGCCTTGTCTAATTTATTAGAAATTTTACAATTTTTTCGTCATATAATGTTTAAAATATATATACTTCTTCATATAAAGGTTCTTCATTTTCTGAAGATGAAATATCTTTATGAGAAGTTCTATTTTTAGAATAGTAATTTTTATCAACAGATAAAATTTTTAAGGCCTCGGCAGAACGTACCTTGTCCATAAGACATGTATGTTGAAAAGAAGTAGTAGAAATGAATCCCATATTCTTCTGGGCCAATGAATCATATTTTGAAGATTCACTTTCTGAAGAGTCACCACCACTAGAAATCCAGGTGTCATTAGCTTTCAGAACATTCTTAACTTTGGCTCTTTAAAACTTCTTCCTATTGCTTTCAGAATGCTTCTCTTTTCATTCTTTCCTTTTATGAAAAGGGAAATCCAGTCTGATGTGTCCATCTCTCTTGCATTCGTAACATGTAACTTATGAATCTTTCCTATCTTTCCTTTATTTCTTCTTATAATTTTATTCGAAATTTTTCTGTCCATCTATCTTGTTCATCCTTCCAGCAAGATTTGCTAACTCATTTTCTAAGATTTCACTTTCACTAGATTCAGATTGGATAGCAACATTCATAAACTGCGATCTAGTAACTCTCTCCAGAGTCTTAGCTTTCATTTGATATGATTTTTTAGTAAAAGCAACACTAACATTTACATTCTTCTTTTTTATGTTGTTAGCATCTCTCTTCAACCTTGTCTCATGTTGAAGAAGAGTTCAAAATAGTTCATCAAGAGAAATTTGAGTAACCTTTTTGTTTTCATCAATAACAGTTCTCTTTGATTCCCACTCATGCGGCATGATATCTATGATCTTGTCAATAAGATTTTCGTCATCTAGGCCTTTCTCTCCCATATATTTTAAGATATTCACGATTTTCATGAATCTCTGTTTCACCTTACAAATTGGTTCTCCATAAGGGAAATTAAGACCATGATACTCAGCTCTGAGCATGGATCTTCTAGTCTTAACCACTTTAGACATACCAAAATGTGTAACATCAGGTTTCTTCTATATATAATTAGCTATTTCAGAATAAGATATTTGGTTATATATGTTACTAGTCGTTGAACATATTAGAGTATTGGGTACCTTATAGTTGATTTGGTATTCATTCTTTTCTTTATTAGTGAAAGCGCTCACTTATTTATCAGAAATTTTATATCCACCGGTAACCATGACAAAGTTATAAACCCCAATATTGATAACGAATGTCTTCATACGATCTCTCCAATATTCATAGTTATTACCATAAAAAATTGTTGGTATTGAAAGATTTAGGTTGCCGATAGAACCAACATTTAAAACTGTATTTCTTATGAAAATATTTGGCAGACAAACTTATTAGATGTATATGTCTTTAAAGAAGAGAAAATATTCTAAGCATAAAAAATTGTATCTCTAAGAAAAAAGTGAATCCGAACTATGAGTCCGAAAAATAGATTCCGAAAGATATGAATCCAAAAATATGAACCCAGAAATTAAAATCCGAGAAATCTCATCTGAATATATTTGTAAGATTAATTCATATTGAACCAAATGCTCTGATACCAGTTGTTAGGATGGTATGGGTCTGAGTATTATATACTCTACTATACCAAAAGTAAGATCGAAATAAAGATGTAGATTCTCAGATACAAGAGGGGGGTGAATTGTACCTTTTTTAAATTTCCTTAATCAAGGAAAGAACTAAGTTTATCATAGTTAAACTAATAAAATTCACAAGACCTCAATGAGTACTAAATACTTGAATGATTTTGGAAATGTGATTCCAAAAATGAAACTTAACAAAAGTTATAATGATTAAGATTCAACATTAAAGCATATAGAATCTAACTAAATCAGAGTACAAGAACAAAAGTATAAGAAAGTTATAATTTCCTTTATAGTAAAAAATCCATTGGAAAAGACAAGTAGAAAAACTACAGGTGACAAACAATAACTCTTTTAACCCAAAGAGAAGGGTACCAACAAACCTGGATAAGAGGTCCCTTGATTTGTACTTTCAAGAAAGTATGTCTTACCCGCACCGTGGTAAGACCTCAATACGAAGGTCGAAGTCTGTCTTGCTATCCCTACAAGCCCTCAACTATCAGGTAGTCGGTACATCTGTCTTACTCAGCAAGGACGCCCTCAACATTAATGTGCTGGAACCTCTATCTTCCTATCCCCAAAAGACCTCGATTGTAATCACCAACAATCGGAGTCGCACGAAGCAAGTCTGCACAAGGAAATGTTTGAAAAAGTTGTTCAAACATTCTGCACGATACTTTGAGAGTTGATAAGAGGCTCTCTCTATAAATCACTTCAACAACATGTAAGCCCAGATGTCAATATTGTCTAGGTTGTGTGTATGGATATTTTCAAATGAGATCATATTTATAGAAGAAGCTCCAACGGTCGACGTCCTCCTCCAATGGTCATATTTTTCCTTGAATTTCAGAGGGACCTGTACACGTGTCAATCAAAAGATTGTTAGTCAATAACTAAATACACGAAATCGTTTTGTAATGAAACAACTGTAACAATAAGAAAAACAAAAGTTCGTAATGTAAGCAAAAAGTTAGTATTCTAACCAAAAAGGAAATAGGTGTCTATAATAAAGAGACGTTCAGATTCTGTTTTACTTAAGAAATTGTAATGATACTTCATAATCATAATTCGTAATGAGAATTCGTGATCAAAATTCGCAATGAGAATTAATCATTAGAATTTGTAATGAGAATTCATCAACAAAATTCGTAATGAGAATTCATCACTGGAATTCATAATGTGAATTCATAATCAGAATTCATAAGGAGAATTCATCATCAGAATTCATAATGATAATTCATCACTGGAATTCGTAATCAGAATTCGTAATCAGAATTCGTAATCAGAGTTCGTAATCAGAATTCGTAATGAGAATTCATAATCAGAATTCGTAATAAAAAACAGAATACCTTACATCTAAGTATTTGTATGATACCGAGGTTTTGGACTTCAATCCTAATTTTATACATAGACAAATTTACCATTTGAATACCAAAATCTAGGTTAGGGTAAATTTCCTTAAAGAAAGAAATTTTCCTTATATAAGTAAAATAAGGATTTTCTTAAGTATATGGTGATTGTGATTTTCAAAATAAGAATGGATGTAAAAGTCATAAGGAAAACCTTATTGACTCAACAATATTAACACCTATACAACCCATTAGCTTGAAAAAATTCTAGTCATAAAATCTCCCAAAATTATTACATTAATCCTAAAATCCTCCCATTTGGGATAAATTAATCTAACAATTCACTATGGTGCAAACAAGAGAAGTTACCCAAAAAAGAGGTAAAACCCTTTCTCTAGATAATTTGTTTTATCAACATTCTCTACCCCCTCAAATTATATTATTACCTGATTATATAATAACATTATAATCCTATATATAATGATATATTTAATTCTAATGGTATGAACTACACTATCCTACACTTCAACGTAATGTGTACTGAACTTACCATTTTTTTATTGAGATCTACCATCTCACGAAATGATTTTGTTCTTTTTCCCTTTACCACCACCCATGGTAGGGAAATGTAATTTACAATATTTTTTATATGATACATTTTTATTTGTATATATTCATACTTATTGAATTATTATATAACACATAACATCATTCATTCCATTTCACGTAAATATGATAGTTTCGTTTGGGGAAGTGTGGACTACCGCATTCTCAAATGATTTGATTCATTGACAATATATATGAAATATATTAAAGATGATTTTGGTGATTTTATTTGATATATATGAAATAATGAATCTATATTAATTATAATACACACACACACACTCATATATATATATATATATATATATGAAATTTCTTTTCTTTCATTCAATATGACAATATAACGAAGCATGTGTTCTTATGTACATACTGCCTACCGTCTCTAGGAATAATGAATTCCATTTCATATTTATATACATTATAGATTAATATATATGATATTTTTATTATGTTTTACAATTTTTAAATGAATAAATAATTATATGATTAGGGTTACAAATAATAATTTGTCCAAAAATAAATGAAAAACCTTACAAATATTACAAGAAATATAAAAATAACAACGATTTGTTAAAAAATGTACTAAAAGGATATAATAAAATCATATATAGTATTATATATAAGAATATTCTATTATTATTTATTTATAATAAACTTATAATTATAATATGGGGATATTTATTGTGTACTATGATTGTCAACACTTAAAGTCAGGGTTTTCTTATCTCAATCTTAGTTTTTGTGAGACACAAGCTATGTTCAGAACATATTTCTAAAATTATTGGTATATAATTACAATGGACATATTATATTAAAAATTTTCATATATTTAGAATTATTTATATATCCATTTTTATGATATTTATTTCTTAGGATTCATTATTGTAATGTTACCAACTCAATAAATTAATTTTGTCTTTTTTTCCTTCTTAGAGATACATGCCATGTTGTGAAGCTATATTTTATTATGGGGTGTAAATAATGACCATTTAAATGTCATATCAGTGATCTAATTATATTAATTATATTTTTTGCTTCATGTAATTTTGTTATTTCAGGGGAATTTGGATTCTGTTTTACCAAGGTGGTAACAGTTTATTGCCACAATCTCATCATTGTCGACATTGTTTGTTATTATGTTACCATTGAAGAAATATTATAATCTATATATCAAAAAAATTAATAAATTTTATAATACATTTTTCAAAAAATATATACTCTTGTATTAGTTCCATTTTTTCACTCATCGGTATATATGATAATTGAAAAGATACTTTTATGAAAATCTGACTTTATTTTTCCATTCTGTCTAACCTTTTGTTCATTCAAGACCATGTTTTATAAAAGTTATTTACAAAATGTTTAACTATTATCCAATGTTATTTAAATAAAAATTTTACAGATTTTACCCCTTTTAATAAAAAAAATTAATATATGAATCATTTTTTATTTCTAATCCTGTAACATTTCTAATCATTTAAGTTGAAAAAGGAATGTTTTGCATTTATAGAAATAACTCTCATCATGCCCAAAAATTCGGAATATATTAAAATATAAATTTAAATGGTTTTATGTAAATAGTGTTATATAAATATATTTTCAGATGTTTTTGATGTTATATTCAGTTTTATGGAAAATAATTATGATTAAAAAAAATTTTATCAAGGGACTTATAAATTATATTTAGTGATTATTTTATATATTTTAAAATGGGTTTTCCCAATAAAAAGATTTTATTAATTTAGATACATCATTATTATATTAAAAATAATTTCCAAATAAAAGTCATTTAATTTTTTTTCAAATACGTATATAAGATTTCAAGGTTTTTTTTTCAAATTTTTTTAAATATTTATTATATTTTTTAATTATTATTTTCAAGGAAAATTATTTTCAAATTTATATATTTTTTTAAAATTCTGAAATATATTTCCCTCAAAGAATAATTTAAATAAATTTGTAAATCATTATTTTTTATAGAATTATTTTGAAATGATTTTATAAAAAATTATTTTATACGAGAGGATAATTTCACTAATAAATGTATCATGTAATATTTCTAAATAATAATCCATATAAGATGACATATTTTTTTATTATTTATGAATTATTAGGGATATTATCTATGAGTAACATTTATATTTCTACTTTAGTGGATTATGTTTTGAGGTAATGATGATTGGGACACATTTTTATCTTCTATTGGTTATATGCTCTTGAAACCCACTTCTTTTCATGAGTTATTCTTGGATGAAATGATTATGAGTCTTATATATATTCAATAGATAACGATAAAGTGATATGTTTATGATACCCACTTCATTTAAATAATTTTGATATATTCTTTTATGAAATTAATATCATATTATGGTCCATGATATGATGGTCTATTTGTTATCATGTTAAAGATTTATGAAACATTTAGTTTTGTTATGTGTGGGACCTATATCTCCCTCCAATGAATTGTGTAATGATAAATGATATTTATTCTCATAGGTTACATGGGTTGTAGCCTAATACCAAAAATAATAGGGTATATTGTTTTTAGCCCAAGCCAGAAAATATGTATGTACACTAGATATAGTAAAATCCAAAATGTAAGAGGGTGAAAAAACAATACCCCAATAAAAAATTAAAGAGGGAACACTTTATGTAGACCAGACCCAAAAAATCAGTGGGTATAGAATTTATTATCCCATGATCAAAGAATTTAAATGAGTTATTATTTGGAGACTAACATTTTAATAAGGTCTTGGTCGATATCCTAAAAAATATATTTTCCATCATTATGTGTTATCTAAAAATTCAATGTCATATTTCTATGATATTCGCACCTGGTAAATGTTCATGATTATCCTACGATTAATTTTTTATGAATTTAAAATCACTATTCTATGTCTTATATATATGATCATTGATATTCATGGTATGATCTTGAAATTAGACAATCATTTTATTTTTCCCTTATGTTCAGGATATGCAAGCATATTTTCTTTACTTACTCTAATTACACATTGGAGTCATCCCCTTTCTTTGGTTTCCTTTCCCTATGTAATTAAGAATGTTTTTAAAAAGGAGTATTAAAGGTGATTATTCTTAGGGAATATTTTGACAATCATTTACCAATATGTATGAATGTGTTATATGATTCCAAAGTTTGAAAACAATTATATTCCTCTGACATAGTTTTTTAATGTGCTTAATATTAATCTAAAATGGTGTATTATCCATATATGGAAAGCCAAGGTTGTTATTCTACTTTTCTATATTATTTTTTGAATTTAACATTCTCTATTCAATTTCTCATTATATACAAACAATCCAAATTAGATATTCAAATTGTATTAAATAAATTATCTTTAAATAATTCAAACATCTTATATATATAATTTACTATTAAAGAATTTTGGACACCACTATATATTTGTAGGGGATAAATTATCAGGTTTTAGATTAACTTTATTTACTTAATGAGAATGATCAAAAAATAACAAAAATTATAAAATCATTCATGAATTATTGTGTGTCCATTCATATTGTGGTGTGACTATCAAATTGTGGGTCAAAAAATTGATATGTTTTGAAAAAAACATATTTTCCTCCCACCACTGGAAAACAAAATATTATTTTATAATGATACCATCTACTCTACACCATAATCACTTAACCATTAATTATTCAAATTCACATAATTATAATGGAAATTTCATTACTGTGTGATTTATTCATTACAACAAAATATTGATATCCACGACATATAATCCCTTTCACATTTAATTAAAATGGATTATCAATATACTATGTGACATTATACTTCCTATCATGGTGAAAAATGGTATTCTCTTAAAAAAATTATTATACGAAAAATCATTTCATATATGTTGTTATTTGGATTCATTTCTTAGTGGAATGATTCTATAAAATCAAAAAAAAAATAAAAATTATTTCATGGTGTAAAAATATTTGTAATATCATGTTTAAATATATATCATCATCCTTTTTGGTGTGATTTACATCAATATTGAATCATTTCTTCAATAGTTGTAGAAAATATATATGAAACTATATATATAGTTTCAATATTATCATTTCTATTTGAATCATTGATAATGGTCTCTCCAGAAAAAAATACATATGGTTAATATGATTCTTATGGTGATTAATTTGTATCAATGATATTTTGACATATTGGCACCCAAAAATCGCATATCACATCCTTATCACTATTATATAACATTAATAAAATCACCATTTGGAAAATAAGTTAATGTTATGGAATTGAACTTTTTCAACACTATAATATTATTCCAAAACTATAATTCAAACACCCACCTTCATAGTCTTCATAAATAAAAAACAACTAAAATTTATAATCATTTAAGGGACTATAAAAAGTAAATTTTTGGGGAACGGTGGATGTCATGCACTCCAAGGGAATCTCCATGAATAATTTTAATTCATTCCATTGTTATGTAAACTTTTTTTAAAAGGTACTAAACTTCTATGCCAAATATCCTTTATAATAATAAATGTTAGACAACTCATAAAAAAATATCATTCTTAATATAGTAATTTTATTGATATCATTGTAAACAAGAAACACAACGATTTAAGAGAATAATAACATATTATAAAAAAATTATTTCAATCGTTGCCTTTATTTGGTATGAATGGATTTGATTAAAGTCATTATAAACTGAATTTATAATAGTAAATGTAAATAAATAACAATTTATTAATTCATAATAAGTAGAAACTAATTTTTAGGGATGTTATTTAATGATTAAAAATTTATTATTCAATAAATATGATTTTTATTACTTTTTGTTCTACAAATTTATTATAAATTTTCTAAATTTTTAAAATAGTATATCCTTAAATTATATAATTGTGTAATTATTCATTTACAATTAAATTAGGTATGAATGTTATGGATTTTTATGAATTGATTTATTTTAATGTGTAAGGTGACATTAGATAATTCTTGAATACTGTTTTTTATTTTTATTAACAAATATAATTTAATATTCCCATTATAATTTTTCTTTATTAATAATTTTTAATATTATTATTTTTACTTATAATAATTTAATTGATTTTATTTGATTTATAAATTTTCATTCTTTTTATAAAATATAATTTTTATGCATCAGAATTAAATTCTCAAAAAATTAATTTTTATTTCTTTTTGAGAATTTATATTAAAATTGATTTATATCACTTGTAGAAATATAATCTTGAAAAAAACAACTAGAAACATGGGGTTTAAATTTGGTAATTAGGATCATTTTTATTTTTTTCATTAATGATCAAACTATTATAAATATCATTTCTCATGGTAATAGTAAAATGGATCACACAAGTTAAAAAATTATTGATAGGTTATCAAAATCAACCCATTAATTTAATTTTTTCACTTGATTAGATTAATTTAGAGGTTGAAGTCATATCATCCAATATATTTCATTTTGGAGTCATTTTCCTTTAATATTGAAATTTATATTATTTTATGAAAAGAATTTTTCAAAATTCCACTCACATTATTATGATTTATTTTATATAATATCAAAAAAAATTGCTATGAATAACAATAAATTTTAATTTTGAAAATGAAATATTTTATGAATTTAAGATATATATATTTTTAGAATTAGTATAATTAATTTAAATAGAAACAATAGACTAACACAATTCACAACAAGAAGTGAAAAATTAAAATTAGATGTTTTCCAGAATAAGAAAATTTAAATAATATGGAAAATTATTTCTATTCAATGAATGTTATATTTGATTATAAATAAAATTTTATGGTAAAATTATTTTTTTTTAAAAAATTTTTTTTCTTCAATATATTATTTTAAATTTAAAATAAATTTTTAAAACTAAAAATAATGATATATTCTAAAAATATTTTTTAAAAATCAATAAAAATTATAAAAATACTGAATGTGGAAAATTTTAATTGATATAGTTTAAATTTTCATCTCTTTATCTTTTTTAAAATATTTATGTTATATGTTTATTTATAATCTTTTAAGATAGAAAAAAACCGATATCACAATTATGTTTAAAAATTGTTAACCAAGGGATTATATGAAATAATACGGTTTAAATTTTTTTTTCAGCATGTACAACTTTTGTATTATGATTATATTAATACATTATCTTAAATTTATTGGAATTCGTATCATTTTTGACACAATTTTTTACATAGATGATAATTTTTAATTTTTTTAGTTTTGAAAATTTAAAAGAGTTCTCTTTCCCTAAATATAAAAGGACTCCCCTTAAATCCCTTCATTATACTGATTTGAGATTCCAATATTAATCAAAACCAATATAAATTTCATTAAAATAAACTTTTACTTTTCTAATACTGTGTATGGATTGTTTTTATTGTCAACTGATTGTCACTGGTTGTCAATAGTGATCAAAGTGATAAGAATATCACAGTGTGGTCAATTTAGTTAAGGTGTTACAATGTTAATATAATTTGAATGAAATTCTATAATATTGAACATGCATGTATCATGTAAATGGTCTTATGACTTTTATATTCACGATGATGCATAATAATGACCTTCATATAGGTTAATAAACTCAACATGGGTTCATAATGAATTTATAATTGTAATGATGATCAGAGTTGGATTTGGCAAGGATCTTATACAAATAAAGTAGTGAAATGAAGGTTTCAAGGAAATGGGATAGAGTGGGTGCTCAAAATTATATTTAGATTCTGTTTGATAGATTAGTTGTTCTTCTAATTGTATTAAGGTTTGATTGGATAGAAATATTTTAATGGAAAATTACGAGCCAATCATATTATGGTTTAATTGAAATGAATGGTATTTTTCTGTTAAAATTAAGTTACAATAATTTACATTGTAAATATAATGATTTATTGATGGATTTTTATTTCAAATATCATAATCTATTTTGATAACTTGAGATTAAATCATTATGATCATAATGGTCAGAAAAATGTTTTTGGATGACTGTGAATTTGCATGGTTTTTTCATCTGAAGAATATATTATGTTGGCTCAATTTCCCAGTTTTTGGTGAATATGGAATTCGCATTGAAAAAAGTGTACATCCTTTAAGGGATTATAAAAACATTGAAAAGGCATCATTTTTTTGAATATGTAATTTGCGATGTTTTTTGAAATGCTGTAATGATTAGGTTGGTGATCTTTCTGCTTACGAGAAATGGTGCATTACGAACACACGAAGATTTAATGAAAAGCGTTAGGATAGTGACGAGAATCATGAACAGTGAAGGTGAGAAGCATTGTAAGTAAAACATTGTAGTGGGGTGATGTTTAAATGGAAGGTACCTAGATTATTATAACCACCATGAAAGTAAAATTTCAGTTGAGCTTTGCGAAAAAGGGAGTATCATGAAGGAAATGATGGATCTTCGTAAAATAGTGATGAAGTGGCCTGGAAGGTTTTGGAATTAGTGGAAACACCTATAAATTTCATTTACCCCATTTAAAATATTATCAAGACATAATGAAAAAATTACAGCTACTGGTTTTCTTGGTTGTTTCATGAAGGTGGTATACGAAGAACTTCATGAAGGATATATGCCAACTGAACATTATTATCATTGTGAAAAGTAGTTAAATTCATAAAGGCTAAGTGATATCCTTAATGGAAAAGTGCATCACGATGGAAGATATCTTTGTGATGAAAATGTTCTCTGTTAAGGCAATGATCATTGTAAAGGAAGTTATCTTCATGAAGGATGTTTGGTATATAAAGGCAATTTGCTTCACAAAGGATGTTATCATTGGGAGGGTGCTCTCTGAGTTGATGTTTTGAATACCTAGTTTCGGTGATCCAGTTATTTGGATGACCCCACTTCACTATTCCTTATTATTGTGTGTCCAATTAGAAGCGAGTTTCTAATTAATATTCAATTATTTAGGATATATTAAATGCGATAATGCTAGGTTGAGATAATATTCAATTATCTAGTAATCACATAGGATGATTGTGATTCGAACATGAAGAAAAAATAAGATATCTTAGTGCATTTGGTCTTGTACTTAATGAGAAAGAGAGATTGAGACACTACTATAAACTTCTTGCATACCAATTAATGTAATTGAACAAAAGGGTCATGGAGTTTATTGGGAAAATTGATATTAGTTTATTATTATTTGGGTGAGACAGAAAAGTTTTCATCACTGCCAAACCAATTCATATATTATGATCAACATAAGAAGAATCATGTGCTACTATAATGTTTGCTTATGGGAAGAATTAAGAATATTTTATTTTGTTCTGAAAAGCATGTAACAAATGAATAGAGGAATAAGAAACTAGTTCTATTACATCCCACATATCTCAACTTGTTGAATACTTTATTGGTGTTACCAACCATTAACAATGTGAAGATTGTCTTATGAGGCAACATAAAGATCCATCCAAGTGTTGTAAAACATGTTCTATTGGATTTTTTAGTTAGTGCTACCCAAGTGTTTGGTCATATCCTTCCCATTCTGATTCAGACTAAAAGATTTATTTTTGTGGATTTTTTGGTTGAGATTATTTTCAACCTTGCTGAGGAGTAGCTACTCTTATTGAGAATTTAATCATGTAAAATAATTATGTGCATATTTTTACATCATGTATATTATTTCTTATAATAGGGAAAATAGAACATGTGAACATAGTTCCAAATAGGTCAATAGGTACAATAATTATAATATGTGATTTGTTTAGAACATATCCAACCAAGAATTACCCCACTCGTAGTATTAGGAATATCCCAAAATGGTCCTCTCAATTGGTATTAGAGGGAAATTTTCACCTCTGTTTGATTCTATATAGTGAATCTATTCACTTTTGAAGACATGATTTTTGTTCCTTAGTCAAGAATGAATTGAAGTTTCGGGTAAAATTTAGTTACCTCTTAGTAGATTTATATATCTACCAATACCATGATTAATTGAAAAATTAAAGAAAATATAAATTTTATGAAAAAGTTTTTCATATCTAAAGAAGAGGAAATATATGTTTTCCTAAAACTTTTGGATACTGAGGACACATCAGACATTGGAATTAATGATATGGTTGATCAAGTTTCCACTAAGAAGTTGGAAATCCTTCCTACATAATAAAATTATGAGGTATATGTTATTATATTTTAAAATTATAATCATAATGAAAATTCTAGAAAAAGTGGTGATAATCAAACTAAAAATTCACTAGAATTATCAGTTGATATATTTATACTATTTTTCATAGTATTCCTAAAAAAGTTAAATCCATTATTTTTGGATTATTCCAATGCATGTAAGTTGATATATCCAAACTAGATGAAAAAAATGATGTTCTAGAGAAAGTCTTGCATGAAAATAAAAATTGAATATTTAATGCTCCTTAGAAAAGTTGTAGCCATTGAAACAATAAAGAGTGAATTTGGAATGAGTTCCTCAAAATGGATAAAATAATATGACGAGATATATTTTGTAAACAAGATACATGACAAAAATATCCATGCACATGAAGATGAGATGAAGAGGAGCACTAAAGGCAGGGGTTTATATCCAGATGAAAATTCAATGATGATCAAAGAACGTGACTAATTATTACAAAGTAATGTGAATCTGTATAAAAAAGAACTTGAATGAATGAAGAAGGCATGTGAGGAGAAGTTAATTATGATTGAATATCAGAAAATCACCCTCAATTTAACATTTCAAAAATTGGAAGGTCAAATGACCAATCTTGAGAAGACAAATATTGACACTTCATTAAATAAAGAGATATTTTCTACTGGTACTTAGTGATCATTAGAGGATTATAAGGTCGAAAGACCTCCGACATGTGATACAATTACCATAACATTACTCAATGATCTATCACAAGAAGCTAAGAAGAATATGGTATTCTACATACTATCTTGTACGTATTTTTCTAAATACATTTCCACATGCTGAGTAGTTTAGAAGACAGATTAAAAACAACTGTGGATAAGGTAATTGGATTTGATACCTACCACCATGACTTGGGTAGATAAAAGAAGAATTTAAAAAATGGTTCCCCATGGGAAGAACAACACATCTTGAAAAAATATCAACAATCTAATACATAATATTTCATGAAATTGTGGTTTGTGGGTCAATGTTTGTACTGAAATAGATTTAGGTGTTCTATGTTAAATTGTTCATACAATCATCAATATAAAAAGTGCAACAGAATCCCATATCAAGGAGAGAAATATCAGTCAGATGATGAAAGATCCATAGGTGTAGAAGCATCTATATATTACAATGTGATTTTAAATTTTTAACAATATTTATGATGTATTCAATGGGAGTGGTCACAATGTTGTTTCTTGATCAACTCAACATGCATCCAAAGATGATAAGTACTGAAGAACATTGATGTGGGCTACGAATGACGAATAATATTTGGGAAGAAATAAAGATAATTTTGTATGAAAAAATTATACCAAAATGATTCCTATAAGGAATTGTGAGAAGGCCTTGGATTCTAAATCCAAGTAATTGATTGGTTTTAAATACAAATGAATTTCTATAAAGGATGATGCTTAGAAGATTCCATGTGGAATATCCAAATTGGATTCCATAGTACCAAATGACATGTATGTAATTTGGACTGAATACATAAAAACTATGAGGATTCATGAATATGGAGAAGCAAAGGATATTGCATGTGAAATGAAGTGCAATGTGAGAGATGTAAAAAATCAGATCACATTATAAATGTTAGTTAACCGTAATACAATTTCTAAAAATAGACCTCAAGTGCATCAAGAATATGTCATATACAATTTCTTTTTAGAAGAAAAGTTCCCCACAAAAATTAAAAGGGTATTTGAAGAGATCCATGATTCCTCAACATATATTATATCATGATTTAAAATTTGAATGCATGAAGAAAGATGGATATAGAGAATCATGGTTGAAAAAAACAACTCATTCATTCTATTCACATTGATGAAGCAAAAAGGATCCACTTTATTCCCATAAATCATTGTGTATTGTAATTGTGATTTTAATAACAGGAGTTGAAGGTGAATCATATTTTCAGGGGGAGAACCTGAGAAACAATGATAAGAAGTGTTTTTCCTTGAGGGGTTCCAAATGAAGATTCTCCCACAATTACTATATCAATGGGTTATAATTGTTTAAATAAATTTATTGAAGATTATGAAATTGGAAAATGTATGTCATTTCATAATCTCTCATCCATGATTGTTAAAAATCGGAAAAAAAATATTTATGGGGAACAATTGAATTATTTATTGACCTAAGAATAATGTACATTTCCCTAGGTCACATATCATGCCAATAGAACATGAATGTTTTGAACTATTGTGGAAGTGAAAGAATGAGTTTCAGGTTGATTATTTTAAAAATGATTTCATATCACATTCAATATCTTCAACATAGAATAAATGTATAAAATATTTGAAGACCAGTACATGAGTTATCAACTCATGAGGTATCATGATCACTGATAAGGGACCTCTTTTTTTTTGAAATAAAAACCTCTTTTTTTACACCGATCAAAGATCATGTTGTCTTATAGAGAAATTATGGATGTAACATTACATAAGTATGTAATGATACCCTATTCTCCATGAATGTTGTATTTCATGTCAATATGGAAAATATAAAGAGAAATGAATGTTTTGAAGGTAAATGGTATAAATAATATAATGATCCACATATTGTCAAAATCATTTGGAATGAACTTTATGAGTATTTCTAAAAAATACAAATGGGGGATTGTTCTTCCCACTTGTATATGAATTGGATTTTTTGACAACTAATTGTCATTTTTTTTCAATAGTGATCAATGAGATAATAATATATCTATGTCATCAATTTTATGAAGTAGATCAAAATTTAATGGGGTTTGGATGATATCCTCAAGTCTTGAACATTCATGAAACATGTTAATGGTTTAAAACCATTGAGTTTCATGATGATTCATATGAATAACCTTCGTATAGGTATATCAAACTCACCATGGGTTTATAATTACTTACTGATTTTAATGAGAATGATAATTTGATTTGGCATGGATCTAATAAATATCTAGAAGGAAAGTGATGGTTTTAAAGAAATGAGAGAGATACATGGTGATAATACTCATATTGAGCATGTGGTTGAAAGATAAGTTATTATACAAATATTATTCTTTTTTAAATGGAGAGAAATATTTTTGTGGAAAAGAAGCATCCAATCATATTAAGGTTTTATTGGAGAGAATGACATTACTAGATGAAAAGGTAGGTACAATACATTCCTTTGTACATATAATCATACTTTCATAGTTTTTATTTCACTAATTTCATAATTTTTTTGCAAAACATGTGAAGAAATATTTATGAGTTTAATAGGGGGAAAATATATTTTTGGACAACTACAAATCAATGTTTTTGGATTTACCGAATTTTTTTAAGGTGGTGAAGTTTCCCAGTGATTGACATCATTTTTGGGTCCAAAATATGGGGTTTTTATAGTATTTTTAAATGTATATTTCCATTAAGGGCTTATGAAAATACGTAAAATGCATGATTTTCAAAAAGATGGTCTTTTTGAAGTGTGTATGGAATAAGAATTATCATTCTGATGATGATCTTCATGAATATTGGAAATGGATCATTGCATGCACATGATTATTTTATGGGATGCTTTACGATAGCAGTGAGCATCGCAAATATTGGATTTGAGGAGCGTCATGAGTGGAGCATCATGGAGGTGAGATTTGTTCATGCAAGGCTATGAAAATATGAAAATAATCACAATTGGGACATTTTTGTGGAGTTTCATGAAAAATGGGCCATCATGATGAAAATTAAGGCATTTTATTGAATGTTGATAATGTGGATTGAAAGAATCAGGAATCAGTGGAAATTCCAATAAATTGGTCTCTACCCCATTCAAAATTTTAAAGAGACATAATGAAAATATCAAGGCTCTTGATTCATGAAAGTGATTTTTTAAGGTACTATGTGAAGATGTTCACAATATCTATAAACCAAATAAGTGTTCTGAGAATTTCGAAAAGTAGTGAAATCCTAAAAGGTTATGTGATCTAAATAAAGCCAGATAGGTTCATAAAGGGTGTTATCTTAACCTAGTAAGTTTGGTCGGTGAATGAAATTTTCTTCGTGAAGGCCATGAGCTTCATGATGGTGCTCTAAAAATAGTATTTTTGAATACCTGGTTTAGGGGAACCAGTGCTTGCGGAGACACCACAACACAATTCCTTATAATATTTTGTCTCATAAAAATATAGTTTCCAATAAAAATTAAGTTATTCAAGACATATTAATTGTGATGATGCTGATATGAGTTGATCTTCATTAATATAGTAATCACATGGGATGATTTAGATTGAATAAAGAAGAAGAATAAGAAGTGATCTCAGTGTTGTTTTTTAGGAATTGAATGCGGAAGAGAGATCAAGACACTCTAATAAACTACTACATTACTTTTTGTGTATCAAATCAATGGGGAATTGGAATTGACTAACCAAATTGATATTAATTTATTATAATTTGGGTCAGAGATATTTTTTTTCATCAATGCACATCACATTAATATTTTTGTGACTAAACAATGAAAAAGATTGTATATCTAACATGTTTTTTGCTGGGAAAAAGTAAATGGATTTACCTGCATGTTTCTAGGCAAGTAACAAGTGATGTGTGGAACAACAAAGTTGTACTATGACGTAAAACACCTCTCAATAAGTAGATGAATTTATTGGAATTATAACCTCTAATAAGATGATTAATATTATATTATTCAGCTAAAATATTCTTCCAATTTCTGTAAACATGCACTATTTCATTAATAACATAGTGCAACATGATGGTAAGTTCATTTCCCACTCATTTTAATCCAAAAGAAATGATTATTTTCTATTGAATTTTGAGGTTAGGATTATTTATTAATTTACCATGAACTATCTACTCTTACAAAGTAGTGATCCTTTTAATAATATTGCGTGTATATGTTTACTTCTTTCATATTATTTCATATGACTAGGATATGGAAATAAGAAAATCAAAATCCAAACAGGTCCAAAGGTATAGTGATAAATATCATTAGTTGGTTTAAAAACACTATAAAAAGGATTCGCCAACCCCTTTAGTGTCAGGATTATCCCATTCGTATAAGGACATGGCCTTAATCATTCATAATATTTAATTAAATGAATAATTCACATTGATGATCTGTTTAGTTTTAGAGTATTAGAGAATTAGGACATAACTATTACATCTCATAAGAGTACAAAGTAGACACTGCTACACAGTTTCCATTTTATCATAAAATAAAAACTTTTGAAAAAAAGAGTCATGTCTATTTCCATGTTTTAGACCGCATGACTTTTCCATGATCCCATCCTTGACACTATTCATCATTAAGTCCTGTGAAAACATTTCAAAACATGGGATGAGTGTGAAAAACATAGTAACGGTTATAAAACAAAGAAAGAAACATCTGTTCATAAATACATAAAAAACATGAACCCATTTACATACCTCATGAAATCATAAGATTTTATAAAAGACACATAGAAATCATAAATCATAAAGGCAACTAGTGGCATCAATAACATACTTACATTGTAGCTATCACAAATACATAGAGAGTTGCTTTGGAATACCCATCACAATATATTTTATAAATATATTCAGAGAAACATTCACATTTACATATGTCATGTTACTAAATGCATTGGAGAGATATCTCGGGCACACCCATCCTAGGATTATCACGGAACCACCCGTATACGTAAACATGGCCCAAGAACCATAACATAATCAGAACACATAACATAAGTATAAAGAAAAGATAAAATTCCAACATTGAAACAAAAATATATTATTTAAATATATTTAAAGAAAAAAACATTATAAAAACTATTTTAAATTCCTAAATATGTAAAAATAGTATATGGGATTTATTTTCCTTTTTTAAAACCATTACAGCTTGTTAAGGAAGCCATTAGATCAAATAATAATCGTGAGGGTGGAAAGGTCGTTGTCACCACATACGCTAAAAAGAAAGATAATTTTTTTATTTTTATTAAAACGCTTCAAAGAGAAAAGATTCATTTTTAATAAAAGAAAAAGTCAAATCTTTTTATACAACATATAAAATAAAATCGTTTATTAATACAAAATATACCTCAATGAAAGTAGATTGAGACGAAGTCCCTTAACTCAAGTCCGACCAGACTCGATCGTTCTTTAATCTCCTAAATAATAAACTGGAGTTAATTTATAATTTTTTAAGAACCGTTTCATGTTTATTAGTCCTTTTATATCACATATTACCATGTTATAAACATTATTTAATCATTTATGTTAATAACGTTTGTTTTGTCTATATTTGGTACTTGACTCTAAAATGAACACCTTATATTTACATGATGTCCATGTGGTCAATATTAAATTATATCCATAATGAAATTCATTATTTAGATATCATATATATCATATATAGACAGTAGATATATATATTTATAACATTACATATCATTTGGAGATAATAAATGAAATGCACCGTCCTTGGAGATGGTAAGCCGTACGTACGCATGGACGCTACTTTCATTTCTATTTATTATTTTAATGGAATTAAAACATAATGATACCAAAGTATATTATAATTACAGTATAATATCATATATAATATCATTAAATACATCCATTATAAATCCCAAATACGATATTAACGAGTCATATCACTTTGAGGGGGAGGTACTCCGCACTTACTCAAAAGAAATTATCATGTTACCCATAATGGAAACAATAAAGGTATGCTATAAAAGAAAAATATAGAAGTATAAATAAATTTTAAACATAATATATATCATATATAAATATAGTGTCAATTTATTTGAAACCATGATAGGATGTAGGAGATAATCGAACAATAATCGTTTCGTGAGGCGTTAGTTTTCCATCCACAGAAACATTATAATCTTAACCCATTAGATAGAGGTGTGTGTAAGTTTAGTTCAAATACTTCTTATAAATACAAACTAGTGTATTTTGGATACTGTTATTATATTAAATATAATAATAAAAAGAGGTTAGGGGTGGGGGAAGTAAAATAAAACAAAAAAATTATGAGAAATTGTGACCTTTAATTTGGGTAACTTCCTTTGGTTTGAACCAAAAGGACTTCATGAAGTGCCTTCTACCTAAGGTAAGGCTTCTTTGAGGAGGATAGGGATATAGGGACCCTAATTGGGAATAGGTTGGACGAGCCAAAAGGCTTGAGAGGTGTGAGAAAATTGATATAAGTGAGGGATTTTTTTTAGGGGGAGAAGGGTATCTTTAAGAAAGTGTGATAATATTGTTTTATTATATAGTGATATTTTTTTTATAATGGTGTAAACCAAAATAATGTAAAAGATAAGATGAATCATGGTTGAAATTAAATCATCCAATAAGAATTGGGAAGTATTTTCATATTGTTTTAATATTTAAAATCTTGATTACTTAAATCTTTTATTAACGAGGTAAATACTGCATCAATATTGTCTCATAGATAATTTAATTTATTTGATATCTAAAAATTATAGAAAAATACCATGATGTACGAAATATTTTCCCATTTAAAATGAATATTGAAATTCAAAAAGTTAATTTATATAACCCATTGTAAAAATTATGTTACTAAAAGAAATATGTTTTGGTCATTTTTTCCTTCAAGTTAATTAATCTAAAGTGTCATTATCACTCCCATGTGGCTCAATGGGGTCCCAAAATCGACCCAAAGATGCCCATGGTCGTAAATGACTCATCCAATAAGGTTTTGACAAAATTTAATGTAATTTTGAATTATTATAATATTTTTTTACCTTGAATTACAGTATTTACCTTTAACCGCCATAAATAAAAGTCAAAAGTCACTATTCGCAAAACATTATTTTCATCTTATTGTAACACATTTTACTTATTAATAACAACCATGTATGTCATATTTTCAAAAATAAATTAATAGATGTTGTAAAATTTCATTTAAATGAAAAATTCAACTTTTTAACTACTACTAAGTGGTTTCACTATTCATCAAAAATTATTGTTTTTTTGAAAAATAAAACATTTCAGCCAAAGCATTATTTGATATTAAAAATTAAAAAATGATGTCTATTTTTACAAATTCTGAACATAGAAGTGGTATTAATTAATTTAAAATTAATTCCCCTTGTTAAAATAATTAGTGTGTTTTTAAGAAACAATAACTATGAAAAGATTGACACTTATTTATGTTCAATTTCAAAGTGAAATTAATTCCAATGACCAAAATCAGATTATATGGTAAAAATATATTCTAATTAAACATTAAATAAAATTAATGAGATAATCTATAAATATAAATAAATTATATTAAAACATTGTTTTGAATTAAAATACAACATTTTTTACTATTCATAAAAAAAACCTTATCAAAAAAATTATAAAAAATTACAGGAAGTAAATTTAGATGTCCATTTTTTAATGAATTATTTTATTTGGACAAATAGAAAGAATTAAATTAACAAAAACTATATTTAAATAGGTTTCGCCATTAAAATGTGTTAAATTGACCTTTTAATGTAAATTATTCTTAAAATTTGATTCATTCACATTTTAATCCTCTAACTTTTAATTGGATAAATGTAAATAGATTTAACAAAAATGTATAAACATATTATAGTTAGTTTTGTTCATTCCTTCAAATACAATGGCTAGGTGTTAACTACCATTTAATATAATAATATTATATTATTAGTGTGCAACGTATGATTTCCAAGAAACCCGTTTTTGCGTATTGAGTGCGCTATTGAGCATAGTAATCCCTTTAAAGTAGAATTAATATTTAATTCAATAATTTTAATAAATATGAAATATTGTCTTATTCTTTATTTACCTGGTTTGTTACATCATTCCCCCACTTTTGGGAATTGCATCCTCAGAATTTTACCTATCAAAAAAGTTGGGGTATTTATCCCTCATAGTATTTTCAGATTCCCACGTTGCCTCTTAAACCATATGGTTTTTCACAAAACCATTACATGGTGAAATACCTTATTCCACAACACTATCTCTCTTCGATGAACAATCTGGACTGGTTGTTCCTCATAAGAGATATTCTCTTCTAACTGAACTACCTCTGGGCTCAAAAATGAGATAGATCTGGCATATTCTTTCTCAACATCGAAACATGAAAATCATTTTGTACAGGAGATAAACATGGATGTAAATCCACTTTGTATACAACTAGTCCAACATTATCCAGGATTTCATAAGGTCCAATTAACCTAAGACTCAACTTTTCTTTCTTACCAAAACAGATCACATTTTTCCATGGAGAAACTTTGAGAAAGACGTGATCACCTACATCAAAAGAAAGTTCCTTCCTCTGATTATCTGTATAACTTTCTGTCTACTCTGAGTAGTTCTCATGTGATTCTGAATCAAAAGAAAATTCTCTGCCATCTCTTCTACCAATTATAGTCCCATCAGCTTCTATTCACCTACTTCATCCCCAAAAGATGGAGTTCGACCACTCTTTCAATATAATGCCTCAAATGGAGCCATATGTATACTGGAATGAAAACTGTTATTATATGAAAATTCAACCAAATAAAGTTGTTGGTCCCAATTCCATAATAATCCATCGAGAAAGAACGTAACATATCCCCCAATGTATGAATTATTCATTTTGATTTCCTATCGTATTGAGGACAAAAACTATACTAAAATTTAATTCAGTACCCAACGACTTATGAATTTTTTTCCGAAAGATATAAGTAAACCTAGGATCACGATCAGATAAAATGGAGAGGGGAACTCCATATAACCTAACTATCTCTTTAGCATACAACTGTGAAATATAATTTGGAGACAATATATCTCGAATAAGAAGGAAATTAGATGATTTAGTCAATCGATCAATAATAACTCAGATTTCATTATTACCTCAAGATGTATTCGATAATCCCACAACAAAGTCCATGGATATATTTTCCAACTTCCACTCTGGCATGAGTAATGGCTTAGGCATCCCTTTGGTTATCTTCTACTCTGCTTTAACCTACTAACAAGTCAAACACTTCACAGTAAAATCAGGAATATCTCTTTTTATTCCATCACACTAGTAATACTCTCAAAGATTTATGTATATCTTACTACTTCCAGGATGAACTGATAATGGGGAACTATGAGCTTCACATAACAACTCATTATTTAACTGTGAATCAAAAGTCACACATAACCTCATTCAAAATCTAAAAACATCATCATTATCAATATTAAATTCATGCAACATACCCTTCTGAACCAACTCTATCTTTTTCTATAACTCACTGCCTTCCTTCTGTGCTTGCTGAAATCTGTATGATAGAGATGATCTCACTGACACTGGATACAAAACAGATGAATTTTATGCACCAACAACTTTTATGCCATATTTTAACAAAAAAAACAAAAGGATCTTGTTCCAAATGTAACATGGTTAATGAATCATTACTTTTTAAACTCAAAGCATCAGCAACTTTATTTTCTTTTCCCGGATGGTAATGGATTGTGGAATCATAATCCTTGATTAATTTTAGCCATCTTTTCGGTCTCATGTTCAATTCTTTTTGAGTGAATATATAATTTAAAATTTTATGATCATTATATAATTAACATTTTACTCTATACAAATGATGCCTCCAAATTTTCAATGCAAAAAACAACATTATCTAATTACAAATCATTTGTAGGGTAAATTAACTCATTTGGTTTCAGATGACGTGAATCATAAGCAATTACCTGATAATTATGCATTAGGACACAACCAAGCCCTTTAAATGAAGCATCACTATAGATAACATACTCACCATTTCTAGATGGAAGTGCCAAAACTAGAGCATTCACAAATCTTCTTTTCAATTCTTGAAAATGATCATTACATTCTTTTTTCCAAATGATCTTAACCCCTTTCCGAGTTAAATTAGTCATTGGACTAGATAACCGTGAAAATTTATCAACAAATCTACTAAAATAACTGGCCCAACCAAGAAAGCTATGAATATCGGTTATATTTTGGGGACTTGGACATTATTCAACAACTTTTATTTTAGCAGTATCAACTGTTATGCCATTTTTTTAAACAATGAGACCAAAAAAAGAAATTTTTTGATACCAAAACATCGACTTGCTGAATTTCCCATATAGTTTCTTTTCTATTAATGTTTTCAATACAACCCTTAAATGAATTTCATGTTCCTCTTTACATTTGGAATAAACCAAAATATCTTCAATGAATAATTCCAGAAACATATCCAAGAACTCAAGGAAAATTCTATTTATAAGATACAAGAATACAGCAGGTGCATTGGTTAAAACAAAAGGCATAACAAAAAATACATAATGGCCATATCTAGTATGAAATGTGGTCTTAGGAATGTTTTCTTCCTTTACATTCATCTGACGGTACCCCGAACTCAAATTAATCTTTTAAAAATACTGATCTCCCTAGAGCTGATAAAAAACTCATTGATATGAGGCAAATGATACTTGTTCTTAATATTGATGTTATTCAATGCTCTATAATCAATGAAATGTCTCATTGACCATCCTCCTTTTTAAAAAAGAATAGAGGATCACCCTATGGTGATGTTCTAGGTCGAATGAAACATTTATCTAATAACTCATGCAATTGCTTCATTAACTCTAAATGTTCAATTTGAGCCATTCTATAAGGGGGTTTTGAAATTTGCTTAGAATTAGGAACTAAGTCAACCATAAATTAAACTTCCCGATCAGGTGTAATACCAGGAAACTCATCAGGAAAAACATCAAGGTACTCATTTACCCCAGGCATATCATTAATATGAAAGGTTAATTTTTTCAACATTATGTGCACGATAACATTCATTTCTATCTTTTACTTGTTTCTCAGCATCCTGATATTTTATCAAATGCAATTGTTTCTTTTTGTATACAAACTGAAAATCATTTTGAAAATAAACCCCTTTATCTCTACAGTCAATTTAGAATGATAAATAGAATGCCAATTTATACCCAAAATAACATAAAACTCTACAAGAGGAAAAATAATATGGTTTGCAGGTAGATTCATTCCGCACACAAGAGCATGAATGTTTATTTTTATTATTTTTTCCTAAACATTTCCTCTAGGAGTTTTTACAGTATGTTTTGTATTCATATATTTATATTGAATAACCAATTTACTAGAAAAAATCTCTGAAATAAAAGAGTGTTTAGACCCTGAATCAAACAACACATTGGCATAATCTGAACCAAAAAATAGTGTACCTGATACTACTTTATATGATGGCCCAACATCTTCTGCAGTAGTTGCAAAGGATTTCACCACCCCATTCTGCTTTTAGTCTAGCTGCTTTCCCTCAGTTGGGTTCTTTGTTGGACACTCATATGCATAATGACCCATTTCATTGAACTTAAAACATTTTACTGACCATAAATCATATTTTTTCTTACCAATACCCTGATATCATTCAGGGAAATAATGAGCCATATGTCCCATTTTACCACATCGGTATCAATTAAAATATTTTAAAAGACATTCCCCAACATGCATTGTAACACCCCAAGAATTCATAATGTGTTATTTCTTCAAAATAATTCAATAACTTGCACTACACGCAACACTGAGTTCAATTGCACCATGACTTACCAAAAATCCATTCAAAAGAGGTTAGGAATAGTATTAACTAAATTTTAAACTTTATATAATCCTTATAATTTTTCCATATTATGAGTATCTTAGACATAATGCAAGAACAAATTCATTTTCAGTATTGCACTTTTATCAACTTTTAATAGTGAACCCTTTTTAAATACAATATTTTAAACTTTTTGACTAAATGGGGACATCAAAAATTTAAAATGAAACATCCCAAGCTTCCACGGTACGCTTTCTTTGAATAATACAGTAGCGTGTGTTGTACGCAACCTGGAGTTTTAACACACACCACAACCAATCAAACTAGCCGTTATGAATAGTAATACCTAATTTTTGAAATTATATATATTTTATATTTCAAAATGGACTTCATTTTTGGATTCGGAATATCTAATTTAGCCTAAGGTGAAATTTTGGTACTTTTCGGATAACTTTCATATTTTGATGAATTGTGAAAATAACTAAATTTTAATTAAAAACAACTTTTTTAATAAAAATAATTAATAGTGATAAATTATGAATTTTATTGGTTTTAAAGTATATTTAGAATATATTTTTACCATTTAATATAATTTTGGTCATTGGACATAATTTTACAATTAAACCGAACATAAACAAGTGTCAAACTTTTGATAGTTATTATCTCTTAAAAACACGCTTTTTGTTTTGACAGCGGGATTTAATTTTAAATTAATTTCTGCCACTTCTGTGTTTTGAATTTAGAAAAATGGATTCCATATTTGGAATCAGGATGTTAAAATTGTGTAAATAGGTAACTTTTATTTTTAGACATTTTGAATAATTACTGCAGTAAATATTTTATTTACCATGGTTAAGGGTAAATCTAGTAAATAAGGGATAAAAAATAATATTATAATAATACTAAATAACCCTAAAACGTGTCTTAACCCTATTGGTTGATACATTTTCGACCATGGACATCTTTGGGACGATTTTGGGACCCCATGGATCCACTTGTAAGTGATAATGACACTTTATTTTAATTAAGTTAAAATGAATACAAAAATGACACAAGCATATATCTTTTAGCAAAAAAATTGTTACATAGGGTTATATATGTTGGATTTTAGATTATAAATATTCAATAGAAATATAAAAAGATTTCCTACATAATGATATTTTATTTATAATTTTTAGACATTAAATAATTTCTTTTATTTATGACACAATGATGATGTAGTAATTACTATAATAGTGAAAAATTAAAATAATTGATATTATAAATACCCAAATAAATATAATACGAATACTTAAATGAATTAAACTAATTTTCTAGGATAATATGATATATTAGGATTGATTTAATTTACTTTGTTTGAGTAATCAATCTGTTATGAGTTTCACAAAAATCAACTATTGAATAGTGTCAAAATTGACATAAAAGAGTTCTTAAAAAAATATTATATTATTAATTGATATTAAATTCCTAAAAATCTATGGTTCGGCCAAGAGACTTATATCATGATAGGTTCATCATTAATGGACCACTTGGGAGTCGCGTGGATGTATGTAGTAAGTTTATTAACCATATTATATAAAAATACAAAGAGACATTGTAAAAGTGAAACTAATTAACTTAGAGTTAATACTTATAGATAAGGTTAATATAAGTACCCAAACCTGTCTAAATTCTATTGGTTGAGTTGTTTTCGACCCATCCCCACCTTAACCTTTGAATAATCAACTTTGGATCCATTAGAAACCGAATATGAATTTATTATAAATTAATATTTCTAGCTTTTCCAAAGGTGGCCCTCACCCCTCTTATAAAAGGGCACTCCTCCTTCTCATTTCTTCACACCTTCAAAGCCTTTTGGATCGGCCAAACTCTGCCCCAATACTCTCCCAACTTCCCTCACTACAACCTAGGGTCCTTAGTTTGATCAGAAATCCATCCTAAGGATCCCTTTTGATCAAATCAAAAGGAAGAACCCGAAGAAGAGGTAATGATTTCACCACCCTTTTCTAAGGTCATTTCTTCTTCCACTTCTTCTTCCTTTGTTGTTACCATTCTAAAATAATAAATCCAGTATCATATATGTACTGTGATGTTATTATAAATATGGTACAACCATATTCATTATTCTATCCACCCTTTGAATAACATGTCACCATACTTGCGTACGTACGGCTTACCGTCTCCACGTCGTGGTGTAATTGTTATTCAATATAATATTATTTGGATGGGTATAATAATGATGTGTAACTCATGTAAATAATAAATATAACATGTTAAGGATTCTGTATATATGATATACCATCCATTTATATATTATTTTAATATCAAAAGAATGATATTGTCGCTTGTGCGTACGTACAGACTACCGTCTCCACGAACGCGATGAGATTCATTCTCCATCGTATCCATTCAAGTATAATTATCATTTGATGATTTAAAAAATGATGTTTAAGGACTTTATATCATTCTGGATATGAATAATATAAAACCTATCCTTTACAAACATGTCTTACGTAACAAAACATATAAAAAAACAAGTAAGTTAACACCCGAAACAACGATAATACTACGATATTATTATCTAATAAATATTAAAAGATCATATATGATATCATATTAATGTATATGATTATTGTATAATTTAATAACAATTATTTCACCATTATACAGGAGGTTAACCTACCCCAACCAAGGAAAAGTACAAGGTAAGGGATTTTCTTATCTCACTTTCAATTCCGTGAGATTTCTATTGTTCGCCACTAAATTATTGAAAGTGGTATATTTTGTACTGCCATTTGATATATATTATCATGATTCTCTTTATATTCATGTTATTATGTAAATAATTTGGTGGTTATTAACTTTTGGCCATATGACTCAGTTGATTAACGTGGTAAGGGGTTTTCATCTCACTCCTTATTCTCGTGAGATTCATGCCATATTTCCACCCTCACCTTTTGTGTGGTGTATGTACTGCCCATAATTATATTCTTCGTGTAATAAACTCTAATATATGTGTATTTACATATTCATTGTATGATACCACTTTCATGGGTTGTATGTTTCATAAGTTACCAAATTGGTAAGGGTTATTTCACAATCTCTTCATTATCCGAGGTTGTTTATACGTAATAATATACTGGGATCTCTTTATCATCCACATCCATGTATCTTAAAAATGTATTTCAAAACATTTTTATTATTTACAAGAATATGGGTTAAAGTCATTTATATCCTTGTATGACTTTTTATAAGAGGAATCTTTTCGTCGTTTTCAAAACAAGGTCCTTTTAACCTTTTCGACAGAATTAAGGTAAGAATGTTTTTTTAACTTATACGGTGGGTGCGGTTATTTTCCACTGTTATAAAATCTTCAAAGCTTTCCTTACAAGCTTATAAGAATATTTTCAAGAAAATGTTTTATTTTATATGGCTCTTAAATGCTTTAAAAAATAGAAAGAGATATTTCTCCAAAAAAGTGTTTTGATTTCATCTATGTCAACATCCTCTGATGGATTTTACGCTCATTTGAAGATGATTTATTATGATACAAAACATCCCTATTTTATTGAAGGTTTTGTCATATTTTTTACTGTGGATAAGTTATTCTTATGTCACTCATGGTTTTTGTTTAAAGTATTGACATTTTATAAGTTATCTGTAATCCAAATGTTTATGTTATATTTAAACCTTTCATTCAGATGAATGTGTTAGAAAAGTATGTTCCGGGTTGGGGACCGGTAAAAGAAAGCCCTCTGGTTTGGTCTCCGGTTATTGGAGGAACTCCGGTTTGGTCTCTGGTTATTAGAGGAACTCCGGTTTGGTCTCCGGTTATTAGAGGAACTCCGGGTTGGTGTCCGGTTATTAGAGGCACTCCGGGTTGGTGTCCGGTTATTAGAGGCACTCTGGGTTGGGTTCCGGTTACAGTTAGCCCCAAGGTCTTAGGACGAGGCCTTGACAAAGAAATTAAATTTCAGCATTATGCATTCCAACATTATGAAAGTGGTTATTGATTTTTTCATGTGATTATTCGATTAGTAGAATATCCATGTGAATAAGTAAATGGAATTATTTCATTTTATTTATGCCATACCATGTTGAAAGTTCATGTTTGAAAGGATTTTGTTTTAGTTATACATTGCCTTAAATGTTTATTCTTATTTATGAATGTTTCTTCTATATTGTTATCCTTACTGGGCATTTGAGCTCACCCCTTTTCTATGTTTTATTTTTCCCAGGAAGTGAAGAAGTAAATTATGAATGACCTGCAGGGATATTATGTGGGGATATGAGTGTGGATTATGGAGACATTATGTTGTTGTAGTAGTTTTTAATTTTATGATGTAATGTAAACTTATGAATATATCTAGTGTTTCCAAGGCTACTAAACCAATCGGTCTTTCGAGATTTGATCTTTCTTGTGATCATTCCAATGTTATGTAATAATGCACCGACTCTGGGTAACTAGGGTCGGGGCGTTACAGTTGGTATCAGAGGAAGTTTAGTACAAACCTTGGAAGATAGATTTAGATAAACTCTGATTAGAGCACGTAGACCTAAGATGAACTTTGAGGATTAGTATAGAAGAATTTCCTAGAATTTTGGTATTGTAGAGATTTTTTGAGTTTTCCAAGCAATACATCCCTGTCTGGATACGAGCAGGTAGAGGCAGCTCTGGCACAGATATACCTAGGGGTAAAACCCGAAAACACCGCTTTGAGCTAGACTCGAATGGGAACCGGTGTACGACAATGGGCCTTGCTGCACTCTTGGTTACGAAACTCCCGGGGGATATGATTAGTATAACTCCCATTTTCTTTACAAATCATTATGAAGGGTTTATGAGTATATACTTCCTCAAAGAAATTTTTTTTATGATTATGGATTATATCCATAAGTAGTTCAATTTATGTTAAGTGTTTTATAAGTATGGGATTATGTATTGTGATTCATAAACTGATCTAGTGTATGCCATTGTTTAGAAATGGCGCCCAGTAGAAGGAATGAGAACTCCAGAAATGCACATGATCCAAAGAGAAGGAAGGATCATATCTTTCATGGTCTTAAGCTAGAATTTATAAGAGAAATAGTCTCCCATGTATTATAATCATATGAAGAAATAATATCATGTGTTGATAAGATAAGTAAAGAGTTTACTGAGTCCTATGGCATTGAAGGGAAGCAAGAGAAGAAAAGGATGGAAGAGAGAAAGATGGATAAAGGGGAGAGGGAAAATAATAATTTTCCCATATGTGGTAACTGTGGAAAGAAACACCCTGGAACTTGCCTGAAAGGAATGGGAGTTTGTTATAAGTGTGGAGGCAAAGGGCACAAAGTACGTGACTTCAAGGGTAAGAAAATGGTTTCAAATGTACAATGCTTCATTTGCAAGGAGTTTGGACACTACGCGAACCTATGTCCCAGTCATCAGACAATGCTGCAAATGATGTTATTGGATAATAATCAAGTTATGATACTACCACAAATGAAGAGGAATGATTGGAGTTCTTATGTTGATTATGTCAATTGAGTGTTGTATCAACAATATACTTGTTATAATAATTATGGAGTATATAAGGATTGTACTGCAGTACTATTTCATTAAGGACTTGAGATTGTGTGGAACAAAGAAAAGTGACTCAATAGCCGGATAATTTTTTGGAAAATATATGGTTGAGAGAATGATAAATCATAATATAGTTATGATACTGAGGTAGTGATTTTGGAATAATATGTGATTGTTTTGGATAAATTATATTGGATATTCTTGACTACCTTGGAACTGATTAATGATTTGTAAATTCTATCATTGTTGGGGTTTAAAACATTTTTGTATTAATGAAGTATATCCAGCATTCTATATGGAATAAGGGAGCATGAATGTAATCAATAAAGAATATGGTAATACATGATGAAGGTATTCATATGCTATTACGGGGTAAAAAGGATCTATATTATGTTTACCTTCCTTATAAATGTTGGACTGTGAGTCTGGATAAAAGTATTTTGGATATTTCTAGTTTGGATTATTTTGGATTGCCATAAAAGAACAACCCGGAGGTCGGGCGGAAACCCGTCGCGTCCGGCAAGGCTGCGAGACTTGAACCCGCAACTAAAGGGCGACAAGGGTGTATCACCTACCACTGGCCCACGAGATGTACTGGATTAAATAATGTAGTTTTTATTAAAAGATCTTGTAGATGAATTATAAATTCGTTTATTTTGGAACCCTATACGAATAGTGTAAATAGAATTTTTTACATTCTACTATCTTTTAGAGTGAAAGATGAGTTTGTGGTAGAAATTTATTAATGGATAACACTCTAATTATAAAGTAAGTATATCTCCTCATGATCTTATAAAATCTCATAAATAAATTCCTCAACATTAAGAAAAGCAACTTAGAACAAAAATGTTTTCCTAGATGGTACCTTAAATCATCACTAATTTATGGCTTTGGGATTGTTGGCCTTTTCATAGCCATGTTCTCTACCACTCTCCATCAGATAATTGATGGTTAGATTTTTCTTCCATATCTATATTTTCCTACATGGAACCCTAGTATGTGTTATTTTCGGTAATCTTCATACTTTCGACTCTTTATTTTAAATAGAGGCCTCATTAATTCATTTTTCGATGTGGGATTTCAACTAAGATATTTTGAAACGTCAAAAATGTGTTATCCTAATACCCTATATTTTGTTGAACCGATGGTATTTCAAATCATCATAGATTGATGAATTTAAGGACCTCAATTTTACACTTGTTTATGATTGATGACCTCAATCACTACCTATAAATATTTACGTTTTTCGTCCAATTATATGTCTCTAATTGCCACCAATGTTCTCCTAATCGAGATCATAATTTGGTGGTGGCCCTTTGATTTCTATTTCCTCATATTAAGACTAAATTTTAGTAACCCAATTTCCGATGTGGGTTTTCCCACAAATATATTTTCTACTTTCATCCTTTTATTTTCAAAGAACAATTTCAAATTGCGAGGACGCAATTTATTGAAGGAGGGGAGAATGTAACACCCCAAGAATTCATAATGTGTTATTTCTTCAAAATAATTCAACAACTTGCACTACACGCAACACCGAGTTCAATTGCACCATGACTTCCCAAAAATCCATTCAAAAGAGGTTATGAATAGTATTAACTAAATTTTAAACTTTATATAATCCTTATAATTTTTCCATATTATGAGTATCTTAGATATAATCCAAGAACAAATTCATTTTCAGTATTGCACTTTTATCAACTTTTAATAGTGAACCCTTTGTAAATACAATATATTAATCTTTTTCACTAAATGGGGACATCAAAAATTTAAAATGAAACATCCCAAGCTTCCACGGTACGCTTTCTTTGAATAATACAGTAGCGTGTGTTGTACGCAACCTGGAGTTTTAACACACACCACAACCAATCAAACAAGCCGTTATGAATAGTAATACCTAATTTTTGAAATTATATATATTTTATATTTCAAAATGGACTTCATTTTTGGATTAGGAATATCTAATTTAGCCTAAGGTGAAATTTTGGTACTTTTCGGATAACTTTCATATTTTGATGAATAGTGAAAATTACTAAATTTTAATTTAAAACAACTTTTTTAATCAAAATAATTAATAGTGATAAATTATGAATTTGAGTGGTTTTAAAGTATATTTAGAATATATTTTTACCATTTAATATAATTTTGGTCATTGGAAATAATTTTACAATTAAACCGAACATAAACAAGTGTCAATCTTTTGATAGTTATTATCTCTTAAAAACACACTTTTTGTTTTGACAGCGGGAATTAATTTTAAATGAATTTCTGCCACTTCTGTGTTTTGAATTTATAAAAATGGATTCCATATTTTGAATCAGGATGTTCAAATTGTGTAAATAGGTAACTTTTATTTTTAGACATTTTGAATAATTACTGCGGTAAATATTTTATTTACTATGGTTAAGGGTAAATCCGGTAAATAAGGGTTAAAAAATAATATTTAATAATACTAAATTACCCTAAAACGTGTCTTAACCCTATTTGTTGATACATGGTCGACCATGGACATCTTTGAGTCGATTTTGGGACCCCATGGATCCACTTGTAAGTGATAATGACACTTTATTTTAATTAAGTTAAAATGAATACAAAAATGACACAAGCATATATCTTTTAGAAAAACAATTGTTACATAGGGTTATATATGTTGGATTTAAGATTATAAATATTCATTAGAAATATAAAAATATTTTCTAAATAATGATATTTTATTTATAATTTTTAGACATTAAATAATTTATTTTATTTATGACACAATGATGATGCAGTAATTACTATAATAGTGAAAAATTAAAATAATTGATATTATAAATACCAAAATAAATATAATATGAAACTTGTAATGAATTAAACTAATTTTATAGGATAATATGATATATTAGGATTGATTTAATTGACTTTTTACGAAGTAATAAATCTGTTATGAGTTTCAAAATAATCAACTATTGAATAGTGTCAAAATTGACATAAAAGAGTTCTTAAAACAAATATTATATTATTAACTGATATTAAATTTCTAAAAATCTAATTTTCGGCCAAGAGACTTATATAATGATAGGTTCATCATTAATGGACCACTTGGGGGTCTCTTGGATGTATGTAGTAGGTTTATTAACCATATTATATAAAAATACAAAGAGACATTGTAAAAGTGAAACTAATTAACTTAGAGTTAATACTTAAAGATAAGTTTAATATAAGTATCCAAACCTGTCTAAATTCTATTGGTTGAGTTGTTTTCGACCCATCCCCACCTTAAACATTGAATAATCAACTTTTGATCCATTATAAACCTAATATGAATTTATTATAAATTAATATTTCTAGCTTTTCCAAAGGTGCCCCTCACCCCTCTTATAAAAGGACACTCCTCCTTGTCATTTCATCACACCTTCAAAGCCTTTTGGTTCGGCCAAACACTGACCAAATACTCTCCCAACTTCCCTCACTACATTCTAGGGGCCTTAGTTTGATCAGAAAGCCAACCTAATGAGCCATTTTGATCAAATAAAAAGGAAGAACCCGAAGAAGAGGTAATGATTTCACCACCCTTTTCTAAGTTCATTTCTTCTTCCACTTCATCTTCCTTTGTTGTTACCATTCTAAAATAATAAATCAAGTATCATATATATACTGTGATGTTATTATAAATATGGTACAACCATATTCAGTATTCTATCCACCCTTTGAATAACATGTCACCATACGTGCGTACGTACGGCTTACCGTCTCCACGTCATGGTGTAATTGTTATTCAATATAATATTATTTGGATGGGTATAATAATGATGTGTAACTCATGTAAATAATAAATATAACATGTTAAGGATTCTGTATATATGATATACCATCCATTTATATATTATTTTAATATCAAAAGAATGAAATTGTCGCTCGTGCGTACGTACGGACTACCGTCTCCACGAACGCGATGAGATTCATTCTCCATCGTATCCATTCAAGTATAATTTTCATTTGATGATTTAAAAAATGATGTTTAAGGACTTCATATCATTCTGGATATGAATAATATAAAACCTATCCTTTACAAACATGTCTTACGTAACAAAACATATAAAAGAAAACAAGTAAGTTAACACCCGAAACAACGATAATACTAAGATATTATTATCAAATCAATATTAAAAGATCATATATGATATCATATTAATTTATATGATTATTTTATAATTTAATAACAATTACTTCACCATTATACAGGAGGTTAACCTACCCCAACCAAGGAAAAGTACAAGGTAAGGGATTTTCTTATCTCACTTTCAATTCCGTGAGATTTCCATTGTTCGCCACTAAATTATTGAAAGTGGTGTATTGTGTACTGCCATTTGATATATATTATCATGATTCTATTTATATTCATGTTATTCTGTAAAACATTTGGTGGTTATTAACTTTTGGCCATACGACTCAGTTGATTAACGTGGTAAGGGGTTTTCATCTCACTCCTTATTCCCGTGAGATTCATGCCATATTTCCACCATCACCATTTGTGTGGTGTATGTATTGCCCATAATTATATTCTTCATGTAATAAAATCTAGTATATGTGTATTTACATATTCATTGTATGATACCTCATTCATGGGTTGTATGTTTCATAAGTTTCCAAATTGGTAAGGGTTATTTCACAATCTCTTCATTATCCGAGGTTGTTTATACGTAATAATCTACTGGGATCTCTTTATCATCCACATCCATGTATCTTCAAAATGTATTTCAAAACATTTTTATTATTTACAAGAATATGGGTTAAAGTCATTTATAACCTTGTTTGACTTTTTATATGAGGAATCTTTCCGTCGTTTTCAAAACAAGGTCCTTTTAACATTTTCGACAGAATTAAGGTAAGAATGTTTTTTTAACTTATACGGCGGGTGCGGTTATTTTCCGCTGTTATAAAATCTTCAAAGATTTCCTTACAAGATTATAAGAATATTTTCAAGAAAATGTTTTATTTTATATAGATCTTAAATGCTTTCAAAAATAGAAAGAGATATTTCTCCAAAAAGTGTTTTGATTTCATCTATGTGAACATCCTTTGATGGATTTTACGTTCATTTGAAGATGATTTATTATGATACAAAACATCCCTATTTTATTGAAGGTTTTGTGATATTTTTGACCGTGGATAAGTTATTCTTATGTAACTCATGGTTTTTGTTTAAAGTATTGACATTTTATAAGTTATCTATAATCCAAATGTTTATGTTATATTTCAACCTTTCATTCAGATGAATGTGTTAGAAAAGTATGTTCCGGGTTGGGACCGGTAAAAGAAAGACCTCCGGTTTGGTCTCCGGTTTTTAGAGGAACTCCGGTTTGGTCTCCGGTTATTAGAGGAACTCCGGTTTGGTCTCCGGTTATTAGAGGAACTCCAGGTTGGTGTCCGGTTATTAGAGGCACTCCGGGTTGGTGTCCGGTTATTAGAGGCACTCCGGGTTGGGTTCCGGTTACAGTTAGCCCCAAGGACATAGGACAAGGCCTTGACAAAGAAATTAAAGTTCAGCATTATGCATTCCAACATTATGAAAGTGGATATTGATTTTTTCATGTGATTATACGATTAGTAGAATATCCATGTGAATAAGTAAATGGAATTATTTCATTTTATTTATGCCATACCATGTTGAAAGTTCATGTTTGAAAGGCTTTTGTTTTAGTTATAAATTGCCTTAAATGTTTATTCTTATTTATGAAAGTTTCCGCTATATTGTTATCCTTACTGGGAATTTGAGCTCACCCCTTTTCTATGTTTTATTTTTTCTAGGAAGTGAAGAAGTAAATTATGAATGACCTGCAGGGATATTATGTGGGGATATGAGTGTGGATTATGGAGACATTATGTTGTTGTAGTAGTTTTTATTTATGATGTAATGTAAACTTATGAATATATCTAGTGTTTCCAAGGCTACTAAACCAATCGGTCTTTCGAGATTTGATCTTTCTTGTGATCATGCCAATGTTATGTAACAATGCAACGACTCTGGGTAACTAGGGTCGGGGCGTTACAGTTGGTATCAGAGGAAGTTTAGTACAAACCTTGGATGCTAGATTTAGATAAACACTGATTAGAGCACGTAGACCTAAGATGAACATTGAGGATTAGTATAGAAGAACTTCCTAGAATTTTGGTATTGTAGATATTTTTTGAGTTTTCCGAGCAATACATCCCTGTCTGGATACGAGCAGGTAGAGGCGGCTCTGGCACAGATGTACCTAGGGGTAAAACCTGAAAACACTGCTTTGATCTAGACTCGAACGGGAACTGGTGCACGACAACGGGCCTTGCTGCACTCTTGGTTACGACACTCCCAGGGGATATGCTTAGGATAACTCTCATTTTCATTACAAATCATTATGAAAGGTTTATGAGTATATACTTCCTCAAAGAAATTTTTTTTATGATTATGGATTATATCCATAAATAGTTCAATTTATGTTAAGTGTTTTATAAGTATGGGATTATGTATTTTGATTCATAAATTGATCTAGTGTATGCCATTGTTTAGAAATGGCGCCCAGTAGAAGGAATGAGAACTCCAGAAATGCACATGATCCAAAGAGAAGGAAGGATCATATCTTTCATGTTCTTAAGCTAGAATTTATAAGAGAAATAGTCTCCCATGTATTATCATCATATGAAGAAATAATATCATGTGTTGATAAGATAAGTAAAGAGTTTACTGAGTCCTATGGATTTGAAGGGAAGCAAGAGAAGAAAAGGATGGAAGAGAGAAAGATGGATAAAGGGAAGAGGGAAAATAATAATTTTCCCATATGTGGTAACTGTGGAAAGAAACACCCTGGAACTTTCCTGAAAGTAATGGGAGTTTGTTATAAGTGTGGAGGCAAAGGGCACAAAGTACGTGACTGAAAGGGTAGGAAAATGGTTTCAAATGTACAATGCTTCATTTCCAAGGAGTTTGGACACTACACGAACCTATTTCCCAGTCATCAGACAATGCTGCAAATGATGTTATTGGATAATAATCAAGTTATGATACTACCACAAATGAAGAGGAATGATTAGAGTTCTTATGCTGATTATGTCAATTGAGTGTTGTATCAACAATGTACTTGTTATAATAATTATGGAGTATATAAGGATTGTACTGCAGTACTATTTCATTAAGGACTTGAGATTGTGTGGAATAAAGAAAAGTGACTCAATAGCAGGATAAATTTTTGGAAAATATATGGTTGAGAGAATGATAAATCATAATATAGTTCTGATACTGAGGTAGTGATTTTGGAATAATATGTGATTGTTTTGGATAAATTATATTGGATATTCTTGACTACCTTGGAACTGATTAATGATTTGTATATTCTATCATTATTGGGGTTTAAAACGTTTTTGGATTAATGAAGTATATCCAGCATTCTATATGGAATAAGGGAGCATGAATGTAATCAATAAGGAATATGGTAATACATGATGAAGGTATTCATATGCTATTACGGGGTAAAAATGATCTATATTATGTTTACCTTCCTTATAAATGTTGGACTGTGAGTTTGGATAGAAGTATTTTGGATAGTTCTAGTTTGGATTATTTTGGATTGCCATAAAAGAACAACCCGGAGGTCGGGCGGCAACCCGTCGCGTCCGGCAAGGCTGCGAGACTTGAACCCGCAACTAAAGGGCGACAAGGGTGTATCACCTACCACTAGACCACGAGATTTCCTGGATTAAATAATGTAGTTTTTATTAAAAGATCTTGTAGATGAATTATAAATTCGTTTATTTTGGAACCCTATACGAATAGTGTAAATAGAATTTTTTACATTCTATTATCTTTTAGAGTGAAAGATGAGTTTGTGGAAGAAATTTATTAATGGATAACACTCTAATTATAAAGTAAGTATATCTCTTTATGATCTTATCCAATCTCACAAATAAATTCCTCAACATTAAGAAAAGCAACTTAGAACAAAAATGTTTTCCTAGATGGTACCTTAAATCATCACTAATTTATGGCTTTGGGATTGTTGTCCTTTTCATATCCATGTTCTCTACCACCCTCCATCAGATAATTGATGGTTAGATTTTTCTTCCATATCCATATTTTCCTACATGGAACCCTATTATGTGTTATTTTTGGTAATCTTCATACTTTCGACTCTTTATTTTAAATAGAGGCCTCATTAATTCATTTTTCGATGTGGGATTTCAACTAAGATATTTTGAAACGACCAAAATGTGTTATCCTAATACCCTATATTTTGTTGAACCGATGGTATTTCAAATCATCATAGATTGATGAATTTATGGACCTCAATTTTACACTTGTTTGTGATTGATGACCTCAATCACTACCTATAAATATTTACGTTTTTCGTCCAATTATATGTCTCTAATTGCCACCAATGTTCTCCTAATCGAGATCATAATTTGGTGGTGACCCTTTGATTTCTCTTTCCTCATATTAAGACTAAATTTTAGTAACCCAATTTCCGATGTGGGTTTTCCCACAAATATATTTTCTACTTTCAACCTTTTATTTTTCGAAGAACAATTTCAAATTGCAAGGACGCAATTTATTGAAGGAGGGGAGAATGTAACACCCCAAGAATTCATAATGTGTTATTTCTTCAAAATAATTCAATAACTTGCACTACACGCAACACCGAGTTCAATTGCACCATGACATACCAAAAATCCATTCAAAAGAGGTTATGAATAGTATTAACTAAATTTTAAACTTTATATAATCCTTATAATTTTTCCATATTATGAGTATCTTAGACATAATTCAAGAACAAATTCATTTTTAGTATTGCACTTTTATCAACTTTTAATAGTGAACCCTTTTTAAATACAATATTTTAAACTTTTTGACTAAATGGGGACATCAAAAATTTAAAATGAAACATCCCAAGCTTCCACGGTACGCTTTCTTTGAATAATACAGTAGCGTGTGTTGTACGCAACCTGGAGTTTTAACACACACCACAACCAATCAAACTAGCCGATATGAATAGTAATACCTAATTTTTGAAATTATATATATTTTATATTTCAAAATGGACTTCATTTTTTGATTCGGAATATCTAATTTAGCCTAAGGTGAAATTTTTGTACACTTCGGATAACTTTCATATTTTGATGAATAGTGAAAATTACTAAATTTTAATTAAAAACAACTTTTTTAATCAAAATAATTAATAGTGATAAATTATGAATTTGAGTGGTTTTGAAGTTTATTTAGAATATATTTTAACCATTTAATATAATTTTGGTCATTGGACATAATTTTACAATTAAACCGAACATAAACAAGTGTCAATCGTTTGATAGTTATTATCTCTTAAAAACACGCTTTTTGTTTTGACAGCGGGAATTAATTTTAAATTAATTTCTGCCACTTCTGTGTTTTTAATTTAGAAAAATGGATTCCATATTTGGAATCAGGATGTTCAAATTGTGTAAATAGGTAACTTTTATTTTTATTCATTTTGAATAATTACTGCGGTAAATATTTTATTTACCATGGTTAAGGATAAATCCGGTAAATAAGGGTTAAAAAATAATATTATAATAATACTAAATTACCCTAAAACGTGATTTAACCCTATTGGTTGATACATGGTCTACCATGGACATCTTTGGGTCGATTTTGGGACCCCATGGATCCACTTGTAAGTGATAATGAGACTTTATTTTAATTAAGTTAAAATGAATACAAAAATGACACAAACATATATCTTTTAGAAAAACAATTGTTACATAGGGTTATATATGTTTGATAATAGATTATAAATATTCATTAGAAATATAAAAAGATTTCCTACGTAATGATAGTTTATTTATAATTTTTAGATATTAAATAATTTATTTTATTTATGACACAATGATGATGTAGTAATTACTATAATAGTGAAAAATTAAAATAATTGATATTATAAATACCCAAATAAATATAATATGAAACTTTTAATGAATTAAACTAATTTTCTAGGATAATATGATATATTAGGATTGATTTAATTGACTTCGTTCGAAGTAATCAATCTGTTATGAGTTTCAAAATAATCAACTATTGAATAGTGTCAAAATTGACAAAAAAGAGTTCTTAAAACAAATATTATATTATTAATTAATATTAAATTTCTAAAAATCTAAGGTTCGGCCAAGAGACTTATATCATGATAGGTTCATCAATAATGGACAACTTGGGGGTCTCTTGGAAGTATGTAGTATGTTTATTAACCATATTATATAAAAATACAAAGACACATTATAAAAGTGAAACTAATTAACTTAGAGTTAATACTTAAAGATAAGGTTAATATAAGTACCCAAACCTGTCTAAATTCTATTGGTTGAGTTGTTTTCGACCCATCCCCACCTTAAACTTTGAATAATGAACTTTGGATCCATTATAAACCGAATATGAATTTATTATAAATTAATATTTCTATCTTTTCCAAAGGTTCCCCTCACCGCTCTTATAAAAGTGCACCCCTCCTTCTCATTTCTTCACACCTTCAAAGCCTTTTGGTTCGGCCAAAATCTGCCCCAATACTCTCCCAACTTCCCTCACTACAACCTAGGGGCATTATTTTGATCATAAAGCCAACCTAAGGAGCCCTTTTGATCAAATCAAAAGGAAGAACCCGAAGAAGAGGTAATGATTTCACCACCCTTTTCTAAGTTCATTTATTCTTCCACTTCTTCTTCCTTTGTTGTTACCATTCTAAAATAATAAATCCAGTATCATATATATACTGTGATGTTATTATAAATATGGTACAACCATATTCTGTATTCTATCCACCCTTTGAATAACATGTCACCATACGTGCGTACGTACGGCTTACCGTCTCCACGTCGTGGTGTAATTGTTATTCAATATAATATTATTTGGATGGGTATAATAATGATGTGTAACTCATGTAAATAATAAATATAACATGTTAAGGATTCTGTATATATGATATACCATCCATTTATATATTATTTTAATATCAAAAGAATGATATTGTCGCTCGTGCGTACGTACGGACTACCGTCTCCATGAACGCGATGAGATTCATTCTCCATCGTATCCATTCAAGTATAATTATCATTTGATGATTTAAAAAATTATGTTTAAGGACTTGATATCATTCTGGATATGAATAATATAAAACCTATCCTTTACAAACATGTCTTACGTAACAAAACATATAAAATAAAACAAGTAAGTTAACACCCGAAACAACGATAATACTAAGATATTATTATCAAATCAATATTAAAAGATCATATATGATATCATATTAATGTATATGATTATTGTATAATTTAATAACAATTATTTCACCATTATACAGGAGGTTAACCAACCCCAACCAAGGAAAAGTACAAGGTAAGGGATTTTCTTATCTCACTTTCAATTCCTTGAGATTTCCATTGTTCGCCAGTAAATTATTGAAAGTGGTGTATTGTGTACTGCCATTTGATATATATTATCATGATTCTCTTTATATTCATGTTATTCTGTAAATCATTTGGTGGTTATTAACTTTTGGCCATACGACTCAGTTGATTAACGTGGTAAGGGTTTTTCATCTCACTCCTTATTCCCGTGAGATTCATGCCATATTTCCACCATCACCTTTTGTGTGGTGTATGTACTGCCCATAATTATATTCTTTGTGTAATAAACTCTAATATATGTGTATTTACATATTCATTGTATGATACCTCTTTCATGGGTTTTATGTTTCATAAGTTACCAAATTGGTAAGGGTTAGTTCACAATCTCTTCATTATCTGAGGTTGTTTATACGTTATAATATACTGGGATCTCTTTATCATCCACATCCATGTATCTTCAAAATGTATTTCAAAACATTTTTATTATTTACAAGAATATGTGTTAAATTCATTTATACCCTTGTTTGACTTTTTATAATAGGAATCTTTCCGTCGTTTTCAAATCAAGGTCCTTTTAACCTTTTCGACAGAATTAAGGTAAGAATGTTTTTTTAACTTATACGGCGGGTGCGGTTATTTTCCGCTGTTATAAAATCTTCAAAGCTTTTCATTACAAGCTTATAAGAATATTTTCAAGAAAATGTTTTATTTTATATGGCTCTTAAATGCTTTCAAAAATAAAAAGAGATATTTCTCCAAAAAGTGTTTTGATTTCATCTATGTCAACATCCTTTGATGGATTTTACGCTCATTTGAAGATGATTTATTATGATACAAAACATCCCTATTTTATTGAAGGTTTCGTGATATTTTTTACTGTGGATAAGTTATTCTTATGTCACTCAGGGTTTTTTTTAAAGTATTCACATTTTATAAGTTATCTGTAATCCAAATGTTTATGTTATATTTCAACCTTTCATTCAGATGAATGTGTTAGAAATGTATGTTCCGGGTTGAGGACCGGTAAAAGAAATCCCTCCGGTTTGGTCTACGTTTATTAGAGGAACTCCGGTTTGGTCTCCAGTTATTAGAGGAACTCCGGTTTGGTCTCCGGTTATTAGAGGAACTCTGGGTTGGTGTCCGGTTATTAGAGGCACTCTGGGTTGGTGTCCGGTTATTAGAGGCACTCCGGGTTGGGTTCCGGTTACAGTTAGCCCCAAGGTCTTAGGACGAGTCCTTGACAAAGAAATTGAAGTTCAGCATTATGCATTCCAACATTATGAAAGTGGTTATTGTTTTTTGCATGTGATTATTTGATTAGTAGAATATCCATGTGAATAAGTAAATGGAATTATTTCATTTTATTTATGCCATACCATGTTGAAAGTTCATGTTTGAAAGGCTTTTGTTTTAGTTATACATTGCCTTAAATGTTTATTCTTATTTATGAAAGTTTCCGCTATATTGTTATCCTTACTGGGCATTTGAGCTCACCCCTTTTCTATGTTTTATTTTTTCCAGGAAGTGAAGAAGTAAATTATGAATGACCTGCAGGGATATTATGTGGGGATATGAGTGTGGATTATGGAGACATTATGTTGTTGTAGTAGTTTTTCATTTTATGATGTAATGTATACTTATGAATATATCTAGTGTTTCCAAGGATACTAAACCAATCGGTCTTTCGAGATTTGATCTTTCTTGTGATCATGCGAATGTTATGTAATAATTCACCGACTCTGGGTAACTAGGGTCGGGGCGTTACATGAATTTTCCCACAATTTTCACAAACTATAATCTTAAGTTTCTTACCATCAGACTTTTCTGAACTGTTCTTCCATTTCGCCTACCACCTCGACCTATTATTATTTTGTTTTTAAAGGAACTTCTAATCATTATAAAAATCCATTTCCTTCATTTCCACAAAATGAACAAGTTTTTCATAACTTTTTAACTCACGAGAATCTAGATCCCTTTGATACATTGGAATTAATCTTGAGTAAAAATAGTTTATTTTACTATCAATATCGCATATGAAATTTGGAGCATACCTTGCCAGCAAGTGAATTTTGCTTCACAGGAAACCACTGAGTCATCCTCCTGCCTTAATTCCATGAATTGTTTTTCCATTATAAGAAGAACCACCGTCGGAAAAAATTTCTCAAGAAACATACCTTTGAATTCATCCCAATCGAGAAGATAAATTTCCTGACAGTCCCTGATATTTTTCACCACTGACCACCATTGATCAGCTTCACCTTCAAAACATTAAACAACGAGACTAACCTTTTCATGTTTTGAACAACCCATGACATCGAAAATATTTTCCAGTTCTTTAATCCACCCTTCTGCAAGCACCATGTCAGATGATCCTCTGAATGATGGGTGATGTTTCCTCATGAAATGCTCTACTACTAACATGTTACTCTATGGTTGATCGGCCTGATCTCGTACATGGATACCACCACCATTTATAGTCTGAGTCAATTATTCCATAATTGAAAAAAACCATTCAATTCCAATTCTGACCATCTTAGGTTGCTGATTTGGAAGGTTGTCTTCCACCTGATGTCTTCCCAACATAGCTACCATGATTCATCTTCAAAAACCATTCTAACCCTAGATATTTCTTAGGTGAAGCGACATGGTAATATATAAATGCTATATGATTTCAATATTAACATAAACTATATTATGGATACTAATTTAACAATACCCTAACTCCTAATGTTATATAAATATGCCTATAATACCAACTATAAGGACCCAGACATAAACTTTACATAATATTCAATTAAATGAATAATTCACATTGGGGATATTTTTAGGTTTAGTGTTTTATAGAATTAGGACATAACTATTACATCTCCAAAGATTAAAAAGTAGAAACTTTTACACGGTTGCAATTTTTTTCATAAAATAAAAACTCTTGAAAAAAGGGTCATATAAAGTTCCATGTTTTAGACTTCATGACTTTTCCTTGATCCCATCCTTGACCCTATTCATCATTAAGTCCTGTGAAAACAATTCAAAACATTGGATGAGCATAAAAATCTCAGTTAGGGTTATAAAACAAAGAAAGAAACATTATTTCATAAATACATACAAAACATAAAATCTTATACTTACCTCATTAATTCATAAGATTTTATGAATGACACATAGAAATCATAAATCATAAAGGTAACTTGTTTCATCTATTAGATACTTACATTGTAGCTATCACAGCTACATAGGGAGTTACTTTGGAATACCCATCACAGTATAATCCCAAAATCTCTAAGGTTAAACATCCACATTTACATATGTCATGTTACCCAATTCATTGGAGAGCTATCTCAGGCTCACCCGCCCTAATTTTATCACGGAACCACCCATATACGTAAACAATGACTGAGAACCATAACATTATAATAACACATAACATAAGAATAAAGTAATGATTAAATTTCAACATTGAAATAAAAATATATCATTTATATATATTGACATAAAAAATATATTATCAATTCTGTTTTCAATACCAAAATACGTAAAATGTGTATATGATATTTATTTTCATTTTTTAAAAACATTACAGCTTGTTAAAGAAGCCAAAAGTTCAAATAATACTCGCAGTGGCGGAAAGGTCATTGTCACCACATACACTAAAAAGAAAAATTATTATTATTTCATTTAGTAAAATGCTTCATAGGGAAAAGATTAATTTTGAATAAAAGTAAAATTCAAAGGTGTTTATACAACATATAAAATAAAATCATGTATTGTAACAAAATATGCCTTAATGAATAGAGATTGATACGATGTCCCTTACCTCGTGTCCGACTAGACTTGATCATTCTTTAATCTCTTGAATAATGAACTGAAGTTAATTTATACTTACTTAAGAACCGTTTTAAATTTTATTATGACTTTAATATCACTTATTAACATGTTATAAACATTATGTAATCATTTAGGTTAATAACGTTCGTTTTGTCGATATACGGTACTTGAGTCCAAAATGAACACCTTATATTTACAAGTTATCCATGTGATCAATAGTCCATTGTATCCAGAATGAAATTCATTATTTAGATATCATATATATCATATATATCCAATATATATATATTTATAATAGTACATATCATTTTCAGCTAAGAAATGAAATGCACCGTTCATGGCGACGGTAAGCCGTACGTATGAATGAACACTATTTTATTTTTTATTTCTTATTTTAATGAAATTAAAACATAATGATACATAGGTATATTATAATTAAAGTATAATATCATGCATAATATAATTAACTCAATCCTTTATACGTCCCACATATGACATTAATGAGTCATATCACATTGAGGGGTGGTAGTCCACACTTTCTCAAATGAAATTATCGTTTTTACCCATAATGGAAAGCATAAAGTTATGCTATAAAAGAAAAATATAGATGCATAAAGAAGACATAAACATAATTTATATCATATATAAATATATGGTAATCTTATTTGACACCATGATAGGTGGTGGGAGATAATCGAACAATCATCGTGTCGTGAGACATTAGTTTTCCATCCAGAGAAACAATATGTTCTTCACCCATTAGAAGGAGGTGTGTGTAAGTTTAGTTCGAATCCTTCTCATAGAAATATTCTAGTATATGGAGGATGATGGTGTTGTTATAAAATAAATGAATAAAAAGAGTCTAGGGGTTGGAGAAGTAAAATAATAGAAAACAAGTTAATAGAAATGGTTACCTTTAATTTGGGTAACTTCCATTGGTTTGAAACAAAAGGAATTATGGAAGTGCCTTGTGCCTAAAGTATGTATTCTAGGATTTGGATAGGGATTTAGGGAACATAAAATTGCAGAGGATGGATGATCCAAAAGTCTTGACAGGATTGAGGAATTGGATATACGTGAAGTATATTTATAAGGGGGATGAGGGGATCTTTAGGAAAGTGTGAAAATATTATTTTATTATATCGTGAGATTCAATTTTAAAGGTCCAAAACTAATTAAAGTCATGTTTATGATGTCTCATGGTAGAAATAAAATAATCAAATAGGAATTGGAAGGTATTGAAATTTTTTTGATATTTATAATCTTATTTATTTAAATCTTTTATTAATGAGGTAAATACAACATCATTATTGTGTCATGCATAATTTCATTTATTTGATGACTAAAAAGTATTAAAAAATTACCATGATTTAGGAAATATTTTTATCTATCCAATTAATATTTATAGTCTAATGTATAATTTATATAAACCCTAGTAACAATTAATTTACTAAAAGATATTTATTTTTGTTAATTTTTTACTTTACTTTATTTAATTAATCTAATGTTTCATTATCACTTCCATGTGGCCCAATGGGGTCCTAAAATTGACCAAAATATGGAAATGGTCGGAAATGAATCAACAAATAACGTTTGGACATGTGTTAAGGTAATTATGAATTATTATAATATTCATATTACCTTGAATTACCTTATTTACATATAATCGCGGTAAATAAAAGTCAAAAGTTACAATTCACCAAAAATTATTTTCATCTTATTGAACCACATTTTACATAATAATAACAACCATGTATTTCATCGTTTCAAAATTAAATTCACAGAGTTGGTAGAATTTCATTTAAATGAAAAAGTCAATTTTTTAACTACTACAAAGTGCTTTCACTATTCATCAAAAATTAATGTTTTCAGAAAAATACCTAAAATTATTTCTACGCTTTATTTTATATTCCAAATTCAAAAATGATATCTATTTCTCCAAATTCAAAACATAGATGTGAAATTAATTAATTTAAAATTAATTCACATTGTTAAAACAATTAGCATGTTATTATGAAACAATAACTATCGAATGATTGACACTTGTTTATGTCCAATTTCAAAGTGAAATTAATTCCAAGGACCAACATTGGATTAAATGGAAAAAATATATTCTAATTACACATTATACGAAATTATATAGATAATCTATCCATATAAATAAATTTGATTAAAATACAGTTTTGAATTAAAATACAATTTTTTCACTATTCATTAAAAATGAACTTTATCAAAAAATTCTAAAAATTTACACAAAGAAAATTTTGATGTCCCCATTCTAAAGAAACACTATATTTGGTCATATAAAATTTATTAAAGCGGACAAAACAAGATTTAATGAGGGTCTTCCATTAAAAGGTTGTAAATCGACCTTTTAGTATAAATTATCTAAAAATTAGATTTATTCACATTTTAAGACTCTATCTTTTCATTGGATAAATGTAAATACATTTAACAAACACGTATAATCATATGGTTGTTATTTTTTTTCATTCCCGCCAATACAACGTCTAGGAGTAAAATAAAATTTAAAATAATAATAATATATTGTTAGTGTGCAGCGTAAGATATGAAAGAAACCCATTGTTGCGTATCAGGTATGCTATCGAACATAGAAACCCTTTTAAAGAAATATTAATATTTAATTCAGAAATTTTAAAAAATATGAAATATGTATTATTATTTATTTACTTAGGATGTTACAAAACTGGTCCTCTATCCTTTTAGAGTAATTGATGTTTTTTATAAGGTCATTCCAAGGGTCCTATAGAAGTGATATACATAAGGACTACCAAAAATTAGGTAATCAACCTACCCAAATACATTTATTTTATTACATTTTAAACCTATAGTAAATCTATGTTACAAATCATAAAAAATAATTTAAATATAATAATTATACTAAAATTTAATATTGATTAATTATCCGCCATTATTCAGCAACATTTCCATTAGAAGGGATGTGAAAGTATCTTTCATGTTTGTATGTGGAAAATTGTCTCGATGTAGAGAAACAATTTATTTTCCATCACCACCGTAGATGGATTTTTATTATGATGTTTTTAATGTTTATATATAATATTTTTGAGATACTTCTACTTATGTACTAATATTATCATATCAACAATCCATCCTACCCATCTATTTAAAAATTATAGTTTTTCATTTCTATAAATGTTGATTTCTACATGAATGAAGTAATATTAATATTTTATCATTTAAGTGTTACATTGATGGAAATAAATATTTATTTAATATTCATATATTATATATATTATGTCGTTTAAAATTTTTAATGATAAAATAATATTAAACTTTCTTTCATTATTTCTGTTATAAATCTCAAACATTGTCCATACGTGTGAGTGGCCTAACATCTCTATGAATGTTGTAAAAAATTTGTCATTACCATTCATAAAATAAAATAAATATATATGTAAAAAATATTTATGATATATATATATATATATTAAATTAATATAATTATAGATATAACTAAGCCATGATCAATGAACAAGAGTGGGAATTTTCGATCTAAAACATATATGAAAAACGAACTTCTTAATACTATAATTTATGGTTTAATAAATAATTATTAACAATTGAATAATGTTATATTGGGTCATTCCAAAGTGGTAATGGATACTAATAATCCTAACCTATACTTGGGTTCAAATATAGGTGGGTGAAATTTTCTGCTGGAATGTGGTTACGTAAGATTCACATAAACGTGTAGTGATGTAGGCATGATAATATCATGTTGTGATGTATTCATGATATTGGTCTAATTATACAAGTTGTATGATTCATTCATGAAGCATCACTATGCATTCAGGGTAGTTTTTATGTGCCTTTGGTTTATGTAATGTGATTCATTCCCACTGGTCCATTAGGCCATGTATTGAGTAAATAAGGCATGATGGGTGGACTATCCCTTGGGGGTCTATGGACTTTATTTATAGCCTATATGTGTGATGTTTGTTTTTTTAATGTAAGTACACCCCCAAGAAACTAATATAATATAAAAAATTACTAGTGAAATTATATAATTTTTTTATTTGATATTAATAGAATTTATATGATTCTATTAGTGAATTACAATAAATTAAATTTTATTTTTAGTGTTTTTAAGGATCCCTCCAATCATATTGTTCTTTATTAAAGTGTTTCTCATCACTATTTTATTTCTTTAATACATATTACGTATTTAAAATAAATTTATAATATTTTTACTTTATTTTTTATATACATTCCAGCAATGTATATTATAATAATTACTTTGACTATTATTTGTATGAAAAAAATATTGAGGATCATTAATTATTGAGGTTTTGATTTTGGAATCACAAGAACATAAATTGTATATATTTTGAAATGGTATTCTATGATATACATGTTATTTTTTGACCTATGTTTTTATAAGTAATAAATACTACAAAAATTAACATTTTAAAACAAAATATAATATTATTTATAGAATATAACGTTTTATATGAATTTATTCTATCATGGAATTTTCTAATGAGATGTTACCAGTGATTTCTATGATTTCTCTTTCAATCTCAATTTAATTAGGATTTTTTGTGTGTAAATATCCATTATTGAAATTATATGATCATTTTATGATGAATCCCTTTCATTTCCATATTCAATTTTTTTTTAAATTTAAATTGAAAATAATAAAATAATTTTCCAATATTTTTAACATAAAATGATCTTGAATATGTTTTTATTAAAAAAAATTAATTAATATTTTTGTAAACATAAATTTTCTTCCATCTCCATGTTTTTTATGATATAATCAAAAATATATGTTTTATCATATGCTTGTTTAAGGTAATTTTTAATTGTTATTGACATTCATTAAAAAGCAATCAAAGATAACTACATAACATATTCTGAATGGGGTATTTTTGACCTTTAATAATATTTGAATGGAAATACTATATTAACAAACACATCATTAAAAAAATTCCACAATTATAGCCACTCAATTACTTTAATATTCCATTAGAATTATAAAATTTTAATTTCATAGATTTTTTTACTTATTAGTGTTGATATATTTATATTATATGTATGTGTGCGTGATTTAAAAATGAAAAGTTTTATTTTTACAAATAAATTTTACAATGATATTTTAACGATATTTTTCATCAATGATGGGATTATTTATTCTTTCATTTATTTTTATCGATATGTTAAAATAGTACCACCTTTATTCATTCTATGAGTTTTTGAATATTATTATCATGGGAAATTTTCAAATCCCATTTTCCTTCAAATGGTTAATAATTGGGTATATTATGAATATTCAAATATGATTTGGCATACATATGAATTAATTAGGACTATTTCGTTAGTGAGAATGTAATTATATATCCCTTCAATGCATTGGGTAATGAATTATTTTATATGATCTTAAGGGAATATGGGACGTTATAAAATTTCAGAAATAGGTTACATGTGAGGTTATCCCAATCCATAAGTACCAACATTGGTTGTTATCCCAAGACTAACATTTTAAAAATGTTTTTTTTATAGAAATAACATAATATTTCTATGATTATTTTTATCCCCATATTATTCTACTACTTTTTTGAGATGGTATTATTCCAATTTTATTATATCATGGATCATATTATTCCATTATTTTATTAATCATTACATGTAAACTATCATTATTTATTACATGACAGATGTTCATGATCTAATAATTGTTACATATGGTTCTAAATGGTTATGATCTAATTATCATACCATTAATCTCATGAAATGATTATAATATCACTGTAATAACTCTTGTATTCAATTACTATAAATTTTATCTCACCCTATGTTATGTTACATATTACCTTGAATATTAGTGAATATTTTAGTTTTGATTTTTCTATATAGGGTTATAGTTGTTATCAATTATGTGGGATACAATTTAGATCTATTAGAAAAAAGTTGATTATATAAATACATTTCTAAAACAAATAAATTTAAAATATAGCATGGATAATAATTTTATTTAATGAATATTCATGAAATGAGAAGTAATATTTATGTATGAAATGTATGTATTTCTATAGTTGGAAATAGATTAGGGTTTAGTAATCATTGAAATATAGGATGAGAAAAACATATACACAACTACGTGGATATTCCTATGTATTGGATAACATCCAAAGGTTTAATTAAGGTATATATTGTCTGTCTGAAGATAAATATAACCATTTCATGATTCTATTAGCTGAAGTATTTTGGAGATAATTCATATGAATATAATAACACATAAAAGTCTTGGTAAGGTATATATATGACATCATTGTGTTTCATTTTGAATGTTCCCTTTATATGAATCCAGTTTGACACTCCCGAGGGATATATATTTTTGAAATAAAATTTTATTTCTAAAAATATATGAATGAATTAGGGAACCAAGAATGAAATAGGATTAAGCTCGGTTATAATGTATTAGAACGATAGTGTCATAATTTTAACAAACATTACGTTATTATATTACATGTCACTTGGATTTTTATTGATTATGCAATGGTTTTTTATTTTATACAATATATATAACAATACTGATTCATGTTAATGTAGAATGTGATAGGAAACAGACATATATACCTCTTACAAAAAAAATAATATATGAATTGGAATGAAATATCCTCTGACTGTCCTAAATTCCTGTTATATTAATACCAATATATATTTTGGTGATATCCTAATATGTTAATGAATATAGAGATATAAACTTTTTAAAGTTCATGTATTGATGACAATAGAATAAATGATAGTAAAAATTCTACATGATATGAATATAAGAAGAATAATCTTGGAGATAGTGTCAATTGAGAATTCACAAGAATAAATACATGTGGAAGGGATTGATTTGAAGTTTTTCTATTAATATAGATGGTTCAGAGATAAATTTATTATATATTTAAATAGTGGATATCATTTTCTAATCATTTTGGTATTGGAAAATATATTGAGATAGAATGAAATATTAAAAAATAATTTATTGTTCACTTGATCCATTAAAAGTAATGTTTAGTTCTTTAGGAATGGAATATTATTCTTGAATATTCATTACATAATGTAAGAGTTGATGTTTAAATTTATTGATGAAAAACTAAGTGAGGAAATATTTTTTATGAAATGGAAATACATAAATTATGTATAGTTTCATTTCATCAATATTGAGGGAAATATTTTCACCCAAATTCATGAAAATGATGTTGAAATAAAAAAATCATTTCATATTAATTTTGGATGAATTGATGTTATTTTAACACCTTAGTAATTTATGGTTCTATAAAAAATAAATTTTTTGGGACATTTCATCTATAGATATCTACTAGTACATGGGTTTTAGTTTATCCTACATGTCTATATATTAGCTTCACATAATTTTTATCAATATTTGTAATCCAAATTATGTTTTATTTTAGGTAAACATTCTATTTACCACATATCATTTTAAGGATATTTTATTATATCTCTATTTGATGTTGGGTTTCAATAAAATTGTTTTCAAATATTAATACTTTGATGAAAAATATAAATTTCAAATCTTAAAATTTATTTAATATTTTTAAAATGTAATAATATGGAAATTTTGTATAAAATAATATTTTTATCATGCACAAATGCAAACACTGAGCATTATGTAATTTGTGAGAAGTTATCAAAATAATACTATAAACAAGATAATGAATTTTAATGTATGAATATGAAATACAAATTATGAAATATATTTATAATTTTCATACTCAGTAAAAATATGATTATTAATTCTTTGGGATTAAGCAGTCGTTTCAGTTAACAAATTTTATGGGTCAAAATCTCCTTTATTTCAAAAGAAATCGTTGTTTATATTTCACTCATAAAAAAACAAATAAAATAATCCAATTTAAATTTAATAATTTAAGAAATTAAAATAATTTTTTAAATCACTATTCCACAACTAACATATAGTGACATTTTTTATTTCTCTAAAATGACTAATTTTACATGGAATGGAGAAAAATACTGATTTTTCAAATATTTTATTTTCTTTTCATTAGATAATGTAGTTGAAATCTATAATAATATTTTATCTTAATTATTAGAGTGACATGTGAAAATGTTTATTATTTATATTATAATTAAAAATTTTCTAATAATAATTTTTCATGATTTTCATATTATATAACACTTATTCTTGAAGACCAATTTTTCTAAATATAATTTTTTCCCTATATTTTATAAATTTATATTAAAATTTACGTATAAAAATTATATATATTTAATATTGATGAACTGAATCCATATTTGGAATTAGTATGTCCATATATGGTTAAGAAGAACCCTTTATATTTAGTCATTAGGAATACTGACCAATATAAATAATTGTTTCTTTAGTAAGGGTAATATTTGTAAACCAATGTTGAAAACATGAGGTAAGGTAAAAGAATTATACCAAAACATTTCTTTATTTCCTTGGATGATACTAATTATAACATATTCATCCTAATATATAATATAACATGTATGTTAAAATTTTTATTTTGATTATGACAATTATTTTATTTTATGTAAAAAATAATGAAATGTCGCCCTCCTTCTTGTAATTTATATCATATATAAAAAAAGGAATAATAATATGTTAATAATGAATATAAAATTTAATTATAAACATTAGTAATTTGTTTTTATGTGTTTAATTTAATATAAATTTTTAGTAATGTTATTACATCATTAAATTCTTACACAACACTAAAATATTAACTATGTTAGGATTTAAAAATCAATCTAACATATTTGAAAAACAAATAATAATATTTTATTGATGAATTATAGTGTTCAATTAATTTTATTTGTAATTATGATAAATAATTTTATGTTCAATGTGTCATTATTTAAAATAAATTATTTTCCTCTTATCCTGAAATTCCATTTTAATTATATTGTCAAAAACATCACTTATTTTATATTATAAAAAAAATTATTGCAAAATATTTTTTGAATCATAAATATTATGAATGGGTACTTGGGGGATAACATATGGTTTAAATTATCACATAAAAAATTATGAAATTTTTATATTACAATAATATTGATAACAGTTTATTGTTGAAGATGTTATCATATTTGTTATGCTTAAAAAGGAATATAAGGGATTAATCCAAATATAATGATATAAAGTGATATATAACTATTTAAAAATATTGTTTTATTATTATATGAATACCATATAGTAATTATCTTTGCATACATTTAATTATAATCCTTTTTCCATAACTGTTACTTTATAATGATTTATTCTTTTAAAAAAAATATAAGAATTCATTTTCCCTCTATTATAAATGGGCTACCATATTTTACCATATTTAATAGCATTAATTCACCTTGAATGAAAAAAACTACTAAATTATACTATAATAATGTTATCTCATTATGTGTAGGTTAATATCTTAAGAAAATATATTTCAATGTTTCATTAATAAGGGATGTAAATGATTATTACTGGATAATAGGTAATATTTCAACCTGACCACTTTAAATTTCTTTATTCTTTTTTCACAACTAAATCAATGGTATTGATCCTAAAATAATAAAATATTTTTCATAATTATACAAAAATTTTGTTATTATAATGGAAACACCATTATTCACAATATATTTTATTAAATGGGAAGTGAAGGATTCACTCAAGTGTACATGTTGAATAACGCCTCTAAATTGAGATACAATTCATTTTTCCATCGTCGTCATTCATAGATGGTTATAATGATTGATTAAATTTTTGTAAATTATATAAATTAAATAATTACACTTCTGTAACAATAATTTCAAATAATTATTTTCACCATAACATTCCATTGGTAAACAATAATGTAGCTTGTAATTATGGGTGGACTACCACCTCCAAGAAGTAATGTGACTGTATTTTTAATTATTATTTAATTGTATATTATAAAATATTTAACTAATGTATATATAAGTCAAATATAATATAATTATTGATCAAAATGATATAATAAAATTTATCTTCAATTCATTCATTTCGTTTTAAAATTAACACTTAATTCATTTCTAGTTATGGCATGTCATCTCAATAAAAAGGGTATATAATTTTTCTATATCTAAAATTTATATTTTATTATTCATATATATGATATCTATACCACTAATATCATTCTTAATGTTATTAAACTACGATCAATTTTCATATATAGGATCTTCGGATTTGAAACATCCATGAAAAATGACGCATCTAAAACCTATAAAAGACTATTTTAGTATGAGATGATATATAAATTGTTGTATGAAGGTTAAAAGTTGATAATATATGATTTAATCATTGTGTACATGTTTTTTATTTAAAAATTATAATAAATTTAAATTTATTGAACATAATTTTAATTTGGAATAGATGCAAGTCATTAGTGAGTTTTGGGTTTCAGATCTCACTTTTATTTCTTTGAAACATATTCCATATTCAAAAATTAATTACATTATTCACTATTTATAATTCCAATGAGTAGATTTTATTATTATTCAACATAAAGTTATTGGGATTTAATAATACATCATATTCTATCATATTCATGAGTTTTTTATGTGGGGATCTTTAAATTGAAAAGGGTTTATTATCTGAAGTTGTCTTCTTTATGACATAGGTTATGTTATGAAACTATTTTGATTTATTATAGATAAGTACTACCCATTTTAAATAATATTCCATTTAAATAATATCTCAAGATAATTAATGTTTCATTTTAATATTTTATTACATTGGGCTTACCATTCTGATGATATGAATGTCGTAATTGATTTATGTTTCAATATTGTTTTCTTATATTTGATTATGCCCAAATTTTACATCAATTAAATTATATGATAATTTTCTGAGAATAAAACATCTAATTATATTCTCCTTTGGTTATATATGTAATTCTACAATAATTTTACCATATTCATCTATATGTTACCAAAATGAAGGGTGGACCTTTTTATAAAAAATGTTTTCTTTTATCATTGGTCATGAATCATTTCCTTCCATACCCATGTATTATTTAAAAGTATTATAAAAATTTATATTACATTCTCATATTATTTTTTATATTCATTAATACTCATATATTAATTTCTATAAATATTCCAATGAATCCTCTTCTTATATTCTAAGAGTGTTAATTTTTACTTTATACAAATTACATGAAACTAATCAATGTTTTAATGTACACGGCATGAACATAATTTACCACCATCACATCTTCTCAATTGTTTGAATCATCCATCCATTAAAATATTTCTTTTTATTTTCAAAGAGAATTATTTCCATAATATCTTATGACATTTTATGAAACTAAAGAAATTATTTGAAGTTGAAATCATGTGTTTTGCTCCAAAAATGATCTACTGATATTTTAATTTCATTCTTCATTTATGATATCATCATTTGATTCCACAAAAGTTTTTTTTGATATGATAAAATGATAATAATTGTATTCTTTATAATAATGGTTTTTAATAATTACAGTAATTTTTTTAGAAAAACCATTTATTTTCCATGGTTTATTCTTTGACCGTAAGTTGAATATTATAATATATTTTTAAATATAAATAAATGAACTATGATATGTAATGGTTGTGGGTAGAATTATATATCACTATGAAATATTTGTTCAAAATTAACGTTTTATGAGAAAAAGTGACATATGAGAGGCAAATCCATGCCCAAAATGGGTGAATTATAGGTTATCCCAAGCCCAAAAGTATTTTCATAGGTGGTTATCCCATCAATTAAGATGGTACAAATGTATTTATCCCTAGATTAACATGTTATGAATATATTGGTGTATATCCTGTAAATATTATTAATATTATTACAATTATTCCACAAGTTATACCCTGATTTATTTAAGGATATTATTCCAATTTTATAAATATATAAAATGTGTTGTTTGATTAAACTATTATTCATGTGTTACAAAAATTATTTATTTATTCAATGAACACATGGTTACACTTTAATAAATATTTTATATGGTTTTCCATGGTAATTCCCATAATCTCATAACCTTATTCAAATTTTATTATTATATGGTCATTATTATCTCTCTTATTTTCCATTACTATTTATTTTTTATCAACCATTATTATGTTTTATTTTCCTCATTATATTAAGAATGGTTTTAAATATTCTATGTGTATATGTGGTTCTAACTGTGTAGAACTTTTTGGGAGGTTGTGTAAATAATTTTCATACAACTTATATCATTATTATTGATTTTATTATAATAAAACCTTAATTTTACGAAAATTGATCACTATAAAATATAATGAATATTCTTATAAAAATGTGATGTATTTCTGCATCAAATGTATGGTTTATTATAAACCTTTTTACAATCATGAAAGCTATAAAAAATATAAAATCATCATGAATCATGTATAAACAATATATAGTGGTATTCACAATGAAATATTTTTAGGTTGAATAAATAAAAAATAATTGGACATAAATGGTCATTCAGATTCAATTAAAGATATAAAAATATTTTTTACCATCATTGATTGATACTAAAATAATTATTTATGGAATTTATATTGAAGGAGGTTCCCTCTCCACATCGGCCTTTAAATTCTATGATGTTTAAACCTAAATTTAATTTATAATAAAACCACAATGCATGATTCCTTTTATATATAATGTTTCTATGTTTTGTTAGCATAATGGAAAGGTAATTTTCCACACACACACACACCATAAAGTGATTTAGTAATCAATTTTTCACTAGAGATAGTTAGAGGAAACTATTTATATTAATACAATGGAATCATTAACACCTTACACATTAATCTAATATAGGTAAAAACGGGTGGGAATTTTATCTTGATGAAAATATTAATTTTTTTAGGCCTTGATACCAATTCACATAATGTATCTCCCAATTCAAAAATATATATAATCTGAGAGGAGAATAAATCATCCATGTTGGTAGATCACTGAACCACTATAGTTTTGGAGCCATGGATTAATGAAATTATATTCAAACATGTATCCTTTGTTTTCTCTCGAGAAAAAGTGAAAGTTTAAGCCATATATATTACACCAATTTCCCACTAGCAGATAGATGAAATCAAAACATTGTTATTGTATTCTCATGGAATATACCTTTAGATTATTGGTGAATTCCTTTTATTTGAACACTATAATCTATAAGGATGGTCCACTTTCAATTTCACCAAATAAGAATGTCGAAATTTATTCACCTCCATCCAGAGTAAAAATTACTAGGTCATTAGAAGAATATTTAACTTGTCTGAGATAACAAATCAAATATTTGTAAAGAACCCAATGATGTTGGAGTGAAGAAATAGATATATTTTTAAACAAATATTGGAATACTATTATACAAGGATCTAATATTTTAATTAATAACTATTTCCATAAATTATGGATGGTAAGGAATCTTCTTAATAGTGACATCTAGAATTGGGATCCTAGTGATGTAATGTAGAGAATTCCACAATATATAGTAAAATTTTTATCACATGACAGTGATCATATATTTATTAATTTCTAGAAATCCTACTATGAAATAAAGTATTATTTTAATTTCATAACCCTTATTTTTTACTAGGTTTTAAAAACTAAAACATAGTTATTTTCAAAATAATTATGGTCTTGTTTTCTAATTACAAAATGAAAGATAAAAAAAAGCGTGAAAAATTATATAATTAGTTCTAATATCACCTCATTCCATCCCTATGACAATTTTCCAACAACAAATTCTCTTCAACTAGTATTGAATCTATAATTATCAGATATAACATTTAGGAGTATTAGTTTGATCCAAATTAAATGAATACATGATATCCAATTTCTAATATAAAATTCCCAGATCCATAGAAATAGTATAATCAGATAACTCATTAAATCAAATTTGGACCACATAGTCATCTCTTCTTCTCCTATTATAATAATAACCAATGAAATATAGAACCTATACCATACCTTTTTATAAAAATTCAAATTTATTATAGCCCTCATTCGGTATTTCAAATGGAAAACATCTAAAAATATCCTTGAAATATGGTCACTAAGTTTTTTATATAGAAATTTTTACACCCATGTATTTGATAACAACCTAATCTTACCATATTTTAATGATTATGATATATTATTTTTCAAAATTATAATATATTTCTAATATGTCTATTTTGAGAAATAACTTTATTTTGATGTCAAAATGGTTTTTTAGGGGATATTTATTGAATTTTGGATATGTATATTTAATAATGATATTATTTGAATAATTTTATTTAAAATTATTCTTCACAAATGATCACATTATATTTGTCATCATATTGGTATAATAGGGAAAATTAATTTTGTCTGTTATTTATGTTTTAAAATGAAATAGTGTTTTGAGGAAATAATGTAGGTTTTGAATTTTGGGTTTCATTTTTACATAGTATCATGTTTAAAACATTTAAATGGTCTACTTTATTTCATTTTATATTTTTATGTGATAAAATTGTTTTTATTCTTTTGTGATGTTTAATTTCACATTTTTAATTGATAATATGATAAAGTGTTAATTTTTATTGATGGTAGTTGTATAAGGGTAATCATCACTGATGTAAAATATAGCTCTTTATGGAACTGATAAATATGTCTCTTTTTCTACAAATACAATACCAATTTTATATACCATTCAATAAATTACACCATAGAGAACCAAATTAATATGTTAACCCTTAGAGGATACAATATCAATGGATGCATGTTCCTTCACTAGCCACATCACCTTAATCAAATATAACCAATGTATCCAAATTTATAAAACAAAATTTAGCCAGTACCGAAGAAATAATTATTGAAGAAATATTCCATAATACCCTAATAATTTATTAAACCACATTATGGGGTTGATAAACATTTATTTGGAATAATTAAATTTAAAATTATAACATTTTCCTATATTATTATTGGTGTTAAACCTCATGGCCCACCACAACACATGTTGTTTCTTATTTAAAGAAACACATAATTTCAGTATTTTGATTGTATAAATAACTAATAATGTCTCATGTTATATATTAATAGTTCAATTTAAATTATATTTTTATTATATATCATGAATTTGGAATTAAATTCAAATTCAAATTCAAATTGAATTTTTTATGATATTAATTTTAATTTCTACATTAAATATTTTAATTAATTATCAATTTAATTAATAGTGTTTTTTATATGGTGATTGTGTTCATCGAATTACATAAATAAAATAAATAATGTATTCATTATTAATTTCATATATTATGTAATAATAAGTTATATAGGAGTTACATCATACAACATAAATACATTTCTAAATGAAATGTTGTCGTCAAGAAATGGAAACATTACAATATATCTTATAAAACTAACATATACAGAAGTAGAAAGACTCAACAAATATTGATTATTATAATTTAATATGGTTCTATGGTGTTATTATGAATTTAAATTTCATGTTGGGTTTCTATGGGGTTCTCAACTTTTGTTTGAGGCAGTGGAAGATAATGGAAACCTCAATTCCTAAGATATTTATTCTGTGAAAAACCCATATATAAATAAATCATTTATTTAAACATTTACCTGAAGTTGTTTTATATATATTTATTTTTTTATTTATTAATTTAAAATATTAAAACTTAATGGAAAATTATCTCTGATTTGTAGCCATGGGCTAATCAGAATCCTCATAAACCCAAGAACGATCCTCGTCAAAATGATATTATAATATCACCTTATGTAAAAATGCGAAGGGGATTATGAAGATAATCTTAGGTATAATTTGTAAGAGTGAGGGGTTGGATACAACATTTAATTAAAATTTTCTCTAAATCCTTAAATAGTCCTTAGATGATACTAATGACTTTATAATATTTATTCATTCATTATAAAATATAAGATTAAATACCACGTAATTAAAACACTTTCATAACAAATTTATTTGTTATCCATAATATATAGGTCATATAAAATTATATAATAATTGATAGTCATTATAGGATTATTCATGAATGATATAAATATAATATTTCATGTCCACACTCAATCAATGTGTGTCTGTATAATTTCTATAATAAAATCACACCCTGAACACTACAATAAAACATTTCTAAGTCATGAACTATGATTGGTTATGTGGAAGAAATATAATATCACCATATCATATATAATTACTAGCCCAAAGTGTCTCTTCTAAACCCCGTATCACCTTGAATAATAATCATTCATGGTCCCCACATGGAATTATGTGTCCATTCCCACACACTAATGGTTGTCGACTAGTAGTGGGAGGGATATAGTAGTACCATTGGGTGACTATACCCACCTATAATAATGTGAAAAAATATAAATAAAAAAGAATATTCTATATTAATTAAAAGATAATTGATAAAAAAAATATAATCAAATTATCTATAAAATCTATATGTGGAAGCATATTGTAACACCTCGACCCCAAAATCCAAGAGTGAGTGCATTATTTTAATATATTGGCATGATTATAAGGAATCATGTCCCAAAGGACCGATCAGTTTAGATATCTTGGAATATAGATTACATACAAGACCGTTACAATACACATTCATACATTAAACACACGATAAATAATCCATTGATAACACCATTATTCCCCGAGATTAACACTGAATATAAATCATAATACACCTATTGGATTCCTAGGAAAACAATACATAATAAAGTGGTGATCTCAGATTCCCCGTAAGGGAAAATAATTTAGCGGACAATTAAAACTTTTAAATAAATTTGTTTAATAAACACAATAGAATTTTATACATAAAATTCAACCTAACATGGAAAAAATAAATCAATTAATACCATAGAAACATGCACATGGATATTCTACTAGTTGAATAATCTTGTATAATAACTAATTTCATAACTAAGGAATTCATAATTTCTTACATCATGACCACATAGTCAAGGACTAATGATAAGAATACAAATAAATGTTTTTTGATGGCCTCATTCAAAGACATTTTTTTACGAGACCTACTAGTTAATAGAGGGGCTATAGTGGGTCCCACCTATCACTTACTAGTTCTATTTCATTCCTCATATAAAAAGGTTTAAAAATAACATAAACATTTGTATTAAAACCTGCATACAAAATGTTAATAAATTAATCGTAAACCATGAATTATATAAAAATATCACATCCACAATTAGACATATCACAACTCATTAAATTAAATATTGAAGATTTTTTTATAATAAATCAACTTCAATAAAGAACAATATCCAGTAACGTATGTTGATATAGTTGAAATTGTTCAGTAAAACTCTTTGAGATAAATATCTATTTTCATTAAATTATTTAAAATTCACAAAATATATAATAAAATTTATATAAAATATATTTTTGAATCAAAGTGTCCCATTAAACTTTGAAACTTTTGAAAGGAATTATCTTTTTAAAATAATCTTGTTCATATAAATAAATCATGAAAATTATTTCGATAAAATGAACATTAATTAAACAGATTTAGAAGAATAAATCTTTAAAATATTTAAATTGACAATGTATTTAACGATACCCTTCCAAAAAATCTGGAAATATTTTTCTTGGAATTTATTTATGAAACATTGACATTGATGATAAATATTCCATAGTAAATACTTACATATAAACCATCCCAATTAATAATGTGATTGAGGAATTAACCCTGACCTTGTACTTTCCTTTAGTAGAGGGTACATTTAACCTAATTTATATTGAACATAGTATGTTATTATATTCTAGTAAAACCATATCCACATTTAAGATATCATAATTGATTCATTAATCAATTTATTCAACATATTTAGTAATAATTTCTAGGTAAAAATAATATTTTGGTTAATATTCACTTTATTATCGTATGTGTTTTAACGTTTTATTCTTGATCGTATCACTTATATCCTGATCAAATTGCATCTAGAATATAAAAAATTATTTATGTACCAATTATATTAAGAATATAAATATATATACTATATTGATATATGAAATGGAAGTCACTGTTTATGGAGATGGTAGGTCGTACGTACACATAAACGATGTTTCTGTTTTCATATCGCGTTGAATGGAATTTAGTGAATGAGATTTCTGTATATATATATATATATATATATTTCCAGTAGCATTATTATGTCTCATATTAAATACTTATTAATTATATATATTTTTATAATCATTGTTGAATGGTGAACGTGGAAATGAATCTCATCACATCATGGAGAAGGTAAGTCATACGTACAAATGAGGAATGATATCATTTATTAAATGATATAATGGTATGGAAATTGATGGTATATTAATTATACAGTAAAATTAAAATGTTATATTTATTATTTACATAAATTTAATGCTTATTATATGCATCCAAACAATGAAATGTTGAATAACAAACTAGAACACGACATAGAGACGGTAAATCATACGTACGCACATATGGTGACTTTGTCATTTATAGGTAGGATAGAATAAGGAATATAGATTTAAAATATTTATAAAAACATCACAATATGTATAAGGTAATATAGGTATTATTTTGGTATTGAAACAAAAAGTAAATAGGAAGTGGAAGAAGAAATGAACTATCATAAAGGTGATGAAATAATTATCTCTTCATCTGGGGTATCCTTTTTATTTGAACAAAATTGCACCATAGTTTGTCTTTATGATCAATTTAAGTACAATAAGATGAATTGAGGGATGTTGGGAGGATATTGGATCATTTTCTGAAAGAGATAAATGGATTAGTATGTGTTAATATAATAAAAGGGGAAGTACACTTTTATAAGAGAGGTGAGGGGAACTTTAGGAAAATAATGATTTATAATTTTATTATAAAATCATTTTCGATTATTAATATATCCAAATTGATTTATTTAAAGTATAAGGGGGTATGGTTCGATATATCTTCATCCAATTGGTTTTATACAAGTTTATGTCACCGTATTAACCTTATCATTTTGATTTAACCCTTAGTTAAATAGTCTATCTTTTACCATGTCTTCTAATATTATTTTAATACATTGATAATACACAAACTATAAAATGACAAGATAACCTCAAGTGGTTATTCATTGAAATATCTGACATCCTATAAGTCCATTGGCCAAATATTATATTTTTAGAAACATTACAGCATTTAATAATATAGTATTTATTTTTCAAACTCATTTATGTCAATTTTGACACTATTAAGTATCTTGTTTTTGTGAACGTAATAAAAAGTTTATTACTTCAAAAAAACATGAAATCAATCCTAACATGTCTTATAAACCTATAAAATTCATGCATGGCATAAAATGTATCAACTTATATTTATATTGATATTTATAATATAAATTCTTTTAATCATTCATTGATAAATTAATTACTACATCATAATTTTTTTCATAAATAAATTTAATTATATAATGTTTAAAAATTATAAATAAAATACCATGATTTATGAAGAATTCTTGTATTTCTAATTAATTTTTATAGTTGAATTTATCTTCTGTGTAACCCCATACTAAAAATTGTTTATTTATTAAAAATTTAATTTAACACTTTAACTCTTCTTTACATAAAATATAATTAATGTCACAATCTCACCCAAATGGATCCAAAGGATATTATTTTTTGTCTTAAGGAATATTTTGGTTGAAATAAACTTATCTAATAGATTAGGACTTGTGTAGGGGTGATTTTAATATTATTTTTATCTATAAAAACCTTATTTACTTTGAACTGTGGTAAATAAAATTCAAAGGTTACTATTCACGAAAAATTATGTTCATCAGATTGAACCACATTTCACATACTGATGTCAAATGTGTCTCTCATATTCTCAAAATTCAAAATCATAGAAATTGTAAAATTTCATTTTAAGCAAATTTGAAAATGTCTCGAGAAGTTATGTAAAAGGCGTTAAAAATGTTAAATAAAATTTTATATGTCTAATCTTATTATAAAATGACTCCAATGAATTATATTGGTCTAAATTTTTTATTATGTATCTATTTTGAAATTAAGATAAATTTTTAATTAAAAATAATTATTTAAATGAAAAATTCAGCTTTTCTCTATAACATAGTGTTTTTTACAATTCATAAAAAATTTATTGATTTTTGAAAAAAAAACAAACCAATGATAAATTTGATATTAAAAATTAAAAAATGATTTATTTTTTACCAAATTTAAATCATAAAAGTTTCATTTATTAAATTAAAATTAATTCTCATTTTCAAATCCAGAAAGTTTGTTTTTAGGAAGTAAAAATATCAAACAATTATCAGGTGTTTATGTCCAATTTAAAAGTGAAATTACTTAAAATGGCTCACATTTTATTAAATGATAAAAATATAATATAATTATTCAATAAAGAAAGTCAAATTATTAATTTTAGACTTTAAATTATTTTGATTAAAAAATTTGTTTTCAATTAAAACATAGTATTTTTCAATATTAATCAAAATTTAATTGTTATTATAAAAGTACCAAAATTTTACCCAAACTAATTATTTGTTTAGAATATATAGAATAATTTAATTACATTAAATTGAATATATAAAAGTTTCAAATATATTATTTGAAAAGGGTTTTTCATTAAAAGATGGAAAAACTGCATTTTTTTTAAAAATAAATTTGTTAACTGAAAAAATGAATTTGTCCTCATATTATGTCTACGAAACAAAAAAGATGATTATTAAAATTATATAGGATATATATAAAATAGAAAATGTGGTTAATACTATTCATAACATCTTTTTAAATGCTTAGTTTTATAGGTTTTGATGTGCTTGAACTCGGTGTTGTGGGTAGCGCAAGTTATTGAATTACATTAAAATGATAAGGTACTACAAAAATACGGGATGTTAAATTATACCCTACATCAATAAATAATCTCCCCACAATTTGATGTTGTTTTTAGAAAATAAATTTTTCAAAATATAAAATGCCTTTGTGGAAAACCCATAGAGGAAAAAAGGTTAATAATATTTCGTCTTAATAAAAGGGGAAGGGAAAAGAAAAATTAACCACCAAATTAGGATTTTGAATAAGAGAACAGTAGTGGAAATTAGAGACATATATTTTGAGGGAAAATGTAAATTATTATAGGATGTGATTGAGGTCATCAATCACAAAAACATGAACAATAAATGTAAATTTAAGTGCCTCAAGTCCATCAATCTATGATGATTTAAATTTTCATTGGTTCAAAAGATCATATGGTATTTGGATAACACATTTTTTAGATACATTATTTTTTTGAAGAGGCGGGATTAATTTAATATCATGATAATTACTCAACAAAATATACATGTTTTCATTACCTATCATAATCTTATTCTCATCATTTGGTTGTGATTTGATCTATTTTCTCTTCATCTGTTACACTAGGAAATGATTGTTCAAAATGGTTTTTATGCTGGAATCACATTTGATAAATCATAAGGTCCAAAATTATTCCCATAATATTCTAAATGTATATTAAAAACCAAATGGTTAGGTCAATTTATTCAATATATCATACATTAAACTCATACAAAAATATCAAGTGTTTAACTTTCTCAATTCCAACCTTTAGACTTATCCAAAATACTTGTTTCAAAAGTCACAGTCATAATATTTTTAAGGAATGTAATCATAAAAAAATAAAGATCAATTTTATCACATAATAGAATTTGAATAAATTTATCATGTATTCTATTAAAACATGGTGACAACCTAAATTAACATAAAACCTTATTTGTATAGGTATGTACTTCCTTATTCCTTCTGTAAAACATTGAATATTGGATATACTCCTTAAATCCAAAAAATGTTGTAATAACCAACAATGATGGAATAAATATACCATTAATTAGTTCCAAGGATGCCAATAATATCCAATATACTTTATCCAACTTAATTATATCTTTTTCCAAAATCACTACCTCAATATCAAGACCATATTATGGTTTATCTTTCACTCAACCGTATATTTCACAAAAAGTTTAACCAACTATTAACTCACTTTTTTGGGACCACAAAATCTCAAATCCTCAATGAAATAGTACTGCAGTATAATCCATATATACTACAAATTATTTTAACATGTACATCATTAATACATTACTCAAATGACATAATTATTTAATGAAAACATTAGAACACTAATCATTCACATTCATCATCTGTAGTATCATAATTGGATTATTGTTCCATAGCTTCATTTGGGGTATACTATGATGATTGGGACATTGATTGACAAAGTTTCCCAACTCTTTGCAGATGAATAATTATACATTTGAATATTTTACATACCCTCAAAATCGTGAACATGGAGTCCTTTTTCTCCACATTTATAAAAAACTACCCCTCCTTTCATGCATTTACCAAGGTGATTATTTACATTGTTATCACATTTGGGAAAATCTTTTTTCCCTTATCCCCTTATCCTTCATTCCCTATGCCATTCTCTTCTTCTCTGGATTCCCTTCAAAGCCATAGGACTCAGATAATTCATTACATATCTTATTAACATGCAATATTATTTCCTCATATGATGATAATGCATGAGAGGATACTTTCCTTTGAAATAGGTTCTTAAGACCATGAAATATATGATCCTTCATACTCTTTGGTACATGCGTATTGGTAGATATTTCATTCCTTTTACTGGGAAACATTTCTAAATAACAAAACACACTATGTTAGATGATATCCTAATTTATAATTAAAAAAATATAAAATTTATAAATATTAATTGATGATTTTCACACATATAGTCTCATAATCAGTAAAATGGTTTCTTTGTTGACATATTTACTCATAAATCATTCATAATGGGTTTTAAATAAAATGTGAGTTATCTAAAAAATATTCTCTAAGAGTGCCAAACCAAAAGCATAGTAATGATCATTGTCATGTGCTTGGATACCCCGAGTCAAGCATTAAACTCATTTTCAGTGCTTTCACTCTTAGGTACATCTATCACAGAACCATGTCCACTTGTAGTATACAAATTGGAATATAATGCTTCTAAATCCCACATAATATCAATATTACCAAATATTTTGGATGTTTTTCTATACTAATCATCAAATTGTATCATTGTTTAATGTCTCCTAAATAGATTTTATCTAAATATAGATTCCTAGGAAATTTAAAGATATCATATGGCACTAACTCTAATGACCTAACCCCATAAACCCAGTAACAATGAATTATTTTAATACATTGTCATGATTATAAGGAATCCAATCCCGAAGGACTGCTCAATTTAGTAGTCGTGGAAAATAGATAACATACATGAATGTATCATTACACATTTATATATAAAAAACAAGATAAATAATCCATCTAAGAGGCCATTATTCACCTAATTTAATGCAACATATCAATCGTAACACACTTCATCGAATCCTAGGAAAACAAAACATAAGAAAGGGGTGAGCTAAGATGCTCTATATGGGTATATAATTTATCAGAAGCTATAAACTTTTAAGGAAAGATGTTTAATAAAAACAAAGGCCATTTAAACATAAAAGTGAACATAATTTGTGAAAAATAAATCAAAAATACCATATAAACATCCACATGGATATTCTATAAGTCGAATCATCAAATGTAATAAATAATTTCATAATAAAGAATGCATAATGTCGGGCAACCTAAAAACATAGTCATGGCCTCAGGCCAAGACTAAAAATTGAAAAAAAGTCAAGGCCTTTTCAAAAGACACTAATTTCACTCATGAGACCTACCAAAGTATCGAGGGGATATAGCAGGCCCGACCCGTCACATACAGCAACCAATGCATTCCTCATAAGAAATGTCTGAAACATAACATCCCAATTTGTATTAAAACTAGAATATGAAATTTTAATACATTGACCATAAACCATGGATGGTATAAAAATATAACATCCACAGTCAAACATATACTAACTCATTAAGAAAAATATGGAAAATTTTATTATAATAAATCAACCTCAATCAATAATAATATCCAGTAAAGGATGTTGACATAGTAAAAATGTTGAGTAAAACACTTTAAGAGAAATATCCATTTTTCATGAAATCATTTAAAATTCCCTAAATTTTTAAAAGAAGTTATTTAAAAGTGATTTATGAATCAATGTTTCTCATTATACTTTGAAACTTTTCAAATTAACTTACATTTTCAAACAATCATGTCCATATAAATAAATCCTAAAAATCACATTGATAACATGGATATTAGATAAATATATTAAAAAATAAAATTTTTATATACATAAATTGATAATCTAGTTAACGATACGATTCAAGAAAATATCGATATATTTTTCATGAAGATATTTTTTTGAAATATAGAAATGGATGATAAATATGCACCAGTAAATATATACACATAAAAAATCTTGGATAATAATGAGATTGAGGAATTAACCCTTAACTCGAACATTCCTCTAGTCGTGGGAATGTTTATCCACCTGTATAATTGTCATAGTATGTTATTAAATTATACTAGAACCATATTTATAATTATGATATCACATTTCACTCATTTATGGATTTATTCTACCCATTTAGTTATTATTTCTATGTTAAAGTATCATTTTGGGTAATAATCCCTTTCTTTAACATACATGTTTTAACATGTTATTCTTGATCATATCACTTATATACTTATTCAATTTCGTCATCAATATAAAAATTTATTTATGTATAATATATATTCAGAATATAAATTTTTATAATAGATAGATATATGAAATGGAAAACACCATTTTTGGAGACAGTAGGTCGTACGTACGCATACATGATGTTTCTGTTTTCATATTATATTGAATAGAAGTTAGTTAATTAGATATATGTAAATAAAAACATATATATATTTCTATTAGTATTATTATGTATTATATTACTTACTTATGAATAATATATATTTTTATAATAATCTTTGAATGGTTAATAAGGAAATGAATCTCACCACGTCGTGGAGATGGTAAGCCGTATGTACTCACGAGCAACGATATCATTTCAATAATGTTAAAATGGTATGGAATTGGATTGTATATTTATTATTCAGAAAAACTAATATGTTGTATTTATTATTTACATTAATTATACTCAAAATTATACCCATCCAAATAAGGAAGTGTTCAATAAAAAACTTCACCACGATGTGGAGATGGTAAGTCGTACGTACACGCATATGGTGAATTTGTCATTCATTTGATGGATATAATAAATAATATGGTATTAAAATATTTATAACAACATCACATTATGTATAGGGTAATGTATTTATTATTTTTCTATGGAAACAACAAGAAAGAGGATGTGGAAGAATAAAATAACTTTGAAAGAGGAGATGAAATAATTACATCTTCTTCAGGCAGTTCCTTTTTATTTGAACAAAAGGGCTCCATATGTTTGATTTCAGATCAATTTAAGGACTCTCGGGTAATATAAGGGTATTTTGGAAAATATTTGAGCTGGTTTTGTTTGATACAAATTTATTTGGAGGTGTGAAATTAAGTGAAGGGGAGGTACCCTTTTATAAGAGATGTGAGAGGATCTTTAAGAAAAGATTGAAATATTATTTTATTAAGTTATAATTTTTGGTTTCAAATAGCTCAAAATATATTTATTTCGAGGATAATTTGGGGAAGGGTCGATATCCTCTCGACCAATAGGTTTTAGAAAAGCTTAGGTCACAATATTTACTATATATTTTAGATTAAACCCTCATATAAATAGTTTATCTTTTACCATGTATTCTTGTATTATTATAATACATGGTACATAATCATACAATTGAATACCAAGATAACATTAAGAGGTTAATTAATGACATATATATCATCATATATGTCATTTGGCATTTTCTTCTTATGAATATTAAATAATTTAATAATATGGAGTTTTATTAAAAAACTCATTTATGTCGATTTTGACACAAATTAGTATTTGGTGTTTGTAAAAGTCATAACTAGATGATTACATATAAAAAACATACATTAAATAAACCCTAACATGTCATATTAACCTATAAAATTCTTTTATGGCATCAAAAGTCTGAATTTACATTTATTAGGATATCTATAATATCAATTATTTTAATCATTGATTAATAATGTAATTATAGAATCATCATTGTGTCATAAATAAATTTAATTATATAATTTATAAAAATTATAAATATAATACCATGATTTATTAAATATAATTATCTTTATAATGAATATTTATTATGAAATTTATCTTATGTTTATCCCAGTATAATAATGGTTTAGTAATTAAACTTTTAATTTAACACTTTAACTCTTCTTTAAATAAAAAATAATAAATGTCCTAATATAACCCAAATGTATTAAAACAAATTATTTTGGTGTTAATTTTGATTTGGTTTGAAATAAACTTATCTTATGGAATGAAAACATGTTTTGGTGTAATTGTAATGTTATTTTTACCTACAATTACCTTATTTACTCTTAACCGTGGTAAATAAAATTAATAATATACTATTCACCAAAAATTATATTCATCATATTGTACCACATTTTACTTACTAATGATGACCATTTGTCTCGGATTTTAAAAATTCAATTCACAGAAGCTATAAAATTACATTTTATGCAAATTAGCAAATGTGCCTCGAAGGTAGGTAGAAGTCGTTAAAAAGTTCAATAAACTTATATATGTCTAATATTATAATAAAATTACTCCAATTAATTACATTTGACTAATATATTTCTTATGTAAAAATTATGTCTTTAAAGTTAATTTTAAATTAATATTAATTACTTAAATGAAACACTTGGTTTTTATCTACAACATAGTGTTTTCGATATTCATCAAAAATTGAATATTTTCATAATAATACCAGAATTTCACCCATAGATAATTTTTATTTTTTAAATTATAAAATAAAGTATATTTATAAAAAATAAATAGTTGATGTTTCACTCATTAATTAATAATTAATTCTCATTGTCAAAATTTGAAAGCTGGTTTTAAAGAAGTAAAAACTGTCAACATATTGACATTTATTTATGTCCACTTAAAATGTGATATTTCATACAAGGACCCATAGTTTATTAAATGAAAAAATAAAATCTAATAATACTTTAAAAACACCCAAATTAAAAATTTAACACAACAAAATATTTCAATTAAAATAATTCTATTAAAATTTATTAATTTTCGATATTCATCTAAATATGAATGTTATCATAAAAGTACCAAAAATATATCCGAACAAAATTTTTTAGTCCTGATTCTAAAGAAGAATTTAATTTCATTAAATTGAATATATAAAATGGTCAAATATTTTATTTTGAAAGGGTTCTCTATTAAATGGATAAAAACTGCATTTTTTTGAAAAAAAACTACTTTTATCTAAAAAATAGAATTTGTCCTTGTATTATGTCTAAGAATCAAAAAAGATGAATGTTAGAATTATTTTGGATATATATATAATTTAAAATCTTCTTAATACTATTCACAAACTCTTTTTAAATTTCTATTTTGATAGGTCGTGATACAGTTGAACATGGTGTTGTGTGTAGCACAAGCTATTTAATTAATTTAAAGAGACAATGTACTATTAAATATTGGGGTGTTACACATACTATAATACATCCTCATACACATTATTTAATAATGATCACCCACTAGTCTAGTCAGATTGAAAGTATCAATAAAAAAATAAAAAATGATTACTTTATTTCTATGTGTATCCCCATAACCAAACCATTTGTCTCTTCCACACTATCCTGCTTAATCAAGATAAGTAATTCCAAAATCTTACATGATATAATAACTATTGAGGTCTTATAAATTACTCAAGTGGAATAAACTCCTAAGAAGAGTGTGAGTACTACTTAATAGTGATCTACTAACACATTAATGTAAATAACCAATAATTAAATAATGTATACATGTGGTATGATAAGAATAAATAAATAATATAATTTATTACATTTAAATAAGAAATCACTATTGATACTCAAGGTATTCAAATGAAAATTACAGTGAACATAACATTTATTATCATGTTTTGGATTTCACTAATCATTTCATTAAATCCTTCAACCATAACCAAGACCATTGCTACATTATATCATGTATAAACATTGGATCCAAGGACTGTATACATGGAATCCATTCACAAAAGACATAATGGTCATATAAAAGTTGTTAATCCAAGGACATCCCATGAATATTAGGCATAATACGGTTCTTAAGAGTCCTTTTAAATATTTTATTATTAGTCTTTATGGATGATTCAATTTCATTTTAGTAAATCACTTTTGTGTGAATATAAGGCCTTGTATTCGATTTCCCACTATCAAACCGATTCCCATGTGTCATATAAAATACATTATAAGTTAGTATCAAGAGAAATTACTATAATTATTGAGTCCATATTAACCTCGTATATCAACATGTCGGGATAATTAGATGATGAATTGAATTCCAATAAATCTAGTTTATCAATGTATGCAACTAATTACACTGAATATCGTAAAATATTTTGGTTTATATAAGGCCCATTATCTGATTCCCTACCATACATTATATTTTTCCCTATGAATTCCTTCCATTTACACTAGATCATCGTCTGATTTCACATTATGCTAAACAGATCATTCCCTAGGTTCCTAAGAAATCATGTATAATTAATAGGATCCTTATTAGCCAGATCCAAGGGGAATACTCTAGGAAAACCATTCATCGTAATATTTATCTATAGTAAAAATATTGCAATTTACCTCATCTCATATAGTACCTCTTAACTGTATCATCCTCTTTCAATAATACATTTGATAAATATAGTTAGTCATACTAATGAATTAACTATAATCATCACAACCATAATATGACCTTCTATTTGGTTTCTTGGTAACAATCACAATAATCACTACACTTTAATTTATTTGACTACCATTGAGTTATTATATCACAAGAGAGTCCACATGGGTCCCTTAGATATTATTTAGAAAAACAACCTTCATGGGTTCCCTTATATCTAATAAATATCTCATGTATAAAACAATAACAAGGATGTAATATAATCCATCACCATCAACAAGCAATCATCAAGTCCATATAAGCATTAAAGGAATATTTCACTTTGGAGATTCCCCCATACCAGTCCAATTACCAAGTCACATTAGGTAATGCCAAACACCAAACCCATTCATCAATTTCCAAGGGTTTACCCAAATGGATTATCACATTATTTTGTGGGATGAATTCTAGAACCATTTTCATCTCACTATGCTAAATAATTTATACAATCTTTATGGTACAATGTGGCCTACTAGGGACATTTTTTCAGATCATATTACATCCCACTTCTATGTGGCCAATAAATAATATATACTAATGTCCATTTCATCTATTTTATTTTTATAACACAACAACTCATGAACTTGATACATATTTAATATATTATACATCATTCCATGTCCATTAGAGAACGGGGAAATGAATCGTATTCCATTGGTCCCACATGGCCTTGCTAATTTTGTAATTTATCTTATGGGAATTAATTTACATTATATAAATTATATAATTTAGAACTATCTATCACCCATGTGAGGTGAGAAAAAATTGATTCTGTATAATTAAAATTAATAAATAACATATGGGTATTTACAAGGGACCAAACAACTCAATAATGCAGTAATTATATTTCTAAATTGTAGTGATGAAACTCCCCCATGGATTGTCCAAATCCAACCTCCCACCACACATTACAATGAGACCATAATCATGCCAAAACCTCCACATAGATTAATTACTCAAAAATTATAATTAATTAACAATTATAATTATTTTACTAATTTATAATGATTTTTAATAATCATAGAAATATTCCCCTATTGACATCGTCCCACTAAAACAACAACAAAACACATTTCATTTCCATGTGTTTTACTTATAATCTGAATCTATGGAAAATATCTAACACACCAACATAATTCCATGATAATAATATTTTATTTTAATACAAACTAGAAACAAAATTATGGGTAAATATACCTAATCCATAATAGTAGGTGGCAACTAGAATACATCATCCAAAATCTTCCTCAATGTATATTGGTTGATTCATCCACGCTCCCGTGACATCCTAACCGAAACCCAAAATATGGGAAACTGCTTTATGGTAAAATCAATAGAAAGAAAATATAGAAAGATAGTAGGGAAGATATATACCTCTCACAACATTAAATATATACAGAAAATTCCTCATATTAAGTTGTGGAATAGAGGGTAGGTCTGCCTGAAGCATCATTATGTGTGCATATCCAAGCCAAAATAAGGTTTGGTCTTTAAATATTTTAAAAAAATTTCATAATGTGATCCTAATGAGAAATTATGAAATAAAACTACTCTCACCATGTAGAGGTCCATTCCCCATATATATTAAAGTCTCTATATGTGACCCCTATAACTACTCTTCGAATGGGATACTAATATATAATTATAGCTACATAATCACCTATTCATTCATCTATAGTTTTCAAATTTCTCATTAACACCAAAAGAGGATATAATAACACTAGAAAACATACCTTAATGTGATATAAATATTTAGATTTCATTCTGAGTGACTATTCTCAAAATGAACCATCCATCAAATCAAAAATTCAAACTCGTCAAAAATTTCATTACCTATTAAGGATTTATATATAAAATTCTACTAAAAATAGATCATCTATAACCCAATAAGCTTCTTCAAATTTATAACCAATATTCCCAATAATCTAGTTTCACCAATTAACAATCAACTAATCAGAAGGTATCCTTAAACCTTACTTAATCTATGATTGCATTGATCTAAACATGAGGCACATTATTCAATAGATGTCGAGCCACTACTCACTACCTTCAAAGAAACACTATCAGTAAACATAAATATCTATATATAAATATATATCCAGTGAATCAATTTTGTCATCAATATATTAATCCAAGCTTGTATGATGATCCCTACTACAAGATTCAACTAAAAAATTATAATTCATATGAATGCATCTCAACATCATCAAAACCACTTACTAAAAACAAATTGATAAAAATACAATGATCTCTATAGTGGGTTCATATTCTCTCCAAACCCATATACATATAATAAACATTTAAAAAAGTGGGGATGCCTCCCATATCGTAATTTAATATAAATTTGAAAAGTCCCCACTGCCCATTTATTGTTCCATCATACATCGACCTATGGTTGATAAGTCATAGGAAAACATAAAAATATCCCCATAATACCACATTTACAATATCCCAAACCATGATACAATATTATATTGAATCCCCGATTTTCAATGCCACCGAATTACACCTTAGAGTGTTTTATAATATGATTCTCCACCGAATCAAACCATGAATAAATGTCAATTCCCCATACTAGGTAAAAATCATTGTTGCACCCATTGAATCATGTCCCGAATAGTGGGCCACTCACAGAAATATGGAATGAACCATGGTTAACCAGCTACACCATAACTCAAAATGGGGTTCACACATATTGAAACATGTATCAAATCATTTTCACCCAATTAATCTCTTAAAAATAACATCAAGATAATCTCAATTTAGATGATTTTGTATAGACTTCTTCCATAGTCACATCGGAATCATGGGTTCCACATAAATCCCATGACCCATCTCAAATTTTTCCATATCTCAATAACTAATTATTTATCCATTGATGCATGTATTTACTTGACATAGTTGTCCTAATCATACCAATGTGACAAAAGAACCATCAATGAATTCATGTTACCGAATCACTAGTACATAAAGCTCGATTTTGTCTAAAATTTTCAATCATAATGAAGGTCACAACCTCAAACTACTATTGGTGATATCCAAACCATATGGATTTCCCTATTTTTCTCCATGATTTCCACCTGAACATGTTCAATATCAAAACGCATTTCACTCTTCTAGAGAAAATATCATATACTCCCCTAGAATTACAATATTTTGTAGTCTCCTTGATAATCATTCTCATCAAGTTAAATCTATCCAAATGTCATCTCTACTATAGTGGTACATAACTAATCAATCTAAACGATTCAGAAAATTATTCTATCAATTTCCCATCAGTGGAATTGGCTTTCAACTCATACGTATATTTTCAAGAATCCATAATTAAATGAGTACCATATATGAAAATCAAACATTACATAATTCTTATCTAAAATAATGAGTGTAAACTGATGAACCACCTTATCCCATATCTCATATCTTGATTAAAGAGTTTAATATTATTTTAAATAACTAACCATGTTTAATGTCTTTCCAATGTTGTATATTCTGAATCACAATAAATGAACCACTTTTAAAATTGTTCATATCATATTTATAATTATATATATGTAATGATAACCCATCAAATTTTCATTACTCAAAATATGGAAGCATCCACCCACACTCTAATTTCATTCCACATGGGAACACATCCCCATATAAACAGGGATAAATATCACAACAAACATTCTCTCTAATTACCTCCTTGATACGAGAATAGAAAATGTGTTTTATGATGTATATTTTATATGGAATAAACATGAATATACTACACACCATGTAGGAACACATGTACATTGATATCATAACCTATTTAAATTACACATTCTCCCCTTCCCTATAGAATTTAAAAGCACTCGGTGACCCATGATAATGGTTTCCCCACACATATAACAACATATATAAATGAACACACTAATTATCATCTTTATCCATATCTAAAAAACTAGGCACATTCAAATATCTTATAGGTCATTTCCCATTAGTAAAACATCTCTATTCCCATATTAATTATCACAAGGAAACTCAAACTCAAATGAACTAATTATAGATTCACATGTTTCAATATAAAAAAAACTTATCGAATCCCATCTTATTAGTGAAATTATTCTTAATTATAATATTCATAATTGGATTCTTGAAGAAATTATATAATCTTATAGTATTCCACATTAGGCCTATATATGAGAAAGTCAACCTCATATGAACAATGCCTCCGTTGAGAGATTATATATCTACTATTGCATCACCTTACCACCATCTCTAACAAATATTCCAATGTGAATCGGTTCTATTATTTAGAATTCATCGAACATGATATATTGGAAAATAATATATATATATATATGTTGTTATTAACACCTTAAATAAAAAACCCCATATCTTTTCAGAACAATTAATTTTAATATCCCTCAATGGGATCGATACATGGGAATTAAAAACGAGTATCGACCTACGTGGATCAATATGAAAATATTATACAGTGTGGTTTCTTGTATTTCATTATTGAAAATATCATCAAAGTTAAAAAATAATTATCATTATAAATTAAATATATAAAATTTTATAGCTATGTAAAAATTTTATTCTGTAATAAGAAAAAAAATCCATATGTGTTATAACATACTACTAAACAAAATTTCAATCATTCATATAAGATACACATTAAATAATAATTTTATTGTTATTTGATTAATATTTTTATAATGAGATATATTTACAGTAGAAAATTATCATATGGATAAGTGACAAATTTAAATAATAATCAATCCTATGTATGATAGATCCCAATCTCATGTGTGTCAAACTATGTGGAAAATATAAATCTATAAAATCATAAAACCAAGAATACAAATTCCATACCCCTAGGAAGCTAAACATATTATTAGAAAGGGTTTTATTAATTATGTAATTGGATATCCATCAAAATATTTGACACATCACGTTGTATAATTTCTACCATATTCAAAAACAATATGACCAAACAAAACTCTAATAATTATATAATATCTATCACTAAATATTTGATAAAACAATTTAAAATTTGTTCCACAATAAATCATGAATATTAAATAGGATGATTCACCACATAACCTCATGCACACGTAATTATATGAAAATGTTTTTGGATAAAAGATGTCATCTAGCATAGTATCATGGGGTGAATACTACCTTGTATGATATTTTACAATTATAGAAATAACTAGGAATAATCGATAAAAAAATAAAGTACTAGAATATGAATCTAAAAACAACAATATGCTATATCAAATATATATGTGGATGCATACAGTAATAAAGACTCATATTCATACCTAATGACTGACCACCCATCATGAAGATCATATATAAAAGTCAAATAATATAACTACAATTCATAGATGATCTACTATAATCCCTGGGCCACAAACCATACATATACTAGTTTCCAAGATATCATACTCAATAATCCTATAGTAGGCCTCTACCCAACACAAATCTGCATCATGTGAGGTCTTTATTAATATTGGAGTTTCATGGACCCTAAAAATGGCATAATTACAACTTAGTGTCATACCACCATGTTGATTCCATAAATAACTAATAAATTAAAAGTATTCATATGATTCATGTTCATTATAAGTAAATATAATAATTATGGTCATATTAAAAGAGTGCTATTGTTGATCCTCAAACTCATCCATTGAAATTGTGATCAACCCAACCCTCTTTTGACAAGTGAAATAGTTTATTTAAGAATGTCATGAAATCCTGTAATCATTCTCTATTCTCATATTCATATAGTTTTAGGGATAAATATTGGATACAAGTTGTGTATCCATGGAATCCCATCAATGTATGATCGACTACTAATTCCTTGGGATAGTCCTTGGAAATAAAGTATATATCATTCATAATAATATTCACAATAATTCTAGGTAATCAGTTAATATTAGTTTATGTGGTTTATTCAATAGTATTCTGGGAAATATGATTTTTGAGAATATTATGAACTATAACTGATTCATAGGTATATTGTGAAATCAAGTGTCTTTACTATCACTAATTCTTTGGAATCATCGGAAATCCAATGCATACGAGTAGTGGTCTCAATATCTGATTACCTATAATTCATTATAATTGTGTATACTAGTATTAAATGTAATTTTTTGATTCATAGAATCCATGGAAATACATAATTATAGGCTCCATGGTTGATTACTAGGTGTCAAAAGAAATAGAGTGTGTGTATGAGGCTTAACTACATATTACATTGACTATTCAGAAATCAAATTACACAAGATGCATGAATAATCTCCATGCTACATGGGAAAATTATTTCGTGTAAATCACTAATAACAAACAACTATCAAGAGTCTTTGTAAATTCAGCTATATCCGCCTCGATCTAAGCATCTAGATCCTAGGAGATGTAAGATGAATATCATGTAACCCAATACATCAATAAGATAACAGTATCCCACCCATTGAATTATCATAGAATTTATCTTAATGGGGTCTCCCTCCTCACTTAACCCATCTGAAACATGAGGATCAACACAATTTTTCCGAACCTCTCCACTTAACATCCATAATTCGATCTTAATTTATTTTTTTGGTTATACATTAACTCATTAGAACACATAACCATATGCACCCAATCTTCTGTAAATATATCACTCTTGGACCCAAAAGATTCACCATGGTCTCAGAATTCATGAACACACTTCAAGGGTTTATTCCTATAAATCATGTCTCTCATGTTAACATCCATCAGTAGAAGGACAAAACATCCCTCTATACCATAATTGTCTCATTTATTCCTTAGTATGTTCCATGTAACGTTCCATATGGTAGATATTACTAATCCTCACCTATATCCCAATACACATTAGGTTGGTCGGAACAACTATCCCAACCAAAAATATCCATGGATCCTACGAACACATGTAATCATATATCAGTGGAAGAGTAATGCTCGTAAAAAAATTATATCAAAAGAAAATTTTCATTATTTCATCTTAAGTGTATACTATGGGCTATAAGGGTCATTTTTTCACATCCAGTCACATCCCCCCAACATAGAGGCTAATATGGAACCCATACTATGTGCCATTATATTTCATTCATTTGGTTTAATTAACCCCCTTTGTATCAATACATTATTTCTGAAATTAAATCATTTAACAGGCCTAAAAAAATTGAGGCTATCATGATCGTGCCCAGGGAATTATGATTCCTTGTAATGTTTTTCATTTTACACATGATAATTCATCTAAATTAATTAGTTTTTAAAATGTAAAATAGGTAACCACCTGAAATAGTAAATACCTCAAATCATATTCTATATAACTAACATGAGTAAGAATAGTTGGGGTTTGTAAAAGTAACCACCTACCTCCTCAATAGTGGAACTCATATTTTAAATTACAGTCCTGAATCTATACCCAGAGACATCCATGTCAATCCGAATAATGTATATCACTTTGAGGCCTTAGGTCTAATTAAATACCAAATTCAGTTAATTTTGATCAAATTATAATTAATTTCCTGTTAAAATTAAATATTAAATTTAAATCAATATAATATACTAATTCAAAAACTCACTATTATAATGAATTACACAAAAACTAAAACATTGAAATTAACAGTGATACATGGACTAACATTGACATCAATAAAAATTAAATGATTAAGAAAAAATATAAATTCCAAATTCAAATTAAAAAAATCTTGGTGAAAAATTACATCTAAAACCATTACTGAACAAAAATTAACTCGAATTTTGTGCAGATACATAGAGACATCATATTGGGTTCAACACTATGAAAAAAATGAAAAAGACCCATCCAAATGTCCAATTACACCATGATAGTGTAGATTAAAAATAGAAACTCTATAATGGGGAAACCAAATCAATATATTCTAAAAAGGAATAAAAAATTGTTGGATATAGAGGAATAATCAAACAATTAAAACTGTAATGTTAATGCACAGAATTCTTGTCGTCAAGGGGGAGTAAATGTGGGGAGGTGCCTTCAATGAATCATAGTGTATTCTTGTTCAAGTTAAAAGAAAAAGGTGACAGTAACCTTTTTTAAAATAAAACAATCTTCCCCCTTAACAAGATGATGGTGTGAATTTATTTTTATACTATAGAGACCCCTTTTAGTAGGACTTCATCCATTTGTCACAAAAACTCATAGAGTGAAAACAATGATCACATTATTAATGTACTTCTTTGGTAAATTTGAAGAAAATATACCAATTAACCCACAATAAATATCTATATAATGAGTCGATCCCTCTACTGGATCTCATAATACGTCTAAAGACAAAAATTATTGAATCATCCTAATATTTTATAAATGAAACACTATGTTCTATATCAAACATTATACACCACATCGATCTTAAAAGATCTACAAAATAATATTATTTAAATGCTAATATTATAACATAGAATTTATAGTATAGGAAATGAAATGTATTAACTAAATTTTGAAAATAATTTTTTTACTTGTATATATAATTCTTAGAACACGTGACTATAAATGAATGTAAAAGTGTAATTAATATAATATGAAATTTTTTTCCTGAAAAAAAATTAATTGTGCGTAATTGTGATTTTTATAAATATATAAACAAATCATCAATGATGGATTATATTTAATATATATATATATATATATTCATTATAAGGTTTAACGTTCATTTTTTTTGGTTTTTTCTGTACATTATATTATAACAACAACAATTTTAACCCAAAAAAGGTAATTCAAAAAACATCAGTTTTGACAACATTTGATGGAACACATATATTAAATATATTTTCTAGAATGTTTATAAATACAATTGGAAGAAATGAACTTATTAATTTTTGGTGATATATGAAAATTTAATTTAGATAATTTTTTTTTATTTTTTGGAAAAGATATATTTTTTCATGAATACTGATAAAATACGGCTTTTTAATTGAAATCTATATTTTCATTAATTTATTTATGTTTTTGAATTATATATTTGAATGGTTTTAACTTATATTTAAATAAATTTTCATCATTAAATCCAACATTGGTCATTGTAATAAATTTCCATGGAGAATGTTTATAAAAACGTTATGATCATTTGAAGGTCTGTACCTATTTTTTTATTTATTCAGTCTATCAATAAGGGTAATATTATATTAATTTTTGAAACTAATCTGTAAATTTTTTTAAAAATGGACCTAATAGGGTTTTATCATATGATATTTTTTGATCTAATTGGATCAACATAATTTTCTAATATTGTGAATTATATTATTAGTGATTATTTTCATTAACACATCTAATGGTAAATGGGGTAATTAAAGGTAATAATAATATTATAAATTACAATAAAACATGTGATAATTTTTTTCTATGAATTTATATATACATTGAAGAATCATTGGGTAAAAATATAACCTTTTTTAATCTCGTTGGATTTATTTAAGACATTTATATTATTTTATTCAATGAGAAGATTTCTTTTTCACAATGTAGTTTATAACCAGTAAAATATATTGAATGTGGGGTAATATATTGTATATGAATGAAAATAGATAGTATTTTGAAATTATATTTATTAAATAAATTATTGAACATTATTTATAATTTTTAGGATTCAAATTATAAAATTAAATGGTGACACGTTGATGATGTAGAAATTGATTCATTAATAGAAGAATCAAATAAATGATATTAAAGTAATAAAATAAATAAACTTTTATATAACATTATTCATAAATTAATTTTATGGATGAATTATTCATTTACAGGATTATTAATATTTTATTAGAATATATATTGTTTTTAGGATATATTTAAAAAATTCAAAAAATGAATTCATTCCAAATTGACTTCAATGATATTTAAAAAAAATAATGTTTAATGAAATGACATACAATTTTATAATATATATCCATAATCTCACTATTTTTTATCATTCCTAAAATGTCATAATTTACACAATTATTGGCCATTTATAATTTTATAGTAACTTTATTAATCGTCAAAGTGTAAATTTCTTGTAAGAATGGTGATAGTAAAAAAGGTTAATGAAATAACATAAGGATTAAAATATAGTAAAAACAAATCATATTTTATTTTGATGAAGGATATTCGACCCGAAATCATCATATATTCAAAATAAATATGATTTTCTAGTTTTGATTAGAATATTAATTAATTTATATTTAATATTTTGATGAATTCCATGAGTGTCCTTCCCCTCTCAAATAAAAGGGAACCCATTTTTCTATATTCTGTAGACATAAAAACCAATTTTTATTGGATAGTATCTTCCCACATACCTTCTTAGAAACCACCCACATTTCAATATACCTTATTTATGGTATAACACCCCATTCGAGGTGTTAATGTGTCAATAAATGGTGATCGCCTAGAGAAGTGGTTTCATTTTTATTATAGCGTTTCTATTTTATTTCTTCTTCCACATCCTTCAAATTTTTTCCCAAAAAACATGAGATAATAAATAAATTATCCATAATATTATTAAAATTTCTTATACTAATATCATCAGGTAAATCTATATCTGATTACATCAAATGGGAAATTAAGAAATCATTTTTATATAGCGGTGAATTACCACCTCTATGTTCCAATATAATTTGTTTTCCATTACCATCTCTCAAGACTAGGATTAATGATTGAATTAATGTTTATATATGGTAGTAATGACATATGTATCATTATTATATAACAATATATCAAATAAATTTTTTACTTTCCATGAACATTAAAATGATAACATCATTATTGTGTTTGTGTGAACTGTCAATTCAACATTGTGATGTGATCAATCTTTCATCACCACATCACATAGATGAAGTTAATACTTATATTTATATTATGAATATGATATTTATGAAATTATGATTATTCTAGATTGATGAATAATACTTAACTTCTTTCCATAATGATCGTAAAAAATGAAAATTTTACTCATGTGTAAGTACATATTATCGTCTCTACGATTATAAAAAGATCATAATTCATATCCATATTTAATGAAAACTTGTTAAATTATTATTTATTTATAATTATTATTTTTATTTCATGTATAATATTATGGAAATTATTTACAACAAACCTATTTGGCCTTATTCAACACACCAATGTTGTTTTGTACTCATGTAATGAATATCATGAAAACTTCTGTCGTGAACATAAATAATTAATTAATTGTTATAACATTATAATATGGAAAAATAAATTTTAAAATATTAGTAAGATATTAAATGTCGAACATGTGTTTTTTATTTTTTAATACAAAACTAATAAGTAAAAAATCTGTCTCAAATTGAAGAACCCTTAATCAATATTATTGTTTTAAATATTTTAAATATATATCTATCTAAATAATTCTCATTCTTATCCAACTATTCAAAATAATTTTATAGGTTTATTTAATTAGAATTGAATGTATTAAATTTAAAAATATATAAATTATTCGAAGTTATTAAAAGTGTTTCGAGACAATTTTATTCCAAAATACCATTATAAAACTTTTTAATTTATATTTGAAAATAGATTAGTTATTTCAATAAATTATAATATATTATTACAGTGGGAAATGAAATATTACGCATGAAAAGATGAAAATTGAATTAATTTATGTGTTATGATTATAAAATATTTCTTTCAAATAGGAGGACTAGTTATGTGATAAAATTCAGACAATCGGATATTTTATAACACCCAATGAATTGGGTATGTAAGTCGGTCATATAGTTATCCAATTTATAAGAGTGACATGTATGGAAGTCAACTGCATGGTTATTCTATTTTACCTTTCTTATGTCCCAATTAAAAACATATCTTTTATATTAATGCTTATAATTTTAATGGAAAATAAATTTATTGTCAAAAGGAATTATAATGAGTTTTTTTAATCAATTATTATTTTTAGGAATAATTAAATGTTTCTAACGAATTTTTTATGATTTTTAACTGGACTACTAGTTTCCTTCATTGTAAAGTCTTTTCTATGATTTTGTGATGATCCTTATTTTTAATAAAAATTAAAAGGTTTGTGGAAGATATAGTATAGGGATGAGATAAAAGAAAAGTTGTTAAGATATATCAATATTTGAAATCATAATTTATTTTAATGTTTTTGGTTTTACGGAAAAAATTAAAACCAACTATATTATTACACATGTAATGTATGTGTTTATGATGTAACATTATGTTATATTTCTCTATAACTATACACTTAAAAGGTATTTGTAAGAATAATTTGATTTCTATTTTCAAAATAACAAGATTATTTAATCTATATAGTCATTTACATTTGAGTGTGTATGAGTGAATGGTTTAGAAAAAAATAGATATTATAATATTTTCAAAATAATTATTAATATGACATTGAGATTATAATTTTAAGGTTTATTTTATGTTCAATGTCCCAGAAACCACTTTGGAGGGTTTATTTTATGAATTTTTTATGTTATTAAATGTATTTTTGAGTCATTTATTTTGGTAGTTATTATGGTTTACTACATTTTGGGATGAGAAATGATATGTATGAGATAAAATTATAATTTAAACATGTTATGGATATTATTTTGGTATTTATAATATTTTTTTAATGTCATATGAATTACATAATTATAGAAAAAAAGAAACATATTGCATGGCTATCAAACCATCATGTCAAGAATGGAAGTAAGAATCGAACTTACTAATGATGGGTCATAATGGTTCATCACCTATAATTGTACTTCCTCATAATGTACCATGTTAGTATAACTTTTTTTGTTAAATAAGTTTATGAAATAAGAATAATTTAATTTGGGGAGAAAATTTCTGATCCAAATCGAAAAATATTTTGGGGACTAAGTGATTAATGTTATTTTCGAAGACATTCTCTATTTTTTGATTCATATAGAATGAATATAAATATAATAATATGGTATTTTATTTTATAAAAAATGGATGAAATTAATTTTGGAATAATCTATAAATATATTGTGCGCATACTCCAATTTTGGTTATTTAGGGAAATTGTTACAATATATGGAAAATTTGTATCACATTTTCTTTTTTGAGTGAGACAATAAGAGTAGTGGATGTAATTAAGATATTATTATTAAAATTAATATTGTATTAATATGTGATAAAATCGTTTTCATTTTTTGAGTTTTAATCTTTCTTAAAATATTTTTGAGAAATTTAAAGTATATTTGTTTATTGAATGGTCTATGTTAAACATTAGGTATTATTATGAGTCAATGAAATAAATATAGTTTATAATAATATAAATGATTGTTATTTTATGAGAATTTTAAAATCTTGTAATAATTTTTTTATTAATGTCTACTGACATGTGAAATAGAGAGTTAATCTTCTATGGATTGTGTGATTCTCTAAAATATGAATCTATTTCGTCATGTGAGAAAATTCCAGTTGAAATACTCATCAATTAAACAAAAATATTAGTTTTTAGTGGAATATGATTAATGCATGAGACATATAATTATCAAGTAATTATATTTACATATTTTCCATGTCATTTTAGTAAAATATTTCCTCAACTATTCCAAAAGTCTTTTGAAATAGAAACATTATCCATTTTTTTCCTATGATGTCAATGAAATTTAAACCCGTCATAGATTTATGGTTTTGTGATTGTTTAATTTCTCCTAAACATGTTTTATAGCTATATACATCAAATATTTATGATTATGTTTCTCTTCCATATCCTTTTTTCAAACATGGAACTAGATTATGTGTTATCACAAGTGACCATTTCACTTCTATATATTTCATTTAACGTGGACGTCTCATTTATGCTTTTTCTGGTGTGGGTTTTAATTAAAAATATTTTGAAATTTAAAAACACTAGATTTTCTTCCTATGTTCTAATTATAAGGATTAAATTTATTAAATGAGTTAGAATTTAAAATCCAAATATTTTATGAAAAAACATTTTGTTCAATACATACATTATATGCCACATTGATCATAAACGAATAGAAAAAAATTATTATTTAAATTTTACCTTTATAAAATAGTTTTTATATTGGTGTTAAAGAAGTGAATTAATGACATTATTAAAATATGTTTTACCCATGTAAAAATTAATATTTTAACACTTAATTATAATTAAATTTAAAATCCTTTTTTTAATTAAAAGGAAATGTTTATTCTGGAAAACTATCAAAATGTGCATAAGTGTGATGTGTACTCATAAATAAACAAATCAGTTTTTTTGGATTATATTAATGATATATATATATATATTAAAAATAATTTTTTACATTAATTTTATGTGTTTTCTAGGCATTATATAAGACAAAGTCCAATTTTATATAGAAAAGAAGTATTTCACATAAATGGATGGTTTATCTCCTTCTATTGGAAAAAGTTTTTAAACATTGATTTTGATACCTTTATAAATTATATTTTGAAAAAATAACTTTTTATTTGAAATATTAGTAAAAAAATTAACATTGGATGAATTTTTTGTATTTTTCTAATAATATTTATTTTTTGATGAATAATGGAAAATAATGTATTTTAATTGAAAACTACATTATCATAAAATTTATTTATATTATAAAATAATACATTTTAATGGTTTTAAATTATATTTATATAATTATTTTATCCATTAATTAAATGTAGTTAAATGGAAATAATTTCACATTGATATTGGATATAAAATTTTGTGGACATTTGAACTTTTTTATATTAAAACCATGTTTTCTCGATCCGACATCAAAATTAATTTAAAACTAATTTTATCCAATTATATTTTTGAATTTTGAAAAATATATCTAAAATCATGTAATAATTTTTATTTTTTTGATCTCATAGGATCAACATAATGTATGAAAAAAATGAATAGTAACATTATAAAATGATTTATTCTGGCGGTTAAGGGAAAATCAATTAATTTGGATAAAAATAATATTACAAATTAAAAAAAATATTAATTGCATTAGATGAGATTATATAGAACTAAAATCATATTTGGGACTAAAAATAAATTTTGTAAAACACATGATTGTAATTAAGACTTATATAATATTTCATTCAATGAAAAAACAATTTTTTCACTCTTGTTTTTAACATATAAAATATTAATAATTTGGATTTATATGACGGATTTATTTGACTATAATTATTATTTAGAAATGAAAAACTTTTACAAACATCATGGTAATATATTTATGTTTCTTTAAAATATATAATTAAATTTAATGGTGACACAACGACGATGCATAAATTACTTCTTTAATTATTGAATCAAATGAACTATTATGAAAAATTAAAATAAAATAACATTTAATATAAATTATTCCATAAAAAATTTTGTAACATCCCGTTATGTTTTGAGCTAATTATTTATGTCTCTAGGTACCCGTGTTTTGGAGTAATGACTTGGGTTTCATTTGGGTGAACTTTTAAAGAAAAACTAGAGGACAGTGTGTTGTGCATATTTTTCACACGGTTTGAAAAACCGTGGGACCAAACCGTGCCAGCCTTGAATCCTGGGCAGAAGCTTCCGCACGGGCGAAGCATGGTTTTTCTAAACGTGTGGCCAAGAAATGATAGAAGGGTGGCCGAGGCAGCAGATCTTGCGTGGTTAGCGCACAGGTTGTCAAACCATACAGCCAAACTGTGGGGTCACATAAACGAGATCCTTAAATTGTGGATCTCACTCAGTTTTGCCTCTAAGTGCCTCATTTTTTCTCCTAAGCAGCCCTCACTCGGTATTTATCTTCTCCTAAGGTCAGTGATGGTTCTCCCATAATTCCGGAGGCGATTCAAAGGCCCCTCTTGGTGAATCGAAGCCGGATTCTAGAGGTATGTGATCGTTCTTCATCGTTCTTGGTTGGTTTCATAGATCTACATAGATCTACTTCTCCTCTTCTATCAGTTTCTTAGATCCACTCCCGTTATGTGTAGATCTATGTTTGTGGTACCAAGTTTGATGAGTTTTGGTCATTATCATTCTAGGAGAAGAGATCTAAGGTGAGATCTTGAAGAAGCAACCCGGTTTTGTTGAGCATTCTTGACCATTGTGGTCTTGGTCAAAACCTCTAAGGTATGTGGTTCCGTCCCGTCTTTCCAAATTGATTATCATTTTATTTACTTGATTTATTTCAATTATTGATTTAAATTTAATTTAGAAATTTTCTTTCAATTTAATTGACAAAAACTCGATTCCATCAAATCGAGATATTTGAAATGGTTTTGGCATGGAAATTTTGAAAACCCCAATTCCATTGAATTGGGTGTGTTTATGGAAAATTGTTCGATTTAAATTTTTTAATTTAAATTTTTCATTTCATCGAAGTGTTTTTAAATTATATTGTTGAATTTAATTGTGTAAATGAAATGTGGAATGATGGAATTGGTTTTGAATGGATTTCAAACTTATGAAAATGTCTTGAAATGAATTGATAGAAACATATTGGATTTATCTTCTGTAAGAGGCATGTTTAGAATAAAACCAGTTTTGGTTTTAAATGGATTGAAATTATCTCTTTTGAAATAGAAGAATGAGATTGATCGTATTTTATGAATTCTTAAAATATTTCGCCCATCATGTAAGAGCGCATGCAAGCCTTACGTAGTTAGTGAATTATTTAGATAAACTCTATGCTAATACAACGTTCTAAAACATACGTGTGGCGGGTCACATCCCTGAAGGGTTAGTGAAGAGTCTCCTTTTTCCATTTTAATTGGGACGTGAGTATACACATCTTGCTGTGTTCACATAGAGAGTACAAAATCCTATAACTGGTTAATACCATCGTATCTTTTGGCAGATGAACATGTTTCTAGCTTGTTTATTTATATTTGAGATATAAATGTTTTCCAATTTTTTTTGAACTGATTTACATGCCTAATGAATTTATATAAACTATTTTATATAAATGTTTTTCCTAATCCATTATTTTAGAAACATTGCATCATTTGAAAAGCCTTTGCTTAAAAATGCTTATTCCATCATTTGAAATTGCAATGCTTGTTTTGTTAAAATATACTTTTGAGTTTCCAAACCTGTTTATTTGAAAAATAAAAAGATCTTCTTTAGATAATATATTATTGGAATCTTTTATGGAATATTTTGCAGTATCCTACTGGGCTTAGGCTCACACCCTACTTTTTCCTTCGGGTGTTTGTAGACTTTCTTCTTCCAGGATCGAGCAATGGGAAGGGACCTCTTAGAGGTGGATCCAGTTGTTGATCTCTAGATATAGTGGGTTGTGTCCTTTGGGAACTTGGGACTGTTTTCCCATTTTTACATGGGTTATAGTACTTTCACTTTTTGTGACTTTTTGTATTCTGGTACATTACTCCCAGTGGAGTTTCTTTTGCTATGCACACTGATTTTTTTACTCTTTCATCCGCATTCTTGTGGAAAAATCATTCCCACTTGTATGTTGTATGATGCCAGGTGCTAGTCCCTGACCCATGGGGATTGGGAATTCCCTTCGGGTTATGTCAGGGATGGTATGGTTATCGGGTAACCAGGGTACCCGGGATGGTTCGTGACAAGATGGTATTAGAGAGAGGTTTATGATCTTACCCTGATGACAGTATGAATTTGAGTTTCCTTTTTGGGACTTAGGAGGTAGTTGCGATTGAGTGTCTGGCTATATCTCACCGAAATAAACCTTATGATTCAAGGGGTGGTTAGGGAAAGGCGACTTATGACTACTTCTAGTCTTTTCCCTGTGTTGATTTATAGAGAGTGGAATCCAAATCTTGTTACCCTTTCTTTTAAGAGTAGTTTTTCCTCGTTACTCAGGTTTAGTGTTAATCTAATGTCTTCTGTGTTGTCTGTTGATGTTGTGTAGCATCATGCCTTTGAGAAGACATGTAAATCAAATCCAAAAAGAGGCTGTTGCTGAATCTCAGCAAGCAAGTCCTGTTGTGGATCCAGGTCTGGTAGAGGTGATTGTTCGCACTGTCCACACTCTGGGACAGGCACCACCTCCAGTTCATGTTCAGGATCCATCTATAGATCCTCATAGTGATATTCCCTGAAGTCATTCCCAAGAGTCCCTATGCCAGAAGCCACCAGTTTTCAAAGAATCCACAAATACCGAACATTCTATGGAATGGTTGAGCAAGATTGATCGTCTGTTTTTGTTTTTGGAGACACCAGATACAATCAAGGTAATGTGTGCCACCTTCGTGCTGGAGGGTCCAAGTAAGAGATCGTGGGACATGATGGTGACGACTGGGAAAAATGAAGGTTTGGAGTGGATAGACTTTAGGGTTATTTTCAATGATCAGTTCAATCCAGAATCTATGGTGTTGGCCAAAGCTGTGGAGTTTTTAAAACATGAGCAGGCCAACAAAACTGTGACTTAGTATTCAAATCACTTTTTTGAGTTGGTACAGTTTTCTCCTGAAATTGTATCAAATGAGAGGATTAGGCTCGACGATTTGAGTTAGGGCATTGATCATATATCTGTTCTCATGAGTTCTTACTGAAGCTACCCAATTATGTCGATGTGCTAGTTAGGGAAATGATGGTTGAGATGGATTTGGAAGGATAGTCAGGGTTACAGGAAGTTCCTTTTCATTCTAGTGGCAGTATTGGTTCCATTAAAGAAAACTGGTAGAGAAATGATTCTCACGGTGGTTCTTGGCAACATAGTCATTCCAGACCTCCAGTATCCCCAGGAGGGGCTTCCTTAACATTCAATCAGTGTGGGAAGCCAGGACATTCTTAGAGGGTTTGCATTGAGGCCCCCATGAACTGTAGCTCCTTTAGATGTTTAGGGCACATACATAGATTCTTCCATCACTTCTCTACTCCAAATAGTGTAATAGGATCATCAGCATCTCCAAAAACTGCGGGGCAATCAAATGCTTCACGTACAAAAGGGTTCTAGCCACATGCATCTGGAATGAAGCTTCTTCACGCAGTGGAAGAGTCGCCAAAGGTAGCTGATACAGGTCCTGAAACTGTGAGAGGTACCATTACTATAGCTTCATCTTTAGTGATAGCTCATTTTGATACTGGTGCATCTCACTCTTTTATTTCAACCCATCTGGTTAATCTGCTTAGTTTGCCTATGGAACTTTTATCTTGTGCGATGGATATTACTACACCCCTTGGTGTAATGAGAGAGAAGGGTCTTTGTAGTCCTGCTTCTGTCTTCTATCTATCAGATGTTTATCATGTTTGGAGTTTCATGGTTCTCGACATGAAATATTTTGACATCATATTTGGGATGGATTGGCTCATTCCCAATAATGCCCAGATGGATTGTTATCGTCGACGGGTCTACCTTACTACACCCAGTGGTGTGGCGTTTTTTCAAGGAGAATGGGACCCAAGGTCAAGCCATGACGTACCCTTTTATCTAGAGTTGGGGAATGTTATATTAGTGTTTTCCATTGATTTGGAGAGAGATTCAATGTGTGGTGATCTTCCTCCAGTCATCACGGAGTTTCCTGACGTGTTTCCTTGTAACGTCTTTGGTTTTCCACCAGTAAGGGAAGTTGTTTTCTCAATTGACTTAATGCCTCGTACTCAACCAGTTTTTATTCCCTCTTACTGAATGGCTCCAGCTGAACTAAAGGAACTGAAGTCTGAGTTAAATTATCTTCTGGAGAAAGGTTTTATACACCCGAGTGTGTCACCTTGGGATGCACCTGTTCTCTTCGCCAAGAAGTATGATGGTTCTCTTCGCATATGTGTTTATTATCGAAACCTCAACCGAGTTACGATAAAGAACAAATATTCATTACCATTAATTGATGATTTTTTTGAACAATTGGAAGGGGGAAAGTGGTTTACTAAAATTGATCTTCGATCTGGTTACCATCAGTTGAGGATAATGGAAGCTGACATTCCTAAGACCGCATTTAGGAGTTGGTATGGCCATTATGAGTACCTTGTTATGCCCTTCGGCCTAAAAAATGCTCCTATAGTTTTCATGTCTTTGATGAACATGGTTTTCCGTGAGTATCCAGATACATTCGTGGTGGTCTTTGTGGATGACATTCTTGTCTACTCCAGGTCTGAGGAGGATCATGTGCATCATTTGAGAATAGTTCTGGGTCTTCTAAGGAATCACTGACATTTTGAAAAGCTTTCAAAGTGTACTTTCTGGATTCATGAAGTGAAATTCTTGGGACATGTCGTGTCGGAACAAGGAATATCAGTTTATCCTGAGAAGGTGAAGGTTGATAGGACATGGGAACAACCAAGAAATGTTTTCTACATTCAGAGATTCTTGGTCTTAGCATGATATTATCACCGGTTTGTTAAATACTTCTCAAAGTTATCTTCTCCAATGACTGCTCTGACTAAAAATGGAGTGATGTTTTCCAGTAATGATAATTGTCAGCATTCATTTATCAAGCTAAAGCAACTTTTGACTACTGCGCTGGTGTTAACTCTTCATGAGGCTGGGATAGGTTACGTAGTCTTCTGTAATACATTGGGTTCTAGTTTGGGATGTGTCCTTATGAAAGGAGATCATATTATTGCCTATGGATCTCGTTAGCTCAAGCCTCATAAGAAGAACTCTCCTACCGATGATCTTGAACATGCAGCTGTAATGCATGCACTTCAGTTTTGTAGACATTATCTTTGTGGAGAAAGGTATTCTGGGTATTTAGAGCATAAATATTGAGTTATATCTTCTCTCAAAAAGATTTGAATCTTTTCCAAAGGCATTGGGTGGAGTACCTGCAATATTTCAACTTTGACATTTCCTATACCCCGTGGAAAGGGAATGTAGATGCAGATGCGTTAAGCAGGAAACTTCCATCTCAGGATGTGAAGGAATCTTCAGAAGAGTGGAGTTTGATGGCTCTTTTTGCACATTTACATATTGGAGTTCAATGGAAGGGGAATGAAGTTTCTTTATCCAGTGTTCAGTTTACTTATTCTCTCCTAAAATTGATTCTTTAGGAACAACATCTAGATGTTGAGTTCCATAGCATTAGGATCTCTCATTATGGTGGGGAGACAGACACCAAGTGGTCGTTCTTTAAAGAGGGTGTCATGTGTAATCGAAACCATTATGTTGTGCCGTTATTGGAAAGGAAGGATGTGATGGGGGATTGACATAACTCTCAGTGGGTGGTACACCCAGGAACCGTGAAGATGTTCTATGACATGTGGTGATAGTTCTGGTGTCCAGGTATGAGACAAGAAATTTCTAAGTTTGTATCTCGTTTCTATACATGCCAGAAGGTGAAAGCCGAGCCCCAATAACCTTCGGGTTTACTTCAACCACTTCCAGTACCTACATGGAAGTGGGATGAAATCTCGGTGGACTTTGTGGTTGGGTTACCACAAACCCAGAAGAAGAAGACTGTGATATGGGTTATGATCGACAGACTGACAAATTCAGATCACTTTATACCAATTCGAGATACGACCAATGTTGAGGAGTTGGGAAATGTTTATGTGAATTAAATTGTTCGTTTTCATGGAGTTCCATCTACTATAATCTCTTATAGGGAACCTCGGTTCACTTCTCACTTTTGGAGAGGCCCTCAAAAGGCACTGGGATCTCAGGTCTGTTTGAGCATGGCCTCCCATCCATAGTCTGATGGCCAGACAGAGAGAGCTATTCAGATCCTTGAGGATATGCTCTGAGCTTGTGTTCTCGATTTTGGTGGGTCTTGGGATGACCATCTGGGACTAGTTGAGTTCTCCTATAACAACAGTTATCAATCTTTGATCAATATATATCATTTCGGGGCATTTTATGTTCGTCCTTGTAAATCTCCTTTATGTTGGTCTGAGATTGGTGAATGTTCTTTGGTAGGACCGAGTTTGGTCAAAGATACGACAGCTAAAATCTAATTGATTCGTTAGATAATGTTGACAACACAGATTTATTACAAGTCTTATGTTGATCATCGCCGTAAACCGTTAGAGTTCTTAGTTGGTGACCAGGTGTTCTTCAATGTTTCACCCCGATTGGGTCATCGACGGCTTGGGAGGCAGGGGAAGCTTGCTCCTCATTTTGTGGGGCCTTTTGAGGTTATTGGTATTGTGGGGAAAGTTTCGTACCATTTAGGTCTACCACCACAAATTTCGTCCATACATAACATGTTCCATGTATCTCAGCTGCGAAAGTATCTCTCTGATCCATCTCATGTTGTGAGGTGGAGGGATCTAGAAATTGAAATAGATTTATCTGCTACTGAATGACCAGTCAGGGTTTTTGATTCTGAGACCAAGGTACTTCATGGTAGAATGATTCCTCTGGTCTGTGTACTTTGGCAGCATGGTTCTGATTCTCATCAAACATGGGAAAGGGAGGCACTAATGAGATATCATTGCCTCATCTTTTTGACATGGAGGTTTCTTCATAGGCTTTCTAGGGGAAGAAAGATCTTATGGTGGGCGGTTGTAACATCCCATTATGTTTTCAGGTGATTTTTGATGTTTCTAAGTACCCCTGTTTTGGTGTAAAGTCTTGGGTTGCATTTTGGTGAACCTTTAAAGAAAAACTAGAGGACAGTGTGTTGTGCACGGTTTGTGCACGGGTTGACAAACCGTGCGACCAAACCGTGCCAGCCTTGAAACCTGGACAGAAGCTTCTGCACGAGCGGTGCATGGTATATCTAACCGTGCGGCCAAGCTGTGCGAGAAGGGTGGCCGAGGCAGTAGCTCATGCATGGTTAGGGAACGGTTTTTCAAACCGTGTGGCCAAACCATGCGGTCTCTTAAACGGGATCCTTAAATTGTGTATCTCACTCTGTTTTTCCTCTAAGTGCCTCATTTTTTGTCCTAAGTAGCCCTAACTCAGGATTTGTCTTCTCCAAAGGTCAAAGATGGTTCTCACCTCATCCCGAAGGCAATTAAAAGGCTCCTCTTGGTGAATCGAAGCTGGATTCCTGAGGTATGTGATCGTTCATCATCGTTCTTGGTTGGTTTCTTAGATCTACTTAGATCTACTTCTCCTCTTCTCTCGGTTTCTCAGATCTATGCCCGTTATGGGTAGATCTAAGTGTGTGGTACCAAGTTTGATGAGTTTTGGTCTTGATATTTCTCGGAGAAGAGATCCAAGGTGGGTTCTTGAAGAAGCAACCCGGTTTTCTTAAGCATTCTCGACCATTGTGGTCTTGGTCAAAACGTCTATGGTAGGTGGTTCTGTCCCGTCTTGCCAAATTGATTATCATTTTATTTACCTGATTTATTTAAATTATTGATTTAAATTCTATTGATCATATTTCTTTCAATTAAATTGATAAAAAATTTATTCCATCGAATTGATATATTTGAAATGGTTTTGGCATGGAAATTTGGAAAACCCCAATTCCATTGAATTGGGTGTGTTTATGGAAAATTGGTCGATTTAAATTGTTAAATTTAAATTGTGGATTTTATTGAAATTTTTATCAATTATATTGTAGAATTTGATTGTGGAAATGAAATTTGGAATGGTGGAATTGGTTTTGAATGGATTTCAAACTTATGAAAATGGCTTGAAAAGATTTGATAGAAACAAATTGGTTTTATCTTGTGTACGAGGCATGTTTTAAATAAAACATGTTTTGGTTTTAAATGGAATTAAATTAACTCTTTTGAAATCGAAGAATGGGATTTATTGTATTTTAAGCATTCATAAAATAGTTCGCCCATCATGTAAGAGAACATTAAAGCATTAGGTAGTTTGTGAGTTATTTGGATACAATCTACGCTGAGACAATGTTCTAAAACATAATTGCGGCGGGTCACATCCCCGACGGGTTGGTGACGAGTCACATTTGGCCATTTTCATAGAGACGTGTGTATACCCATCTTATAGAGTTCACATTGAGAGTGTGGAATCCTATAACTAGCTAATACTATCCTATCTTTTGGCAGATTCCCATGTTGCTTGCTTGTTTAATTATATTTGAGATATAAATGTATGACAATGTTTTTGAACTGCTTTACATTCCTTCTGAATTTATATAAACTATTTTATATATGTGTTTTTCTTAAGACATTGTTTTAGAAACATTCCATTATTTGAATAGCCTTTTCTTAAAATAATTTTTTCCATCATTTGAAAATGTATATCATGTTATGTTAAAATATGATTTGGAGTTGCCAACCCTGTTTATTTAAAAAATGGAAAGCACTACTTTGGATAATCTATTTTTGGCATCTATTATGGAATCATTGGTGGTATCCTACTGGGCATAGGCTCACACCCTACTTTTTCCTTCGGGTGTTTTTAGACATTCTTCTTCCAGGATCGAGCAAAGGGAAGGGACCTCTTGGAGGTGGATCCAGTTTTTGATCTCTATACTTGGTGGGTTGTGTCCTTTGGGACCTTGGGACTATTTTTCCCTTCTTGTACTTGGGTTGTAGTACTTTGACTTTTTGTGCCTTTTTGTATTTTAGTAAATTACTCTCAATGGATTTTCTTTGGTTATTCTTAGTGTTTTTTTACTCTTGCTTCCGCATTCTTGTGGAAAAATCATTCTCACTTGTATGTTGTACGATGCCAGGTGCTAGTCGTCGACCCGTGGGGATCAGGAATGCCCTTCGGGTTATGTTAGGGCCAGCTTGGTTATCAGGTTACCAGGGTACCCGGGCTAGTTCATGACACATTTTATGAATTAAATTGACATTTTTTGGATGAATATTTTGGGTTTTTTAAAATATCATGTTTTTATAATTTTTTTAAAATTTAAAATAATAGATATTTCCAAAATTGACATTAATGATAATTTAAAGTACATTATTTTTTATGAAATATTTTAAATTTTTAGGAAAAATATCCTTAACCCCTATTATAGTAATAGTTTCTAAATGTTTCCAAATATAACAATAATTAGTCATTTGGCATGTTATGTTGATTATATTAACATTAAAATTGTAAATTGCATGATTACAAAATAAGCATTAAAAGGGTTAAACAAAGAAATCCCTTAAAAAATAATCCATACATATCTATTTTTAACTGGATGAATTTTATTTAACCCAAAATCATCATTTTACTTTTATTAATATTTTTTGATTGATTGGGAATAAGAAATTAATTTATATAATTTAATATTTTGAGAATTTCCAAGTGTACCCCTCCCCACTTTTATAAAAGGGAACTCATTATTATCCATTATTGTCACCTAATAACCTATTTGGTTCGGCATATATCTAATTATATACATTCATATAATACCTCCTTGCATTATATAGGCTTTATATTATGTATAACACCATCCATAGAGGTGTAAAAGTGTTAATCTAGTATGATTGTCTAAAGAAGAGCTACCATTTTTATTAATGTGTTTCTTTATTATTTCTTCTTGCACTTCCTTCAAATCTAATTCTTCAAATATGAGATAATAAATCCATTGCCCTTAATATAATGATATGTTATTTTGTTAATATCATCATCTAAATACAAATCTTATTTAATTAAATTGTAAATAAATTATTTGTTTGGGAGTATGTGTATACTATCACCTCTAGGAAATGATATAATTCTATTTCTATTAACATCTCCCAATACTGGTTATAATTATTTATTAAATGTTTATATATGATATTATAGAAATATTTATCATTATAAGTGATAAAATATATCAATTAAATTATTACCTACCAAGCACCTGAAAATTATAATTTCATTCATGCGTACATGTGAACTATCACCTCCCTGAAGCGATATGACTAATTTGTTTTCACCAAATTACATAAATGATAAATATATAAGTTTATTTAAAAGAATAATATTATGTTAATAATATTATTATCATAATGACCCAAACATTTTTTAATGGAAATTATTCATGATTTAATTATATGTCTTATAATGTAAACTGATTATATAAAACATATGCACCACTTTGGTTTTATGTTTTTGGATTTTAAAATACCATTACTGATTTTTAAAATTTCTAATATAGGTATTTAATAGTTATCATGTTATTAGTATAAATATAGGGATTTATCAAATCCAATTTACTCAGACAAATAATGTGATGACCTCATCTAGTAGGATTGCACCATACGAAGCCCACTTACCTGAACTCTAAAAGGAGGTGGAATCCCTGGGATTTTATCATGATCAATCCCAAGTTGAGATTCATCACATTATGATTTAACAGAACCACAGATGGGAGAAGTAGAAGTCAGTATAGGTTACCAACCTAGTGATGTTATCCGAGATACCGCAAGAGTTTCTCTACATCGCACACCATACCCTTAGGTCATATTCTTGTGTAATAAGGGGTTATGTAACAAGACACTAGAACTATGATTATGTTCATTATTTTTGTATTGAAAAAATAATATACATTCCCTTTATTATTATTACATTATAAATAGATTTTAAAGAAAAAATATTATTTTTAGTTAATATTAAATTAAAAAATATATTTTTATGAAATAATGGTTGTTTTAATTAAATAATTTTTTAATTAAATATTATTAATAAAATAATTTTTATTAAATATAAATTATTGTATAATTTATATGAATACAATTTTTATTTTTATTAAGCTTTGAAATATTCTGTGTCAAAACCCCTGAGTTTTCGATAAATGTAAGTTTTTATTTTAAAAGAAAAAAATCGCATATTAAGATAATTATTTATATAAAATGAATTTTTTTGGAATTAATATATCAAAATTATCCAATGGTGAATTTTTCATAATTTTTCCAGATATTCAAATTTATTTGTAAAAATTAAATACCATTTAAATATGTTATGTGATTTACAACATCATAATGACCCAATAATGATGTAATAATATATTATAAATGGTTTTTTCTGCAAATATATGTTTTACATTTAAAATAATATGATTTTATGTTTGATTTATTTATTTCACAAACCCTTAGTGGACCCTCCAAGACTTCTAAATCATTTTAAAATTTTAAAATGATTACCTTGAGTGTGTGACATACCTTCATATAATCAATCCTATTATTATAATAAGTTAGACCATTTCGCTTATAAAATAATATATTCCGCTAAAAATTGAAAAAACCCATGGTGAAAAACCATGGTATGGCTTGTGGTTTTGATTTGTTTATTATGTGGGGTCTAAAACCTAAATAATAAAGAATTATTTCTCTTTACTTATATAGACCCACTCAGTCTCCCATTTCTCCTCACCCAAACCATTTTTATATCAAGAAATCCCTTCCTTGCTCTATTTACATTCCTCCCAAGGCATCCAATGATCCAAAGAAGCATCCCCCTAGCCTCTCCCTCGCATTTGGGATAACACTTCATTGTATTTGATTTCTTTCATTATAATTTTTTTCCAAATTTCATTATTTTGTAATTCACTTTTATTTTCAATTACAAACGATTAGGTATGATTTCACACATCCCCTATACATTATTATTTCTTTTTGAATGATTATAGTTCCATTTCTTTCTCATTAATGCCTTCCATGTACACACATTACCATGGTAAAATTCCGTAACATATTTTTATATCCACATTTACATTCAAGAAATTATTTATTATTCTTCATCATAATTCCATTAAATATGTTGGGATATTATGTTCCATGTCTCCTTACTCTCTATTTCATGTAAAAATGATTAGAGACCCATTTCTCTCTCATCATCCCATTTTATGATTTTTATTTGATGTATTTATGCTGCAGATGTTTCAAAAATATTTCCCATGCCAAAATCATCTTGTATGTGAATATCATACCCATTTCTCTATCAAGGGTATTCACAGTTATTCACATGTAATTTTTTATATAAGAATTATGTTTTTGTATTGTATATCTCTTTTTTTGGAATATATTATGATGATTAATGAATCCATTATGTATGATTCATGTGGAACACTAATGAATGAAATTAAATTATTCTAAAGGGTGTGCCATGATAGCTCTCCAATGAGTTAGGTAAAGATTAATATCATGATAAATCATGTCAATGAGGGTTTAAACATGGTATTTCACGTGAAATTAGGGTTTAATAATGATAATTCTAGAGCAATGAGGGTTTACTCATGCTCCATGTGCAATGAGCCCTTGCTCGGTCTAATAACATGTAAAATATTGTTTCCACATTTCCAAGTTATAATAATAATTATATATCATGACATTAAATTAATATTTATCATATGCTCCATTGATATTCCAATTTCATAAAATATACGATATTCTTCGTTTATTCCTTGTTACTTCCTTAATTATATTTATAGTTCACCCTTTTCTTATGCATGTCTCTAGGTTATCCAACTCTTTGCAAAGTACAAAGGAATGTTGGGGTGATGTAAAATAATTTTTCAATAAAGATGTTGGGTTTCATGTTATAATTTTTATTTTAATTTCCCTAATTTCCTATGACACTATACATCTCAATCATTAGAGAGGTCTTAAAGGTATTTTTATACAAGAAATCATGTTTCAGTGTGTAACCAAGAGAAGGGTTGTTATAGTTGGTATGAGAGGATAGGCTTAGTTATTTTGTGGGATTAGGATTAGAAATCCATAGTGAAATCCTTAGGGATAAAATTATGTATAATAAAAACACATATAAGTTTTGGTGAGTATTTAGTAAGTGGTTTATCATGAAAATACATCACTGTCAGGATACGAGCTATTAGAGGTGGATCTGGCACCGATGTATCTTGGGGTAATCTTTGAAAACAACTCTTTGAGCTAGACTCTGATGGGAATAGGTGCACAACAATGGGGGTTTCTGCACTATTTGTTATGACTCTCCTGGGGATATACATTGGTAAATTCAAAATCTGAGTACGAACCATTATTATGGGAATTTAAAAATATTCCCCCCTAAGAATATATGATTTTAAGTAAATAAGGGATAACATAGATTGGTTAAGAATATAATTGTAATTTATATGATATTCCTTTTTTTCATTGTATTCCCCATTATATGTTACCCCTAACTTTCCATTTATTTCATCTGAAGGACAATAATATGAGGAATCGAGCTAACAATCGATGCGAAGATCAATATGATGACTATTCTAATAAGATTTCTAATGTGATATGAGCGAGAATTACAAAAATTGTCCCAATAATCTCTCAATTAACTCGTGTTTTGAATTGAAGCATTGGTCAACGTTAATGTTCATCCCGCCCCCCGCCCCCCATGAAATAACAACCCACAATGGAGAGGTTCATATGACAAAGGCCACCTAATTTTAATAGATCATGTGGTCCCTCAATCGATGATCAATGGATCAACTCTATTTAGAATATGTTCTCCATACTTCAATGTTATGAACAAGATAGCATACTTGTAGATACTTATCTTATGGAGGGTCAAGCTGATCAATGGAGGACATTGATGAAAAAATATGATTCCTAATCAGGAGGCTGAGGCATTAAAATGGAAGGATTTATGGACAATGTATATCGATAAAACAAATTCGTGCTCCCTTCAACATAAGATAGAATGGGGCTTCTTTTACCTCATGGAAAAATATGATGAATCCCTTAGAGTTTAGAAGGGAAATTTCACAATGCTTGCAGGATACACCTACGATATTGTCATCACCCCCAAATAAATGGTTGACTAGTTCTTTGGTGGGATAAAACATAGCCTACAAAAATTGCTAGTGATCCATGACTTCATGATATATAACAAAATTGTATAACATTCCCTCAAGGATGAAATATATATTGGTGAATCTCAGGGGTATCATGGTGATATGAATTATATTGTGGACATTAATTCTTGTGGTCTGATGGATAAATCCAATACTGATAAGAAAATCTATCACCACACTTACCAATGGTGTGGAACAGGGATCCATATTAATTTCCTGAAGGGGGTGAGGGAATTATTTATGTTTTTAAGGGAAGGGAACCTATATATTAGCTACCTATAAGAAAAACCCACAACTACGGAAAATGATAATAATGATCCATTTGACCCTCAATGGGTTGTTCATTACTTCAACAAGAAAGAACCAGGGCACTCAGAAAAATAGTTCCCTAATCCAATGTTTTTTTGGAGGCTACCAATAACCTCTAATGCAGCAGGGGTGATATTTTTCCGTCACCATTACCAAAGTGAATTCTGACAACGATGTGCTAACATGTACGCTAGATATTAATTCAAAAATAGTGTATGCACTTTTAAATTTTTTTACTTCTCATTATTTTATATATATAATTTTTATTTGAACAATCTCAAACACCACCACCAATCATGGATGTGAAGATGTTGGTGAGAATAGAAAATGGGGAAATCATTGCATGCCATGAATATAATTCCTCCCATACCATAATTTGTGGATTGAACATCCCATTTAACCTCATCATACTACCTTGGATGGGATATTATGAAATTGTTGGCATGGATTGGCTTTCCATATATAATCCCACATAAATTTTCATGAGAGGGAAATAACTCTCCATATGGGGAATCGACCACTGATTTTGTACGTGTTCAAGGCGGAGGATGAATCTTCCTTAGAACCATCATCTCATGTGTAGATATTAATTCCCCATGAGGACACATACCAAGCTCAAAAGATTTAGTCTATAGAAGTAACCATCCTTGAAGAGATGAAGAAAAAACTATAAGAGAATCTAGGTAAATAGTTTAAACTCCCATGTGCCTCATGATGGGGTGCACCAGTCCTCTTCCACATGAGGATAGATCAGCTAATTCATCTTTATAATGATTATCATGAGATCAACAAAATCATGATAAAGAAAAACTATACTCTTCCCTGAATTGATGACTTGTTTGATCTGTTATTTGGAGAATAATAATTCTCCAAGGTGGATTTTCGGCTAGGATTTTACCAAGTATTGGTGAAGGAGGAGGATATCCCCAATACTTCTTTTATTACAAGATAAAGGAAATATGAATTCCTAGTAATACCTATGGATTCAAAAATTCATCAACAATCATCAGGGACTCTATGAATAGATTATTTATTGATTACCTCAACAAATTTTTGGTAGACTCTATAGATGTATTATAATACTCTCCCAATCCTAGAAGGATGATGAAGAAAATCTATGCATTGTTCTAGATACCAAGTAAATGGTGAAGCACAATGAAAAGTACTTGATGGGTGAGTTTTGGTTGAATAAGGTCTCATTATTGGGTCATACCATTACATGAAATGGGATATTTTAGGATACCTCCAAGAGGGGGGAAATTGAGGGATGTCTGAGGGAAACATTGGTGATTGATATCTATAGATTCACTGGGATAACATGTTATTATATCCTATTTGTGAAAAATTTCTAACTACTTTCAAAACATCATAGCAAGATAACTCAGATGGAATTCATGTTTTCTTGGAGTGATGAATCTGAATATAACATCAAAGAGATGAAAAGGTGGCTTATAACTACTCTCGTTCTCACAATACCTGCATGTGCGGATTTTTTGAAGTATTAAATGATGCTTCAAATAAATTCATGGGATATGTGTTGATGAAAAATTAAAAATGAATTTCCTATACTTCAACTAAATTTATAGTTCATGATAATAACAATCCAACACATTATTTGGAGTGGGATGCAGTAAACTTATATTTGAAAATATGGATACATTGACTCATTGGGAACATGTCTGAAATGTACACGGGTCAAAAAATCCTCAAGTATATATTCACACAGAATGAGTTGAGAATTCACCCATGATTATTATTAGAGTTGATTAAAGACAATTACTTCCCAATCCTTTACCACCCAAGGAAAGTGAACATGGCGGAAGATTATTTATGTAGAAAAGATCCAGTGACTCTATTGTAACACCCAGAGATTTTATGAAAAATATTCTTTTTAATTTCATTAATGTCTTGTGTTGTACGCTACCCCAAAAGAAGCTTGCACAACACACATCTTTGACTTGCCTTACATTACACGGAATCACGACCTTCCTCGATAGCGCGTGTTGTACGCAATACCGAGTTTTAATAAACAACGATATATTATTATAATATTGTCACGAACTAGCCGTAATGAACAGTATTAACTAAATTTTTAATTTTATAACATTATTATTCATCTTACACATTTTCTAGAACATGTATTAGAACAAAATAAATTTATCGGGTAAAATAAATATTTTTCAAAAAATGTAGTTTTGCCACATTTTGATGGCACACCCACTATAAATATAGTTTTTGACATGTTTATAAGTTCAATATGAAAAAATAAAATTCTTATTTTGAATCAGGATATAAAAATTTACATTAGATAAAGTTTTGATATTTTTCCAATAACATTCATATTTTAATGAATAGTAAAAACACGCTATATTTTAATTAAAAACAACTTTTTTCATCATAATATCTAATGTGGTTAGATTATAATATTTAATGGTTTTAAATTATAAATAGAATATATTTTTACCATTTAATATAATGTATTTCATTAGCATTGATTTTACCTTGAATTCGTAGGTTAAATCAATTCAATCTTTTACAATGTTTTAAAGAAAAACCCATTTTCTTTCGGCAACGGGATTTATTTTATTTTAATTTCTGCATATTTTGTGTATTGAATTAGGAAAATTGGATTTTATATTTTGAAACAGTGGGTTCAAATTATGTTAATAAGCTACTTTTTATTTTTGGGCATTGTGAATAGTAACTATGATAAATTTTATTTACTATAGTTAAAGGTAAATCAGGTAATTAAGGGTAAATATAAGATTATAAAATTACCTTAACACTTAGAAAAATCCTATTGTATGGATAAAAGTAGACCCATATAACCTAAGGGTCGGATTTGATTCATTATATGGACTTTTGTCTATGAAAATAATTTAATTATTATTAAAACCAAAGAATGTGACAACATGTCACTTTCTTGAAGCTTATAAGTATAATAATTTTGATTTAGTGATAAACTTCATTAAACATCAAAAATGAATAGTCTCCAGAAATATAATACAATTATCTACATCTTAGGAATTTATTTAGAATTTTTAGGGATTAAATAATTATCATTTATTATGACACAAAGATGATGCAGTAATTGTCTTATTAATGAAATATTGACATAATTGATGTTATAAATGTCCAAATAAATGCAATTTGAGACTTTTTATGACATAAATTAATTTTCTAGGTTAATATGACATGTTATTGTTGATATAAGTAACTTGGTTAGAACTTATAATTCTTTTATGAATTTCATAAAAATCATATACCAAATAGTGTCAAATTTGACTTAAATTAGTTTTTAAAACAAATATTATATTATTAATTGTTATTTAATTCCTAAAAATCTATGGTTCGGCCGAATGACTTATATAAGAATAGATATATTAATAATGAAAAACTTGGGGTTCTTTTGGCTTGTTATGGTAAGTTTATTGACCATATAGTGTAAGAAAACAAAAAGACACGGTAAAAGTTATATTATTTAACTTCGAGTTAAATCTAATTGATAAAGTTAAAATAATAACCTAAACTTGTCTAAATCCTATTGGATGAAAGGATCGCGACCCATACCCACTTTATCTTCGAAATAAGACCCTTTTGAACCATTATAAACCGATTTTGACCTTAATATAAAAAAATATTTTGAGATTTTCCTAAGGTGCCCCTCTCCTCCCTTATAAAAGGGCACCTCCTCCCTCTCCTCCTCACACCAATTTGAGCATTCATGCTCAGCCAAACCCTTCCAAAATCTCTTCTCCACTTCCCTATTATCATCCTAGAGGTCCTGGTATTCTTAAAAGACCATCCTTAGTTCTTTAAGTGGAGGTTAAGTGAAGGCGCGTCAAAAAGAGGTAATATCCATTACTGATCTTTTTCAATTTCTTTCTTCTTCAACATCTTATTCTTTAGTTGTTTAATTATAAAGTAATAAATCAGTATTTATTATATACTGAAATGTTATTATAAATATGAAACAACTCTAATTAACCTTCTATCCATCCTATGGAAAAAGGAAATCACCGCGCGTGAGTACGTACGGAATACCATCTCCACGCCGTGGTTTAATCTATTTTCCACCAACACCTTACATGGATGGGTATAATGGTGTAAAGAATAACTATACATAGTTATTATAACATCATATTGATTCTGAAATAGTATACATACACTCCAATATAGTCCCACGATCATGAGAATGATATCATCGCTCGTGCGTACGTACGGACTAGAGTCTCCACGACGCGATGAGATTCATTCTCCACATTAACCATTCATGAATAATTATAAAGTGTATATAATAAGTAATCATGAAATATATGACATAATAATGATACTGGATTTGTTTGTATATATGTGTACGTCATCTACTTAATTCCATTCAACTCAATAAGGAAACAGAAACAGCGTTCATGCGTACGTACGGCCTACCGTCTCCATGAACGTTGTATTTCTTTCCATTTACTGATTTATTATATATATTGATATTATGAATATATATTAGATATAAATCATGTTATGTAATTAATTAATCAAGATCTAAGTAATCATATTAATAATTAGAAGTCAAAACACGGATGAAAAATGAAACAATTTTACCCAAAACGCTCTTTAACATGGAATTTACAAAACAACAGGTAATATAAAGTCATAAGTGAACCATATATGATATCATAACAATGAGTAAGATTTTGGAATAAGTAAATAACATTATTTAAATAATTATATAGGATTTTCAGACACTTACGAAGCAAATTGTCCCAAAGGTAAGGGAAATATCACAATCTCATTTTTATACGAGATTGCATATACTTTGGTATTGACTGGGGTATATTTTATCATCCACATCAATGTTTCCTCAATATGTAATATTTATATCCTTCTACAATAGTTTATATTCAAATTTACCATTCGGTGAGTTTTTAGTAAAATATATGAAAGGAATCTTTTGTCGTTTTTCGTACGAGGTACTTTTTGACTTTTTCGACAAAAGTACGAGAAGAATGTTTTTTAAATTATACAGCATGAATGGATTTTTAAAACATTATTTCCAAAAATCATCCTTTACAATTTTTCATGTTTATTTTTAATCAACTTCTTTTATTTTATAATTGTACGACATGTTAAGAAAGGAAAATTGTTTTTGAAGCAGAAATGATATTTTCCTCAAGAATGGAGTTCAAGTGTTTTATCAAAATTATTTTCCATCTAAGATAATAAAGGGTTCTGTTTTTATCCCTATTATTACATTGATTTGATTATGTTGTGATGGAATTATATTTTAATGAATTATTTTATCTTATATGAATTGTTTTATGATGTCACGATGTTTAAGATTCCCATTTTTATTAAATGGGTTATGCTATGATGTATGGTTTATGATTTTGTGGCACACATATGAATGGTATCATTATGAGATGGGTGTGACCTATATCTCCCTCCAATGAATTGAGTAAAGATTATATATCTCATGAGATAGACATGGCTGGAACAGTAGGTTATACCGGTTCAGTGAAACAGGACTGAAGCGAGGAGTGAACTCGGTTCAGAAAGGGACTTTGTCCACTAAGATAGTCTTGCCAATGAGTCTTGACTAATAAGAAATTATTCTCTATGATTATGTGTGTATTACACAAAGTTTCATGTTTTAGGTTATGATTATTTTGATTTCATTTCTCTACTATGATTTATCCCATGTTAGGAAATTATGCTCTCTTTTGCAGGTTAAGATTTTCAACATGTTATGTTCTTATGAATATGATGTGATTGATATTTCTTTTTTTCCCTTACTGAGCATTTGATCTCACCCTTTTATGATTTATTTTCCCCAGGATATAAAAAAAGGTTTTAGGTAAAAAAAGAAGATCTTTATGGGAGCTGTTGAAGATCATTCACCACGATTATAAGATTATATTCCGAGTTTCCAAAGACACTAAACTATTACAGTCCTTGTGTGTGTGTTTTTGTTATGTACTATTTATTTTGAAAAATTAATATAATTTCCATGAACGTCAAGATACAGGTCTCTATAGTTGGTATCAGAGGAAAGGTTTAGTCAACCTTTGGAAACTAGGATGTGAGAACGTTAGTGAGATCCCTAGAGATATTTCTAAGGTATCTCTAGGGATATCCCTAAGGATAAGTATACGTATAGGATATTGTCCTAGAACTATGGTAACGATCTTAGAATATAACCTAAGATGTTAGATATTGAAGTTACTCCCCCTTTCTTATGATTTTTTCCTCTAACACTATTCTTTTTGGGTTTTAGAAAATGGCTGGAAACAAGATGATTCCTGATAATGGAGGATATTATGGACAATGGAATGATATTCTTCATGAGAAACCAAATGAAATGGGATTTGGAAGTCCAACTATCATTATTATTCCGAATCAGCAATCTTATAATATGATCAATAAAATCAAATTTGGTAAGTTTCCAGACTCGGATAATAAGAGAAAGATGGTGTTTCATGATGATCATAGAGGAAAGAAAGTTCAATTTCCCCTATGTAAATCATGTGGGAAGAGGCATCAAGGAGAATGTTTCAAAGGAACTGGAAGATGCTTTGGGTGTGGAAAAGAAGGACACAAATCCAGTAAGTGCAAAGGAAAAGGTTCAGTTAACACCAAGGATGAGGATAATGGTATTGCTACGATATCAAAAATGGTTAAATGTTTTAAATGTGGAATGTACGGGCATTATGCAAACCAATGCCCTAAGGTAAAGTCTCATGAAGAGAATCAGTATGGTCGTATGGGTAGTATTTATGTTGATGATGATGAAGAGACTACAGATGATATGTGAGATGAAAGAATTGTTGAAGCTCAGTTAATGGTTTAAGAATGTAGTGGAATGATTACATGTTTATCATGTGTAATGTTGTATAAGTAATCTCATGGTACTATGGAATAAAGAGACATCCAAGGATTGTTACACTGTTGTCTTTCCTTGAGTTTTGAAAGTGTATGATTAATAGTATCAGTATCTATGAAAGATTATTCATATATTTTTGGAATGTAGATGATATGCGCATAATGAAGGGATAAAGAGAAAATTAAATGTTTGATAGTATTCATGAGCTCATGACTGATATAAGGAAATAGATATATCATGGTTTGAGTATATATAATTTTGGGTTTTTGGTATGTGGAAGGCATTAACTTTTGACAGCACTCATGTTTTTACTAAGATTCAATGGGTATTCATTCTTCATGAGAATACATGATTAAGGTATTCACATGTTTGTAATTTGACCAACAAGATATATCTTATGATATATGGGGGATAAATGATGGCATTCATGTGATTGTTATGTGACATTTAAAGTAATCATTTTCTTTATACTATGAGCTTGGACCAAAGTATTTTAGATAAACCTAAAGATTGGAATGGATTATGTTGGACAGAAGTTAGGATAGAAATTTTTCGATATTATTGATGGGATGTTATAGTAATATAGATTTAGAAAAAGGAGAACCTGCAGGACGGGCGACAGCCCATAGCGTCGGACAAGGCCATGGGAATCGAACCCACAACTGAAGTGTGACTGACCTTTATCACCTACCACTAGCCAACAGGAAGTCCCTGTTTAGTAGAAACTAGTTTTATTATATTAAGCAGTATGATATATGAATTATAAGTCCATTTTAGGAACCATATATCTATAATCTCACTATAGATGGACTTATGTATTTTTGGATAACTTTTCTAACCTTTTGGTTGAGATAGATGGAATGACCCATCATTCTATCACATGATCTGCTAACACATCACGAATGAAAATTTGACCTTCATTTCTTTAAGAGATGAAGTAGAAATTGTCCAAAGAACGACCAACGGTAAGACTATACCAAAATCACGAAAGTATTTCTTCTAATTTCAATTTCATCAACTTTAAGGAAATGATCTTGAAAACCAAAAATGTTATCCTTGAACTCTTATATCTTATGAATCAGATGGTACCATATATCATCACAAATTTATGGCTTTGTGATTGCTGGCTTTTCCATAGCCATGTTCTCTACCACATTCAATCAGAACATGATGGTTAGATTTCTCTTCCATATCCATATTTTCACCTATGTGGAAACCCAGTTGTTAGTTTATTTCGGTAACCGTTACGTTTCATACTTTTGTTTTTAAATATTGGTTTTGGTATTCCTTTTTACAATGTGGGTTTCTATTAAAGATACTTTTGAATAGTAAACCATTTATAACCCCGACGAATTTCGAGGGAAAAATTCATTTTAAGGGGGGTAGAATGTAACACCCTGAGATTTTATGAAAAATATTCTTTTTAATTTCATTAATGTCTTGTGTTTTACGTTACACCAAAAGAAGCTTGCACAACACGCATCCTTGACTTGCCTTGCATTACACACAATCGCGACCATCCTCGATAGCGCGTGTTGTACGCAATACCGAGTTTTAATAAACAATGATATATTATTATAATATTGTCATAAACTAGCTGTTATGAATAGTATTAACTAAATATTGAATTTTATAACATTATTATTCATCTTACACATTTTCTAGAACATGGTATTAGAACAAAATAAAATTTTCGGGTAAAATAAGTATTTTTCAAAAATTGAAGTTTTGCCGCCTTTTGATGGCGCACCCACTTTAAATCTAGTTTTTGACATGTTTATAAGTTCAATTTGACAAAATAAAATTCTTCTTTTGAATATGGATATAAACATTTACATTAGATAAAGTTTTGATATTTTTCCGATAACTTTCTTATTTTAATGAATTGGTAAAAACACGATATATTTTAATTAAAAACAACTTTTTTCATTGTAATATCTTATGTGGTTAAATTATAATATTGAGTGGTTTTAAAGTATAAATAGAATATATTTTTACCATTTAATATAATGTATGTCATTAGCTTTGATTTTACCTTGAATTCGTAGGTTAAGTCAATTCAATCTTTTGCAATGTTTTAAAGAAAAACTCATTTTCTTTCGACAACGGGATTAATTTTAATTTAATTTATGCATCTTTTGAGTATTGAATTTGGAAAAATGGATTGCATATTTGGAATCAGTGGGTCCAAATTATGTTAATAAACTACTTTGTTTTTGCATTGTGAATATTAACTACAGTAAATTTTATTTACTATAGTTAAAGGTAAATCTGGTAATTAAGGGTAAATATAAGATTATAAAATTACCCTAACAATTGGAAAAATCCTATTGGATGGCTAAAAGTATACCCATATAACCTAAGGGTCATATTAGATTCATTTTATAGACTTTTTTCCTTGAAAATGATTTAATTATTATTAAAACCAAACAATGTGACAACATGTCACTTTCTTAAATATTATAAGTATAATAATTTTAATTTAGTGATAAAATTCATGAAACTTCGAACATGAATAGTATCCAGAAATCTAATACAATTATCTACATTATAAGATTTTATTTAGAATTTTTAGTGATTAAATAATTATCATTTATTATGACACAAAGATGATGTAGTAATTGTCTTATTAATGAAATATTGACATAATAGATGTTATAAATTCCCAAATAAATTCAATTTGAGAATTTTTATGACTTACATTAATTTTATAGGTTAATATGGCATGTTATTGTTCGTATATGTAACTTGGTTAGAACTTATCATTCTATTATGAATTTTATAAAAATCATGTACCAAATAGTGTCAAAACTGACATAAATAAGTTCTTAAAACAAATATTATATTATTAACTGTTATTTAATTCCTAAAAATCTAAGGTTCGGCCAAATGACTTAGATAAAAATAGATATATTATTAATAAACAACTTGGGGTTCGTTTGGCTTGTTATGGTAAGTTTATTAACCATATAGTGTAAGAAAACAAAAAGACACGGTAAAAGTTAAATTATTTAACTTAGAGTTAAATCAAATTGATAAGGTTAAAATAATAACATAAAATTGTCTAAATACTATTGGATGAGAGGATTTCGACCCATCCCCACTTTATCTTCGAAATAAGACCCTTTGGAACCATTATAAACCGAATTTGACCTTAATATAAAATAATATTTTCAGATTTTTCTAAGGTGCCCCTCTCCTCCCTTATAAAAGGGCACCTCCTCCCTGTCCTCCTCACATCAATTTGAGCATTCAAGCTCGGCCAAACCCTGCCAAAATCTTTTCTCCGCTTCACTAGTATCATCCTAGTGTTCATGGTCTTCTTCAAAGACCATCCTTAGTTCTTTAATTGGAGGTTAAGTGATGGCGCGTCAAAAAGAGGTAATGTCCATTACCGATCTTTTTCAATTTCTTTCTTCTTTAGCTTCTTATTCTTTAGTTTTTTCATGATAAAGTAATAACATAAGTATTTATTATATACTGATATGTTATTATAAATATGAAACAACTCTAATTAACCTTCTATCCATCCTACAGAAAAAAGGAAATCACCGCACGTGCGTACGTACGGAATACCGTCTCCATGCCGTGGTGTAATCTAGTTTTCCCCCAACACCTTTCATGGATGGGTATAATGGTGTAAATAATAACTATACATAGTTATTATAACATCATATTGATTCTTAAATAGTATAAATACACTCCAATAAAGTCCCACGATCATGAGAACGATATCATCGCTCGTGCGTACGTACGGACTACCGTCTCCACGACGCGATGAGATTCATTATCCACATTAACCAGTCATGAATAATTGTAAACTGTATATAATAAGTAATCATGAAATATATGACATAATAATGATACTGGATTTATTTGTATATATGTGTATGTCATCTACTTAATTCCATTCAACTCAATAAGGAAACGAAAACAGCATTCATGCGTACGTACGGCCTACCGTCTCCATGAACGGTGTATTTCATTCCATTTACTGATTTATTATATATATGTATATTCTGAATATATATTAGATATAAATCATGTTCTGGAATTAAGTAATCAAGATCTAAGAAATCATATGAATAATTACAAGTCAAAACACGGACGACAAATGAAATAATTTTACCCAAAACGCTCTTTAACATTGAATTTACAAATGAACGGGTAATATAAAGTCATAAGTGAAACATATATGATATCATAACAATGATTATGATTCTGGAATAAGTCAATAACTTTATTTAAATCATTATAAAGGAGTTTCGGACACTTACGAAGCAAACCGTACCAAAGGTATGGGAAATATCACAATCTCATTTTTATCCGAGATTGCTTATACTTTTGTATTGACTGGGGTGTATTTTATCATCCACATCAATGTTTCCTCAATATGTAATATTTGTATCCTTCTAAAATAGTTTATATTCAATTTTACACTTCAGGTGAGTTTTTAGTAAATGATATGAAAGGAATCTTTTGTCGTTTTTCGTACGAGGTACTTTTTGACTTTTCAGACAAAAGTACGAGAAGAATGTTTTTTTAAACATATAAAGCATGAATGGATTTTTAAAAAAATTATTTCCAAGAAGCTTCCTTTACAGGTTTTCAAGGTTATTTTTAAACAACTTCTTTTATTTTATAATTGTACGACATGTTAAGACTGGAAAAGTGTTTTTGAAGCAGAAAGGATATTTTCCTCAAGAATGGAGTTCAAGTGGTTATCAAAATTATTTTCCATCTAAGATAATAAAGGGTTCTGTTATTATCCATATTATTACATTGATTTGATTATGTTGTGATAGAATTATATTTTTATGAATTCCTTTATCTTATATGAATTGTTTTATGATGTCATGATGTTTAAGATTCGCATTTTTATTACATGGGTTATGCTATGATGTATGGTTTATGATTTTGTGGCACACATATGAATGGTATCATTATGAGATGGGTGGGACCTATATCTCCCTCCAATGCATTGGGTAAAGATTTTATATCTCATGAGATAGACATGGCTGGAACGGTAGGTTATACCGGTTCAGTGAAACAGGACTGAAACAAAGAGTGAAGTCAGTTCAGAAAGGGACTTTGTCCACTAAGATAGTCATGGAAATGAGTCTTGACTAATAAGAAATGATTCTCTATGATTATGTGTGTATTCCACAATGTTTCATGTTTTAAGTTATGATTATTGGGATTTCATTTCACTACTATGATTTATCCCATGTTATGAAATTATGCTCTCGTTTGCAGGTTATGATTTCCAAAATGTTATGTTCTTATTAATATGATGTGATTGATATTTCTTTTGTTTACCCTTACTGAGCATTTGATCTCAACCTTTTATGTTTTCTTTTTCCCAGAATATAAATAAAGGTTTTAGGTAAAAAAATAAGATCTTTATGGGAGATGTTGAAGATCTTTCACCACGATTAGAAGATTATATTCCGAGTTTCCAAAGACACTAAACTATTACGGTCCTTGTGTGCGTGTTTCTGTTATGTACTAAGTATTCCGCAAGAGTAATGTAATGTCCATGTACGTCAAGATACGGGTCTCTACATCTATCATTGATGAGAATTTAAAAGGGTCCAATCTTCAAAGATTTGATGAAGATGGACATGGTAATCATATAGAAGGTAACATCATCAATACTTTAACAAATTAATTCTCAACCATATCTTTTGGAAAGGTGAAATACTATGTAAAAAAGATGTTAGAATTCAAAATAATGTGGAAAATATCAAAAAAGGGGAATCCCTAGAGTTCAATGTTAACGAAGATAGGATTATGAGATTTGGGTCATGGCTATGTGTTCCATAAAAAAATAGAGTAAAAGAAAGAACAATAGGATGATGCACATTATTCGAATTTCTCCATTCATCGAAGAAATAGAAAGATGTATCTAGATATATGAGATCATTACTGGTGGGATAATATGAAGAAGGAAATTGTTGAGAATACATCAATGTTCCTAGTATGGCAGTAAGTGAAGGATGAGATGATGATGTCTATAGTGATGATGCAACCATTACCCAAACCAATATGGAAATGGGAGAACATCACCATGGACATTGTCAGTGGACTTCAGAAGACATCCAATGGAAACCATGCAATTTGGGTTTTGGTGGATCATCAAACATAGACATCACACATCATTTCAATTCATGAGGATTTATAATTGGATCAACACACATAGATATATTTTAGAGAAGTGGCAAGGCTAAATATAGTACCACTATCTATTGTATCTGATCAAGATATATGATTCGCCTATATGTTCTAGATGATTTTTCAACATGATATGAATACTGATATGAACTTCAGTATAGCTTATCATCCTTAAAATGATGGACAATTTGATAAGACTGTTCAACCACTTGAGGACATGTTGAGAAAATGATCTATTGACATTAATGGATGATAGAATAAACATATTCCTTTGGTTGAGTTCTCCTACAATAATATTTTCCATTAAAGCATCCAAATGGATCCTTGTAAATCCCTTTATTTGAAGATGTGAAGAAAAAAAATTTTGGGATGAAGTTAGTGAAAGAATACTCCTAGGTCCAAATATGGTTGAAGAAATGGTTGAGAAGGTTAAGACTATACAATAGAACATTAAAGCTACTCATAGTCAACAAAATATCTATGATGATAATCATCAACAAGACCTAGATTTTGATGTGAGAGGCATGGTATTCCTCTGTATATCGCCATGGGATTGAGTTATGTGATTTTGGAAGAATGGAAAGCTTAGTCCAAGGTACATCGTCCCTTTTGGGATCCTGGATTGCATTGGTGAAGTGGCGTGTCGACAAGCACTCCCACCGAACCAATCTCAAGTACATGATGAATTCCATGTATCACTCATGAGGAGGTACATTCCGGATCCATCACATGTACTCAATCTAGAGGTGGTACAAGGAGGGAATAACCTCTCCTATAAAGAGAATATGGTGAATATCATGGAATTTAGAGAAACTTTTCTATGAAATAAGACAATTCCACTCATCTAGGTGTGGTGGAAAATCCACGGGTTTGAAAAAGGAAAGTAGGAATCAAAGAAAGTGATGAAGAGGAGTCACCTGGAACGATTTTATTGTGGGAAAAAGAAATTTTGAGGAAAAATTTCTTACGGGGGGGATATTGTAACAACCCAAACTTTTATTAAGAGAAATTAATCTTTATCAAATAAAATGTATTGTTATGAAAAAATTTATATAAAATATGTGCACTTATTTGGTTTTATGTTTTTTAATTTCAAAATTACTTTAATAATTTAAACCATTTCTTTTATAGGCATTGAACAGTGATCCCATGATTGCAATAAATAGAGAGCTTTAAAAAATCCAATTAACACAAGAAAATGATGTGATGGCCTCATCCACTTGAATTTCTACATAATAAGCCCATTTGAAGAAGCTAGGAAAGGAGGTGGCATCACTGGGCTTCACTCTTGTCCAAGCCCAAGCTGATTTTCAACACATTAAGCTTAAACATAACCATAGAATTGAGAAGTGGAAGTTGATAGAGGTCGCCACTCGAGAAGTGTTATTTGAGCCCCCCCAAAAGATTATATCCATCGTGCACCTAACCATTAGGCTATATGAGGGTGTTATAAGGGGTTTTGTAACAAGACACTAGTACTATTATTATGTGAATTATTTTTTAATAAAATAAATAATACACATTCAATTTATTATTATTACATTGTAAATAGTTTTTAAAGAACAAATAATTTTTTTAGTTAATATTATATTAAGAAATATATTTTTATGAATTAATGGATTTTTTAATTAAAAATTATTTTAATAAAATATTATTACTAAACTACTTTTTATTAAATATAAATGATGGAATAGATTTTATTAATACAATTGTAATTTTTATTATGGCTAGAATGTTGTTTTTATCAGAACCCATGAATTTTAGATAAATATCAGTATTTATTTTAAAATTAAAAATTCACATATTTTGAATTCATTAAGATAAAATGTGGTTTATTTAGAATCAGTACGTCAAAATTATCCAATAGATAATTTTTCATAATTTTCTGAGACAGTCGAATTTTTGGGTAAAAATTAAATACCATTTAATTATTTAATGTGTTTTATAACATCGTAGTGAAGAAATAATGATGTAATAAAATCCTTTAAATTGGATGTTTGGATATTATATGTTTTAATTTTAAAAAGATGTGATTTTAGGTTTTACTGATTTATTTTACAATGCCTGAGTGGATCCTCTAAAACATATAAAATATTTTAACATTTAATAATGACTTTATTGCAAGTGTAAGTCACCTCTACATAAGCAAGCCAAATATTTTAATAATTTAGGACATTGGAATCCTAAAATAATTTTTACCACTCCACATATTCAAAAACCATGGTAAAAAATAGTTGGTTGTTTTTTGGTTTTCATTAGTTCCATGTGTGGGGTCCAACATATAAATAATAAAGATTTACCTCTCTTTTCATATACACACCCACTCAAAATCCCATTCCTCTTCAAAAAATACATTTTTAGCTCCACAAACACATTCCTAAATATCTCTAAAATCATCCCAATGCACTCCAAGATACCAATAAACCACTCTCAAGCCTCTCCCAAGACATTTGTATCAGACATTCTTGTAAGGGATTTCTTCCTTTCTAATTTTTGTCCAAATTTCATTATGTTGTTATGACCTTTTATTTTAAATAACAAATTATGGGGTATTATTTTTCACCTCCCCTATACTGCCATATTTACGTTTGAATTATGAGATATCCCTTTCTCTCTCATCAATGCCTCCCATTTTTACCAATTTCCTAGGTGAAATTTTTTAAGAGATTTCGTTATCCTCATTTACATTAAAGAAATTATTATACATTATGCATCTAAATTTCAAATATATATTTTGGGATTTTATGATCCCTGAACCCCTTACTATCTATTTAATGTATAAATTATGTGAGGTCCCTTTTTCACTCATCATCCCTTTTTACGATTTCAATTTGAGGTCGTTATGCTATGGAAGATACCCCAAAATTTATCATGCCAAAATTATCGTGTAAGTGAATACCATAACCATTTCCCAATTAAGGGTATTAATCATTGTTCCCATTTACTTATTGATTGAATAAATACATTTATGTATTCCATATATCTTATTCTTACAATAAATTATGATGTTTAATGATTAAATCTTGGGTGATCCATATGGCACACTTATGCATGAAATGAAATGTTGATAATTGGTGTTCCCTGATAGCACTCCAATGCATTGGATAAGGATTAATATCATTAAATGTCAAGTGAAATGAGGGTTTAATCATGATATTTAATGTAATTTTAGAATTTAATCATGCTAATTCAAGTCCAATGAGGGTTTACTCGTGCTCTATGTGCAATGATCCTTGGATCATTCTAATATCATGTTAAATGTTGACACCACATTTCAATGATATTATAATCATGTTATATCATTCCTTTATGTTCATGTTTCACTTTTTCTCCATTTAAAAGAATATTTTCTAGCATATAATACATTTTTCATGTTATGCCTTATTAGAAAATTACTGGGATTTATAACTCACCCTTTCTATATGCATTTACTCAGGCTGTCCCTTGCAATGCTATGCACGATAGAGTTTTGTGGTTGTGTAAAATAAATATTCAAAAAATCATTAGTTTTTTTGTTATAATTTTTTATGTAATGTTCATAATTTCCCAAGACACCAGATCTCTCGATCCATAGAGTTGTTTTATGTGCAGTTTTATGTAATAAATCATGTTTATGTGTGTACTAAAGAGAAGGTTTGTTGTAGTGATCATTCCATAATTATAAAATAATACATTCATTATTTCCATAATTATCGTTAAAAAATAATAATGTTACTCTAGCATATGTACATGTTATCATATATATGATTGTAACATAGTTCATTTTTAATATCCATATTTAATGAATGGAAATAGTGTCGTGATTTCTTTATAATCATGATTATTATTTCATGATGATAATTCAAGAAAAACTACTAATAACCTATTTGACAGTATTCAACTTACCAATATCAATTTGGACTCATATTATAAATATTTTAATGACACCCAACATGAACATAAAGAGTTAACTAATTTTTATAACATGATATTGAACAAAAATTTGAATTCAAAAGTTCTCATGAAATTATATGATTATCATAATTTAATTATTCAAGAATAAAAAGGGAATATATGATGTATCAGACTCATAGTAACATACTCTTCAACTAAAAATCATTTTAAATGTTTTAAATATTTATTACTCTAAATATTTCTCATTCCATTCCATTCATTCCAAATATTTCATGTATTAATTTATATCTACATGAAGGTTTTAAAATTATCATTTTAATTTTTTTTTTAAAATCATCAACTTTTTATTGGACACTTTGAATAAAACAACATATTTTAAATTATTTTATATTGGATTTAAAAGGGAATTGTTATTTAATAAATTTAAATTTTTTCTTATGTGGTTAAATTAAATGTTAAGAGTGAAATATAGAAAATTTACTTATATGATGTGTTATTATTATATAATGGTACATTGATAATTGATGAGTTGTTACATGATAAACTAAGGATGGGTGGTTACATTATAACCTCCAATGAATTGTTTATGGAATTATAAAGTAATTTTATTCAATTGGAAAGAGTGACATGTGTGGATGTATACCACAAAGTTCCTCCATATTAGTTTTATTATGTCACATGTTACCTAATTATCTTATTTTGTGCATGCTTATGAGTTTTCATGGAAATCCATCAAAAATAAAATGAGATGATAACAAAAAAAAATTAAAAAACTATTCTTTTTTATGGTTAAAAAGACATGTTAAAAAGAACATGTTTTATGGGTTTTCAGTAGACAAATATTTTTCTTTCTTATATGTTCATTTTTAGGATTTTTTTTCTCAACCAATGTTTTAAAATTTATTTCGAAGGGCCTGAGGAATATTTTACTTAAGGATGATATTAGTGGAAAATTTTGAAAATATATAAACATTAGAAATCGTTATTGTTTTTCAAATTTGTAGTTTTATGTGAAAATGGATACTTAGTAAAATTTTCCACATTTAATTGACGGTTTGACTAGGTAAGAGTTTTACTTAATTATCCAAAACTCTAGACCTAAAAGATCATAAGGAAAGTGATATCTAGTGTTAAATTAACATGAATAAAATATGTTTAATTCTGGTCCTTACACATATGGTCATTAAAAATATCATAATGTCATTTTGTCTACCAATTGTGAAAAATTACAATCTAGAATAACACAATTTTAATTCACCTATAATCGAATAAAATATTCATGAATAGGCTATTACACAAATTAATATATATTATTATATATACTAATTTATATTTTCCAAAATTTAAATACTATTTCTTCTAATTTTATATATTGAAGAATACATCTTAACAATATTATATTTATAAAAAATATTCCTCA